>JAWDJE010000004.1:269946941-271146941 GCA_035047345.1 Bradypodion ventrale | reverse complement strand
GAAGGGTGGATGAATGAATGTCTATATCACAGCAGATTTTCATTGGCTTTCATATACTATCAAGTCAGAATATTTTTAACACCAACATGTTTAGATTTTAAGAAAACCATAACAGTGATCACAATGTAGTGCTTTCAGTAGCAACAGTTTACTTGTTCTCCTCCTTGCTGCATAAGATTGAGGCCAGGAGTACTCAACCTTTTAAAGTCATTTTGCCCTTCCTCCACCACATGGCACTTTCGGGTATGGTGGAGGCGGGGGGCACATGAAATGGTGCCATGGGCCACATTTGGTTCACGGGCCACAGGTTGAGAATCCCTGATTTAGGCTGATGCCACATCTCCAAAAAGAAAGAAAGAAAATCTTACAAAATACCTATTTGAAATCTTTAATAAAAACCACACTCTTCCTTTATAACACAATCAGGATACAAATATCTGAGGAAATTCTGTTTTTCATTTCAGATCTATGGTTTGGTCATTACAAAGTTATTGCTTTTGCAAAATGTTACACACCTCTTTTGGAGAGAGGATGGAAATATAATCTTCATATATTAACCTTGCTTTCTCTTCAATGACACTCTTGTTGGATTCTTGCTTTAGGTCCTCACAGGCCATCCAGAAAAGCATGTTCTCTTCACTGAATTCTGTCCGAAGGAATTCCCTGAAAGCATTTCTACCTGCCGGGGTCCTCATCAATTTGTCGAAGGAGTGGGCCCAAGTATTCACTTCATCAAGCGTGGGAGTGGAGCTTTGAGGAAAGTGAGAAGTATAAAGAGTAGGCATGAACAAATTAAGCAGGCGAGAGGAGAAGTCTAAATGGATCGAGGAATTGGGGAAGGTATGTGTACCCTGGATCAAGTGTAGCGCTGCCAGCATCTTCTCAAACTAAAGAGAAAATAACTAACTCATACATATGATCTGGCTTTATACACTCATGGTTTATTTCTTGCTGTGGTAGCAGGGCTGCCGGTATCATATCTCCCTCATAAATATACCTGTCAAGTTTTGGATTTGGAAATAAGGGAAATTTCCCAGCAAATACGGGATACTTGACAGCTATGCTTATCCTTAGCTGCCCTCCAATGGCAGCAGTAGGGCATTGCAGTCTAATTAATACGGGATGACGGCAGGGAAGAGGGTAAAATAAGGCGTTTTCCCGGCCAATATGGGATACTTGACAGCTATGCTCATAAACTCTCTGGGTGGCCCTGCAGAGCTGGCCATAAAGTGTTGGCAGAGTGCCAAAAGCATTCTTCAAAAACTGCTATTATAGGACCAGCCCTACTGACAATACTGAAATCCCCATATCCTGCTTTTTCAGAGGAAGAAAACATTTCCTCTAATCCTGCTCTATATACATTCATATACCAGCTGATTCTTACCTTTCTTCACAGTTTGCAATGGTTTCTGATCTGAGTTCATGTGATGCTGCTCTTGTTCTTTCATCTTGGTTCCTAACAGTAAGACTGCAAAGCAAGACACAGGCTTTGATTCAACTGAAATAAAGAACAACTTGATGCTTTGACTTTTCTTTTTGATTTCAAGTGTAGCCTAAGCTCCTACCTGCACCTCTTTGCACTTACCATATTAAATATAAATGCCACACCCAACTTCTTCCAACAGTTTTCACTCTTGTAATATTGAATACTATAGCTATCTGCCTTATCTGAAAAAAAGATAAAAATGGGAAAGCAGAGATTTCTCAAACACATGAAGCTGCTTCCCAGAAAATCTGTAGTACAAAAATCACCAAGATGTTAAACCAACCTTGGAGAGGTTTAGCATACTTGAAAATAATCAGTACCCTAATAATTGTCCATAAAGTAGGGTAGGAACATATAGATAGCTTTTATTTAGAAGAAAATAAGGGTTTATTGTGTGTCCATGTCACATAAAAAGCTGCTCTGAACCTCTAAAATTTATAAATAGCTACTTTCATTTGATGATTGATCATAAGAACTTAAGTATGCTATTCCCCTGACACGGAACACAAAAGGCTGTCTCTATCACATTCACAAATCTGATTCTATGTTGTCCGTCATGCTTGTTTCTGCCCTAGGGTACTGTGAATGCTTCAAATGTACTTATAAGGTTCTTTTATGTGTAGGTCTTGAGATGTTCAGTGGACTAAATGCTGCATTATCCAGTGTATTTTGTATTCTCTACGAACTTTCAGAACTTGCTGCAAAGGATTAGGAAATTCCAAACTACTCCAACCACAGCAATCTTGACTGGTTTTGGAAGCTATGCAGAGTCAGGCTTGTAAAGTACAGCAAGACCCCGACTTACAAAGGCCTTGGTTACATAAAATTCGACTTACATAATGATTTTATGCTAAAACCATATCCCGATTTACACGATTTCCTATGGGTTTGCTTCGAGTTACATAAAGATTCTTTTTCCTATGCATTTGCTTCAATTTACATAAAAATTTCATTTTCCCTATGGGTTTGCTTCGAGTTATGTAAAGAAATATTTTTTCCTATGGGTTTTGTTTTGAGTTACAAAAAAAAAATCAATTTAAGCAAAAGCCTATGGAACAGACATTTTTCGTAAGTAGGGGTTTTACTGTACTCTACAGGAGAGTATCCAGTGGCTACCGCTAATGATTACCAGAAATTTCCAGGCACTGCCACTTAGAGTGTACAATACTGGTGAGATGGATCAAGGGTCTGGTTAGATATTAAAGAAGCATCAAGCAGTATTATTATGCTAATGTAGCATCTTATAAGCACAGAGTTTGAATTCAGACCAGTGTTTCCCAAACTTTGGTTTTTGGACTTCAATTCCCAGAAGTCTACATCAATTTCTCAAAGCACTGATCAGCCAATGTAATGACTTAGACTTCCAGGAACTGAACACGCACACCCCTTCTGTGGGACATATGCTCCACAATGGGAACCGCTGATTTAATTTTTTTTATTTTGTTTTGGAATTTTATTGATAAAATACATGTACTAACACAGACTAAAATACAAAAAAATGACACATAAAACAAAATCATTGACAAAACACACAGGTACTAATTAAAGTACACCACATTTTAAGGAATAAAATAAGTAGGCGAACAATTAAACTATTCTGTATAAATATCTATACTTATCTACCCTTTTATCCTAGTTTCTTTCTTAATTTTCTTTCCTTAATTTGCTATTTATACCTAAATGTAATACAGTATATTCAACATTTTAAATACTTATTTACATTTCTCTTTTGTTTATATTTTTTATCCTTCACTTTAAAGTTGTAACAAAATACATTCTTGGTAGACTAAAACATGTATTGACAAAACACCACCACAGTGCTATTTACAATGCCTTGGAGACTGAGTTTTCTTATAAATACTAATTTCACTTCCAAAAAAACAATTGATCAGACACAGGTGCACTCCCTTTTCCTTTAATTAATGTATAGTCTATAAATAATTTCCAGATATCATAAAATATGTTTTCCTTTATTATTCCCCTTTTCTGATTTAGTTCCCATGTGAGTTTATCATTTAATGTGATTATCCACATTTCTTTGGGAAGCACTGATTTAGACCTATGCCATTACATCGGTATATTAACTGAAGAAAAGTTTTGCTCAGTCATTCTGAAAAGAGTTGCACTGAAAGATGGCGTAAAAATAAAGTAAGCAAATATTTTTCCTTCCCCTCTATTATACTAATAAGACCGATTCTATCATTGTGTGTGTGATGTTCAATTGGTATTGAATTATAATAACTATAGTAGGGTTTTCAAGGTAAGTGAGATATTGAAGGAGGAGTTTTACCATGCACACGCACGCGCGCGCGCGCGTGCACACACACACACACACACACACACACACGGGTGAGTTCCCATGTCCAGGTGAGGAATTGAACACAGGTTTCCTGAGTTCTGATCTGTTATTCTACCCATTACACCACAATGGACATCATCACCAATGACAGTAATGCATGTTTATGGACTGAGAGAAATCCCATGTAGATCTGTACATAGGGCATGTATTTTCTCTGCTCTCAAATTTTGTTTTTTCATCCCAAACAGAATAACAGCTGGCTGTGTCTTTTCTAAACACTGTTCCTTATTATAATCACATAGCTAAAAGAAGAATTGATACTCAACTGCTGATGAAAGGACAGAAATAACTTAAGGCTTTAACCAACCAAAGCCCATTTGGTTACTGCTCTTTCCCCACAATTTTTTTTAAAATAAAATGTTTCATTGTTGTTGTTGTTTTCAAATGGCTTTGAAAATTGGAGATTCTGTAGCTTTGGGTGTTAACTCTGTTCCTATCCATTTTTCTTTTCATTTTATTCAGGTTATTTGTGGGATTGATTTAAGGTAAAAGTAAAGGTTTCCCTTGCTCGAAAGCCAGTCGTATCCGATTGGTTTATAAATATGATTGGTTTATAAATATGAATATTATAAATAATGTATTAAATTGCAGTTTGTTTCATATTTCCCCTTAGTGTAAAACAGTTATTCTGAATAAATTATTTTAAACCCAGGGTGAGGCTATGTTCCTTATAGCCAAGTCCCAGGCTGCTATTAAATGCAAGAAATCTTTTTAAGCATTACAAATAATAATTGCTAACATGCATCTAAGCAATGTTTTTTCTTTACTGATGATACTTTCGGATCCCTAAAAAAGCAAGTGTGAAAGAATAAAATGGGATAATATAGTTGTGATCTTCCCATCCAGTCTAAAGATTATATAAAATACATGCCTATTAAGCAAATCCCCAGCATCTTTTCTGTCCCGTTGGACTTAAATGCCTATGAGGAAATATACTCCTAGCAATCTTATTCAGTTTGGCCAGGTTATTCTGCTATGGTAATAGAGTAGACCATATTGCCCGTGACTCAACATTGATAATCAGTTGGCGTTTAACTAACCTGACAAACCTGAGGACAAACAGCCTTGGGTGATAATGTCCACAAGGAAGAGTGATGGTCCCCAAGTGGATTAAATTCCACTTGAATCCATCTTGATGGAGGGAGAAGCTTCATCAATACTGCCCTGGATCCAATGAGGACTTTGCGTGTCAAAAAAGCTCAGGACCAGAAAGTGACTCACGGAACTGGATCAGTGGTATGGGTGTTATGCTGCAATGCAGAAGGCAGATGGAAGGCCACAGCATTATATTTCAGGACAATCTTCATGGCTGATCGCCATGATGATAGCCAATATTTGGAATCAGATATGGCACAAGAAGAAGGGAAAAAAACTTATTCAGACTGAATAATGTAAGGCTATAATTATTTAAAAGGCGGTTCCAATCACATTGAAGTATTTGTTACATAGGCATTTCTGTTTTTCTGTGAGTTCTAAAAATTAGCCACTATCTCCGAGGTCAACATACAACCATAGGATCCATCCAGCCTGTTCTCATATTTCTACAAGTAATTACATCCAATTAGAGCAGGGGTGCCCAAACTATGGCCAGCAGGCTGGATCCGGGCCCTGACACCAAATCATCCAGCCTGCGCCACCCACACTGCTCCCAGAAGTGTTTACGGCAACCGTGGGTGCGTTCTGTGCAGGTGCATTTTACTTCCACTTCCGGTGGGAGGAACCACATGACCGGCCTGCAACCTGAAAGGTTTGGGCACCCCGAATTAGAGTGCTGGGTGGAAATATCCATTGCTTCTATGCTATCTCTTAATGAAGTACAGGTATTTGCACCCAAGACAAAATAGTTAGTTTTGAGACCAGTGGACAAATGAAGACTATGTTGAGGTTGAAACATCCTTGACAGACAGAAGTAGAATAATGTACACCATCCAAACTTCAATTAAACATTAGGAGGAATCTTCTGTGTATATGACTGGAAACAGTTGGCATGACCAGGTGTCTAACGAAAATCAGCATGTGCCATAACCAAAATGAATTATTAATGTATTCAAATTGACATACTGCCATTCAATTTACAATTGTTTTAAAGTGACTTCAAAGAGGATGTGAAACTGAACTGCCACTTCTGATTTCAGCTGTGACTTCAAAGGCCACTTGGCTCCCTTGCCTGGAGACATGCAAATGGCCCAATAGATTACTACTCTGCTCTGGGAAAAGATGAAGCCAAAGCAATTTTGTTTACACAGCTCAAGTATATTCAAGGTGTTATAATGGAATGGGCAATTAGGGCATATAATGAAACTAGCAAGTTAATGAGTTGGCTTAATTTTACTCAGAAATTGGGGAGGCATGAGCCAAGCTTACTTCTTAAGAGGAATTCTGGCTGAAACTGCTGACCATCTTGCCATTTGATGCTGTGCCAGGAAGAGTCATATGCTGTACATGTCCCAGATTTAACCTCTTTTGATCAAGATGTGAGTATAGATACAGTATATTGTTTTCTGGCATATTCTCATTTATTGTTCATGATTATGCCTCTACACTTTTCTCAATAATTTGGGAAATATTTTGTAACTGTGTGGAATTGATTTGCCATTGGCATTCTTAATCTATACCTATAAATCTCTGTGTTAACCATTGTGATTTGACAAAGGATATTTAGCCAGGCCCCTGACCGAGCATTTGTGCACTCACCCGAACTGGGTACGGAGGTTACTGGGGGGTTGAGAAATGCGCCAGTGGGGCAAGAGCCCCTCGGACGCAAAAAAAAGAAGGGAACTTCAATTCCCAACGTTCCTTGAGAATATGCTAGTTATTAATAAATTATGCTAGTTTAGCCGGACCACAGAAATTTTATCGCCGCTTACATGCGGCGTTGGGGTGGGGGTATTTCCATGGGCCGGCCTGGGTGGCCGGACCATGGAAATTCCCATCGCCGCTTGATGCGGCATTGGGGTGGGGGTATTTCCGTGGGCCGGCCTGGGTGGCCGGACCACGGGAATTCCCATCATCGCTTGATGCAGCGTTGGGATGGGGGTATTTCCGTGGGCCGGCCTGAGTGGTCGGACCACAGGAATCCCATCGCCGCTGTATGCGGCGGTGGGGGGTGGGGGTTTCACGGCCTGCCTTTTTTATTTTTATTTTTCACACGCCGGCTGTCTCAGCGTTCTGCGCGCTCATGGCACACACGACGCTGGGGCTTGTAGTTTGGCGTGTGCGTTTTTGGCTTGTGTGTTGTTGTTTTTTCTGCGGGTTTGATTTTGATTGGGTGCGGCACGTTTCCGAACGTTCCTTTTGCTCGCGCCGCTCAGCCTGATTGGCTTTGGTGCGGCACGGTGCAAGGAATGTTGGGAATTGAAGTTCCCTTTTTTTGTTTGCGTCCGGAGGGCTCCTGCCCCACTGGCGCAAAATTCAACCCTATAGTTTCCTGCGAACCCCGGTCGAGTGAGTATACGGAGGCTCGGACGGGGCTAGTGGGGCCTGGCTAAACATCATTTGTCACGTTCCAATGGTTAACGCACCATTTTATAGGTATAGATGATGGTCCAGTGATAAGGTGATAGGATAGGCCAGTGATGGCGAACCTTTTAGAGACTGAGTGCACAAACTGTGCTGCAAAGGGACAGGGCAAACTCTGTGCTGGGAGAGGGAGAAAGTGCTCCTATTGGGTGGCTGGGCAGAGGGGCAGGGCAAATACTTTGCTGGGGGAGGGAGGAAGTGCTCCCATTGGGCTGTTGGGTAGAGGGGCAGGGTGAACTCTGCTGGGGCAATGGCACGTGTGTCCACAGAGAGGGCTCTGAGTTCCCCCTCTGACAAGCCTGCCATTGTTTCACCACCAGTGGGATAGGCTAATCTCATATAAGTAAGAATTTTAAAATGGTGAATGGTTGGAAAAGAAGAACAAATTCAAAAATTTGAGACAGTCAAGGCAGAGATTTTAAAATGCGACGTCATGCTCCCACCCATCCTGAACATAATGCCCCAACTGCTTACACCTTTTGAAACACTTGCCTGTCATGTTTACAAGAATGGACCACAACTAACTTCATAGGGAAAATCCTGTTTGAACTGTTCTGGCTTGAAAATATAGAAGCTTCCCAGCAGCAGAGAAAAAAAGGGACTTGAGGAGCAAAAAAGGGCGGAACCAATTTGAACCATCCTTTGCATCATGTGATGTAAAAAGATTTTGAATTCACTCATATTTTATAAGTGGAGCTAACATCCCAATATTTGACCATGTAATCACAGCTGGCTTCTGTCTAAATACAATATGATAGACATAACATTATTTGGATTTTGACCCTTTCTCCTGGATCTGTTGTCTGGCAGTAAAAGATGCTCCTTTTTATACCAAAAGTATGTTCCAGAAAGGTTGTCAGCTGTAAGAAGCTCCAGAGTAGAGCAGGGAGAGGGGATGATCCAGCCTCTTGCTTGCACTCATGGAAGCTCTTTCTGCAGGTGCAATAGCAACAGCGAACACAGTCCTTCCTTCTGACAATTTTTATCTCTGTATGTTTTTGGTCCACTGTAGACCATTTTCTACCTTGGGTCCTTCAAAAGTGCTTCTCTGATTAAAGAAGGGTGTATCTTATTGAACTCTTGGTCATCTGAATCATGGTGGCCTTCCCTTCCCACCAGAATGGGAAATGGTAAGAGATTCTGCAAGTGGTGGCCCCAAATATGTAGAGGACCCAAGATTTCCCACCAAGGTTGTAGAGAAACTCCTCCTGTGTCAGACCACTGGTTATTCTAGCTCTACCATCTGAGATCATTTGAAATGCAAAGGATTGATTCTGGAATGGATACATATAAAGCACCATCTCTATCACTCAGCTATACACCCCCTCCCTAACATGATGTCTCTAGAACAGGGGTGGCCAAACCATGGCCTGTGGGCTGGACCTGGCCCACGGCACCATTTCATGTGGCCTGCCACTGCCCTCGCAAGTACCAGAAGCAGAAGTGGGCATGTTTACAACAGCCATAAAATGCACCTGTGCATGCATAAATGCACCCACGCCTGCCGTAAATGCTGCCGTAAATGCACCCATGGATGTTGTAACTGTGCTTATGACAACTGTGAATATGTTTTATGGCAGTGTTTACAGCAGGAGGAACCACATGATCAGCCTGCTCAGCTGTCTGGAGGACGTGGTCAGGCTCACGCCGCAAAAAGTTTGGGAACCCCTGCTCCAGAACATCATCCTGTGTGCAGTTAACCTGTTAGACCAGGGGTCCCCAAACTATGACCCATGGGATAAATCCAGCCCACAGCATGAAATCATCCAGCATGCACCCTTGCTCCGGCCACTGCTTCTGCCATCACTGCCGCTGCCACTGCCGCTGCCGCTGCCGCTGCAGCCTCAATCCTTGTCCCCTCCACTTGGCTTGGCATGTCCTTGCCTGCTCTCCATAGAAAAAGCTATGGAGCACTGTTAGGGACATACCAAGCCAAGTGGAAGGGATAAGGATTGAGGTGGCAGCAACAGTGGCACCTGGAGCAGTTGAGCATGACTTTCCAGGCAGCTGTGTACGGCTTTCTTGATGGCCACTCTGGCTGAGTCCAGCATTCCTGGCAGCATTGGAGTGGAAGGAAAGGGAAAGTGCATGAATATTTTATAACATATTTTTCTCAATCTTAATTTTTCTTAACATAATCCCCCTTTACTTTTTTATTTTCCCCATAAACTAAAGTGTGTTTCTGCACACCTTTCAAATAAACATGCATATAGTCATGTACCTTGATTTGCAGATCATTTGAAAAAAGGAAGGCAAAAGAAGTGATGCTTATGGTTATTTTCCAATTATAAAAAATTAAAAGAAGTATGTGTACTTTTATTGACAGTTCTGTAGATCATATATCAGACTAGTATATTTTGCCCGGTCTTGCCGGGCAGTTATTTTCTCTGTGTTGGTGGTTGGGGTGGTTTTAGGGTGTGTGCATGCACGCGCACATGCACACACACACACACACACACACACAGAGAGAGTGGAGCTCCGCATTCAGCCCTTGTCTGTCAGAGAAAGCAAGCCCCTTCTCCAACAGGCAAGGGCCGAATGCGGAAGGGGATTGCTTCCCTCTAGTAGGTGAAGGCAGAGAAGGAAAGCCATTCTCTGCCTTTGCTTCCCAGGGAAGTGGCTCACTTCCCTCGGTGGGAGGGGGATGAAGGCACCATAGTCTTCGACCCCTGCCACCCGTGGAAGGGGCTCGCTTCCCTCCAGGAGGCGAAGGCAGCGAACTGAGCGCTGTTCTCTGCCTTTGCTTCCTGGAGAAGTGGCTCACTTAACTCGGTGGGAGGGGGACAAAGACACCAGTGCCTTCGGCCCCCGGCCCCTATGGAAGGAGCTCGCTTCCCTCTGGGAGGTGAAGGCAGAGAACGGAGCGCCGTTCTCTGCCTTTGCTTCCCAGGGAAGTGGCTCACTTCCCTTGGTGGGAGGGGGATGAAGGCACCAGTGTCTTTGGCCCCCATCCCCGTTGAAGGAGCTCGCTTCCCTCCGGGATGCGAAGGCAGAGAACAGAGCACCGTTCTTGGCCTTTGTCTCCCTGAGGGAAGCGGCAGGCATGCGGGGAGAAGAGGGGCTTCCCCTTCTCCCCTGCAACCCTGCCGAAGCCGCTGCGAGGCAGGCACCAGCCTTCATCCCCAGGGCGGCAGGGATGGTTTCCCTTGGTGGGTTTTTTTTTTATGCGCATGCTGGCTGCCTCGCCTCCTCTGCGCTCATGCCCTTCAGCCTGATTGGCAGAGGGGTTGCATGGTGTGGAGGATACTGGGAACCATAGGGGGTTTTTTGTTCAGGTTTGTGGGGCATTTGCCCCACTCTCAGCTTCCAGACCCTTGCGGCGATGCTCACAGGGTCATAAGATATGTGTGGGTGGCTCGGTACAGGATGGTTGGGACAGGTGTGGCCATGCATGTCAGACACGCACGGCCCATGCACCTTTTTATAGTATAGATAAATTCATTTTTAAAATCTCAATTAGTGTAAATTTATTTTGCCTACTTCAGACTTCCATGTAAAACAGGGGTCTGGTTATAAATGTTTGAAGCTGATTCTAGAAAGCTAACAAGTTTGCTGCCATGTAGTCCTCCCTTGGGAGATAATCCACAGATGGGGCACCACCACTGAGAAAGCTTTCCCTGTGTTTTTCTATGCCCTTTTCATTGGACCAGCACTGGGGGTAAAATGCCCCCTTGTGCTGGCTTTGCCTGCTTCCCACGGGAAGAGATGGGCCTCGTGCTCTTGCAGGCCTTCCTTCCTGGTATGATAGGGAGGAGCCAAGAAGCCTTTGTAGGTGCTGGCTACTTCTTGCCTCACCCTCTTTAACTGCTTGACATTGGAGAAACAAGTCCCACCCTCCCTCCATCCCTCAGTAGCAGTGTGATATTCAGTTACTTTGGGGCTGGATGGAAATTTTTGCATGACCCCTGTTTGGCTCTTGGAGTCATGTTTTTTTTGCCCATCCCATACTGTTGCTGCAGGTTGAGTTTTCGCTGGAGGTTATTCCGGTCTCTTTGGTGGGTAGTGCAGGTGATTTTAATCAGAATGGCCTGTTTAGTTATTCGGTTGGGGTCTCGGGTAATTTGCGACCTTGGACAGCACTATCACTTGGGGTGTCTCATGGCTGTTGAATAGCCACAGACCTGGGACAGCTGGTCAGGAAGCTTCCTGGTTGCATAACTTGGTCCCACTGTTGGACACAGTGCTGGCCTGCCTGCAGAGCTTTCTGCTGTCCCTATTATTTGGGATCAAAATTCTCTGGTATTGACATGAGTTATTATCATGCACCCGCACTACCTAGTCCCCAGCGCAATAGTTTGCAACAATTTATTTTGGCTTAATAAGGTGGCCCATGTTTGAACCCATGACATGTGTCCATCTCTTCACTCGGGGGGTGGAGGGCAAAGTTTGCTCAAGGTTGACTCAGCCTTCCATCCTTCCAAGGTCGGTAAAAATGAGTACTCAGCATGTTGGGACCAAAATGCGAATTAACTATGGGGTGGTATATAATTGCGATTGCTTTGCTTTGTATATGGTTTCTACAATACCAAGCAATGGGGGAAATGAAGATGTAGCTGAAGTCCTGTTGTTTCATTATGCATTTCAAAGACAATGGGTGTAATATTTACTCAGTTCAGGAGGAATTCTTAGAGGTGTGAAAGTCTGCTGGCTTGATGCGAACTTGAGAATCCATGTGTGCGTGTGTGTGCGTGTGTGGGCGTGCGCATGCACACGCACGCGCGCACTCATGCATGTGTGGCCAGCTAGAAGTATACTTAAGCATCGGGTTTCCAGCCATTGCCGGGCTAAACAGAAAAGTCCTAAATCAAAGGTTGTCAATTGAACTATTTAGTAACCTGATTGCACTTAAAAGGCTAAAGTTTAAATGCTCTGACAGACATCATAATCCATTTATTGCCTGATCTGGTGAGCAGTCAGTAAACTTTTCTTCTTCTATATGTCAATGTAAAGAGGTCTTTTTCTGGAAGAATGCCTATGTAACAATGAATATTTTAATGTGCACCTCAAAAGTGGCTCAAAAATTTACTTCCGCTCATTTAATGGAACAACAGCAGCATTTATTTAATTTAGAATGGGTTGTGCATTCACTGTCTTTTAGTTGCATTTATTTATAAACTATTCATGTTTAATTTGCATTTTCATCAGGAAGACAAAATACAAGCTCACTACATAAGTTGTTTTTCAGAAACTGACTCATTACTTAATTAAGAACGATTTATCTTTATATTCCTTTCTAGACCTTTTAGAGGTGGTACAGTGGAAGAGAACTAATTTATCCATTTCAGATTTGTACACAGGATCAGGGATAAAATAACAAAGATTATTTGAAAGGTTACTGAGTTGATTTACAGTTTATCTGCACTACACAGCTATCGCATCAGTGATGGGCTGTCTTGGGCTACAGCCAGTGGTGGGCATCAGCAGGTTTGCACCAGTTCGCCAGAACCAGTAGCAGAAATTCTGTCTGGCCCCACCCATCCAAGTTTTGAAATAAAGTAGTCCTAATTCGGGTGCAATACAGGGCTTTCCCCCTGGCTACACCCACCATACCATGCCCACAGTGTAGTAGTAAATTTTTTTTGAGCCCACCACTGTATTGCAACTTGATGCCACTGTAACTGGCAAAGTGCCAACCTACAGAATCCTGGGTTTTGTAGTTTTAGAAAATCCTTGGAATTCTCTGCCGCATTCTGGACCAGCTGCAGCCTCCAAATGGTCATCAAGGGCAGCCCCATGTAGAGCGCATTACAATAATCTAGTCTGGAGGTCACCAGAGCATGAGTGACCATGAGCATAGAGTCCCGGTCCAGGAGCGTGCGCAGCTGGCGAATCACCCGAAGTTGGGTGAAGGCCCTCCTGGCCACAGCCGCCACCTGTTCTTCTAGCAGCAGCCGCGAATCCTGGAGGACCCCCAAGTGATGGTGGGTGAGTGTGGTGGGCTTGGGATGGTTGCCGCTGGCTGTGGCGGGGGGGAGTGGGGTGCGTTCAGGCCACTGCCTCCATTTGTTGTAGTGGTGGTGGTGGTGGGGCACTACCAGTCTGGCCCCTCAACAGTCTGAGGGAGTGTGAACTGGCCCCCAGCTTTAAAAGTTTGGGGACTCCTATGTTAGACTATCAGAAATATGTACATTGAATGGCCTGGTCTATTTGACTTCTTATATAGTTTCATGAGATTTAAAGAATTGTAAGTAAGATTATTTTGTCTTCTGTCTTGGTGCATGTGAAACACTAGGCAACAGCTGTATCTCTCTACCTCTCTAACATTCATCACATTACCCAAGAGGTATATTTCTATGCTCCCATGGTAACCAGCCGTCAATGTTGCCCCTCCCAACCCTGGAGACCAGAATACATTTGTAAGACCTACCAGGAGCAACTGCAGCAACAACACCAACAGAAGCAACAGGCATTGGGACTTCGATTTGCTACCCCAGGCTGTACTGGAACAGAGCCAGGGGTCTCCTGAGAAATCGATATTTGCCTTTTGCGCACCTCCATCCGCTCTGATCCCATGGGCTGCAAGTGGAAAAGTAAAAAGAAGATTAAACTCTGTGGGAGAAGCTCCTTGCCAGGTTCCTGTAAAAGGTCATGTTTCATTCACAATACTGGTAACGAATGGTTTTTCTAATTGCTGTTAATAGGTGGCATGGCTAGCTTAGCAGTCCAAAATGTAATTCGATTGGGTAAGTAGTCCACAGATGTTCATGCCTGAAAGTACCCACTGTCTCTTAACATGTAAAGTACTGTATTTTCTGGCGTATAAGACTACTTTTTAACCCCGAAAAATCTGTGCCAAAGTCAGGGGTCGTCTTATAGGACAGGTACTTAACTGCAGCTTGTTTCCCCTTGCTTCATATGTCCGGCGCATATGGTGGGGGGTGCTGCGGCCGAGTCACTGCTCTGTGCGTGGAGTATGAAGCAAGGGGAAGCAAGCTGCACACATCTTCCTGTACCTCGAGGAGGAGAACGTGAGCGTGGATTGGCTCTCCACCAGAACCTGCCCATTCGACTCAGAGGGCTGCGCGTCTTCGGGTTGAGTGTGGGTTAATTTTTATTTGGTGTGCATTGGAAGAGAGGTAGTCTTATACGGCAAGTATATTCCAAACTCTATATTTTAACTGGAAAAGTTGGGGGGTCGTCTTATACGCCCAGTCGTCTTATACGCCGGAAAATACGGTACTTTACAAATCTTCACTGACATCAAAACATGTTACATCAGAAACTTTGAAAGGGCAGAGGAAACAGAATATATGCCCAGCGTGCTTTTCTGAACATGGTCCAGACTGGAACAAGTTACTTTTCCAAATCCAAAGATATGGAGCGAGAAACTGAAGACAGAGCAAGGACACTTCCGGCCAGTTGGAGAGTAGATGTTGGAGAGAGTGTCGGAAAGAAACAGATGTAGGGATTCTCCTATCCATAGAAAGTTGCCAACCCATACCAAATGGTACAACTGGTTTCCTTAGGTCAAAGTGTCCTTGAGGCTGTAGGAGATTTCCAAGGATGTTTTTTGCACCACTCGGTTCTCCCCCTGGCCATGTCTTCTTCTGGCAATAATAGCAAGCCTTCCGGGATTATGTAAAATATTTTTACTCCACCTTTCCCGTATAAAAGAACTAAAGTAGCTTACATCATCAAAAAAGGACAATATAAAAGGTAAGAGAATTGTTACAATATTAAAAGATGATCAAACTAACATCATATAAAAATAGTGCATAAAGACTATCTATCTATCTATCTATCTATCTATCTATCTATCTATCTATCTATCTATCTATCTCCAGTTTAGAGTATACCACTATCGGGGTGGTTTACAAAGAACTGAAACACAATAAAAATATTTTCAAAAATATAAGAAATAAAATTAATACACACATAAACATGCGTGGCCCATGGGGTCATAAAGGGTCGGAATCGACTGTGCAACTGAGCAACAACAAACACGCATGTTTACTTAAAAATAAGAAGCGAAATGCAATCCTATTTTTATACACACCTACCCTTTGACAGACAGTCACTGGTGAAAAACTTGCCTGAAGAGAAAAGTCTACTTGCATGAAGGAAAGCAAAGAGGGAGATCCAGAGTCTGGATGTTGTGACAAAGGTGACCCCCTTTCATGTCCCTACCAAATGCATATATGAGGGTGGTGGAACAAGAGAAAGGCCTTCACTGAATATAATAAGAACCAGACAGGCTTTTGAACAGAGATGTGGCCTTTTAGATAGCTTGGACCTGAGTCATGAAGGGTCCAAGCCCTAAATGGCTTTATAGGTTAAAACCAACACTTTGATTTGTGTCTGGAAATGGATTGGCAGCCAGTGGAGTTGTTGCAACAGGAGGGATATACGCAGTGGTGGGCATCAGCAAGTTCGCACCAGTTCGCCATAACCGGAAGCAGAAATTCTGGCTGGCTCCACCCATCCAAGTTTTGAAATAAAATACTGTAGTCCTAATTCAGGTGCAATGCAGGGCTTTCCCCTTGGCCGCACCCACCATACCATGCCCACAGTGTGGTAGTAAAGTTTTTTGGAGCCCACCACTGGCTATACGATTCCTGTAACTAGCTCCAGTTAACAATCTGGCTGCACATTTTAGACCTGCTGGAGTTTCAGAACACTTTCCAAAGGCAACCCCAAGCAAAGTGTGTAAGAATAATCCAAATGAGATGTTACTAAGGCAATTGACACCATAGTCAGATCAGACCTTTCCAGGAACAAGTGTGACACTAGTTCTAACTGTGCAAATGCAATCCTAGCCACTGCTGAAACCTGGGCCTCCATGCTCAGAAATGAACCAACAAACACATCCAAGCTATGTACAGTGGTACCTCGCTTAAAGAGCATAATGCATTTAACGGGATTGCTCTTTAAGCGAGTTTGCTCTTTAAGTGAAACACCATTGTAAGTGACCAATTGTGACTTCTGGGGGGGGGGAGGGATTGCGATCCCTGATTTAGTTGTTAAGTGAGTTTTTGGTTGGTTTTAGGTGTTAAGCGAGGCAACCATTCAGAGAAAATGCTGCTCTTTAAGCGAGTTAGTCTCTAAGTGAGGCACTCTTTATGCAAGATTTTACTGTACCTGTGTTTTCAGAGGGAGTGTAACCTCATCCAACACAGGTTGAATCTCAAATCCCTGATCTGTCTTTCAACTGACCTAGAGCACTTCTGTCTTGTTTGGATTAAGTTTCAGGTATGACAAGTCAACTTTTAAATAGGCCATAAATTCCACCCCCACCCCACAGCATTTCACACCATCCTTGCATAGAGGCAGAAAGTTATCTGTCTTTTAGGACGCATTGACACTACTGTTTGTATTGCTCCCTATGTGCAGTGTGGGAGAAGAGGGAGGGATAAAGTAGCTACATAAGAAAAACAAGTTGAGAGTGAAGGGGCAGAAAAAGTGACTCAGTTTGTTAGAAAAGGAATGGTGTACCATAAGAGAAACTGAAAGGATTTAATTGGCACATAAAATCTAATATAATATAATGAAAGAACATCTCTCCCCTGTCAAAACTCTCAGTGGCTCCTCCAGATTCCTGTCTTTTGAGTGGCTCCATATTCATTTTTCAGCATGTAATGATTTATTGTTCTTGTTAGCAACCCAAACGCTCCTTGAGAAGCAACAATATTTTAGATGTTAATGGCCAGTGAGTTCTCCATGAGATGTGCTACTGAATATCTTAAATTAAAACATCACTGATGGTACATCTCCTAGATCACACCATGACCAGAATCTTATTGGTGATCATATAAGGTTTGCCTAATTTACCATGGCTAATTGATGAGTGCCTGGGTGTGTTTCACTCATTTCTGGTCAACAATTGCATTGCACAACCAAGATACCCCTCCACCCCGAGGCTGTTTCTCAGTTAGCTAAAATTAGTAGCAAACTACATATACATCAATAGGATTCTGATCACTATAAAAATTATGTTCCAACCCTGCCGTGCATATTTTGCAGCTGATGGTTTGGCAGTGTAGAGCAGCAAACTGGTGATATATCTGGCAGGACAAATCCAGCTTTGCATCCACACAGAAATAGTGGATTTACATTGGAATGTTAATTATTCACTTATACATTATGCAAAACTCCTTTTAAATCCAAAATATGTCTTGTTTCCCTTTTCAGGCAACTGTTTTGGTTACACTCCCTCTGAAAACACAGGTACATAGCTTGAAAGTGTTTGTTGGTTCATCTCTGAGTTGGGATGTCCAAGCTCTCTCTCACACAGAGAGAGAGAGAGAGAGAGAGAGAGAGAGAGAGTTGGGGTTTTAATCTGTTTTCTATGTTTTAATCTGTTGTAAACCACCCTGAGTCGGGTTTGCCTGAGTGGGCGGCATAGAAATCTGAAAATTAAATTAAATTAAAAACACCTTTAATTCTTACGCAATCACTTGGGCAGGAGTAAATCTGTATTACATCTCTTTTCTTGAGAATGGTTTCAGGAAAAGGTAAAGGTTGCCCTCGTTTGAAAGCCAGTCGTATCTGACTCTAGGGTTCAGTACTCATCTCTGTTTACAGCCAAAGAGCCAGTGCTGTCTGCATCTGCAGACATTTCTGTGGGCATGTGGCAGGCATACCTCAACACCGGAGTGCATGAAACACTGTTTACCTTCCCACCGAAGTGGTCCCTATTTATCTACTTGCATTTCATGCTTTCGAACTGCTAGGTTGGCAGGAGCTGGGAAAGAGATAGGAGCTTACTCCATCATGCAGTACCCAGGAATCCAACTCTGACCTTCCAGTCAGCGAGTTCAGAGTCTTAACCACTTGACAAGGCTTTTTTTTAAAACACCATGTTTTCGCCTTGCCTCTTTTGCTTAATTTTATGAGGGCTTCCGACAACACCATCCTCCACTTGTAATGCCATTGTTTTCCTACTGCCACTGCATAATCCTTTCTGGTTGATGGCACAAAAATCATTCTGGGAACATTCTGAGCTGGCTAACATAGATTACGGAGACCTCGGTTCAAATTCTGCTCAGCCAAGCAACTCCTAAATGACACTGAAATGACATGTGTGCCTTTCAATTTGTCTTACAGGGTTGTTATGCGTAAACAACTGCAGGATAAAAATCCTGTGAAATGAAGGCAATGGGAAGTACTACAGATTCTTTCAAGAGATCCTCGTTTCCTTTCATAAAAGCACTGGAATAGGCGATCAAGCACATGCTAATTTTCAAAATAACCTGAAATTGGAAAATTGGAAGAAAGGAAATCAATCAGACAACAAATGAGGCCCAGAATTTCCCTGCTGGTTCCATTTTTATTTCCTGCTGGCCCTTTTGTTGCTTTAGAGAGAGAAAGGAAGCGCTTGTGAATGGTGTGCAAAATTGACAAAATGATTAGCCCACTCTTTATGTTGAGTCCTACTGTGGTTCTTGAAGCAAGTGAGAGGCTATAATAAAACAGATGGCATTTTGCTGGAGGTTGCTTTATTCCAACTCACTTTTGTTCCTAAATTAGGCAGAAACCAATCCTGCCTCATATTCAGGGACACAGACTTAAGTGGGAAAGGAGGGGAAAGTCCTCTTTCTATATTTATTACTAGCTATTGTGCCTGGTCTTGCCGGGCAGGTTTGGAATGTGCAGCCCAGCAGGTGTGTGTGTGTGTGTGTGTGTGTGTGTGAGAGAGAGAGAGAGAGAGAGAGAGAGAGAGTTTTTATTTTTGGAGTGGTTTTGGGCCCTGCAGAGAGGTGGAGGCAGGAAAGGGGGGGTGAGGTTGACGCAATCCGCCCCACTTTCCCTGCCTTCTCGGGGTTTTTTTTAACAGCAAGGGGAGTTTTCCCCATCGCTGTTTCGAGAGCTGCTCTCGACACAGTGATGGGGAAAAGGGGAGCTGACAGTCAGGTCGCACTTTGTCCTGGAACATGAGTCCCCAGATGAAGAACGGCCTGACTGTCGGCTTCCCCTTTCCCATCACTGTGTCGAGAGCAGCTCTCGACACAGCGAGGGGAGGAGGGGTGCTTTCCCGATCACTTTTTCGAGAGCAGCTCTCGAAATAGCAATGGGGAAAGGGGGAGCTGATAGTCAGGTGGCACTTCATCCAGGAATGCGCATTCCTGGATGAAGTGTGGCCTAACTGTCAGTTTTCCCTTTTCCCATCGCTGTGTCAGGTCGCACTTTGTCCCGGAACGTGCGTCCCCAGATGAAGAACAGCCTGACTGTCGGCTTCCCCTTTCCCCATTGCTGTGTCGAGAGCTTCTCTTGACACAGTGATGGGAGGAGGTGAGCTTTCCCCATCGCTGTTTCGAGTGCAGTGATTTTAATTCCAACTTTTGATTTATCCAGCCCTGCATTGTGCATTATGTGTTCTGTGTATAAGTTAAATAAACGGGGTGACAAAATACAGCCTTGTCTTACTCCTTTTCCTATTCCAAACCACTCTGTCATTCCGTATCCTGTCCTAACTGTTTAGGTGGTGCAAGTGATGCCACATGATACATACAACCCTGTCCCCCAGAAGAGGGGAGTGGCCAAAGGACTTGGGAAGAATGGCCAGTAGGTGATGTCAATGGTCCCAAAATCTTCTTTCTCAGGCAGGTGCCTCACTCTGCCAAATGGTAGGCTGGCTTTGTGGCAGAAGGGCAACCTTTATGTTTCCATGAATAAAGAGACTTTCCCTCAAGAAGTTATAAAGGACCAGAAACTAGGTTGCCTTTAGAAGAGCAACAGTTCTGAAAAGCTCTGTTCTCCTGTACACATTAAAGCATTGCTTTACATTTCAAAGAAAAACACTAGCTGGAACAGTAACACACCCACACAGTAACAATGAGCTGTAAACTGCCTTAGTCACAGATATTTTGAAGCCTGCATTTGATTTATGCAGTCTATTTGACAGGAACCAGAAGCTTGAAGACGGTTTAAATGGGGACAATTATGTATTGAAACATAGGCTGCTTGCAAAGCCAGTTAATAAAGACAGTGACTGATCTTGCAGGTTTTAAACTTCATACACATTTTACTGTTTGATATAATGCAAAATAAAAACAAAAAACTTTAATTTAGTTGGATTCAAAAGACCAGGCTGGGGGGGGGGGGGAGAGATAAAGAAGATTAAAAAAATAATTTCCTTCAGCCTCTGAAACATTTTATATTAGGCATAAATATTCTAATCAAGATGGCTTTTCATATCTCTTTTTAAAGGAAAAAATACCAATAAAAGGATGAATATGTGAGTAGCATTTAGTACTCACAGACAATGGAATTTTGCTTGGGTCTGTGATGATGTGCTTCACATGTGTCCCTAGTGGTTTCTGCCATCTGTGTGAGGGGTGGACTTCCCTATCATGTCTTCACTTGTACTTCCAGTCTGCCTGTTTCTTTACTCTGACACTGGATCCTTGTCTTCACCACACCACAGTTAAATCCCACTATTTTTGTTTAATCCGAATGCACTCATAAACCTCAATACAAGTCTAGCAATTACATTTATATACCACCTAGTAGCATTTAGAGCAGACTCTAGGCCAGTGATGGGCAGTCTTGGCCCTCCAGCTGTTCTTGAACTTCAATTCCCAGAAGCCCAAATCAGCACTCCTGCTGATCAGGGCCTCTGGGAATTGAAGTTCAAGAACAGCTGGCGGGCCAAGACTGCCCATCACTGCTCTAGGCCCATGATGGCCAACCTTGGCACTCCAGTTGTTCCTGGACTTCAATTATCAGAAGCTCAAATCTCCCTACAGTGGCTTTTTCTTTACAGAAAAAACTTACAGGTAAATATATAATTTTTTGCAATCTTTGTATTCCTCTGACTTGCTAATGAAACTTCAGGAAGGTTCTGAACTGGATCTAATCCCATTCAAAATTGCTGCAGTTCACTTCAGACATCTCCCCAAATCAGCTCAATTCAATGTTAGTTCTAACTGAACCCGAAGTACTCCTTGTAGTTTTACAAACCACTTTATAATTATCCAAATGGAATATCTAGAATCCTCAGACATCTGTTGTTGCTGATGTTTCCTAGGGTGTTCCACAAGGGCATAATTCTAAGAATATGCTGCTGTTTCCTGCTTTATTAATCATTTCAGCAACACTAGTTGGGTTATAATATAGAGTGACTCACAACAAGAAGCTCTGATAGATCATAGTAGGTCCTGGAGCTTCTGATAGTGCGTGAAGCCATGACTCACATTTTATTGTATTCAGTGCTGCAACTCAGCTCAGTTCAGACAGAAACAGACGGATTGGTCTGCATGCTGATTTGCATCTGGGTGATTCATCATGTTGTGAATTAACCAGTGATTCATACTCTTTTCCTTTGTAAGTGCAGTCATTATGATACCCATGTTACTATACTAAGATCTGCCATCTGTTTAAGAATTCCATAGCTAAATATGAGACTGTGTATCCAACTTGCCCAAGAATAAAAGGACTCCTCCAAGCCTGATGAAGCTGCTGATAGACACGTGTTCTGACCATCAAAACAAGTAAGACATTGAGTTATAAGCAGTCTGGCAAAGTGATTATAATAATAATGTTGTGTCAGAAATTATTCTGGGTTGAAAGAATTTTTGCTGGAGGACACCTGAATGAGGCTCCTTTCATGTCTCCAAGATCTTTTCCCACTGAAGTGGCCCCAATTGATCTATAGTAAAATCCCGACTTACAGTACATATGCCTCAAGTTACATACAATTCGACTTACATAATTATTTTTGCGCTAAAACCATGTCCCGATTTACATAACACAATTTCCTATGGGTTTGCTTTGAGTTATGTAAAAAATTCATTTTTCCTATGGGTTTGCATCGAGTTAAGTAAAAACCAATTTACATAAAAGCCTACGGAACAGACTTTTTACGTAAGTAAGGGTTTTTACTGTACTTGCAATTTCTTGCTTTCTAACTGCTAGGTTGGCAGGAACTGGGACAGAGATGGGCACTCAAATCATCATGCAGTACCTGGGTCTCAAACTGCAAACTTGCCAGCCTTCCAGCTAACAAGGTGAACTTCTTAACCACTGAGCCACCCCTGCAGCAAAGTGATTAATATCCTGTATCTATCTACTGCTCAATTATCTGTGTGCTTATTTATTCTATTTATATTTATATTGTTTGCTTGGAGGAATTAATCTTTGCAGAGATCTCAAAAGTGGCCTACTGGGTATTCCAAACAAGACCTACAAGGGCCATTTATTAAGAGGAACAGAAATGAAGTGCTTCAATTTCCAAATTGATATCTTTTTAACATTAAGAAGTCCTACAAAGAAGAAAGAGAGGGGTTTGATTTTTGCTTATTAAAGTCAAGAACACAGTGCATTTGAACTTTATGTAATTTATGGGTCAAATCAGACATGAAATAAGTGCTGCAATGGGCAGGAGTTCCCATATCCTTAAAAATATTAATATCCATCAGAGAGTGATGCTTTAGATCAAAGCAATGGAGACTAAGAAAAGCTTTAATCCCTTTATTCTGTATATTATCCCTTCTCAGAGACTTTGTTCCATAGGGGGGGGGGGGCATGGAATAAGAATATGTCATGGCAAAATATATCCCTGTCCACACTGTCACAACCTTAGTCTGTATTATTTCTATAGCTTATGGAAATGCTCTTTCAATTAAGAAGATAGTAAATGTCAGTTGAAAGCCATTAAACTTAGACACTAATTACTATGGACATTTTAAAATCAATCTAAGTATCTGCGCTATAGTATATAATAGTAACCACTCTCCTCATACTTCTTCTGTATTGGCATGCATTCCAGTAATCGTTGTGCTTCTTGTATATTGACAGGAATGGTAATTATGACGGAATTTCTGTATTAAAAAAATCCTCCAAGCCTTCCCTTGCAAGTATAATTAAGGTTTACATAAAATGACATCTCTGGATCCATTTAAATGACTGCTCTAATACTAGTCCACCCACCATTTCTGTTTTCCACCAAGGCGAATTCTTCCTTCTGTTCCTGCAATATCTGTGTCAAAGTTGCCTTACTAACCAGGGCAACCGAATTAATGTAAACTTTGCAACAGTTTCCAGAGAGGTAGCTGTGATACTTGTTCAGAGCAAAAAAAAAGAAAAGTCTTGTGGAATTTTTAACAATTGTTCCATATAAAATATGATGGTCTTGGTCAGGAGTTCTCAACCTTTTAAAGATGGGGCCGGGTCACGCTCCCTCAGACAGCTTCAGGGGCCGGATGGCCATTTTGCCTTTCCTCTACCACATGGCACTTCCAGGTGTGGTAGAGGCAGTGGGGGGGGGGCACATGAAATGGCGCAGAGTGCCGCATTCGGTCTGTGGGCCGCAGGTTGAGAATCCTGGGTCTTGAGCATACAACAAGTTTCTATTCTGGTTTTTTTAAACAGTTATTCTGATATGCAGCATCGTACAGAAGCTTGAAAGAATGAGAGGGGGAGTCTGTATCTGTAACACAAGCTTTTCCACAGGATCCCTTCCCTGTCAATGAAAACTGAATCACCCAACATTGCAAGGAGGATGGCCCATCTTTGTACATACTATGACACTGTCATCAAATATAAGACTTTGATCTTCTCTCTGGTAGCAAATGCCAGTCATTCTTTTATGTTGGAGAAAATACTGGAGCAAACACTAATGAATTACTGGGGCTGGGGCTTAATCTCTTCTTACGATTGAGGATGTTCTGAGTTGCATAACTCTTTTCTGAGTTCTCTTTCTTTATCATGTTCAAAGTGTGTTGCTATTAGTGGAACTAATGTATGTAACTCTTTCTGGCTATATTCATACTATACAAAATTTTCTGATGTGGATTTCATTTCAAGATTGTAAAACTTAATAGCCAGAATCCTGTTGGTGATTAAGATGTGCGTACAGTATGTGAAGTTGCATGACACACTACAGCAAATTGATGCTAATTAATGAGACACTGGTAATTTTAGTAGGGACACACCTACTGCATGTGTAGCCATTTGCCTTACAACCTTCCAGTGCCTTCTTTTGGTGAGGACTTGATTTAACTTATGCATGTAGGAATCAACCATTGGATTCTGACCCATATTCTTACACACAAGTCCCAATTGGTGTGTCAGTCACTGAAGAGAAGGGCCTTTTCTTTTTTGCTGATGGTTTCTAAACCTGGGAATTTTCAAACAGGTAAAATTCACATAGACACATTCCTTCTCTTCAGTTTTGGGGAAATGAATGCCTATTTATTAGTTCTGCATTTTGTACCTGAGCTACCTGCTAATTTTGGAGTTTCTTTCTCTTTGATCCTGACATCATTTTCCTTCTTCATTGCAGTAAAATATTTTTGTGCTTCAAAAGTAATTTACAGTTGCTATAGATTTAAACATATGTACACACACACACACACACACAAGGGAGAGCTACAAATACTGAGTGGTTTTGTTGGCAACAACTCTGTGCTTGTGGACTAACTGCAAGGACCTGCTCTCCTCAGCAATTTCAACCTCTGCCAAGTTGCATCAGAATGTGAACAGATAAATGTCCCTTAGTTTGATGTTTGTTTCCACTTTGCTAACTTTAAAGCGGGACACTAAAATCGTGTGCCCAGGGACACAAGGTTGGGGGGGAAGAGCTGCCATCCGAGGCCAATGGGAAGCAAGGCATAAGAGTGGGAAACTGACACACAGAAACAAAAATAACCTGATCAGAAGGTGTTGGAGAATGAAAAAGGTCAAGTCAGGTGGGAGTCAGGGGTAAATGTTCTTGTGCACCAGATGGGATCTGCAGAGGAGTTAAAGTGGGAAGGAGGGAAGGCAAGATCTGTCTCCTGTTTCCTTGGGCCTACTTTGATCTCTGGGCCAATATTTGGACACCATTAGGGGTATGATCCCCACGTCCCTCCCCTCCAGCCTGCCTTGGGCTTCAGCTGGCCTTGGAGAATCCAGGGGATGGCAGGAGTGGAAGGAAAGTCAGTCCCATTCCGGCTTCCCTGGGCCTTGAGGAAAGCCTTCCTTGCTGGGCTGGACCTCCGCATCTCCTTGAACCTGGACTGGGAAGAACCTACCCTGATCAGCAGGAGGTGTTTATCTGACTAGGTAAACACAACAAGCCCTTCAGGCTTTCTGTGGTTCGATTCCCCTCTGCCCATTGGAGTCTCTCACTTGGTGGGCTCTCTTGCTCCTTTGCATAACAACAACAACAACAACAACAACAACAACAATATCGTAATATCGTGTCAGAAATTATTTTGGGTTGAAAGGATTTTTGCAGAAGAAACTCCACTCATCAGGGAACGCCCAAATTAGGCTCCTTTCATGTCCCCAAGAGCTGGGACAAAGACGGGCACTCAATCCCTCATGCAGTACCCGGGTCTCGAACTGTCGACTTGCCAGCCTTCCAGCTAACAAGACATCAGGAAGGGATTCAAGACCCCTCCCACCTCTTGCCCTCGACTCAGGCCTCCCTCTTCTTCTTCCTCCTTCCTTTCGGCGCTGGCGAGGCGTGGGTCAAGGGAAAGCTTGGGCAGGGCACGGATCCCCTGCTCCTTCCACTCCCGCCTAAATTTAACCTCCTCCGACCCACGCTAGTCTCTGTCCCAACAACACTCGACAGGGATCCTGCCCGTCCCAGAGGTCAGCCCATGCTGCCGTTCCCAATCTGACATTACCACACCTTGACCCTATAGCCGTGATGGCAAACCTTGGCACTCCAGATGTTCTTGGACTTCAATTCCCAGAAGCCCAAGTACCTTGTGAATCCACACAAATGGGTTTACTGCAATTCATCCAGCCTGCGCTGCCCTCTTTGCTCCCGGAAGCGTAAGGGCGCGTTTTACTTCCACTTCCGGGAGCAACGAGGGTAGTGCGGCCCGATGAATCGCAGAAAATCCATTTGTGTGGATTCACAGGGTGCTTGGGCTTCTGGGAATTGAAGTCTAAGAACATCTGGAGTGCCAAGGTTCACCATCACAGCCTTATAGCTCGGCCAGGAGGAAGGATAGATCTCTCTCTCTCTCTCTCTCTCTCTCTCTCACACACACACACACACAGATCGCCCTCCGTTATTTATGAATCAGTATGTCTTGCTCTGGGGTCTGCGGCAGCTTAGTGGTTAAGACGCTGAGCTTGACTGCCGACCGGCCGGAAGGTCGGCAGGTCAGCAGGTCGAGACCCGAGTGCTGCGCAGCGACGGTGTGAACTCCCGCCGTCTGTCCCAGCTCCTGCCAACCTTGCAGTTTCGAAAGCAAGACATTGCAAGTAGACAAACTGGTGCCACTCCGGCAGGGAAAAGGTAGCAGCGTTCCGTGCATTCCAGTGTCTAGTCATGCCTGCCACATGACCACGGAAGCCTCTGCAGACGCGAACAGTGCTGGCTCTTGGGCTGCACACGGAGATGAGCACTGCACTCTAGAGTCGGATACGACTGGCTTTCGAGCAATGTAGACCTTAACCCTTTACTATAACTTGCTTTGGAAAAAGAAGCAGCCCCAAGACCTGTGACATGTGGGTGCGCGCGCATACGCACACGCACACGCGCACACACACACCATTGGGTATTCTCCATGGCTCTGAGCTCCCGCCATCCAGTGGGCCAGAAAGGGCCCCTGCCCGGGGTACTTACGATCTCCCCTTGGATCCCCGCGGGCGGCTGGAAATCTCTGCATTGCTCGCACCCGTGGTTCACCGACGGCTTCTCCGACGGCGACGGCAACTCGCCCGCCATGTGCGCATGCGTCTCGGGCTGGTTTCGGGGCGCCCCGCTTGTTGCCGCTTCCCCACCCAGGCTCGCCTTTCACGACCCCCGATCCCCCCCCCCCCTTCGATCCCCTCCTCTTCCTTTCCAGTCCTCGAGGAGTCTCAGGGATCCCCTCGAAGGGAGCGCTCCCCCCCCCTCGCTTGGCCTCCCCGGCAGCACCGGAAGAAGACGAGAAGGGAGCGGAGGCGCCCTGAAATCGGAGCCCGCCTTCGCGAGGAGGATCAGCACCACGGACAGTTCCCGGGGAGCCCAACGCCACGGCCCGCGGCTGTAGCCTTCCTTGGCGCGCTCCTCCCCACTCACCCACCCGGGAGGGAGGGAGGGAGGGAGAAAGCCAAGGCGAGACACCGCGCAGCCCACGTGCGCGTCTGAATGCCAAGCCAGGCCATTGACATCTGGAGCGAATCAACATCTGGAAGGAGAAAATAAGCAGCCTCCCACCCCCCCTGTGAAAACAGATGGGATGGGGAGGAGGGAGGGAGAAAGGAAAGGGGCGGCTCTAACTCCCACCTGGTTTCCCTGTGGGAGAAGAGAAAGAGCGATAAGCAAGATGATGTTGATGATGATGATGATGATGATGATGATAATAATAATAATAATAATAATAATAATAATAATAATAATAATAATAATAATAATAATAATAATAATAATAATTATTATTATTATTATTATTATTATTATTATTATTATTATTATTATTATTATTATTATTATTTCTGGATTGAAAGGATTTTTGCAGAAGAAACTCCGCCCACATGAGGCTCCTTTCATGTCCCCAAGAGCTGGGGCAGAGACGGGCGCTCAATCCCTCGTGTCTCGAGCTGCCGGCTTGCCAGCCTTCCACTAACAAGACGAGCTTCTTCACCACTGATCCACCGCAGCCCCATTCGCAACTGCACTTCTATACCGCCCCACAGCGCTTAGTGCACTCTCTGGGCGCTTTACAGGTCGTCAGCATTTTGCCCCCAACACGCTGGGCGCTCATTGGACCGGCCGCGGAAGGATGGAAGGCTGAGATTTCCCCGTCTGCATTGAACTCACAACGTTTTAGCTTAAGTACAAGACAAAGATCGCCCTTGCTCGAAAGCCAGTCGCGTCTGGCTCTAGGGGGTGTTGCTCATCTCAGTTTACATCCAAAGAGCTAGGGCTGTTTGCATACGCAGACGTTTCCGTGGTCATGTGGCAGGCACGACTAAACGCCAGAGTGCACGGAACGCTGTTCCCTTTTCCTGACCAAGTGGCACCTATTTGTATATTTGCAATTTCTCGCTTTGGAACTGCGAGGTTGGCAGGAGCTGGGAGAAAGACGGTCGCTCACTCCAGTCATGGTCGCTCACTCCAGTCATGGTCGCTCACTTCAGTCATTCGGGTCTCGAATGGCGGTCCTGTTGACCTTCCAGTCGTCAAGTTCAGCGTCTTAACCACTAAGCCACCACAGTACAGCAGTTTAACCGCTGCACTAAACAAGAGTGCTTGGGTGGGGGAGAGAAAGGAACGGGGAAGGGAAACACGGCCGGCTTTTCTGGCTGGCTTTGCCACGAGGAGGCGTGCCATGCAGCTCGTTCCTTCATCTGAATGTATTGGTTTCCGTCTCATCGTACGCACGGTGCTCGACTCTAGAAAGCCTCGCCTTCTGCGGGTTAGGCATTCATGGTAAACTGGGCATTAAAGCAAATCTAGGCACATAGGGATGAGTCTCTAACGGGAGAAGGAAACTCCATCTCTTGGATTGTTAATAATAAATAATAATAAATAAATTATTATTATTATTATTATTATTATTATTATTATTATTATTATTATTATTATTATTATTATTATTATTATTATTATTATTATTATTATTATTATTACTACTATTATTAGGTCCATAGAGAACCCTATGGACCAAAACAAAAGGCAAAACAAGGGGATGCTCAGCACAGCAGATCTGAAAAGGGGGAGGGATACGAAAGGAGGAGGAGAAATACAGTGTTGCAGGGAACAATACTGCATAGGGACATGGAATGTGAGGTCTATGAATCAAGGAAAACTGGAAGTGGTAAAAAACGAGATGGAAAGAATAAGCATTGACATCTTGGGCATCAGTGAGCTCAAATGGACAGGGATGGGCGAATTCAGCTCTGGAAACCATCATATCTACTACTGCGGGCAAGAAAACCTTAGAAGAAATGGAGTAGCCATAATTGTCAATAAAAGAGTGAGAAAAGCAGTAATGGGATACCATCTCAAAAATGACAGAATGATGTCAGTCAGATTTCAAGGCAAACCTTTCAATGTCACTGTGATCCAAATATACGCACCAACCACTGGTGCAGATGAAGCCACAATGGACCAGTTCTATGAGGACTTACAACACCTCATAGAACAGACACCAAGAAATGATGTCCAAATTATATTAGGAGACTGGAATGCCAAAGTAGGAAATCAAAAAGTGGAGGGAATAACAGGCAAATTTGGACTTGGAACACAGAATGAAGCAGGACAAAGATTGATAGAGTTCTGCCAAGAGAACGCACTGGTCATAGCAAACACTCTCTTCCAGCAACACAAGAGGCGACTTTACACATGGACATCACAGATGGCCAACACCGAAACCAGATTGACTACATACTCTGCAGCCAAAGATGGAGAACCTCCATACAGTCAGCAAAAACAAGACCTGGAGCAGACTGTGGCTCAGATCACAACCTACTGATCGCAAAATTCAGGCTTAGACTAAAGAAAATAGGGAAAACACGGAGACCAGAAAGATATCACCTAGACAGCATCCCTAAAGAATACACGGTAGAGGTGATGAACAGATTTAATGGCTTAGACTCGGTAGACAGAGTACCGGAAGAATTATGGACGGAGATGAGGGACATCATGCAGGAAGCAGGAAAGAAAACCATACCAAAAGAAAAGAAGAGTAAGAAAGCAAAGTGGTTGTCTGATGAGGCTCTTAAAATAGCAGAGGAAAGAAGGAACGCAAAAGTCAAAGGAGAAAGGAAAAACTACAACCATTTGAACACAGAATTTCAAAGAAAAGCAAGGAGAGATAAGGAAAACTACCTAAAAGAACAGTGCAGAGAAATGGAGGAAAACAACAAAAGAGGCAGAACCAGAGAACTTTTCAAAAAAAAAATTGGGGAAATCAAGGGAACATTTAATGCAAAAATGACCATGATAAGGGACAAAGACGGAAAGGAGCTAGCTGATGCAGAAGAAATTAAGAAAAGATGGAAAGAGTACACAGAGGAACTTTACAAAAAGGACCTCAACACTCCTGATAATCACAATGATGAAGAAATTGAACTTGAGCCAGACATCCTGGAAAGTGATGTCATAAAGGCCCTAAAGAGCACTGCAAACAACAAAGCTAGTGGAGATGATGGTATCCCAGTTGAATTTTTCAAAGCACTAAAAGATGATGGCATCAAATTACTGCATTCAATATGCCAGCAGATTTGGAAAACAAAACAGTGGCCACAGGATTGGAAAAGATCAGTCCCAATCCCAAAAAAGGGCAATGCCAAAGAATGTTCAAATTATCGAACAATCGTGCTCATCCCACATGCCAGCAAGGTGATGCTCAAGATAATACAGGACAGACTTCAGCAGCATGTGGAGAGAGAATTACCAGAGGTGCAGGCTGGTTTCAGAAGAGGCAGGGGGACTAGAGACCACATCGCCAACATACGCTGGATCATGGAGAAAACAAAGGAATACCAGAAACAAGTTTACTTTTGTTTTATTGACTACACTAAGGCATTTGACTGTGTGGACCACAACAAGATGTGGTAAGTAATTAAAGAGATGGGAATACCAGAGCACCTCATATGCCTCCTGAGAAATCTGTACATGAACCAAGAAGCAACAGTTAGGACAGAACATGGAATAACAGAGTGGTTTGGAATAGGAAAAGGAGTAAGACAAGGCTGCATTTTGTCACCATGCTTATTCAACCTATACACAGAGCACATAATGCGCAGTGCAGGGATGGAGGAATCACAATATGGGATTAAAATCGCTGGGAGAAACATCAATAATCTGAGATATGCAGACGATACCACCCTAATGGCAGAAAGTGAGGAAGACCTAAAGAATCTCTTGATTGGGCTGAAGGAGGAAAGTGCAAAAGCTGGCTTGAGACTCAATATCAAGAAAACCAAGATAATGGCAACAGGCCCCATCAGTTCCTGGAAAATAGACGGGGAAGAAGTAGAAGCAGTGACAGATTTTACTTTCTTAGGATCAAAGATCACTGCAGATGGGGATTGTAGCCATGAAATAAAAAGGCGACTGATTCTTGGGAGACAAGCGATGAGAAACCTGGGGAACATAGTGAAAAGCAGAGACATCACATTGCAAACAAAAATTAGAATAGTCAAAGCAATGGTTTTCCCAGTAGTAATGTATGGATGTGAGAGCTGGACAATTAGGAAGGCTGAACGCAGAAGAATAGATGCCTTTGAAATGTGGTGTTGGAGGAGGGTTTTGAGAGTCCCCTGGACAGCGAGGAGAACAAATAGGTCAATCTTAGAAGAAATTAACCCTGACTGCTCATTGGAAGGTCAAATAGTAAAGATGAAGCTAAAATACTTTGGACATCAAATGAGAAGGGAGGATTCACTTGAGAAGGCATTGATGTTGGGAAAGGTGGAGGGCAAAAGAAGAAGGGGGAGGCCAAGGATGAGATGGCTAGATGGTATTGTAGACACAATGGGCACAGAGCTGGGAGGGCTGAGGGGGATGGTAGAGGACAGAGGCGCCTGGAGGAAAATGGTCCATGGGGTCGCAAAGGGTCGGAGTCGACTGTGCGACTGAACAACAACAACAACAACAACAATAATAAAAGTTTTATTTATATACCGCTTGTCTCTTCCCGGAGGAGACTCCAAGCGGTTCACATTGGGGCAGGCAGCAGCAGGGGGGAAAAAACAAAAGATACAATGTCAGTAAACATACAACATAAAAAGTGGCCGTGTTGGTCTGTGCTTCAAGCTTATCAGAGAATAAACAAAACATAAACGTCGTCGCCTTTTGAAGACTAGCTGTTATAGTTTGATGTGAGCTTTCGTGGGAGTGGACTTGACCCACGAAAGCTCACGTTAAAATATAACAGTCTCCAAAGTGGTACCACTTTGTTTTTGTTTTGTCCACCTCTTGGGTTTCTTTTTTTTTGGGGGGGGGGGGGGGGTGTGTGTGTTGTGTGCCAGGCTATCTGTGTTGAAGACTACAAAACTCTTCTGGAGATCCCCCGGCTTTGGGCTTTGCCTCCGCCCAGACCACCGGGACTCTCTTGCGTGTCTGTGGCCCCTTTCGGCCCGATCTTAGAGGCAACCTCGTCCTGCTGGAATTGATCGAAGAAGACATCCATAACCTCGGCCGCGTCACTTCCTTCCTTCTGCTGCTCGGGGGAACTTGAATCAGGGCGATTGTGACTGCTCCTGGCTTACCCTGATTGGCTCGGATGCCCAGAAAGGATAAACACACCGCCGCCAATTTTCCTCCCAACCTTTGGGCACAGATCCGGCTCTCTCACACTTGTCCAGCTGTTGCTTTTGATGTTATCATTGTTACCTACCGTCCCGCCATCTCTGACTTAAGGAGACCCTATGGATGAATGGTGTCAGAAAAGTCTTGTCCTCACCAGCCCTCCTCAGCTCTCGCAAACACAAGCCTATGTATCGCCCACTGAGGAAGATGGGCTTTTGTGGAAGACAATTGCCACTGCAAGGACTTAGGCCCGTGATGGCAAACCTTGGCACTCTAGATGTTCTTGGACTTCAATTCCCAGAAGCCCAAGCCCCCTGTGAATCCATATGGGCGCGTTTTACTTCCGCTTCCGGGAGCGACGAGGGCAGCGCAGGCCGGATGAATCACAGTAAACCCATTCGTGTGGATTCATAGAGGGCTTGGGCTTCTGGGAATTGAAGTCCAAAAACATCTGGAATGCCAAGATTCGCCTCACAGACTTAGGTGGCATTCCCATTCAGACTCCCCTCCAAGCTCCAAAATGGTTAAAATCATAGAAACATGTTTCAAAGAAGTAGAATTTTCTTGCTTACTTTGATGTAGGCAGATTGATTGCACAGGGAGCCAGCAGGTGGGCCAAACACTTCTTTATTGCAGCATGGTCAATCTGTGCATAGCAAAACGGTGGAGACGCAGCTCCTTATATACCTTACTGTACATTTGAATTTCACCCCAAGGGCACCCATTGGATGCGGCAGCAGTGATGTCATTGGGACGTACTGCATACCTTCCTAAGGATCACCTGTGGCGGGAAGGCTTCTCGCGCTTGTTAGTGATAGGGTGATTTGAGCCACTGAGCTCCTGCAGTTTTGCTATAGCTGGCAGCTGAGCTGCGTGTAGTGGCAGCCGCTGCGCTATTGCTGGCAGCTGAGTCTATGCATACACAACACTTACTAAGAAAGTCTTGCTAACCAGGAAAGGAAGTTTCCGGATTAAGCTTACCAATTAGTAAGAATCAGTAGAACCATAAAGAATAGATGGGGAGTTTTGGCAAGGAGATGACAGAGGAGGTAGGATGGCTTTGAGCACATGTGTGGCCTTGGCTGATACAATGGACAAACACCTGGGAAGGCTCATGATGGGTGGGAAGCCCCCTGGCAGAGCAAGGTAGGGCTAAGACAGATCACAGTGGCCCATTCCTGTGTTCCTGGCTGATAAAGCCACCTGCAAGGACAAAGGAACAATTGGACCAGACCAGATGACCATAGTTGGGTTTGGACATCCTCTGAGTGAGAGGCTTAGAGCCAAAGAAGAGAAGCACTTTTAGCTACTGGGATATAAAGAAAGGGGACTTAGCCCCTGACTTTGGAGCTCTCCATACACCAGAAGTGCCAGGAAGCATCCTTGCTACCTAATTGGGCTCCCAGGTGACCAGAGACAGGACAGAGGTCCATACAGTCAAAGGCCATGGTGTAGTCAATGAAACAGAAGTAGACTTGTTTCTGATATTCCTTTGTTTTCTACATGATCCAACGTATGTTGGCAGTGTGGTCTCTAGTTCCCCTGCCTCTTCGGAACCCACCCTGCACTTCTGGTAATTCTCTGTCCACGTGCTGCTGAAGTCTATCCTGTATTTCTTGAGCATAACCTTGCTAGCATGTGGGATGAGCGCAATTGTTCGATAATTTGAACATTCTTTGGCATTACCCTTTTTTTGGGGATTGGAACATATACTGATCTTTTCCAATCCTGTGGCCATTTTTGTGTTTTCCAAATCTGCTGGCATATAGAATGCAATAATTTGATTCCATCATCTTTTAGGGCTTTGAAAAATTCAGCTGGGATACCATCATCTCCACTGGCTTTGTTGTTTGCAGTGCTTTTTAGGGCCTTTCTGACTTCACTCTCTAGGGTGTCTGGCTCAAGTTCAATATTCTCATCATTGTGATTATCAGGGGTGTTGAGGTCCTTTTTGTAGAGTTTCTCTGTGTACTCTTGCCATCTTTTCTTAATCTCTTCTGCATCAGCTAACTCCTTGCCATTTTTGTCCCTTGTCATGGTCATTTTTGCTTGAAACGTTCCCTTGATTTCCCCAATTTTTTTTGAAAAGATCTCTAATCCTACTCCTTATGTTGTCTTTCTCTATTTCTTTGCATTGTTCATTTAGGTAGGTTTCCTTATCTTTCCTTTCTTTCCTTTGAAATTCTGTATTCAACTGATTGAATTTTTTCCTTTCTCCTTTGCCTTTTGCATTCCTTCTTTCCTCTGCTACAGGTATTTTAAGAGCCTCATTAGACAACCACTTTGCTTTCTTATGCTTCTTTTCTTTTGGTATTGTTTTCCTTGCTGCCTCCTGTATGATGTCCCACACCCCTGTCCATAATTTTTCTGGCACTCTGTCTATCAAGTCTAAGCCATTAAATCTGTTCCACACCTCCACTGTGTATTCCTTAGGGTTGTTGTCTAGGTCATACCTGTGTGGCCTAATTGTTTTCCCTATTTTCTTTAGTCTAAGCCTGAATTTTGCAGTCAGTAGATTATGATCTGAGCCACAATCTGCTCCAGGTCTCGTTTTTGCTGGATGTATGGAGGTTCTCCATCTTTGGCTGCAGAGTATGTAATCAATCTGGTTTCGATGTTGGCCATCTGTGATGTCCATGTGTAAAGTCTCCTCTTGTGTTGCTGGAAGAGGGTGTTTACTATGACCATTGCATTGTCTTGGCTGAACTCTATTAGCCTTTGCCCTGCCTTCATTCTGTGTTCCAAGACCAAACTTGCCTGTTATTTCATTTACTTTTTGATTTCCTACTTTGGCATTCCAATCTCCTATGATAATGTGGACATGATTTCTTGGTGTCTGTTCTATGAGGTGTTGTAGGTCCTCATAGAACTGGTCAACTATGGCTTCATCTGCAACAGCGGTTGGTGCGTATATTTGGATTACAGTGATATTGAAAGGTTTGCCTTGGATTCTGACTGAAATCATTTTGTCATTTTAAAGATTATATCCCATTACTGCTTTTCTCACTCTTTTATTGACAATTATGGCTACTCCGTTTCTTCTGAGGTATTCTTGTCCACAGTAGTAAATATGATGGTTTCCAGAGCTGAATTCGACCATCTCTGTCCCTTTTAATTCACTGATTCCCAAGATGTCAATGCTATTCTTCCCATTCCCTTTTTTAAACTACTTTCAGCTTTCCTTGATTCCTAGATCTCACATTCCATGTCCCTATGCAGTATTGTTCCTTACAACACCATATTTCTCCTCCCATTGTCCTATCCACTCCCCTCTACTGACCTGGTGGGCTAAGAATTCTGTTTCATCTATTTTGCTCCTTTGTTTTGCCTTTTGTCCTAGTCCATAGAGTTCTCTTGGCAAACCTCCTGACATGGTTTGCCAGTTTCTATGCCAGTATTTTACTGTCATACATATTATCACAATTTAACACAAAGTAACAGACTAAAATTAAGTTGATTAATGCTGGATATATGAAACAAGAAGTTATATATGTAGTCAAAAGTTTAAAAGTATCTTGTTAGTCATATGCTAGTTAGGCATATGCTAGTTAGGCACATGCTAGTGCACTCCAAATCTCATTGCTTGAGGACCAGGGGAGGAGTAGTACGCCATTTGGTGTGATCCTCTGATCTAAGTGGAATATAGACACCAAGTGGCCCTATAACTACAAGTTTGTGCCCAGCTGGAGTTTGGGAAAAGGAAAGTGGGGTGGATGCAAGTATAACTGGGAAGTGCCAGCAGCAGAGGTTGAGAGAGAAAGAAGGGGGCAAGGTGAAAGGGGAAAAACATCTGATCACTGTCCAAAAGCAGACACCCCATTTGCTCTTTGCATTCCTCCTCTGCTACACATTGTTCATAGAGAGGGAAGGAAGGAGGGAGGGAAGGAGAGAGAGAGAGAAAGGAGAAGACACGCAGAGATGAGGGTGTCCAATCTCCCACCACCACCCCATCTCACCTGAGGAGACAAAAGAAGGGGATCCCCCCCCTTTGCACCTTGTATTGTCTACCAACACCTAAACGCACAAAGGAGAAAAGACACAGATTGCTTGGAGGGTGCAAAGCAAAGAATACAGGAAGGGAGGTGTGCATGTCCAAAGAACAGACTTCTCAACAGGATCTCTGTGTCCATGGAAAAATAAATGGGAGTCTTAACACTCTCCTGTGGATCCATGCACACCTTTTTGTTTACACTTTGCTTTCCAGCCTCACTTGCCTTTTCCATCTCTCTTTTGTACACAACAGTTAAAACTCCCAAGGGAGGAAAAAAGGTGGAAACATGAAAATACAGCATGCCTTTCTTAAGTTGCAAGGTGTTTGTTGAGCTGCAGGCACATGCACCCCTTAGACAGGCAGTTTTTCTCTCCCTCTTCCCTCATTTTCTTTTTCCTTTAAAAAATAATAATATGAAGCAAACATACCAATCAAAGAAAAAGCACTAAAAATAATAACAACTACAAAAACAACATCATAATGTGGACAATATACTGTATGTGCACACCACCACCCATGGGACATTATAAACCTTCAGTTTATTATGGGGGTGGCCAACATTTTTATGCTGCTGGTCTGACCACGGCTCCAGACAGCTGAATGTGCCAGATGATGCTCCCGGGAAGCAGAAGCAGGCACATTTACAGCTGTCATAAATGCACCCACTTTTGCATTTACGACAGCCAGAGGCATGTTTGTACATGCACGGGTGCATTTTACAGCTGATATAAATGCACCCACTTTCACTTCAGGGTACAGCAGAGGTGGCGATGGGCTGGGTCTGGCCTGAGGAATGCAGGTTGAGAACCCTTGGTTTATTATTAATATACAACATTAATTTTATATATTTGTCCCCTTTTTCCAGACAGTTGTATATTCTTGTCCTGGTCTTTTTCCTCTCACTTTAACTAGGGCATACTCAATAAATTCTCTCCAAATGTTTCTAAAATCATTTCTTTTTGTTAGTCCTTTCTTTAGCTTTAATTCACATGTCAATCTATAACTTATTGCTATATTCCAAGGCAACCATAACCAGTCAACGAGCTCTACTTTCCATCTTTTAACAATAAGTAATCTCATAGCTGTTACTATTACAATAAACATTTCATTCTTATTTCTTAGCAATTATTTCCAGAATCCATTAATATAGTTATTCTGGGACACATCTCTAATTTTATAGACAATATTTTATTGATTTTGTCAAAAACTTTCTTCCATATTTTCTTAAACATCATACAATACAACCATAAATGGAGATATATCCCAGTCTCTTTCTTACATCTCCAGTAATCCTTATATTTAGAATCATAATAACTTAAGCATTCCAGAGTCATATACCATCCCCCCTTTTCTTTCTACTTATATGAAAATGCCCATTTGTCTATTTGTTGACTTTGCTATACCATCACAGCTGAATTACTCAGATTATTTTCTAAAAAATTATTTGTCTTGAGGCCAATGATTGAGAAACTGCCCAAAACTGTGGTTTCAATTGGAGATATATTTTTAAAAAATAATCTAAGTGATTCAGATGCAAGAAGATTGCTGAGTCAAAAGATACATACAGGGAAGAGGTGTTAAGTCTGTTGCTTAAAAGATCTCTTAGAACTCCCCCCCCACCTCCCCTGAATGTTTGGATAGATGTTGGGAACAGAATTGTGGAATGGATGGTCTCTCTCTCTATGTCTACATTTTAGAGCAATGTAGACATTTTAGAGCAAGGAATAGATATCCGCTATTCCTTGTGTTGGATCTGGGCCGCGAAGTGGGTTGCGTAAGCTGGATCGGAACCATGAAGCGGCTGTTGGGTCCCGGAGGAGACTGGTCAAGCAATGAGACACGAGGCAAGATGGAGCGAAGACCAGTGATTTAATGAAGGCAAATCATCAGTATTTATCATGTACAGGCTGCATGTAAAAGCATCGCGATCTGCAGAACTCACACTCCGTGTTTACACAAGTTAATTGGGGAAGTCTATAGGGGAAGTTAATTAACTAACTTAGTTAACGGCAGGGGAAATACATTGTTCCATGTTATCCGGGGTAAACATGTGGCTGGTATTGGTTCTAGGGCTTAAAGTAATCTGCAGGCGTGAAATTGCCTATTACGCACCTAACACGTTAGTCATTAGCTCTCTGTTAACTGAGCAGTTTGTCAGATCAGCTATTGATGAATTAAACTCTATCTAATATTCCGCTCCCCCAATTTCTGTCCCTTCAGGAAGCCCTGGCAACAAGGTGATCACCCATCACCGGGGTTCTGTCAGGGCCAGTATACCAATTGTGTGCGTGGATCCCACACTCCCCCTTTATTTGCTTAGTTGGACCTGACAGATGGCTCGGCATAGGAGCAGCATCAGCTGACGTGGAGTGAGGACAATCCGGGGTTCTCTCCATGGGGGACATGTTGACATCAGTGAGGGAATACATTGCATGAAACAACACACAGTCGTTCCCAGTATTATCACCCCCACAATCACCTTGAGTGTCATTTGTAGCCAACCCCACGGGAACCAAGACCATAACGAATTCCACCACGCCCACGTAGCATCTTCCTTGATGTTTTTAACCAAGGTATGGAGGACTGTGAGTTGACTCTGTACCTTGCGCAAGTTGTCCGTGAGGTTAAAGCAACACATGCCATGGACAGACTCGCAACCCAAATGATGTAACAGTAAGAGGTAATCGATAGCTGCTCGATTATCCAATATGGCATGGCGAAGCTCCGTCTGCTCTTGATTAAGCACCGCTATCGCCGAGGAGGTGTGGTTAATGGCTTTTGCCAAAGCGCAAGCCAATTGACCAATTCTCCGAGTGTTGCCTACGGCTAAGCCTGGCACGCCAAACAAGCTGACTGCTAATGAAACATACTCAGCCTTACTCAGAATCCTGATGTTGCTATCACATGAACTGTCTAACTGGGTGGCACGATCGTGACATATGTGAGGAGCTACATTCGTTCTTGGGGCAACCATGTCTCTAGTGGGAAGCAACAATGTGAAACGGCTGATACAGCAAAGAGAATCAGATACATTTGCAGGAATGTAGTTCCAAGTATACTGGTTACATGTAAAAAACCATCCTGAAGGCAAAGTAATGTGAGCATACATTGAATTAATAGTCTCTGGGTTATTACAAGTCCAGTTGCCGTTGCCGGGGTCGAGGCAACGGCGCTGTGGCCCTTCGACCGTGGAACAGCCGGTCATACGAGCACAATTAGAGTTCGGGCTGACCGCCACTCAGGGTGTGTAGAGAGTGGCCGCATCAGCTGATAAGACTTTCGTGACTTGAGTTCCCCAATGCATGTACGTTGAAAAGGCAGTCTTGTAAAACGGACCAAATATCCGCTTCACCAACCAGTCACCGTGCTCAGAATAGAGTGCTCAGAATAGAGGCAGAAGCGGTGGTCTGCCTCAGGCAAAAATCGGACTGATTGACGATGTTCGCCAATCTTTCCCAAACATTGTACTGCAGCCAGGCAGAGAGATCTCCGCCTGGCATCAGGTTGTTGGCTTCCAGTGAAGCTGCTTGAACGCCTCCCCCTGCAAGCAAGGAAAGGATCAAGATGATAGTGGTCATCATGGAATTAGCTGTAATCAGGGAAAAGGCTGTAATCAAGATGTTCTCCCATGTCAGCTCCTTGTCCTCCTGCCGAATGGCGTCCGATGCCTCCTGGCACAGGGACTTGGCCATCCCCCAGGTGATCTTCGGCACTGTCATCTGCTGCCGCCTCCTCCTCCGCTTAGCATCCCCATCAGGGTTAATTCCTCCATCTCCAGTATTGGGTCCAGGAGTGCCTGGGTCCATGCCATTGGACACGAAGTGAGGCTTGACACACCGGGCTGGAATCCAGATGATGCCTGTAGGAGACATAATTGCAGCATACCCTCTTCCCCATGTTATGAGTGGCGCCAGGCCCTTCCAAGAAGGATCCGGTGGCACTCGGTAATGCACCATCGGCCGCGGGAGAGCCTCTGTGCAACGGAAGTGCCTCTCATGCAGAACGTAATCCTAAAAAACATTAAGGTGATTGTACGTAAACAATACCTTGTTCAGACAATGTTGTGCCTGACCCTGATTTTTGGGGAGGGCTGGTGGTTCCCCCTTTCTGTTTGTTTGTCAATGTAGGACTTAAGCGTCCGATTGACCTGTTCCACAATTGCTTGCCCTTGTGGATTGTACGGAATGCCAAAGGTATGCTTAATGTCCCAGGTGGCCATGAAGGTGGCCAGCTGCCTGGAGCTATAAACCGGACCGTTATCGGTCTTCACGTGCCGTGGTTTGCCCATGGCCGCAAAGTAGGAAAGGAGATGCTGTTCCACATGGGAAGCCGTTTCTCCCTTCTGCGCTGTAGCCCAAATGAACTGTGAGAAAGTGTCAATGCAAACATGCATGTACTGCCACCTGCCAAAATGCGGAACGTGTGTGACATCCATCTGCCACACCTGGTTGGCCTCTGTCCCTCGTGGGTTGACCCCCCATGAGGGGCCCCCTACCACCCCTGCACAATGTGGACAGGAACGGACTATGCCCTGGGCTTGGGAAAGTAGAAGGTTGAACTGCCATGCAAGTGCTTTGGCATTCTGATGAAAGAATGCATGACTCTGAATTGGAGTCATGAAGACTCCCAAGACTGATCGTTGCTGAATTTCCTTTGCGGCCGCATCCGCTCTGCTATTGCCCGTGGAAATTGGACCAGGCAAATCCTGGTGGCTTCTGATGTGGGTGATAGAGAGCGCTTCGGTGCAGTTCCGCAAGTGAAATTGAGTTGTGATGAAAAGACTTAACAAGTTCTTGTCTATCGCGGGAGTGATGTATGCTCCTGGTAGACTGTGAAGCAAATTCCTAACATACTGGCTGTCAGTTATTATGTTCAAGCATTCCTTGGCAAAGGTGTGCAAAGTGAGGTTCACAGCTGCCAACTCTGCCCGCTGCACGGACTTCTGCGGAAGAGTTAGAAGCATGCACCAAGCCTGGTCCTCTTGCCAAGTAAGAACACCATATGTACAACCCCCATCAGTGAAAACTGTCCTAGCCCCCTGAAGTGGAACCAGTGACATTAACTCACACAAACTGACTGTCTGCATTTGAAGCGAGACGAGTCTGGGGTCTTTCGGCAAATGGTATGCCAAACATCCAGTGAATCCTTCCAATGCAATCGGAAGCGAGTCACCGAGCTGCATCAGTTGCTGAATTTGCCCTTTTGTGAATGGGTCCACGATTTTTGCTAAATCGTGCCCTGAGATATCCCTAACTCTCAGCCTTCCTCGGTAAATCACCGTGGAGACCAGTTCCTGCGGAGGAATGATGTTTCAGGAAGAGGTGTGTGGTAAATACACCCATTCCACGATACTCGCCCCCCGCTCGGAGTCCACCCCAGTAAACATGGATCTGGTCCGAACAATGTACAGGTTTAGAACAGGAGCATATGGCCCCTGACTAATCCTGTCCACCTATCTCTGGCTGAGAACTTGGTTGACCTTTTCGAGAGTCAAGCGCGCCTCTCGAGGAATGTGTATTCGGTCTGCCGGCTGCTTACCTAGCGTTAGCAGCGAGAAGAGCGGTTTCAGAAGGTCCGTATCTAGCCTAAAATACGGTCTGGCCCAATTAATATTCCCCAGAATCTGTTGCAATTCTACAAGGGTGACTGAATCCTTTTAGTTGATCTGTGGCAAAACTGGTGCTGCGAAAGAACGGAGAAGCCGATGGCCCAAGTATGAAAATGGCTCGGTTCTCTGAACTTTCTCCAGGGCAATGAGTAACCCTTTTCCCCCCAGGGTGGCCTGGAGGTTTTTAAACATTTCGTTGCCAAGTTGCGGTGCTGCGACCAGGATGTCATCCATGAAATGACATACTATGACTGTGGGGTGAAGGTTTCGGAACTTTTCCAGTGCGTTGTGAACGTAAATTTGGCACAGGGTGGGCGAGTTGAGCATCCCCTGTGGCAAATATTTCCACGCGTAACGTTGCGTAGGCTCTCTGTGGTTCACGACTGGCACCGTAAAAGCGAACCTTTCCTGATCCCTAGCATCTAAGGGAATTGTATAAAAACAGTCTTTTAAGTCTACGACCAAGATCTCCCAACCCTCGGGGATCATGTTCGGATTCGGGATGCCGCATTGAAGCGGACCCATTGGCTGGATACATTTATTGATCTCTCTGAGATCGTGAAGGAGTCGCCACTTCCCCGACTTTTTCTTCACAACAAATATGGGCGAATTCCAAGGACTGGAGGACCGTTCTATGTGTCCTGCGTCTAGCTGTTCTTTTACCAGCTGTTTCAGGGTGACTAATTTCTCCCCTACTACCAGCCATTGTTCTACCCAGACTGGCGTGTTGGTCAGCCATTTAAGCGGTAGAGCCATTACCCAAAGGTATGAGTGGCACGGTACTGCTGCAGAATGTCTCACCCCCAAAGGTTGATGTGCACGTCCAAAATGTGCGGCTGGATGACTGCTGTGCTGTCAGCTTTGGGGATCGTGACTTCTACCCAATCCTGGCTTCTAAATGCTTCTTGAACACCGCCTACCCCCCACACATTGGAGACCGGCTCGAGAGCCCACTCACGCAGCCACTGGCTCTGGCTGACCACACTTACGTCAGCTCCGGTATCTAATAGCCCATCAAAAGGTTTTTTATTTAAAAATACCTTTATGACTGGCCGCCGTCTCCATTCTATGTTGGTTTCCACTGCCGCTAAGACCTGGTATCCTTGCACTGCCCCTTCTGTGCTCGAGCGGTCTTCCGACCCGGACTCTGAGCTGTCCCTGAGCCTTTCCTGGCTGCCTGCTGGCGAGTGACAAGGAACCATTATCACTAACGTGTCTCCCTTGTGAATGGTTTGGGGTAGGTGTGTCCAGAGTTGAACCTGGAGTACACCCAAAAAATTGGAGCCGATGACTCCCAGAATTACAAGAATTCCTTGTGTTCCTGCAATACTACGGGGCAAAACTAAACCTATGTAGCCTTTAGGCAGGGGTCCCATGTACTGGGAATCGACCAGATAGACTGTGCCTGGCAAGTCACGTGTGACTTCTGACTGGCAAGTCAAATCTAGTCCTGCACTGCCTCTAGGGCTGGCCTGTGCCTCCGGAATGCAGGGAATGTGACCGGAATTTAATCCAGCTCTGGCTCTCCCAGAGCGATTGAGGTCTCTGTTTGGACCAGGGCCAGAGACAAGCCCACGCTCCGGTTTCCCAAATTCGGGCAGTTCCTGGCCCAGTGGAAGCCTTTATTGCACCTTGAACATGGGGTGGTCGGAGTCTTGGGATGGCCGGTGTTTTGGCCGTTGCCCTTGTTGGATCGGCATTCTCTAGCGAAATGACCGATCTTGCCACAATTGTGACATTCTCCTTTGGTCCTGTTCTTGGGCTTCCTTCAGCCTTGTACCACCGCTGCCAGCAGGCCCATTTTGTAGGAATCTGTACCAACGTCAGCATAAGCCCTAATCATGTCTGTGAGAGTCAGATCGGGACGATTGCCCAGTGACTGCAAGATCTTACGGCAGTCAAGATTGGCATTGTCTTTTGCCAATTTCATCATGAGCTCCTGTTGGGCTTGCTCATTGTCAATCTGTCTACTGACTGCTTTCTCCAATCTATTGATAAAGTCCATGTAGGACTCCTGGGCACCCTGTTTGACTGCTGTGTAATTTTTGGCTACTTTGCCAGCTGCTGGGACCTTGAGATAAGCCCTGAAGGCTGTCTCAGCCGCCAAATGAAGGGTGGCGATTGGCAAGGCGGTCTGCGCATCAACTGATTCGAACGGACCTGAACCATATAGCTGGTCAGTGATTACTGCTCCGCCCATCCTGGCAGCCTTTGCCTGCGCTTCGAGATGATACTCGCTGTCCCATAGCAAATACTGGCTGGGGTTGAGCATCATTCGCATGACGGCTTTCCAGTCGTACGGAATGAGCATCATGGTTTCGCACACTTGCTGAAGCATGCCCCTGGTGAAGCGACTCTGAAGTCCTGTCTCTGTGATTGCCTTCCATATAGCCATAAGTAGCTTGTACGGAACTGGCAAATGGACCGCTTGCTGTTGACCTGTGAGGGCATCTATCTCTATGCGAACTGGGCATATCTACTTAAGCTCAGCTAGTTCTTCTGCTGGAAACTCCCCCTTACTGCTTCCTCAACCATGCGCTGGATGGAACTCTTGGTAGTCTGGGAACTTTTAACTGTCAGAGAAGCACCAGCGCTTCTCATTCCATGCATTCCTTCAGTGACGTCTGCAGCTGTCACTGAGGGAAAGCTCTCTACACTACCCTGCTTGAGCTGAAATGACGGATAGAGAGCCGTTGGGGCTGATGGCTCTGACTGCGCTGGGGGTTCCTCGGCCTCTATCCGGACTGGGTCTACCTCTGCTAAGAGCTTCCTACACTTGCTCCACGTGCTGATTATGCTATCTGGAGTTCTCGGGGCTTGCTGAATGCAGGCTCCTATCCTGTCCAAAAGTTGGAGGTTAAGCATGCCTGTTTCTGGATAAAGCAGACAATTATCCCCCAAGTACACCAAAAGATCCGCTAACTGGGCACTGTGAATGTGTGTATGGTATACCCTGGCCAGGGCCTTGAGTTCCATTAAGTGAACTCTCTGGTTAGCGGTCGGACATTGCCTCTGAGGACAAGTCCCCATATTACCTGCCGGTCCTTTGAAGTTTTCCTCCTCGGGACAAAGCGACCTGTCTGAGTTTAGGTAACAGGTCTGGCGTGACGAACCTCTGGGAAGGAACTCAGAACGAGAGCTGCTGCCACAGGCCCTCGGCGGCCTCTGCGCTGAAGTCAGGGTTTCACAGCCGACCCTGAGTGGAATGCGTTTTCCGCTGAGCAAGCTGCCTCAGAGCTTTGGAGCATGCTCTACCTCTCTGGAATGCCATGCAGCGTAGCTGTCACTCAGATCAGATGGCTTTCCAACCAGAGCTGCCGCGCTGTCCTCCGGGATGATTCGGACATGGTTCTGGCATAGAACCAGACCGCGAAGATCGCTTACTCGTGAGTAGAATCACGTCGGGGTCACCACATGTTAGATCTGGGCCACGAAGCAGGTTGCGCAAGCTGGATCGGAACCGCGAAGCGGCTGTTGGGTCCCGGAGGAGACTGGTCAAACAATGAGACACGAGGCAAGATGGAGCAAAAGACCAGTGATTTAATGAAGGCAAATCATCAGTATTTATCATGTACAGGCTGCATGTAAAAGCATCGCGATCTGCAGAACTCACACTCCGTGTTTACACAAGTTAATTGGGGAAGTCTACAGGGGAAGTTAATTAACTAGCTTAATTAACGGCAGGGGAAATACATTGTTCCATGTTATCCAGGGTAAACATGTGGCTGGTATTGGTTCTAGGGTTTAAGGTAATCCGCAGGCGCGAGATTGCCTATTACGCACCTAATACGTTAGTCATTAGCTCTCTGTTGACCGAGCAGTTTGTCAGATCAGCTATTGATGAATTAAACTCTATCTAATATTCCGCTCCCCCAATTTCTGTCCCTTCAGGAAGCCCTGGCAATGAGGTGATCACCCATCACCGGGGTTCTGTCAGGGCCAGTATACCAATTGTGTGCACGGATCCCACACTTTGCTCTCAAAGCAGATGTCTAGTGGCAAAAGGGCCTTTTGCCAATGACACTCCATGGTTAAATTATTTATCAATTATTATTAAAGACACTTATTTATCATGTTTCTACTCACTATGAATCCTAGCACAGTCTGATAAAATAGACTTAACCCATTTAAAGATATATTAAAAACACAATTTCAAACCAGTTTTAAAGTCATAAATTCTTTCAGAATAATACAGATTGATATCAATGGGGATGGGGCCAGCCTACCTACTTCAATGACTAAGTTCCAAGCTCAAGTTCCTGCTACAGACAAGGCTCTGATTCCCAGCTGAGGAAGGAGACAGCATGGCTTGCCGTTCCCAGGCTATTTTTACTTTATAGACTCCCAACCCAAACAAATTAACACTATAAATCTGCTTTATCATTTTTGCAGTAGCCCTATCTGAGGCCATAAGCAGGTTGGCTGAACAGAGCTTGAAAGAGGAAAGATAAACCTCGAGAATGGCCTGGCTGGGACTTATTTAGGGTTTCAACTCCTTAAGTGAGTAGTAGAGACCTAAAAGGGCACTCAAGAATTATTGACAACCTGACAGGGAGTTCCCTACACACTATATGTCGACGGGATTATTTATGTTATCCTTCTCTAAATAACACTGTTGAGAATTCAGACTACCTATTATTGTAGAAGATTATTAAGGGACAAAATAATTTTATTTACAAAAATAATTGTAAGAACTCCATATAAATTTTATTATAATATTAAAATTTTAGCCACCTCACACTGTTAACTATCTAATCATTCATCTTAAATTCTGTCTGGACACATGCCAAGGTCAACAAAGTACAAAAGTATAAGTATAAATTGAACAGACAGACAGACAAATAAATAAATAAATAAATAAAGGCCCCAGGGAAGCGTCCTAGTTATTTTCAGAACATATATGTATATGACACTCCATTAGATCTGCTTGAATGGCCACCAGTCTCTCCAGGTGAAGTTGTGGAATTAATCTCGACCCTAAGCAATGGTAAGGCCCCAGGTAAGAACATGATTTCTGCTGAGGTATTTGCCATTGATAGGGACTGGTGGTCTCTCATATTAGCCAATATTAATCACACTAATAATAATTTCATGCCAGAGATTACTCTGATTTTTGCTGGAGAAACTCCATTTCCTTCAGGATGGAGAACCATCATTGTAGTCCTAAACTTTTAAAAAGGTGATCCATTCATCTTTGTAATTATAGTCCTATAAGCCTTCTGGATGTGGCCTCAAAGCTTTATGTGAGGTATTTAATGAATATATAGGGCGATTAATGACAAATTAACATGTGAATTGAAACTGAAAAAAGATAAGATAAAGATAAAGGTTGCCCTTGCTCAAAAGCCAGTTGTATCCAACTATAGGATTCAATGTTCATCTCTGTTTATAGCCAAAGAGCCAGCACTGTCTGCGTCTGTAGACATTTCCGTGGGCATGTGGCAGGAATCACTAAACACCGTAGTGCAGGGAACGCTGTTTACCTTCCCACCGAAGTGGTACCTATTTATCTACTTGCAATTTCTTCCTTTCAAACTGCTAGGTTGACAGGAGCTGGGACAGAGACGGGAGAAAACGCCATCATGCAGTACTCAGGTCTCGAACTGCTGACCTGCCAGCCTTCCAGTCAACAAGTTCAGTGTCTTAACCACTAAGCCACCATAGTCCCTTAAAAAAGATACTATTAAGAAAAATGAGTTTGCTGACATTTGGGTAGAATTTATTGAATATGCATTGGGAAAATCTAAAGGAGTTGGTTACAGAAGATACATTCTCATTGGTTATAGAAAGATAAGCACCAATCAAATTATTCATGTCCTTATATGGTGATCAGACTATGTATTATATGATTGGCTAACTTTTATCACATCACAAATAATTATCCATTTTTCTAATAAACAACTATTTTAAATCAGAACAACTATTTTCTGCCATTTTAATTCCTTATGGCTACCTCAATCTGACTATCAATTACAGTGATACCTCATACAACGTTCAAACTTGGTTCCACAAGTTTGGACTTTATACGGATTTGGACTTTGTATGAGGCATGCAAAATCCTAGCCGTGATACAACGTCCAAATCCTTGCTGCGATGCCTCGTACAACGTCATTTCCATAGAGATACATTGTACTGTAACAGCACAGACTTCAGGGCAAAGTCAAGGAAATAGACAGGAAACTGACAGAACTTTAAGAAAACATTGTCTAAAGGCTAAATACATTACAAAAACATGTCAAACAACCCTGATTGTCCAAGAACCTGAAGAATGCTGCAAAAATCCCAAGAATGCTTCTAAAAATTCTGATGAATTTTTTTTAAAAAAATCCAAAATCGTGCTCAAAACCACTCCTAAACACTCTTTGCCTTGTGCAAAACCCACAAGAGCAATGCACACATGTATCCTGTCTTTTATACTGCCCAGGCACAATGCAACCTGAGAAAAACTGAATGCCTCATACAAAGTATTATGACTTTGTATGAGGTAACTTTTTCCAAGAAATTAGGCAATGTTGTATGAATTCAATGTTGTATGAAGCGGACTTTGTATGAGGTATTACTTGTATTCCAAAACTAAGTTAATGCTATTTGGGAAGACAGTTCTTAAGTGCAACTGGTCGTTAGACAGACACGCCCTGGAACAGGTACACAGATTCAAATATCTTGGTCTGTATTTTAATGAAAATAATCATGAAGGCAACACTTAAATGCCACCATTTTAATGATCACAAGATCATTTGGATTGCCACAAAGATCAGAGGACAGTTAGTGAACCCTGCTCTTAAGGTGGATGTCTCAATTTTTTTTGGCATATGCTGTACAGAGTTGAAATACGGGGAAAGAATGTCATGCCCAAATTCAAAATCCTACAGAATACATTTTTGAAAAAAATTCGGGCCCTATCCCCCAGGGATACCCTCGAGTCATCTTAGAGCCGAGATAGGTTTCCAATCAATTACTGCCAGTGTCAATTTGGCTTATTTTAGATACTGGCAGAAACTAAATAGTCTAAATGATCATTCATTGACAAAAAGTTGCTGGTTGGAACAACGTTGGTTTGAAGGATGGGAACAGTTCTGTTATGGCAAATTAAAGCATTACAGTCCCATGTTGCACAAGTTTCTTAATTTTAATCCCTAGCTCTTATGAAATGGATTTTTGAAGTACAGTGGTACCTCGGATAAAGTCCGATTCGGATAAAGTCTGATTCAGATAAAGTCACGGTTTTCACGCACACATGATGCATCGCATAAAGTCCAAACCTGCTAAAAATGGACGTTATCCGAGGTATTTGGTATAGGAACCTCGGATAACGTCCATTTTTTGGACGTTATCCGATGCATCGCCCATTTGATTTGGATAAAGTCCAAAATCGGATAAAGTCCAAACTTGTGGAATGGAGTATGGATGTTATCCGAGGTTCTACTGTAGATACTTGTCAAGCCAGGGATGCTATATTTGAGGTCCAACTTTCTCACTGGTACCCCCAACTTCAAGATAATTATGTGAGACCACATTATTTGGAGGCATTGACCTTTCCACAACTTATAGAATTTTAATGGAACTTAAGTTCTACAAATGGGGAAGGAAGATACAAAGGGGTTCCTGTAGGGGCAGTGGTTCCCAATGTGGGGCCCACGCCCCATGGCGGGACTTCAATTCCCAGAAGTCTAATTCAGTACATTGGCTGATCAGTACTTTGGGGCATTGACTTAGGCTTCTGGGAATTGAAGTCCAAAAACCAAAGATTGGGAAGCACTTGCTGTAGAGGAACATCTATGCATTAATGGATGTAATCAGATTGAAGACATCCATTAACTTACTGATCTATCCTCTGTATACTGACCCAAGAGAAAGATTTTGACTTCTATCATTCAGTTCTAAGTGTATGCCAGCAGAAATAGTGATCAATCTGCTGAATAACAATCAAGTTTATATTAAGTATGCCATAGCCCAATTTGCTCTGGCAACTAAGAAATTGCAATCCTATTTTATCAAAAGTCACCATGTTATCAAATAGTTTTCAATAAGCTGTCAAAAGAATCAGCATTGTTTTAGTGGCTATTTTATACCTGGTTTTACTAGAGAATTTTATGATATATTTTAAGTCATGTTTCATTTTGCAAAGGTCTATGGCTATGTACAATAATGGTTGAACTGAACTGACAAGGCCCTGACTCAAACCTCTCTCCTCAGAGTACTCTGCCTTGATCTTACAACAGAGCAAAGAAAGTGGCTTCATTTTGGCAGTCCAGGGTTTGACCAGGACATGAAAGAAGAAAGTTCGGTTTCACTTACCAGTGATAACTTTCGTTCTTTGAGTATATAGTTTGTGAATACACACTATTGGGTTATGCGCCTGCACAGAACGCTGATCGGAGGCTTAAAAAGCTATTGGTCAAAAGTTTTGGCGGTAAGACCGCCCACCGTACTGCCCACCCTGAGGCGCCAGTCCGCCATTTTACCTCAGTTCCATACTTAAGCCAAGCACAGGATAAACCAATTGATCTCATCCGTGCAGCTCAAGAGGGGAGGCAGGGTGGGTAGTGTGTATTCACAAACTATATACTCAAAGAACGAAAGTTATCACTGGTAAGTGAAACCGAACTTTCTCCTTCGTATAGTTTGTGAATCCCCACTATTGGGAGATTAGCAAGCTCACACTCACTTGGTCGGTGGGCAGTCAGATGAGATGATCCCACGATGAATATGATGGTCAGGTAGGGTGAACTGTCAAGGGCGATGAGCCCGGAGCCCCCTGGTGAGGACGACACGGCCAAGTCTGGCGTCCTTAGTGGCTCTGGTGTCCACCCTGTAATGTTGGACAAATGTAGAAGGTCTGGACCAGGTGGCAGCCTTACATATGTCCTCAAGCGGTATGCCCTCCAAAAAGGCAGTGGATGTGGCAACCGCCCTCGTAGAATGCGCCCTGACATGCGGCGGAGGTGGCAGTGAGGCCGACTCGTAGGCCAGGTAGATGGTAGACGTGATCCATTTGGAGAACCTCTGGGCAGAAATGGGTTCACCCTTGGACTTTCCTCCATAAGCCACAAAGAGACGCTGTGACTTCCTGAACTCCCTTGTCCTGCTGGTGTAGAACAATAAAGCTCGTTTCACATCCAGCGTGTGCCAAGTCCTTTCTTGGGCATTGGTGGGGTTCTGGAAGAAGGTTGGCAACGAGATAGTCTGTGCCATATGAAAATCAGAGACTACCTTAGGAAGGAAGGTGATATCCGTGTGAAGCACCACGCGGTCATTGAAAAACTGGAGAAACGGTACGTCTGCCCGCAGAGCAACCAGTTCACCAGCTCGTCGAGCAGACGTGATAGCCACCAGAAATGCCGTCTTCCACGTGAGGAGACGAACATCCGCGGTAGCCATAGGCTCGAAAGGAGTCCTGGTGAGTGCGTTGAGAACGGCAGACAAGGACCATTGTGCTGTTGGAGTCCTGACCGGCGGGAAGGCGTTCCGCAGTCCCTTGAGGAAACGCTTTACCGTATGGTCGCGAAAGGCACTAGAGGCAGGCGAACCAGCCGGGGAGTGAGCCACCACCGCTGTGAGATGGACCCGGATGGAGGTGATACTAAGGCCAGACTCCGCCAAATGGAGGAGGTAGGCCATGATGTCCTGTAGTCCCACCTGTGGGGGGGACGTCTGCTGGGATGCTAGGAAAGCACAAAAGCGTCTGTATTTGGATGCATAAGACTTCCTTGTGGAAGGGCGCCGTGCTAGCTCCAGGATCATGGACAGTCTGGGGTTATCCTCCACGCGGTGAGGTGGAGGCTGGGTAGGTCCGAATGGTGGAGCTGGCCATGTTCCATTTGGAGAAGCGTTGGCGATTCCGGCAGCGTGCGATACTGCGACGACATGCGTAACAGTAGCGGAAACCAGGGCTGGCGAGGCCATGCTGGAGCCACGAGAATTGCGTTGGCCCGGTATTGGTACATCCTGGTGAGGACCTTCTGGACCAGAGGAAACGGAGGAAAGGCGTAGAGGTAGTCCTGATCCCACTGTTTCATGAAGGCATCGCCCTCGGAGTTCAGTCCGATGCCTGCCCTGGAACAGTACCTGTGGCATTTCCTGTTGGACTCCGACGCAAAGAGGTCGAAGCTCGGAGTCCCCCAGGCCCTGCAAAGGGACCGAAATACCTCGTCGTCCAGTTCCCATTCGTGGATCGTCGAGGTGAGACGGCTGAGGTGGTCGGCCAAGACATTCAGCTTGCCCTGAATGTGCACTCCAATCGGAAAGATGTGTCTTTCCAGGCACCACTCCCAGAGTTGCACTGCAAGGTAAAGTAGGATGGTGGACCGCGTTCCTCCCTGTTTGTTCAGGTATGCCACTGCCGTGGTATTGTCCGAGGCCACTTGAACCACATTGCCGGTGAGTAGGGCCTCGAAGGAACGTAGGGCCTTCCAAACGGCCAACAGCTCCAAATAGTTGATATGGTGCACCATCTCGTGAGGCGACCAAACATTGTTGACCGTTAGAGTCCCGCAGGCAGCCCCCCAGCCGAGGTTGCTTGCGTTGGTCAACACCTGCAACAAAGGTTGCGGGGGGTAAAAACTCTTCCCCATGGCCACATTGGGTGGCATCGTCCACCACAGTAACTGGTCCCTCAGCTCTGGAGACGGAGTCAGCCGTTTGGACTGGCTCTCCCTGAGCGAGTCGAATTCGTGGAACAGCCACGACTGCAGGGACCGGAACTTTAACTTGGCATGAGGAATTACCGCCATTGTTGAGGCCATGAGGTCTAGAAGTCTCTGTGCCTTTTTCGCCCTGATGAACGGTTTGGTCCGGAAGTTGCTCACCCCATGTGCAATGTCCAGCAAGCGTTTCTGGGGGGGGCGAAGGCTCTGGTAAGAAGCGACTCGAGTACCGCTCCAATGTACTCGACGCGCTGAGAGGGAATCAACTTCGATTTGGCGAAGTTGATCCTGAGGCCAAGACTCTCCATGAGGTGAACCGTGAATTGTGTGTCCCGAATGGATGACGGGCTGGTGGGGGAGACAATCAGCCAGTCGTCGATGTACGGGAAGACCCTGATCCCCCGCTGACAGAGGAAGGCAGCCACCGGAGCCATGCACTTGGTGAAGACCCTCGGTGCCGTGGCCAGACCGAACGGTAGACACCGGTACTGGTACACAGAATTGCCGATTCGGAAGCGGAGGAACCGCCTGTGGTCCTCGAGGATGCCGACATGGAAGTAAGCGTCCTTGAGGTCTATGACTGTGAACCAGTCCCCTTTGTTGATGAGGGGGAGGACGGTCTGTAGGGTCACCATCCGGAACTTCCTGGTGTGGATGCACTTGTTCAGGCGGCGCAGGTCCAGAATTGGGTGAAGTCCTCCATCCTTCTTCTGAACCACGAAGCACCTCAAGTAGAAGCCGTTGTCCCAGTCGGACGGTATTACCCACTCGATGGCTCCCTTGGACAGAAGAGTTGATATTTCTTCCTCCAAATGGGGGGACGAGGTGGTGAAACGATGTCTTCCTACCCGAGGTACTCGTACGAACTCGATGGCGTAACCAGCGGACAAGATCTTCAAGACCCATCGGTCATCTGTGATGCCTGACCACACATGGAGGAAGTTCCGGAGGGGAAGGTATGGGAGGTGGAGCGAGAGAGACTTGGCCATCGCAGTTTCAAACCCGGGACTTGGATTTTGCGTCGGAACGCTTGCCCTGTCCGTAAGGCTGGTAGCGAGGCTTGTGTTGGCGCCGCTGTTTGTAGAACCCGGGCCTGGGCTGGTCAGTCGAGCCACCCTGTTGCTGCGGGTTCCCCCGATACCGGTGCGTAAAGGGTTGGAACCGCGGTTTGGCAGGCTAAGCCGGCGTGGTGAGCCCCAGGAACTTAGCCGTTGAATTGGTCTGTTGCAGTTCGTTCAGTAGCTTATCGGTGTCCTGTCCGAACAGGCCTTGCCCATCAAACGGGAACTCCTCGATGAGCTTTTTCATGGCATCATCGAGAGAGGTGCCCCTGAGCCAGGCATGACGACGGAGTAAAATGGCAGAAGACATGTCCTTGGTCGCGTAATCGTTAATGTGCCTGGCCGTCCTCATCTGCTGCTCTGCCAGAAAGTCTCCTTCTGCTGCCAGCGCGTCGAATCCTTTCTGTGCATCGGCAGCCAGTGTAGCAGCAAGGACCTTCACTTGCTTCCAGAGGTGGGACTGGTAGAGGCCCATGGCAGCCGAGTAATTGGTGGCTCGTAGGAAGAGGGAACCGGTGGCGTAAAACCTACGGCCCACCGCGTCCAGCTTCTTCCCTTCCGGAGTCGAAGGTACTGGAAAACCGCTGGAAGGCCTTGACCACCAACGAGTTCGGCAAAGGGTGCGCCTGGAGTAACTCAACATTTTCGTCCAAGACTCTATACATTCCGTCGAGCCTGGACGAAACGGAGTGCGACGACACCGGCTTCTTCCATGTTGCCTTCGCTGACGTCAACATGGATGGAAGCATGGTGATGTGGACCGGTCGAATCGCCTTTTTGTCCAATTTGGCAGTCATTTGGTCCTCGCCCTCCAGTGGTGGTTGGTCCACCTTCAGATTAAGAGCGGTCCCCAAACGACTCAGCATTGCCATGAGGGAGCGTTGATCCTCACCACGCGGTGGGTCAATCGCACCGATAGCCTGGTCCGGCGTCTTGTCGGCGTCGACGTCCCCCTCGTCCTCCTCCAAAGACACGCTGGAATCATTGGAGGTCGACGGAGGAATCCTGGTATCCACGTCGGGACTGCGCCAGTACGGCCTGGGTGGGTCGACGGGTCGGTTGCTCACCACATCGACGTCTGGACCACACCAAGACGATATGGGTGGCCAGCAGAGTGAACGCTCGACCCTCGAGAGGTCGACGGAGCAACAGCAGGACCAACATCCCTGGGGCTTGCGGTGGTCGGCACCGGAGCCGCAGAGGCCGCAGGCATGGAGGCCTTGAACTGTTGGGCAAAGGATTTTGCCATAGCCTCGAACATCCCTTTAAAGAAGTCCACCTGGGATGCATCCACCGCCGATAGTTGGGACGAAACGGTGGCCGGTGAAACGGTGGTTGGAATGATCGGAGACGAAACGGTGGCCGGAATGGTGGTTGCCGATTTGTCTATTGTCGGAGTCCTAGGCCTCGGGGAGACAGAAGCCTGCCTCGTGGGTGGACGGCCCCTCTCACGAGGCGGAGAAGAGAGTACCTGCAGTGGGCGAGCTGGAGCCCCAGCCCTGCGACCTTTTGCAGGAGATCCCGAAGAGGACCGTCCGCCCCATATCGAAGATCCGGGTGAAGGACATCTCGCGACCGAAAAGGGAGGCGAGGGCCCCGGAGAAACAGGAGGGCGAGGCGTAGGCGGGAGAGATCACCTTTTCTCTGACCCATGTTTCTTCTTCTTCTCCCCATTTTTATCCTTCTTTTTCTTCTTTCTGATGGAGAGAGTGGAAGAAGAAGGAGGAAGCGAGAGAGGCCGAGAGGGCTGAGAAGCACCAGCGGAGGTGGAAGCAGCCGCGGCGGGAGCCAAAGCGAGCTCCATAAGGTGCGCTTTCAACCGGTTGCTCCGGTTCTTAACTGCAAGTCGAGTAAAGTTCTTACAGTGAGCGCAGGATTGACTCTGGTGAGATTCTCCCAGGCAAAAAAAGACAGAGGCTATGCCCGTCGGAGGCAGGGAACTTCTTGAGGCAAGCAGAACACTGCTTGAAGGCTGCAGCCATCAAAAAATTCTTCCGACGGAAGGTTCGAGAAGGTGAGCACCCCAAAGGGCAGGCCAGCCGCCACCCCCTTGAGGGGGGAAACGGTGACCGGAGCAAGTAGGTAACTGAGTCCACCAGAAGGAAGAAACAGCACCGGGGTGGCAATCCTGCCCAAGGACAAGATCGCCAAAAAAATTGTTAAAGTTCGTCAAAGACTTTCCTTCAGAAAGGACGAAAAAATTGAGGAAGCTCTCAACGATCGTCCTGCTGCTAAGGCGGAAAGAAGAGAACTGAGGTAAAATGGCGGACTGGCGCCTCAGGGTGGGCGCATAACCCAATAGTGGGGATTCACAAACTATACGAAGGAGAACTACTGAGCCATGACCTTTTAATTTCCCCAAATAGCTTATACAGGTGAAACTCGGAAAATTAGAATATCGTGCAAATATCCATTCATTTCACTTAAAAGGTGAAACAAATATATGAGAAATAACAAAGACTTCTTTAAGTACATTAGAAGTAAGAACCCAACTAGGAAGGCCATTGGACCATTAGATGACAATGGAAGGCAAGGGGTTATTAAAGAGGAAACAGAGATTGCAGAGAGACTCAATGAATTCTTTGCTTCAGTATTCACTGAAGAAGACAGAGGCCACATGCCCAAAACAGAGTCTATCTTCGTAGGGAGGGAAACCGAAGAATTAAGCAAGATAGAAATAACCAGGGAGGAGGTCCTTGCATGTCTTGTTAAGCTAAACACTAACAAATCCCCAGGACCAGATGGCATCCATCCACGAGTTCTCAGGGAACTTAAAGATGAAATTGCTGATATCCTAGCCAAAATATATAATCTTTCCCTCAAATCAGGCTTTGTGCCTGATGACTGGAAGGTAGCGAATGTAACACCAATTTTCAAAAAAGGATCCAGGGGTGATCCAGGAAATTACCGGCCTGTCAGTTTGACATGTGTCCCAGGTAAAGTGATGGAAACCATCCTAAAAGATAGAATTAATAGTTACATAGAAGAGAAGGCGCTGCTAAAGGAGAGCCAACATGGCTTTTGCAAGGGCAAATCATGCCTCACTAATCTGTTGGAATTTTTTGAGAGTGTCAACAAGCATGTGGATAAGGGGGATCCAGTTGACATTGTTTATCTGGACTTTCAGAAGGCTTTTGACAAGGTCCCACACCAAAGGCTCTTGAATAAACTTACCAGTCATGGAATAAAGGGACAGGTCTTGTCCTGGATCAGCAACTGGCTAAGGGACAGGAAACAGAGGGTAGCACTAAATGGACACTTCTCCAAGTGGAGGGAAGTAAAGAGTGGGGTCCCCCAAGGTTCAGTACTGGGACCCCTGCTTTTCAACCTCTTCATAAATGATCTAGAGGTAGGAGTAAAAAGCAAGGTAGCCAAATTTGCTGACGACACTAAATTATACAGGGTAGTGAAAACTGTGAGAGATTGTGAAGAGCTCCAGAGGGATCTCTTGACACTGGGGGAGTGGGCAAAACAGTGGCAAATGAGCTTCAACATCAGTAAGTGCAGAGTGATGCATGTTGGGGCAAAAAACCCCAATTACATTTATAAACTGATGGGGTCTGAACTCTCTGCGACAAACCAGGAAAGGGACCTTGGTGTCCTGGTGGACAGCTCAATGAAGGTGTCAACCCAGTGTGCCTCAGCAGTGAAAAAAGCAAACTCAATGTTAGGGATCATTAGGAAGGGTATAGAAAATAAGTCAGCAAGTGTCATTTTGCCTCTTTATAAATCTATGGTGAGGCCCCATCTGGAATATTGTGTACAGTTCTGGTCGCCATACCTCCAGAAGGATATTATGGAGTTGGAGAAAGTACAGAGGAGGGCAACCAGAATGATTAGGGGACTGGAACACCTTCCTTACCATCTGAGGCTGCAACGGTTGGGCCTTTTCACTCTTGAACGACGGCGTCTAAGAGGTGACCTGATTGAAGTTTATAAAATCATGCACGGTGTGGACAAGGTAGATAAGGAAAAACTGTTTTCCCTATCGCACAACACTAGAACTAGGGGACACTCCATGAAACTTTTGGGTACTAGTTCTCAAACAAATAAGAGAAAGTACTTTTTCACCCAGCGGATTACTGGTCTATGGAACTCCCTGCCAGAAGAAGTGGTGACAGCTGTCAGTCTTCACAGCTTTAAGAAAGGATTAGACAAGTTCATGGAGGACAAGGCTATCAATGGCTATAATTATGGCTACCTAAGGACAACCTCCGGGTTGGAGAGATAGGCAGGATATCTCTCAATGCCATTTCCAGGGAATCCTAAGCAGGTGAAGGCATCTCCTTGGGAATACCTTGAAGGAAATGGTGAGCCACTGTGTGAGACAGAATGCTGGACTGGATGGGCTGTGGCCTGTTCCAGCTAGGCTGTTCTTATGTTCTTATGTTCTTATGAGATAGACTCACTACATGCAAAGCGAGAGATGTCATGCCTTAATTCGTTATAATTATGATGATCATGGCATACAGCGTACATGAGATTATGTGATGATTATGGGGTACATGAGATTGGCGGGTTGGGTTTTTCATAAACTGTAAAACATAAGCATCAATATTATAACAAAGTAAGGCTTGAACTATCTCGCTTTGCATGTAATGAGTCTATCTCATATATTTGTTTCACCTTTTAAGTTGCATTACTGAACTGAATGAACATTTGCACAATATTCTAATTTTCTGAGTTTCACCTGTACTCAGATTCTAAAGCCACTTTATGTTTATTGTTTAGCATTGCTGACAGGTGTTATTGTTATAGTCATGTTCACTTTATGCTCTGCTTTACATTCTATTGTTTATAACTATGTTTCACCATCATTGTTAGCTTTCCAGACAACTTTGGAACACATGCTGCTAAAAAAATAACTGCAAAAACAAATCAATTAGCCAGACTTGTGCCCTGGCGCACAGCCTCTTTCACTAAGAGGAAAATCAGATGCATTCCCCAGAGGAATTTCTCTCTATCTGTAGAAGTGGTACTCACATCACCGGGTTGTTTGGGGAAAGTCCCTTGTTTCATGAATGCTGCTTCTTTACATTTAGAGCAACTTAGAGGCTCCGAGGAGATGCAGCTGCGTAAGGCCAGTTCTGCCAAGAGGCCTCCTAGGAAGGCATCAAGCGGAGCCAGTGTGGCCGCTTCCTTCCAGAGCTGAGACCCTGTTTGGAAGGGTGAGATCTTAGAGAAAGGGGCAGCTGGCAGAGTTGGGAGGAGTGGATGGTAAGGTACAGGCTGCAAGAATGACCTGGGGAAGAAAGGGAAACTGGGGAGAAGGTTGGAGAGGAAATGGAGAATCTGGAGAATTGCAAAAGAGCCGGAAAGGTCAGAAAGAGGGAAGGAAAGCAAAAGAAACACAAAAGAAATATTACCAAGGAAAGCTCAGCAAATCTGATCTATGCAAGATGACATAATCAGAGGAATAATCTAAGTAGCTAGATTTGAAGTCTGTGTTAGTATACTGCATCATATTTATATCCTGCCTTACTTCAGGCAGCATACCAAGTAGATGATGAAGCTCTCCTCTTTTACATTCTTGGGGTATACCATTTTTGGGATTCAAGCTGAATCTTGGAAGTTCCTGACTACAGACACACACCTAAAATATTTCTTTCACCTGGAACGTGGCCTGAGAGAAACATAGGGCTTTGTGAACGGCATCGTTCATTGGAGGTCCTTTATATAAAAACTAATAGGCAGCAAGACTATAGCTCACAAGGAAATGAACTTCACAGGAACCAGAGGGGCAATTTCCTTCTTTTACAGGAAATAGGTCTGAGAAGTTAGGCCTTCTTCCATGTAGGTAAAATATAAGGGTACAGTAAAACCCCAACTTACATATGCCCTGAGTTACATAAAATCTGACTTACATAATGATTTTGTGCTATAACCATGTCCCGATTTACATAAATTTATGTAACACGATATGGGTTTGCTTTGAGTTACATAGAAAAATAATTTTATGGGCTTGCTTCGAGTTATGTAAAAATTCATTTCTCTATGGGTTTGCTTTGATTTACATAAAAAATTCATTTTTCCTAAGGGTTTGCTTCGAGTTACGTAAAAAGAGATTTTTTCTATGGGTTTGCTTCGAGTTACATAAAAACCGATTTAAGCAAAAGCCTACGGAACGAATTTTTTACGTAAGTAGGGGCTTTACTGTATGTTGGTGTGTACCTGTAGGCAGGAGCTCCCAAAATTCTCCCTAGGAAATTTTGGGAAATTCTGGGAGCTGGAGCAAAATAAGAAAACAAGTGGCACACCTCTATATGAAGTATCCTCATGCTAAAAGCTACAAGGTAGATGTGGATACTGGTAAAAGAAGTGACTAGCCAACGTCAATAAGTGAATTTTATAGCTCCGTGAGGGCTCCTTACTCCTAGCCCAACACTATTCAGTCTATTATATCATAATATATAAGATTAGTAATTATGTCAGAGTCATCATCTACCTAAGAGAGATCTAATTATTTTTGGTGAATATGGTGGAAATATATGATAATGAAATCAACAATGAGATAAGAGCATGGGTCCAATATTAACTTGTCTCCTGCCCTGGTAATACCTAGGGTACCTCTTTCAGCTTGCCGATGTTGTATGGGTATTAAAAATAAAAATTGTAGAAAAGGTAGCTAGAATATGGCTAGCCTCATGTAACGGTTATACCCAAAGTTATATGTAGATGTTAATCCCTATGTTGAGTTCCTATGTCTGGAGGTGCACAATGTATTCACCCAAAGGTTGACTTGTACACAAGACAACAAAGGAAAGCCATCATTTTTCATTACATAACCACTTGGTTGTCTCTGGAAGGTTTAAAGGAGAATTTGTATTTCATGGCACCTTTGCTTAGAAACTAAAGCCTATCACCTGCTTTTCTTTCTCTCCAGGCTGTCTTTTTAATGCAAAATGAATTGCTCCTGAAAAATAACTTGTAAAGAGACAAGTATGGCTGATGCTAAAACTCTGGAAGATGCTTTGATGAACAGCAGGAAGTCTCTTAGAAAAGGCACGTTAGCAAGTGAAATTTCATCTGCTGTCTGAAACATAAATAGGACATTCCAAAATGTCAATTAATTTTTTGGTCTAAGACATTTGATCAAACAAGTGAGTTTTTTCCCCTTCTTGCTTCCTGTTTTCCTTTTACAGATAAAAATATTAGGAATGAAGAAGGCAAACAATAAAAAAGGAAATAAGATAATTAACTAACAGATTCACTAATGAAGTATATGAATGTCACCATGTTTCATCAACTTTTCTTCTAAAGGGTATTTTTTTTTAAAAAAAACTTTCTTCCTATGGAGGGCAGATAAATAACAACATAAACATAACCACAGACATATAAAGGGCTTAAGCTGTGGATTATATTTAATGTTACAGACATCAGATACAGTTGGATATAACCTTTGTTACATCTCTCTGGTGACCTACAATTGTTGTCACTACTGCTATGCACTAGATATTTGTTTTGTTTTTGGAAGGCCCATTAATTGTGCTTTTTTCACTGGCTATGATTGTCTTCATATCATGTCTATTTCATTTAAATAATTGCTATTATTTCCCAGCTTAGCTGGTCTAAAATGTAATATGTTTACAATGCTTACACAGACTAACACAGCTTTTGTTGTTGTTGTTCAGTCGCACAGCTGATTCCGACCCTTTGCGACCTCATGGACCATTTTCCTCCAGGCACCCCTATCCTCCACCATCCTCCTCAGCCTGCCCAGCTCTGTGCCTATTGTGTCTACAATACCATCTATCCATCTCATCTTTGGACGCCCCCTTCTTCTCTTGCCCTCCACCTTTCCCAGCATTAAGTCTTCTCAAGCGAGCCCTCCCTTCTCATTTGATGTCCAAAGTACTTTAGCTTCATCTTCACTATTTGTCCCTCTAATGAACAGTCAGGGTTGATGTCTTCTAGTATTGACCTATTTGTTCTCTTTGCTGTCCAGGGGACTCTCAAAACTCTCCTCTAACACCACATCTCAAAGGCATCTATTTTTCTGCACTCAGCTTTCCTAATGGTCCAGCTCTCACACCCATACATTACCACCAGGAATACCATTGCTTTCACAATGCGAATTTTTGTTTTCAAGGTAATGTCTCTGTTTTCAAGGTAATGTCTCTGCTTTTCACTATATTCCCCAGGTTTCTCATAGCTTGTCTCCCCATAATCAGTCGTCTTTTTATTTCATGGCTACAGTCGCCATCTGCAGTGATCTTAGATCCCAGGAAAGTAAAATCTGTCACTTCTTCTACTTCTTCCCCATCTATTTCCCAGGGACTGATCGGACCTGTTGCCATTATCTTGGTTTTCTTGATATTAAGTCTCAATCCAGCTTTTGCACTTTCCTCCTTCAATTCAATCAAGAGGTTCTTTAGGTCTTCCTCACTTTCTGCCATCAGGGTGGCATCATCTGCACGGCTAAAACTTCAAAAATTTCGATTTATTTAGTCTGGCTCCTTCTACTGTCAATTTCTGGTATTGTGAAATGGCTGTATAAACTAGCCACTTTCAAGATACAGTACAGTACTGTATTGGCAAACTCTTCCCTTGGAGGGGCAGAGGAAATGGAATTATTATTATTTTGTATCTGTTAGAGTAGGCCATCACTGATATGTTGATGCTCTGAATCACTTAGACTAATTAAAATATTATTTTGCCTTGTCTGCAGTGTCAATCAAGAAACTGCCAACAGCCAAGTTTTTGACTGGGATGTCATATAAGGCAAGAAAAATATTTTTTCTCTCTTTAAATTTAATATGAGTTTCAGCAATGGTCTAGCACAGGGGTGCTGATTTCCCGCCAAGGGAATCAGCTGTGCCGGCCGGTCATGTGGTTCCTACCGCTGGTGGCAGCATGTGAATTTGCACCATGTTTCTGGGTATTTCCCCCTCCTCCAACACTTCCCTTGAAGGAGGGAGCTTTGGGGGAGCATTTTAACACCTTTTTCCCCTGGCATATTTTGGCCACATTTTGGTGCAAAAATGTGCCGATTTCACAAGGGAACAGAATGAAACTTTTTTTCTGTATCAGAGATGAAAACACATTTTTCTAAAGTAGTTTTCCATGCTGAATTTAGAACTGCCATTTTTTCCCCCTACAATTTTAAAAAAAATGTTTTAGAAATGATTTCTAGAACAATGAATCTGCTTAAGTATTTTTTTCTTAGCCAATGTGTCTATTGCTAACCCTCACAGAGTGAAACTGACAATGATGGAACTGACTGTGATTTCCATTTGCAGTAGATGCAGGCACAGAAAAAAATATTAACTTCAATGAACTGATCCAATGCAAGGATTTCTAAAAAAGTACCCAAAAAAATTAATAACTTTCTGATATGCTGAAGGGGCTTGTTAACCCCTTCAGCATACTGGATGTTTACACAAAGAAGTAGCAATTTGACAGCTGCAAGGATCACTTTTAGCTCATTCTCAGCAACCACACTCACTGTGAAAGGGATAAAAGTGAGCACACCAAAATAGTAGAACCTCCCCTGACCAGGATTCAAAAAGGAGCGCTTGGGGGAATGTTTGGGTGCTCCAGCATCCACAATGTGTCGATGCTGTAACTAAAAGCAACCCTCAAGAGCTCCATGTTTGAGCAATATTATAGTACCATGATGGAGAACCTTGGAATTCCAGCTGTTCTTGGACTTCAATTCCCAGAAGCCCAAGTCCCTGTGAATCCACATGAATGGGTTTACTGTGCATACACACAGGGACTTGGGCTTCTGGGAATTGAAGTTCAAGGACAGCTGGAGTGCCAAGGTTCACCATCACTGTTGTAGTATGTGTTGGGAGGGAATATATAGAGAGATCTCAAATAGTTATGGAAGCAACAGCAGTTGACAATTATTAATACAGGCAACTGACAAAAGCATTGCTGATAATACAGTTATGCTGGCAACTAGGTGAGTTAATTAAATAAACAGTACGGTATGATAAGGAACAATCAATCTATTTCAAGCCAAGATAGCTGGGTTACAGTTCATCAGGAGGTTGACAGCCTTCTGCTAGTTGGTCATTGTACAATTGCCCCTAATACATTTGGTATCAGGCCACATACTACTACCTGGGGAGGGACTAGGTATGGGAACATACACTTCCTCTCCCTTGCAAGTGGATCCTGATTATCAAAGTGGAGGATGGTGTCAGCGACTCCTTTTGGACACATGTCCTATGTTACCTTAACGTTACCTGGCACTAAACTCCCTCTGCCTCAGTCCTCTCCTTGTCCCCTCCTGGGTCTCCCATATACAGGCAGCTCTAATTTGGGATTACTGAGACTCTGAGCAGTTTTCCATGGAGTGCTGGTCCAGCAAAATATTACCTTTTACTGCAACCTGGAAGATCCACTCTAAAGGTGATCCCCAGAAAATATACTGTTCAAAAAAAATTAAGGGCACACAAAAATAAGGCATCCCACGATCTGAATGACTGAAATACGGTATTCCTATTGTTGTTCACATACTGTAGTCGAATGTGCTGACAACAAAATCACACAAAACTTAACAATGGGAATCAAATTAATCAACCCATGGAGGTCTGGATTTGGAGTTACTCTCCCAATGACGGTGGAAGAAAACACTACAGGCTGATTCAACTGTGATGTAATGTCCTTAAATCAAGTCAAAATAAGGCTCAGTAGTGTGTGTGGCCTCCACATGCCTGTATGAACTCCCTATAATGCCCGGGCATGCTCTTGATGGTGGTGGGTGGTCTCCTGAAGGATCTCTTCCCACACCTGGACTAAAGCAACCCCCAACTCCTGGACAGTCTGTGGTGCAATGTGGCGTCGGTGGATGGAGCGAGACGTGATGTCCCAGATGTGCTCAATCGGATTCAGGTCTGGGGAATGGGCAGGCCAGTCCATAGCATCAATGCCTTCGTCTTGCAGGAACCACTGACACACTCCAGCCACATGAGGTCAAGCATTGTCATGCATTAGGAGGAACCCAGGGCCAACCACACCACCATATGGTCTCACAAGGGATCTGAGGATCTCATCTCGGTACCTAATGGCAGTCAGGCTACCTCCGGCGAGCACAGGGAGGGCTGTGCGGCCCTGCAGGGAAATGCCACCTCACAACATTACTGACCCACCGCCAAACTGGTCAAGCTGGAGGATGTTGCAGGCAGCATAACGTTCTCCACGGCGTCTCCAGACCCTGACACGTCTGTCACATGTGCTCAATGTGAACCTGCTTTCATCTGTGGACAGCACAGGGTGCCAGTGGCGAACCGGCCAATCTTGGTGTTCTCTGGCAAATGCCAAACGTTTTGCACGGTGTTGGGCTGTGAGCACAACCCCTACCTGTGGTCGTCAGGCCCTCATACCAACCTCATGGAGTTTGTTCCTCACCGTTTGAGCAGACACATTCACATTGGTGGCCCGCTGGAGGTCATTTTCAAGGTCTCTGACAGTGCTCCACCTGTTCCTCCTTGCACAAAGGCAGAGGTAGCAGTCCTGCTGCTGGGTTGTTGCCTTCCTACGGCCTCCTCCACGTCTCTTGATGTACTGGCCTGTCTCCTGGTAGCGCCTCCCTGCTCTGGACATTACGCTGGCAGACACAGCAAACCTTTGTGCCACAGCTCGCATTGATGTGCCATCCTGGATGAGCTGCACTACCTGAGCCACTTGTATGGGTTGTAGGCTCCGTCTCATGCTACCACTAGAGTGAGGGCACTGCCAGCGTTCAACAGTGACCAAACCATCAGCCAGAAAGCAAAGGAACTGAGAAGTGGTCTGTGGTCACCTCCTGCTGAACCACACCTTTATTGGGGATGCCTTGCTAATTGCCTCTGATGTCCACCTGTTGTCTCTTCCATTTACACAACAGCATGTGGAATTGATTGTCAATCGGTGTGGCTACCAGGGTGGACAGTTTGATTTCACAGAAGTGTGATTGACTTGGGGTCACATTGTGTTGTTTAGGTGTTCCCTTCATTTTTTGGAGCAGAATGTTTGAGAGGAGAGAATGGTAGCAGCGTGACCTCTCCTGGCTTAAGCTGGCTTTACTCTTGCATTGGATCATTGTCCCCCTCCCTTAAATAAACAACAATTTATTAAAAGAATTGAGATTTATTTCTCATAAAGGATATTAAAGATACATTGTTCACAAAATAAGTAACTAAATACTATATACAATACTACTCAAAAAGATTCAGGAAAAATCAATACAGTGGAACCTCGGGTAATGACACGATTGGACAACGTCAAAACCGCATAACGACACTATATTTTTTGAAAAGTCATGCACCGGATAATGACATTTCATCGTTATCCAATGCATCATGTTTGATCTCCTACCTTTCTACGCTGGTTGGGGACAAAAAATTTGCCATTTTTGGGGTCCCTGTTTCCGGCTCTCTGCCTCCCCAGGATGGTCTGGTAGGGTGGGAGGAGCTATTCTGCGCTATTCCCACCTTCCTAGGACCTTCCTGTGCCACGCAACAGCTGATAATAGTTGCAGCTGCCATTTTGATCATTTTTTGTTCTGGACTACAATTCCCAGAAGCCCAAGCAGAGAGCCGGAAACAGGGACCCAAAAATGGCGATTTTTTTCATCCCCAACCAGCGTGGAAAGGTAGGAAATCAGATCATCCTTTTCGTAGAGGTGGACAGAGCATACCTGTCAAGTTTTGGATTTGGAAATAAGGGAAATTTCCAGGCAAATAAGGGATACTTGACAGCTATGCTTATCCTGTGCTGCCCTCCAATGGCAGCAATAGGGCATTGCAGACTAATTAATAAGGGATGACTGCCGGGAAAGAGGGTAAAATAAGGGGTTTTCCTGGTCAATAAGGGATACTTGACAGCTTTGGGTCAGAGGCGCAGAACGGCTCCCCTACCCTCATGGAGGCAGACAGGCCTTTTTTTAGCGTTAGCCAATGCATGCCCCGGACAACGACAAAAATCAAACAATGACATGACTTGTGGAACCAAGTTTTGTCATTATCCGGGGTTCCACTGTACCTAGGTTTCCCCCACAACATAAAATAATCTCATTCTCTAATTTATACTAACTCTTCTGTGCAGAGGAGGGCAACCAAAATGATTAGGGAACTGAAACACCTTCCTTACCATCTGAGGCTGCAACAGTTGGGCCTTTTCATTCTTGAACGACGGCATGTAAGAGGTGACCTGATTGAAGTTTATAAAATCATGCACGGTGTGGACAAAGTAGATAAGGAAAAACTGTTTTCCCTATCGCATAACACTAGAACTAGGGGGCACTCCATGAAACTTTTGGGTACTAGTTCTCAAACAAATAAGAGAAAGTACTTTTTCACCCAGAGGATTACTGGTCTATGGAACTCCCTGCCAGTCTTGACAGCTTTAAGAAAGGATTAGACAAGTTCATGGAGGACAAGGGTATCAATGGCTATAATTATGGATACTTAAGGACAACCTCTGGGTTGGAGAGATAGGCAGGATATCTCTCAATGCCATTTCCAGGGAATCCTAAGCAGGTGAAGGCATCTGCTTGGGAATACCCTGAAGGAAATGGTGAGCCACTGTGTGAGACAGAATGCTGGACTGGATGGGCTGTGACCTGTTCCAGCAAGGCTATTCTTATGTTCTGAGAGAATAGGTTTTCCTTCCTTTATTATTCTTCTGATTCTCTTCTCAATCTCTTGAGAATTACCTCAATCACTTTAGATTTACCTCAGAATGTTTCCCTCAGCTTCACTCTGAGAATTTACCCCAGAATCACTTTAGATTTACCTCAGAATGTTTTCCTCAGCTTCACTCTGAGAATTTACCTCAGAAAGTTTTCCTCTCTGAAAACTTTCCTTTAGTGTATGAGAACCAAGACACAGGAACAGCCGAAGGATTGGCTTAACACATCTTTATTGCATGGTGTTCCGGGGGAACATGTGGTAATGGTGGACGAACAGCTCAATATATACCGAGGCTATACATTTGAATGTGGCTCCACGATAGCCCATTGGCTACCGCCCGCGTGACGTCATCCCTGGTCACGCCCTTCTTGTCCAGGTGAGGCAGTGGCGGGAATCTTCCTGCGCTGGAGTTATTGCGTAATTGGAACCATATGAGCTGGACGCTTGCTATTGCCACCTAGTGGTTACTAGCTCGCGTCCTATTACAGAAGGTTACAGTGTTACAGTTGATAGGTGTTACGTTGTTGCAAAGGCATAGTATTAGGAACACAACATTTCCTAAACCAGTTCTCTCCCTGACTATCTCTCTTTTCCTTTTTCTCTCTCTCTGTCTCTTTCTTAAAACACCCTCTCTCCTTTTTATACCTAACCACCCCCCTCCTGCCTTACCTCCTTTACACGAGCCAATCAGATACCTCCCTGTATCCTTCATGTATTCTGCCTGGCAACAGGGTGTTAGAGTCCAGCAAAGAGAGATAACAAAGCCTAACATATGGACTTTTTAATTACATTTGGTGTAACTTGTGAGTCCATGGTAGGCTCTAACATGACAGATGGTTAGCCTTTCCTTTGATTAATCAGCTTCACATCTTGAAGATACTCTTTGATATGGCTGCTGTCACTGGAAGGCAACCACAGTAAAACCCCTACTTATGAAAAAAGTCCGTTCTATAGGCTTTTGCTTAAATTGAATTTTTATGTAACTCGAAGCAAACCCATTAGAAAAATTATTTTTTTACATAACTTGAAGCAAACCCATAGGCAAAATTAAATTTTTATGTAAATCTAAGCAAACCCATAGGGAAATGAAATTTTATGTAACTCAAAGCAAACCCATAGGAAAAATAATCTTTATGTAACTCGAAGCAAACCCATAGGAAATTGTGTCAATCAGGACATGGTTTTAGCACAAAATCATTATGTAAGTCAAATTTAATGTAACTCGAGACATTTGTAAGTTGGGGTTTTACTGTAGTTTTAGTTGGTGAAGCTCTCAGCAAAAGAGAGATCTGACCTTCATCATATCTGCACTAGGTATATCCACCTGGTGTGGACAATTGGTACAAAATGCAGCCCCTCCAAAAGAGTGGTAAAAGCAATGTCATTGTACATCAATTCTATTCACTGCCAGTTTGTCACCATGTTTAATTTATAACAGGTTGCTGAAAGTTCAACGGGGAATGTGTTATCTGAGCAGAACAAATAAAGAAAAGGTGGAAATATTCTGCTGAGTGGCTTGTACATTAGAGTTGCAAGGATGACATATGCTTTTGAAGAAGAAACAAGTGGTGAAGAACCTACAGTTTTAGAAAGAGAAATGAGAGTAAATGAGATAACAATAGAACTATTTGAATCTATAGGGACAGAATATATTGCAATCCCCAAGAAAGAGGTTGCCAAAGAGTGTAATAACCATAGGACTGTTGCATTAATTGTCATTGCAAGCAAAGCAGTGCTCACAATTTGAGGTTAAGTAACCTTTAGCTTTACCTTTAATCTACCATACCTGTATATGGAGCAAGAAATGCTTGATACTCAAGTTAAATTAAGAAAAGAAAGCAGTATTAGAGATTTTATTGCGATTTTACATTGGCTACTAGACTATGCCAAACAATTTCAAAAAAATATATACCACTCTTTGCTTAATAGATTAAAGCAATGTCTTTGGCTATGTGGGTCATGAAAAGCTATGGGTGTCCTGATCATAGCCTTTGCTTAACAAAACATGATCAGGGCTGTTAATAAGGCCGAGGACTGCCGCCGCCGGTGCAGCTGTTTCGGGGCCAGCCCCTCCCCACTCGGGAGGGATAAGAACTGCCGTCCCCGACTCACCGGCCTGATGCTGCCGACGCAGCTGTTTCGGGGCCAGCTCCTCCCCGCCCGGGAGGGATAAGAACCATTAGCCCCGACTCACCAGCCCACCGAGGTCTGCCGCTGCCAGCACAGCTGTGTTCAGGTCAGCCCCTCCCCACCCGGGAGGGATATGAACCGCCAGCCCCAACTCACTGGCCCACCGAGGACTGCCACCGCCGGCACAGCTATGTTGGGGCCAGCCCCTCCCTGCCTGGGAGGGTTAAGAACTGCTGGCCCTGACTCACCGGACCACCAAGGACTGCCTGAGCTCTCTCCCCCGGTCAGGCATTGGCTGCGGGGGAGTGAAGAGGATGTGGGCCTGGGCTCTGACGCGTTCGTTGAGCCTGGCCCTAGTTAAGGGTGTTATTTGTATTTTTATATATTGTTGATTATTGTACCAATAGTTAGTATTTGTGTACATATATTATTGCTATGCTATTGTTATTCTGATATTGTTGTGCTATTGATGTTTTGATATTGTTGTTCTGCCGCTTCGAGTCGCCTTCTGGCTGAGGGAAGCGGGGTATAAATAAACCGATGATGATGATGATGAATAACAGGACCTCTTAGAAATCATTAATTCCAATGGACAGCATAAGTTGGAAACTAGTTGATGGTACAACAATAGATTTCTTTCTTTATTCATGTCAGACACACCACCAGCATATAACAACATACAAAACTAAAATTAACACATCTAAAGCAAACTAGTATTAAAAGGGCTAGATGACATCCACCCAATATCAGACCACATCAACAGCATTTCCTCTTGCCAACATAAAGTCCTCCTCAGTGTATGTTAAGGGGCATCATGTGCATTGTACTATATGGGAGATAGTTTGTTCTTCTCTGCATTCACACAGGCTGTCATCTGCAGTGAAACCTCACTTTCTCAGATTAGCCCTTGATCTTCCTACCCCAGCACACAATCTGTTTAAAGCTTTCCACGCAGGCCATGGTTGTTCTTGGCCAGGTGGTAGAGAGTCATGTGGTTCTGCTCAGTTATCTGGTAGCTCCTTACTTGCATTTCATAATTCTAGTGCAGTTTGTGGGGGCTGGCTGTTTGGGAGGGCAGAAGTTTTGAGGAACCTATGCCTTGATTTCAGTCTCTGCATAGCTGTGTTAGTCTATCATAGCAAAAACAGTGGAGTCTTAAACACTGGTGAATTTTATTTGGTAGTTTTAGCTGGCCGTAGGTCATTTCTTTGGATATTTTTAAAAATTCAATAAGATTCTTTGTTGTTTCACATTTATTTGCAGTTTTGGTATCATTACCTTACTGAAGAACCCTGGTGACGCAGTGGTTAAACTGCTTTACTGTAGCCAGAACATTGTGAGTTCAATCCTGACAAATATCCAGGTTGACTCAGCCCTCCATCCTGCCAAAGTCAGTAAAATAAGTACCAGCATGATGGCGGGGGGGGGGATGCTAATTAACTTGTGAACCGCTCAGACAGTGCAATAAGCGCTATGGGATGATATATACTCAGGATTTCATTGTTAGCTGTGTGACTGTAATCAATGATTCAATGGCATTTTGGAATATTAAATTAAAGTATTCCAGCAGGTGTCACTATTGGCTTGGACATTGTGCCAGCAAAGACCACTGCTTTGTTCTGAGATATTTTTTGAAGGTCAGGGTTAAATGACCTTGGGGTTTCTATGGCATATTTTGTGGACACTCTTTCACGTTAATGTAAGTCAACACAGAAGAGTTGTTTGGTATGCAAGTGAACTTCCTAGCTAATGTGCATGTGGACTCACTCTGATTCTCCAGCTCAACCTTTAAGTCTTATATTTTGAAAAAAGGAAACAGCTTTCCCCCTCATTTTTGGAGTATCCTGTTTATTTATAAATTCCACTTCTTTCAGCTAAACTAACCATAATGAAGAGCTTTGTGTTACCTTAAATATAGATTCTTGTATCACTGTATTGTCAAGTCACTTCTCACTTGTGGCACCCTATGACATAGCAACTTCCAGAAGGTCCTATCATTAATTAGGAACATCTGGCTGCACATGTTCAATGAAGTATAGCCATTGCCCAAACCTCTTGTCAGTACTTCAAGAAACTTATGAGTAAGATGTGAGGTTTACTTATAGGCAAGATAGTATATGGCATTTTTGTTTTTTCTGGAGTTTAAAGTTTTACAAACATAGAGACAGGGCAACCACAACATGAGAAAAATGAGAGAGGACTGAGAGAGAGAGAGAGAGAGAGAGAGAAACATTACCAGACAGACAAAGAAGGAGGGGTGGGAGGAAAGATCCCTGGAAGCAGACTCAAGAGTATGGCCAAACATTTGATAGCTGGGAAGTAAATAAAGCTTTTCCAACAGCTTTTCCCCATCTCATGACTCAGATGTGTTGAATTACAATGGCCTTATCTCCAACCAGCATGGTAGTGGTGGCTTGGGATGGTGGGAATTAGAGACTCCATCTGGATGGGACCAGGCTTGCTGTGGCTATTTGAAAGATGTGGTTTAAAAAAGAAAAGAAAATTATTTGAAGACTGTCAGTAATGACTGTAGGATTCCAATTCCGTCTGTAAACTACTAATCTAATAAAACAGATTAACAGTTCATTCTCAATGAACAGGACTGGCATTCAGGCATGTTCCCTGTACTGATCCTTCTCCTGGGGACCCAGCCAAGTTAATAATTACTAAACCCTACAAGAGCTTAATAGCAAACAAGACAGATATTTTATTTTAAGTATCCGATTTTTTTTGTCCCTTGCTTAGAGTCAAAACAATTGGCAAGGGAAAGCACAGCTTGTTAATTGGACGGTTCAAATCATTAGCATTAATCTTTAATGTAGCCTGAGTTGACAGGAAGGAAATAGAACTAAAAGGAAAGGGAAAGGCTCTGTATATCTTCATTAATTGCTTCTTTCAGGATGTGATCTATACCCTTTGCATTGAATAAGCTTGAAATCTCCCTTGTGGTGCCGGGGACCTCTGTATTGAGAACTGGCATTTGATATTTCACAGGCTCATTTCTAATGGATGGACAGGTCAGTAATTGTTAGTCTTAATTATCTTCCCTTCCTCCAGATTGTAAAAATGTTATTTTGGTGGTTTAGGTCAACTTTCCCCTAATCTTTCATATGCTGGGCAATAAAAGATGATCTTCTAGGCATTAACGTTGAAATGTTGAGTGTTGCTAATGAAGGCAAATTTGGTGACTGGAAAAACAGTGTTCATCCAGGACAGGTTTGTGGATAAGAAACTAGGTGAGCACAAAAAGACCTTGTTTTTTTTTTATTAAATGAGTCTTTTTCAATTCTGCTTTCTTGATGTTTCAGTACAGCAACAGCTCAGAATCAATGGCCCAGGAAGGAAAGGCCACCTTGGTCAATCAGGACTCAATGTTCCTTTACAAATACATGTCATTTTGCCAGTTTTACATGCTTTTATCTGACATAAGCTCTTACAGGCAGGGTTAAATATTTAAGGAGGAAACTGTCCCAGTGTTGTGTATGGAACATGTGCCTTTAAGAAATGTAACCTTGTCTTCAAAGTAACCTTGTATTCGAATGACCTGTGAATGAGTCCCGGTGATTACAATGTAACTCAGCTGTCCTTGCTAGTGATTCAGCTGCCACTAGAGGCAGCTGCAGAGCTCAGCCCACATGGTTCAGATCACCCAATCACTAAGCAGGTAAACCCTGTAAGGTATTCAGTATGTCCGAATGACGTTACTGATACCGCAACCAATAGGCGCCCATGGGGCAGAATTCAAATGTACTGTAAGCATATATAAGGAGCTGCGTCTCCGCCATTACCTCATCTTCAGATTGCATACCTTGCAATAAAGATGTGTTTGGCCCCCTGAAGGCTGCCTACCACGTATCAATCTGCAAACATCAAATTGGCAACGAAGGTGGGAATATTCCAATCTCTCATGGAACACCTTCTAAAAGGTCTCCCAGGGTTGCTTCCTTATTTTGATGACATTTTGATCACTGCGGGGAGTGAGTCAGAACTAGCAAAAAGGTTGGCAACCCATATGTATGAAATTCAATCTCCTCTGTAAATTTCTTTGTTGTGTTACCCCAAATCTGGAAACTGCCCCCCTTTATTTTTTTCATATTTTATTTTCAATAAAAATTACTTTTTTTCCATCCCCCCCCGACTATACCCACTAGGTTTACATGTCCACAAGCACCACACTGTACACCCATCCATCCATGATTCACATGCAGGTAGATAACTGCAAGGGTTAATTTTAATAAATTTATAAAGATCTCAAACCACTATTTTAAAAGGCTATGGTCAAGGGTCCCCCCCTTCTTCTTCTGTTTAAAGCCAAGCCTCAGCAGTAGTGAAAAGGCTCTGAAGGATTTTAAAGTAATTGTGGTTTGGTTTAAAATGAATTTTTCCTTTCTGCCAAGCTGCTGCTGACTATAGACACAGCAGACTTGACCCTTTCACTCTTGATGTCCTAAAAATTAATAAAATTGTTGTCATATATTCTAACATGTTCTGTCTTTGTATATTTGAAGCAGGAACCTCTCTGAATATTCTCATTTGCCCTGGGCATATTGGGACAAGTCCAAAAGCCCTATCTCATTCCAATGGAAGGTTTCCCATGCACCTGGTGCCCCAAAGTCATTCCCTTCATGAAAGTCACCACAGTCATCCTGAAAGTCACATCCTGAAAGTCATCCCTGAAGCTATGTGTTGTGTATGGATTGTAATGTGCCTTTAAGTAAATGCAACCACACGAATGAGTGAATGTAACAATCTCTAAAAGTAACATTGTAACCTTCTGTATTAGGACACGAGCTAGTGACCACTGGGGGCAGTAGCGAGCGTCCAGCTCACATACAAATTCTCCAAATGCCTACAGCCGCGGGAAGATTCCCGCCACTGCCTCACCTGGACAAGAAGGGCGTGACTAAGGGTGACGTCACGTGGACAGTAGCCAATGAGCTACCGAGGAGCCACATTCGTCCACCATTACCACATGTTCCCCCTGACCATCATGCAATAAAGATGAGTTAAGCCAGACTTCAGCTGTTTCTATTGTCTTGGTTCTTGGACACTAAATTGGCGACCAAGGTGGGATAATGGCTTCCCACGGAATCAAGACAACACAGACCGGTTTCGACATCAACAAACTGGAGGAATGGGAACTGTTCGAGATGGATTTCAAAAGCGCACTGATGGTGTCCGACATCTCAGACGAGGGGAAGAAAAGAGCCACTCTCATCAGGATGCTCGGTTTCCCAGCCATGAAGATTTTGGTGGACCTGGTGTCTCCAATAAAAGTAGACGAGGTCCCGGTTAAACAGCTCCTGAAAGCTCTGCGGGACCATTTCCAGCCCACGGTCTCGATGTTCTCGGCCCGGGACGCTTTCTGGAAGAGGGTGCAGCCCCCTGGTGAGTCCGTGGCTGCCTTTGCAGTGGCCCTCCATTTGGCTGCAGGCCCATGCAAGTGGGAGAACCTAGAAATCGCCCTCAGGGACCGCATGCGGTGCGGCCTGTGGGACGAGGAGACCCAGCGGAAGCTGATGAACAAAGAGCCGCCCCCAACTTTACAAGAGGTCCTGAAGGAAGCGCAGGTGGCAGAAGCCACGAGAGCCGGGATTAAGGGATTCAGAACAAGGCCCCCACAACCCGACAGGGCAGCAGCCCCGGTGCAAGCGGCCAGGCGGGTGCCAGACTCCTCCACGGAGAGCAGCGAGGATGAGGACATCCGGAAGGTGCAGAAGGACGGCCGATGTTGTGATGGCTGCGGGGCGTCCCACGACCGTAGCAAGTGCCCGTTCCGGAAGCTCGAGTGCCACAACTGCAGACGGCGGGGCCACATCGCCAAGGTTTGCAGGCGACGGCACGGAGAGCACAAGGGCTCAGCAGACCGTACCCCAAGGAAGGATGGCATCCGGCCCTCGAGGAAACAGGACAGCGTGGGCCGAGTCTCCGATGACAGCGACGTCGAGGTACATGGAGTGTACCAGCGAGTCCCCAGCGACGACAACGTGGCGGTCCAAAGCGTATCCTTGGGACACCCACGTTACTTTGTTGAGGTACTGTTGCAAGGGGTCCCCGTTAAGATGGAGATAGACTCAGGTTCCTCTTATTCCATTATTTCCCAGAGGGAGTTTTGCGAATTTCCCCCAACGTGCGGCCCAAACTCAAAGCAATGAAGTCTACTTTGCGAGACGTGCAGGGAAATAGCATTCCGGTGTTGGGGGGGGGGGGAATTCAAGGTGCAATAGAAAGCAACACGCCCCGGAGCTCCCTCTGGTTGTTCTCAAGGAGGGGGCCTGTTGCCTCCTGGGGACACAATGGTTTAAGCCCCTGGGTTTGTTCATGGGGGGTGTGCATACTGTCGGAACTGATCCAATACAGGAAGTGTGTAATGCGCATCCCGAGGTATTCAAGAAGGGACTTGGAAAATTCAAGGGCCCCCCAGTTGCGTTTGACCTGGACCCGGAGATCCGGCCGATAAGGCTCAAACCGTGAAGGGTGCCTTTTGCACTAAAGGACAAAATAGAGGCGGAACTGGACAAGTTGGTGGGCCAGGGAATTCTAGTCCCAGTCGATTCTGCGGAGTGGGAAACTCCTATTGTAACAGTGCTAAAGGCTAATGGGAAGGTTCGAATTTGCGCTGATTACAAATGCACCATCAACAAGGCAATACGTCCAAATGTGTATCCGGTGCCGGTAGTCAGCCACTTATTGGCCAGGTTACATGGGGGAAAGTGTTTTGCGAAATTAGACCTGGCGCAGGCTTACCAGCAACTTACGGTAACCCCAGCTGCAGCTGCTGCGCAGACGATAGTTACCCACAAAGGGACTTTTAAGGTGACGCGCCTACAGTTTGGCGTAAATTCGGCTCCAAGCATCTTCCAATCATTAGTGGAGTGACTTTTGAAGGGTTTGGAGGGGGTCTTGCCATATTTTGATGACGTTTTGATAACCGGGGGGGGGGGGGGGGGCGAGCAAGTCAGAACTGGCCGAAAGGCTAGACAGGGTACTGACCATATTCGAGAAAGCGGGTTTGAGGCTGCGGAAAGACAAATGTGTGATCTTCGCAAAAGAGGTAGAGTTCCTAGGTTTCCGGGTAACCCCAGTTGGTTTAAAACCCTCTGAGTCAAAGGTGGCCGCTGTTCAAAATGCTCCTCGCCCCACCACAAAACCCGAGTTGCAATCGTTCCTGGGGCTCCTGAATTTTTACCATTCCTTCCTGCCTAGGAAGGCATCAGTGGTGGAGCCACTTCATTGATTATTAAAGAAGGACGAGGGTTGGCGATGGGGTGAGAGTCAAGAGAGAGCATTCAATGAGCTGAAACAACTTTTATCCTCAGAGGCCATCCTGACCCATTTCGATCCCAAGAAGCCAGTGGTTCTGGTATGCGATGCCTCACCAGTGGGGGTGGGGGCGGTCCTATGCCACGTGTTGGAAAGCGGGCGGGAAGCCCCAGTGGTGTTCTACTCCAGATCCCTGTCCAAGGCAGAGCGTAACTATGCACAGACAGACAGGGAGGCACTTGCAATAATCGCTGGAACAAAGAAGTTTCATGACTTTCTATACGGTCACCCTTTCACCATCGTGACTGACCACAAGCCCCTGCTAGGCATTTTCACTGCAGACAAGCCCACACCGCAGATCCTGTCCCCCAGAATGCTGAGCTGGGCCATTTTTCTAAATGCGTACCAGAGCACGCTGGTTTATCGCCCTGAAAAGGACATAAGCCATGCAGACGCACTCTCGAGGTCACCTCTGCCTCATGTGGGCAACCCCGCATGTGAAGTGGAACAAGATCACCAAGTGCTCCTGATAGAGGTTCTGGATTCACCCCCAATAGTACCCGCAGAAATCGCCAAGGCGACAGGGAGGGATAAGACGTTGGCCCTAGTGAGTTCATGGGTGCAAAAAGGGTGGCCAACTTCTTCCCCAGCGGCAGAATTTGCCCCATTTTTTTAGGAAGAGGATAGAACTGTCCACGGAGAGGGGTTGCCTCCTTTGGTGCCAGCGGGTGGTTGTCCCTGAATCTTTGAGAGCAAGGGTGCTCAAGCTACTGCATGTCAGCCATCCAGGGATTGTCCGCTCCAAGGCTTTGGCCAGGAGCTATTTCTGGTGGCCCCAGTTAGATGCTGACATAGAGCACATGGTGAGCACTTGCGAGAGTTGCCAAAGCTTTCGGCCCGAAGAGTCCCGACTTCTGCCCAGAGAATGGGACACAGCCAAAGGGCCGTGGTCTCACCTGCACATAGATTTCGCAGGTCCCTTCAGAGGTTCATTTTTCCTCCTCATAGTGGATGCTTATTCCAAGTGGTTAGAAGTTATCCCAATGGCAAACACCTCATCAGCCGCAACCATAAAGCAATTGCGCAAGGTGTTCAGTTCATTCGGTATACCCGATGTGCTTGTGAGTGATAATGCGAGTAGTTTCACGTCCGCCGAGTTCCGGGCATTCATTGACATAAATGCCATCCGGCACATCACCTCTGCACCTTTTCACCCAGCGACAAACGGACAGGTAGAATGCCTCGTACGTACAACAAAGGAAGCCCTGAGGCACATGGGCCCCGGGGACCTGAATCTACAGTTATGCCAATTCCTGCTGGGTTATAGGGTGACACCGCTGGCGTCAGGTTACTCACCCACAGAACTCCTCATGTGCAGGAAGCTGACCATGATACTGACTAGGCTAGACCCCACAAGGGTGGAGGATACTGGGAGGAACATAGGGATAGTGGACACCAAGAGTTTTGAAATAGGCGCCCCGGTCCATTGCAGAAATTTCACAACCGCAGGGCCAGCCTGGGTCCCGGGGGTAGTCATTGGCCATACTGGACCTGTGTCGTACTGCGTTGAGACCAGCACGGGTCTACTCTGGAGGCGACATGCAGACCAACACCGGCGACGGGTTCCTGGTAGTCAGGGCACGGAAACCGCGCATCAGAACTCAGCGTTAGGGTTCTCCCCCATCCGTTTAGCCCAACGGGGAGAAGAGGGGGACCAGCGGTCCCCACCAAGGGGGGAAGGGAATAAGTTTGTCCCCACAGATATCCTGGAGGATGCCCCCATAGATATCCCAGACAGGAGTTTGACTTTGAGTTACAAAACCGGGGGAGTTTTTTGGAGTGGTCCCCCACCCGTCCAAGCTATGAGCGGGGTTTTTCGTTAGTCCCCAATGCCCCCGGTTTTCCCACAATGGAGTTTACCCCTACCCCAAAAGCTGCAGAACGGCAGCAAGTCGCTAACGAGTCTCCCTCTCCTGTTGCAGGACAAGAGCCCAGGGAACACAGAAGCGATAGCTCCCCTGGGACAAGCCAGCCAGCCTTACGCCCAAAACGCTCATGCAACAAACCACATTGGATGAGAGACTTTGTCTCATCCTAGGGGTAGGGGTGTTGTGTATGGATTGTAATGTGCCTTTAATTAAATGCAACCACACGAATGAGTGAATGTAACAATCTCTAAAAGTAACATTGTAACCTTCTGTATTAGGATGTGAGCTAGTGACCACTGGGGGCAGTAGCGAGCATCCAGCTCACATGGTACAAATTCTCCAAATGCCTACAGCCGCGGGAAGATTCCCGCCACTGCCTCACCTGGACAAGAAGGGCGTGACTAAGGGTGACGTCACGCGGACAGTAGCCAATGAACTACCAAGGAGCCACATTCAAATGTATAGCCACTGTATATAATGAGCTGTTCATCCGCCATTACCACATGTTCCCCCTGACCATCATGCAATAAAGATGAGTTAAGCCAGACTTCGGCTGTTTATATTGTCTTGGTTCTTGGATACTAAACTATGATTGCCTTAAAAGATTAATTCTTTTCTCTGTTCGCTTGTGTCTCTCGCTCTGTTGTCTTCTGGGTCAGCAGTAGTAGTTATTAGTAGGGTTTTCTGCTTGAGGGAAAGATTAGCATATGTGGGTGGGAAATGCATGGGTGTACCTAGGCTGATGATCATGTTTTGCTGATTGGCTGTTCAAATCTCCTGCCTCTGACATATCACTATCCTGACTGGACCACATCTTCAAACCTGGCTTTCCCATTAGTGGCACACCTGTATCAGCATCAGGCATTGGCTCCTGTATCAGCATCTGTTTTCCCTAATCCCCAATCTCCTCCTCCTATCTTTCCTGGAAATTGTAATCTTTTACTATTTGACCACATTTACATAAATATTTACCTTTGTAAACTGTAATTGACTTACAGAATCCATCTTTGAATTGACCACCTGCTGTGGGTTCTTTTGTTACATTGTGTAAACTTTATTGTTTCAAGGTAGATAGCCACTAGGGTTAGTCTGTAGAAATGTATAAGACGACTTCATGACTTCAAACCTCAGCTCTCTCTCTCTAGCTCACTTCTACATCAACCGAGTTAGGGGCTCATTTTGTGGAAGGCAAAGGTGACCCTTGCTCGAAAGCCAGTCATATCCAACTCTAGTTCAGTGTTTATCTTTGTTTCAAAGCCGAAGAGCCAGCACTGTCTGCTTCTGCAGACGTTTCTGTGGTCATGAGCAAGACATGACTAGACACGGAATGCTATTTACCTTCCCACCAAAGTGGTCCCTATTTATCTACTTTCAATTTCTTGATTTTGAACTGCTAGGTTGGCAGGAGCTGGGACAAAGACGGGAGCTCATTCCATCCTGCAGTATTCGGGCATCGAACTGCTGACCCGCCGCCTTCCAGTCAACGTCTTAGCCACTGTGCTATAATGCAACTACCTGCATTTTGGCTGACATCAAGAGACTCTGAATATCAGCCTGCCAAAGCTTAGTTACAAATATCATCATCATGCCATTACACTTATTCGTAAAAGTAACTTCCCAAGTTCCTTTATGAAAAAAGGATATTGCACACCTGGCAAAGGTACAGAAAAGTACTATCAAAATAAGGAACATCTAGAGAAAACCCCAAATGAGATAGGATACACCAGGGGTGCCCAAACTATGGCCCGGGGCCTGGATCTGGCCCCCGATGCTAATTCATCTGGCACACGACGCCCTTGTCACTCCCGGAAGCGGAAGAAAAACGTGCCCACTTCTGGGCGTGACGTGGGCGTCACCGGCTGGATGAACTGGCATCGGGGGCTGGATCCGGGCCCGGGGACATAGTTTGGGCATCCTTGAACAATGTGACTGGCCCACAGCCCCAAAAGTTTGGGCACCCTTGGGTTACACTTCTTGAGCTACATGATTTTAGGGGAAAGGGTGAATAAGGGCAGATGTGACAGTGCGGTTTTTCCAATTGCGTACAATGCTAAGAAGGCAGATATGGAGAAACTTTCTTCCCTTTCTAAAGGTACAAGAACTTCAGGTTACACACTGAAACAAATTTCAGAATATATGTAAAACAGAAATTGAAAGACAAACTGGTTTATTGATACGCTGTAAAGAAGACATGGACAAATTGTGGCCAGTCACATACAGTATTATCAATCTTACTATCCACCACCGTTTGCTGTGCTTCTTCTGTGTCTAGTAAAGGTTTCCCTTGCTTGAAAGCCAGTTGTATCCGACTCTAGGGTCCAGTGCTCATCTCTGTTTCAAAGCCGAAGAGCCAGCGCTGTCTGCTTCTGCAGACGTTTCCGTGATCATGTGGCAGGCATGACTAGTCACCAGAGCACACAGAACGCTGTTTACCTTCCCACCAAAGTGGTCCCTATTTATCTACTTGCAATTTCTTGCTTTCGAACTGCTAGGTTGGCAGGAGCTGGGACAAAGACTGGAGCTCATTCCATCCTGCAGTACTCAGGAATCGAACTGCTGACCTCTCGCCTTCCAGTCAGCGACTTAGCGACTTGAGCCAGCCAGACGTGAAATGTCTTTTGGTGAGTTCATTCTGCAGTTCCTTTCACCTGACCTAGTGTGAGAAAGATTAGCTGGCAACACAAGGTTACCGTTACCAGGGTATGCCAGATTGTGGTTCAAAAATATCACTATCTTTAAGGAGGCTCTTTCTGTGCTAAATTGGGCTGATGAGAGTCCAGCAATATTGTCAGAACCACAGGTTGCTGTTGCAGTCTCTCTCTCACAACAATTTTAGCCGATTTCCAGGAAAACAACTTTCATGCACCTTCCTAACACAAATTAAATCATAACAACAGAGCAGAACAAATTTAACTGACCTCTTTCAACCCCACCAACCTTTTGCAATGAAAAACTAGAAACAGAATTAATCTAAATGTCATGAATATTTAAATGGAGCATAGTATATTTATTTTGTGATTTAGATTATTGATAGAAATAGAGAAAAGTCTAAGTCCCATTTTATCTAATGGAAGAGGGCAGAAGTAAGTACTCATTGCTGCTTGAATGTTTTTTTAATGTAGGTTTTGACTACCAGTCTGGCTAGATTATCCTGCTATGGTAATAGAGTAGACCATAATGCCAGTGACTCCACACCGATTGTCAGGCAGTAGTTAACTAACCTGACAACCCTGAGGACTAACAGCCTTGGCTGCCCGAAGTCCACAGGGAAGGGTGATAGTCCCCAAGTGGATTAAATCCCACTTGAATCCACCTTGATGGAGGGCAATAGCTTCATCAGTACTGGCCTGGTGCTGATGAGGACTTTGCGTGCCAAAAGGACTCCGGACCAGAAAGTGTCTCTCAGAACTGGATCAGTAGTGCAGGTGTCACACTGCAATGCGAAGGCAAATGGAAGGCCTCTGCATTATATTGTTCCCAGGACAATCTTAATGGCTGATCACCATGAGAATAGCTAATATTTGGAATCGGATACAGCACTTAAAGAAGAAGGTCTTGACTGGTTTTCACAATCTTCTCAAGCTATAAGGAATTGCAAATCATTTATTCAATTCTGAACCAAGCATCTAGAGCAGGGGTGCCTATACTTTTTGGGCTGTGGGCCAGTCACATGGTTCAAGGAGCCAATGGCCTGGCTGCTGGATCCAGCCCCTGATGCCAATTTATCCTGGCCCTGATGCCAATTCATCTGGCCCACAAAGCCCTCGCTGCTCCTGGAAGTGGAAGTAAAACACGCTCATACGGGAGTGTCTTCCACTTCCAAGAGCGACGAGGGCGGTGTGGGCTGGATGAATTGGCGTTGGAGGCCGGATTCGGCTCCCAGGCCGTAGTTTGGGCAGCCCTGATCTAGAGTGCTTAAAGGAGGCAAGTTCATGGAATAATAGGGAAAAGTGTAGAAGGATCTCTCAGATATCAAAGAGACACCATTGTCAGAAGGAGTGAGGCACTTGCCTTTCTTCTAGCAAGTGGATTTGTGACGATGCTCTCCACTTTCTTGCTGCAAAACTCATGCTTTTCTATGCAGAAATTCTATATTTCAAGTACCCTTTTCATTTCATTTCACAGCTGGATGCAGCTGTGAATTGTATTGCTAATTGTGATTTTGTAATTGAATAATTAATTGTATTATTGACTGTGACTTGATATTTTTAGTAAGTTTATTGTGATTTGTATTATTATGGTATTTTACATTGTATTTCTGTATGGTGTTGTGTTTCCCCCTCCGTCTTTCCCTCCCCCTTCTCCCTCCCCCTCCCCCTCCCCCTTCCCCCTATTTATGTTTTTGTATGTATTTATTGGATTGCTCTGTAAACCGCTTTGAGTTGTCAGTAGACAAGTAAAGCGGTATATAAGCACAATAAATAAATAAATAAATAAAAGTAGAATAGGATTTAAGTGGTGTGGTTGTGGATAAACCCTTAGTTTTGGTAAGAAGAAGGAAATTGAGACTGGAGAAGAAATGTATGGAAACCAGCCAAGAATTCAGAGGATTAACTCAGAAACTAATAAACTCAGAGTAAGGTCAGGATCAGGAAGCAAGAAAAGAGGTCAAGATTAACAGAAGTAAAGCTAGGAGCAAAAGCAGATTCAGGCTTCCAGGAGCCATTCAAGGATCTTGGTGGAACTGGAAACGTAGGCCATCAAAAAGACCAAAGGCAATTAATGATCTATTTTTATAATAATTTTTATTGTTATTAAAATTTAACTCTTGATACAAAACAAACAATATATATGTGCAAACTAGCAACACGTGTATACAAACCATTTGGCGTATGCTGAGTGGGTGGCATACAAATCGAATCAATCAATCAATCAACATACATAAACAAATACTGTACTCACATTGCCTTTATCTTCAATCACCCATGCCACCCCCCTTTCACGTGATAATCATATATGGCAGTTAGCACTTAATGATAAACTAACAATGGAGCATACATTAAAGAGAGGGTTAATTAAAGATAATATATTCTGGGAAATATGGAACCCATTCATTACAGATGCCATAACAAAAGAAGACAGGATTAAACCCAGTCCCGAAACACAACATTCTTGGGGAAAATAAATCAAGAGAGGGAAGAGCAATTTCAGCAATTAATAATCTATATCAGGGGTTCACAACCTATGGCCTGCATGCCAGACCCAGCCCGCATTCCAACCGTCCCATCGCCGTCTCCCCCACACCTGGAAGTAGAAGCGGGTGCATTTATATCAGCCATAAAACATGCCCGCGTATGTGCAAATGCACCCACGGCTGATATAAACACGGAAGGGGTGTATTTACATCAGCCGTAAATGCACCCGCTTCCGGAAGCGTGGTCTGGCCCACTCAGCTGTTCCAGGGGCGTGGTCAAGCCTGCAGCACAAAAAGGTTGGCCACCCCTGATCTATATGATCCAAGAAAGCAAAAGAGGCAGGCTTCTAGATCTGAGATTAGATTTGCAGTGTGTCCAGAAGTGAAAGCAACACCTATACATCTAAATCAAACTGATTCAACCAGACTGAGGGCATGTCCAGGCTGCCCCTTATGGGCTCTTCTGGGCTCACTAATTTTAGGGTTGTTTGAAGATGGAGGAGGGACTAAATTACATTTAGCCTGCTACCACTTTCCAAAAATCCCAAGCAACCTTTGCCCATAGGACAAAGTGGCTAATGACCCTCTTCACCACATGGGCAAATGAAATAGTTCTCCTGCTCAGGTTTCACTTGGTGATAGAGCGGGGAAATGGAGAAAAACATGTTTTTCACTCTCCTATCTGATCTAGCACTACAACGATTGGCTAGGAGAGAGAAAAATAATTAAACAGCCCCCCTGTCCCTCCACAGAGGAGCAGGCAAACTGTTTAATTACAACATCCAATATGTTGAAGGGGCTCATTAGCCCCATCAGTTTACTGGATGTTTACCTCAGAAGTAGCCCTTCAGCTACAAGCCTCTCCTTATACGGTGTTCTCAGGGTCTAGAGCAGGGATTCTCAACCTATGGCCCATGGGCCAGATGCAGCCCACAGCACCATTTCATGTGGCCCACCACTGCCTCCACCACACTAGGAAGTGCCATGTGATGAAGGGCAAAATGGCCGTCCGACCCCCAAAGCTGTCTGAGGGAGTGTGACTCAGCCCCCAGCTTTAAAAGGTTGAGAACTCTGGATCTAGAGCAGTGATACCCAAACGTTTTTTGGCCCTGCCCTGCCTAAACATCTCTAAAATCCTGATATTCCCCACCCCACCCCATGACATATAATTATTATTATTAAAAAGTGAACTCCTATTCATGTGGAGGAAGCCTAAAAGGCTATTCACTGTTAATAACTCATTTGTGAATTGCCCTCCTTAAAAATCAAATTGCCTCCCTGTGGGGCATGTGTCCCACATTGGGAACCACACATTTAGAGGCACTGGGAATAGCATATATTTGAACAAAGTAAAAGGAAGTGTTCACGGGGAATCTCTGAAAAACAAGAATAAGCTTACAGGGCAAACTCTCATTCCTGGCTGACTAAAGTCCATATAAAAACACACACTTTTTTTTTTACAGGACCCCTTACAAATTATGATTTTTATTCAGTTTGTACTACAGCCTTCACCCAAAAATTGCTGTGTGGACATTGTCCTTCTATTTAACATGCGGATTTTTCAGAACCACAGTAGCATTTGCTGTAGTCTTTACAGTACTCTGAGCTTTTTCTTACCTTGAAAAACAGTTGAATGTTAGAAGTGCCTTCATTTTCTATACTTGTCCTTTGTGTCCTGAAGGAAAATAGATATTGCCTCCACATGGATAGGTCATAGAAGGGCATATTCCTGAATCCAGTTCCACACTCAGGTTTCTTTGAAAAATGACACTGATTTTTAAAAAATACTCCTCAGTTCCAGAAACAGAAGTACAATTAACGTCTCCTTGTACCACTGGGGCAAGTATGCGCACAGCATCTCTACAAGACTGTTAGATCTTGCCTTCGATGTTTATAGCTGGGAAGGCAAACAGAATGAGCTGTTCTCTGTGTAGCAATCCTTTTCTGATCCACAACATTAATTCTTTGCCCTGGTTAAAGGATTAACTCCCCACTGCATGCCTTGATCAAAAAGAAGAAAATGGCCTTTGTTCTTATGGCAGAATCCCTGAAGAAGATTCTAGGAAGATGCCTCAACTCCATATAGTTGTTGCAATTAAAGCAACATACCAAAAAGCATCATACAATTAACTGGGTTTTACACTCAGCCTTTCACGGACAGGATTAGGCATACCATGACACAGTTCACTGTTATTTGTCAGTCACAGAGCAGTCAATTGATTGAACAGATGGTGTTTTAATTAATCCTTCCAGTCTAAATGAAAATTCCATATTAGCTGGAGAAGTGTTCACGTACAGATACTGCAGGAAGATTATCAGTAGGCCTTTGGTTTTTGCTTCAGTTGCACAGAAGACATCTTTTCTTTTCAGGAGAATGATTGCATTCAACTATACTGTACTATGCAGAGAGTTTGTATTTATCATTTTTCCTGCTTAAAGGTGGAAGCAACAGCAATAGCAAATAGCAATTATACTAATATAACACCCCGTAGTACTTACAGCACCCTCTGGGCATTCACAAGGTAATTAGCATTTTTGCCCCCAACATGCTAGGAGCAGAACAATATAAGGTAAAAACCGAATTGTGGTTGCAAATTCATTCCTGAAATACTATTAATGATTTAAACATTTCAGTCTGTCAACAACATTTTCAGAATTGTATCTGTGACAAATTGATGCCCTTCGGTTTCACTCCATTCTGTGCTTGCATTAATCCAATTACTGCCGAAAGTCTTTCACAGATGTTATACACAGTAGAATTCATGTTGGCTCAGTTTTGAGACTGAGTTGATATATTTTGTGAACATCTACTATATGATAATGTATAAGAATCGACATGATTGTGTGATTAGAGTAGTGTCATCAGATAGCCAAACTAGATATGACAAAATTCATGTAAATAGGTAGACCCTGGGTTGCCTCCTTCTACAATCTGTACTCGACGTTCTGGGAAACCTCAAGTAACAAACTGTCTGAGAAATAAACTTGATTTAGCAATTCATACTGTCATAGTGACTGGTCTCCTTAACAGGTGACTTTCATGCAGCTACCATACCAAATAAAAAACTGACAGATAGATAAATCTTTATTGTCATTGTCCTGCACAGAACAATGAGATTGACGTTAGTTCCCGAAAAAATGTGATCACAATAAATGTTATATAGTAATCTGTATTTTGCTTTTCAGTTTTTACACTACCCCATTTTGTGAAAGTCTACAATTCTGGGTGATTTTACATACAAAAATAAACATCCCCTTCCCCACTTACATCCAATAAATGATAAAATATGAATATAAATAAATAATAATTATAAAAATGCTCAAAAATAGTCAAGTGCTGATGACGAACCTCCAAAGCAAAAGCAGCTACGTCAATGGGTCTAAGTCACTACCTAAAGAGGAAGTATATTTCTGAAGGCTTCTTTAAACAGCTGTTTTTACAATTTACTTAAAACTCAGGAAGGAGGGGGTCTGGTGTATTTCTATTGGAAGATTGTTGTATGGAAATAGATCTACACCTTGGCCATAACATAAGGAACAAGAGAAAATATAGAATACTTCAACTCACTCTGCAAGGAAAGATCCCTGGGAAGAGAGGCCTTGGGCGTAGATAGACTTCATGGCTGAAGAACCTGAGAGACTGGTGTGGCATGTCCTCAGAAGAACTGTTCCGAGGAGTTAAGAACAGGAAGAATATCGCCATGATGATAGCCAAATACCCAGAATGGATAGGGCATCTGAAGAAGAATAGAGCTACACCATGAAGCCTTGGTTCCTAGTAGATACCCTTCTCACCTCTCTCCGTGTAGGCACCTGTAGCCACATGGCCTGGAAGGACCAGGTGAAATGGGTAGTAGAACTTTGGGAGAGACATACTGACAAGCATTGAGGTCCTAAACCATTAAGAACTTTATATGTTTGTTGTGTATGTAACTTAAGCGAACCGTGATTGAAAGCAAACATGTAACCAAGTGAAATGAAATCGGATCTAGCGATCCTCCATTCCCACCTTGTTGTGTTCTAAAGCATGTGCCTTTAAACAATGTACCTATCCATGTGTATCCAATATAACCTTTTTTGCCATGTGTGACATTGTAACCTCAGCTGCATCTCTGTAACCCTAATAGGACGCGAGCTAGTGACCACTAGATGGCAATAGCGAGCGTCCAAGCTCATTGGTCCAAGACTCACCTAAGAGCAACAGCGCGGGAAGATTCCCGCCATCACCTTCACCTGGACAAGAAGGGCGTGACCTGAAATGACGTCACGCGGACAGTAGCCAATAGACTGTCAAGGAGCCACATTCAAATGTATAGCCACTGTATATATTAAGCTGTTCGTCCGCCATTACTACATGTTCCCTCTGACCAGCATGTAATAAAGTTGTGTTAAGCCAGCTCTTCGGCTGTCCTGGTGTCTTTGGTCCCATACACTAAATTGGCGACGAAGGTGGGATAATGGCTGCCCACGGGACCAAGACATACGCCGGTTTCGACATCAAGAAACCGCAAGACTGGGAACTTTTCGAAATGGACTTCCAAGGCGCGCTGGTGGAGTTCGAGGTGACGGACGAGGCAAAGAAGAGAGCCATCCTCACCAGAATGCTCGGGCACGACGCCAAGAGGGTACTGATTGACCTCATCGCACCCAAAAAGGCGGATGAATTCAAGGCGAAAGAGCTCCTGAAGGTGTTGCGAGACCATTTCTGGCCCTCGGTAGCGATGTTTCCCGCTCGGAGCGTGTTTTGGAGGCGAGTCCAAGCGCCTGGTGAGTCGGTTGCCGCCTTCGTAGCGGCCCTGCGTCTGGCTGCCGGCCCATGCAAATGGGAGAACTTGGAAGTCACCCTCAGGGACTGCGTGCTATGCGGCCTGAAGGATGCCGAAATCCAGCGCACGCTGATGAATCAGGAGCCGCCCCCCACATTGCAGGAGGTCCTGAAAGCGGCACAGGCCGCGGAAGCCACGAAGGCCGGGGTACAGGAGCTCCAGGACTGGCGTCCGAAGTCCGACAAAACAGAGAGTTCGGTGCACGCAGCACGGCGAATTTCGAAATCGTCCGCCGAAAACAGCGATGACGAGGACGTCCGGAGGGTCCGGAAGGAGGGCCGGCGCTGTGACGGCTGCAGAGCGGCTCACGACCGCGCCAGGTGTCCTTTCAGAAAAGCCGAGTGCCACAACTGTGGACGACGTGGGCACATCGCCAAAGTATGCAGACAACGGCGCAAGGACCGGGGGAGCTCGCCCGACCGCGCGGCGAGGACAGACCGCTCGACGAGAATCAAGGATGGCGCCCGGCCCACGAGGAAGCAGGACGGCGTGGGCCGCATCTCCGACGACAGCGACGACGACGCTCCAGTTTTCAGCGTGTCCTTGGGACACCCCCGCTACTTTGTTGAGGTACTGGTGCAAGGGGCCCCTGTTAGGATGGAGATTGACTCTGGCTCCTCATATTCCCTCATTTCCCAGAGGGAGTTTTTGAGAATTGCCCCCCGCGTACGGCCCAAGCTCAAAGCGTTGAGGTCCACGCTTCGGGACGTGCAAGGGAACAGTATCCCGGTGTTGGGGGTTGGGAAATTCCAGGTCCAGTATAAGCAGCACGCCGCGGAACTCCCCCTAGTCGTTCTCAAGGCAGCCTCCTCGGGACTCAATGGTTCCAGCCCCTGGGTCTGTTCATTGGGGGAGTGCACGCCGTTGGGACTGATCCAATACAGAGGGTGTGCGACGCGCACCCTGAAGTCTTCAAAAAGGGACTTGGGAAATTCAATGGACCCCCAGTAACTTTCGACCTGGACCCGGAGGTCCGCCCAATAAGACTCAAACCGCGCAGAGTGCCTTTTGCACTAAAGGACAAAATAGAGGCGGAACTGGACAAATTAGTGGGCCAGGGGATTCTTGTTCCTGTTGATTCTGCGGAGTGGGAAACTCAAATTGTCACGGCATTGAAGGCAAATGGGGAGGTTCGCATTTGCGCCGATTATAAGTGCACCATTAATAAGGCAATCCGCCCTAATGCGTATCCGGTGCCGGTGGTCAGCCATTTGCTAGCCAGGTTACATGGGGGAAAGTGTTTCGCTAAGCTCGACCTGGCACAGGCTTATCAGCAACTCATGGTAACCCCTGCCACAGCTGCTGCACAGACCATAGTCACGCATAAGGGGGCGTTCCAGGTGACGCGCCTCCAATTCGGCGTGAACTCGGCGCCTGGAATTTTCCAGTCGCTCGTGGAACGCCTCCTCAAAGGGCTGGACGGCGTTTTGCCATATTTTGATGATGTTTTGATAACGGGGGGGGGGGGCGGAGTGAGGTTGAGTTGGCTGAAAGGCTAAACAAGGTCCTGGAGGCATTCGAACAGGCGGGGTTGAGGTTGCGAAAAGACAAATGCGTCTTCTTCGCGAAGGAGGTTGAGTTCTTAGGGTTCCGAGTAACACCCGACGGGATCAAACCGTCCAAATCCAAGGTGGCCGCCATCAAGAAAGCCCCTCGCCCCACCTCCAAGCCCGAGTTGCAGTCGTTCCTAGGGCTCTTAAATTTCTACCACTCCTTCCTTCCTCGGAAGGCTGCGGTGGCTGAGCCGCTGCACAAGTTACTCAAGAAAGATGCGGCATGGAAGTGGGGCGATGACCAGGAGAGAGCATTCACGGAACTGAAACAACTCCTGGCGTCAGACGCCATTCTGACCCATTTCAACCCCAAACGGCCGGTGGTACTGATCTGTGATGCATCCCCGGTGGGGGTGGGGGCAGTGTTATGCCACGTGTTGGAAAACGGGAGGGAGGCCCCTATAGCGTTTTACTCCAGGTCCCTGTCCCAAGCGGAGAGGAATTACGCCCAGACAGACAGGGAAGCGCTGGCGATAATTGCAGGGACCAAAAAATTTCACGATTTTCTATATGGCCGCCCCTTCACCATCGTGACCGACCACAAGCCCCTACTAGGCATTTTCACCGCAGATAAGCCCACGCCACAGATCCTGTCCCCAAGGATGCTTAGGTGGGCCATTTTTCTCAACGCCTACCAGCACGCGTTGGTGTACCGGCCCGGGAGAGAAATCAGCCATGCGGACGCCCTGTCGAGGTCCCCCCTCCCCCAGACACACAGCCACGTGGGCGGGGAGGAGCCGGACCGCCAGGTGCTCATGATAGAAGTCTTAGATTCGCCCCCCATAGTACCCGCCGATATCGCTAAAGCGACAAGCAGAGACAAGACGTTGGCGGCGGTTAGCTCCTGGGTACAGAAAGGGTGGCCAGCGTCTTCCCCAGCGGAAGAATTCGCTCCATTTTTCAGGAAAAAGTTGGAGCTGTCCCTAGAGAGGGGGTGTCTCTTGTGGGGGCAGTGGGTGGTGATCCCCACATCCCTTCGGCCGCGGGTGCTTAAACTGCTGCACGTCAGCCACCCCGGAATCGTGCGCTCCAAAGCGCTGGCCCGTAGTTACTTTTGGTGGCCCCAGTTAGACGCCGACATCGAGCACATGGTCGGCACTTGTGAGAGTTGCCAATGCTCCAGACCGGAAGAGGCCCGTCTTCCCCACAGGGAGTGGGACGCGGCTAAGGGGCCGTGGTCCCGGATACACCATAGATTTCGCGGGCCCGTTCCGAGGAACTCTGTTTCTCCTTGTTGTGGACGCTTTCTCCAAGTGGTTGGAGGTCATCCCAGTCACGAGCACCTCCTCGGCCGCGGCAATAAAGCATTTGCGGAGAATTTTTTCCACGTTCGGCATACCCGACACTCTAATTAGCGATAACGCTAGTTGCTTCACGTCCGCTGAGTTCAGGGCATTCACAGAGATTAACGCCATCTGGCACATCACCTCCGCCCCTTTCCATCCGGCCACCAATGGCCAAGTGGAGCGCCTCGTCCGCACCACGAAGGACGCGCTGCGGCGCATGGGCCCCGGGGACCTCAACCTGCAAGTGTGTCAGTTTCTGCTAGGGTACAGGGTGACCCCGTTGGCGTCAGGATACTCCCCCGTGGAGCTCTTAATGCGCAGGAAACTGACCACCATCCTCACTAGGCTAGACCCCACGAGAGTAGAAGACAAGGGGAGGAACATCGGGCTAGAGGCCACAAAGAGTTTTAGCGTAGGCGCCCCCGTGCACTGCAGGAACTACGCCAGCGCGGGGCCATCCTGGGTACCGGGGGTGGTCGTGGAGCAGACCGGTCCCGTGTCGTACCACGTGGAGACCAACACAGGTCTACTCTGGCGGCGGCACGCGGACCAGCTACGGAACCGGGTCCCGGGAAAGCAGGGCGCTGAAAGCGCGGAGCCGAATTCAGCGTTAGGGTTCTCCCCCACCCGTTTAGCCCAAGGGGGAGGAGAGGGGGGCCCAGAGTCCCCACCAAGGGGGGAGGAGAAGGAATTTGTCCTCGTAGATATCCCGCGGGATCCCCCAGCAGAGTTTAATTTTGAGTTACAGAACCGGGGGGGGGGGTTTCGGAGTGGTCCCCACCCATCCAAGCGGGAAGAGGGGTTTTACGTTAGCCCCTGGTGCCCCCGGTTCGCCCACAACAGAATCTACCCTTTCCCCTAAAGCTGCAAAACCGCAGCAAGCCACTAACAAGTCTCCCTCTCCCATTACAGGACAAGGGTCCAGGGAACAAGGAAATGGGAGCGGCCCCCGGGGGGGCCAACCCACATCGCGACCCAAATGCGAGTGCAAGAAACCATCTTGGTTGAGAGACTTTGTCTCATCCTAGGGGGGAGGGATGTTGTGTTCTAAAGCATGTGCCTTTAAACAATGTACCTATCCATGTGTATCCAATATAACCTTTTTCCATGTGTAACATTGTAACCTCAGCTGCATCTCTGTAACCCTAATAGGATGCGAGCTAGTGACCACTAGATGGCAATAGCGAGCGTCCAAGCTCATTGGTCCAAGACTCACCTAAGAGCAACAGCGCGGGAAGATTCCCGCCATCACCTTCACCTGGACAAGAAGGGCGTGACCTGAAATGACGTCACGCGGACAGTAGCCAATAGACTGTCAAGGAGCCACATTCAAATGTATAGCCACTGTATATATTGAGCTGTTCGTCCGCCATTACCACATGTTCCCTCTGACCAGCATGTAATAAAGTTGTGTTAAGCCAGCTCTTCGGCTGTCCTGGTGTCTTTGGTCCCATACACTAAACACCTCCATTTCTCCCCCTTGTGAATACTCCTCTTGTGTAGATATCGCAGGACTGCGTTCCCACCGTAGACCGTATTGTTTACTCATTACCCAATCAAATGTTGTCACCTGGCTGTTTATCTGCACTGACCAATCATGTGGCTCTGCGCCAGGTTTGAATCATTACTGTTACATATATAAGGAGCATCGCTCCACCATTGACCTCATGTTCAGATTGACTACGCTGCAATAAAGATGTGTTTGGCCCCCTGACTGCTGCCTACTGCGTATCAATCTGCAAACATAAAAATGTTAAAACAAATATCTTGAAGATGGAATAGAAAACAACATGAAGCCAATGCACGTGGGCCAGGATTGAAGAGATGTGGTCAAATTTATTTACTCCACCGATCAACCTTATCACTACATTCTGAACCTACTGTGCCAACTCCAAGGACAGCCTCACGTAGAGAGCATTACAGTAATTGTTTTCTCTCTCCAAACTAATACATGAACCATCATTGTCAGGGACCTTCTGCCCCAAAAGGGGCACCACTAGGCAATCTGCCAAGCTGAAAAAGGCAGCTCTAATCAGTTATTTGCTGTTATATTGAGACTGCTGGGTCCAAAGGGCTCCCAAGTTGTGTACTTGGTCTCTAAGAGGGAGTATAAAACCACTCAACCTAGGGAAATTTTACCAGAGGCAATCAAGAAGACACCCCCCCCCACACACACACACACGATCTTCATCTTGTCAGGATTCAGTTTCTTTTTAAAAATTCATTTAAATGTTTTTATTAACAATAATAAAAAAGTTTTTTTCCATTTGAAATAGTTATCTTACTCTAGAAAGACATTCACTCCTTTAAATAATAGTGTCAAATTATCCATGAAAATAAACATTAGTCCAACAGCAATTCCTCTTTCCCTTTCCAGTGTTTTGCTATTTGAATCCTTGCTGCTGTTACCATGAATAATATAATTTTAATTTCCTGTTTTATGCTTTATCAAGTACAAAATAAATATTTCTGGTTTTCTTTCCAGGCTTATTTTAAAGTACTGTATTGTACATTTAACTTTACTGCGGGATCCGCAAGCATAATTGGCATAACTGTCCCTGACAGAGGCCATGCCGGTGAGAACGCTCCTGGCCTCTGGGTTCTGCGGGGACAGAAATTGGGGAGCGGATTAATAGTCATAAGATTGATTCACCCATATCTGACCTGACAGGCAGTCCGGCAGGAGGAAATTGAATGTCTAACTAGCAGTTAGGAAATAGGTAATTCCGCACCTGCAGATTACCCCAAGCCCTAGCGCAAATAGTGGCCATATTTACTCTTGTGCAAGCCATGAACAATGGATTTCCCCTGTCAGTGTTTGCCATAGTTAATTAACTTCCCCAGGAGAGGTTCCCAATTAACCCGGGTAAACATGTGATGTGATTTTCTGTCAGAAGACGATTCTATCACACGCTGCCTTAAATTCCTATATATGATGATGATTTTCCCTCAATAAACCACTGGTCTTCGCTCCATCTTGTCTCGCGTCATCTTCTGACCAGTCTCCTCCGGGACCCAACAGCCACTTCGTGGCCCCAATCCAACACTTTATGATTTTCTTTCCAAATGTTCTTTACTACAGTACTGTACTTTACAATTCCACCACCTATGAAACATTGCTCCTTTTTCTTTTTGACATCTCCAACATCTATTCTTTTATTCTATTTCATTTTTCCTAATTTCTCCAGAGTCATACATAAGAGATAAGCTACTCTGACATCACAGATGTAGATGTTCAGGCAAACATGGGCAGATATAGAATATTATCAAAAAACCTAATAGGAGGATTTCCTTGAAATGTTTTCCTTCTCCAACCCCTTATCAGACTACTTTTTTGCATTTGCCTCAGAGTTTGAATTTCTTAAACACCTATTTTCTAATACTTTTACTAATGTTTTCTGTTCAAGATGTCATGAAAATATTTAATTAAGAAAGAATTAAACTGACTTTAAGCTACCTTTACATTCTAGCATACCCATGGATTTGAGGTTCATCTGTTCTTTGGCTTCTTTTTTAATGTCAAGTATTACCTGTGAATTATATGAGCATATCATGTTATCCTGACCTTTTGCCTACTCCCCTACTTTCAGATATCTTCCATTCTGTTTCTTTGCCTACAGATAATACTGCAGTAGAAGTGAAATAAACGCTAGTTAGGGTAAATAATATTAAAAGGTCAAATGACAGACGTGCACTATGTATTTTCAAAATTATAAAAGAGAATTTTCTCATTTGTATCAAAATAACAGCAAATGAAAAAGTAAAGGAGTAAAACCGGAGTTCTCAACCTTTTTAAGCCAGGGGCCGGGTCACACTCCCTCAGACAGCTTTGGGGGCCAGATGGCCATTTTGCCCTTCCTCCACCAAATGGCACTTCCTGGTGTGGTGGAGGTGGTAGGCCACATGAAATGGTGCCACGGGCCGCATCCAGCCTGCAGGCCACAGTTTGAGAACCCCTGGAGTAAAGGAATGTTGTGATCTTGCTTCTAAATCTTAAATCACCCTCACTTTAATCTTAGCGAATACATACTATTTTTTCTCATTGATGATTTGCAATCTTGCTTCTTAATTCATACACGTAACAACCATTCTGAAGGCTTGGGAGCCACTCTTGAATAGTGGTTCCCACACCCCACAGTGGTTCCCACACCCCACACCTTTCATTTCCAAAAGCCTAAGTACATTGGCTATTAGTGCTTCAGAGAATTGACTTAGGCTTTTGGAAATTGAAGTCCAGAAAACCAAAGGTTGGGAAACACTGCTCTTGATACATAACAGCAAAACCAAATTAGGAGGAAGAAGCTCACTGGACAAAGAATAACATTAAAAGAGGATATGGCTGAGCTCAACCTCTCCTATGTCACTTGTGGGACCCGGACCCTGAATAGGCTGAGGTTGGGAGTCCCAAAAATGCAAGACCAACATGCTCAAGTGGGGGCTGCTGGTGGACAACAACACACTGTGTAAATGTAGAGAGATACAGAATCCGGCTTATTTGCTGGTCTGCCAATTTTTACCAGAAACATGTACAGATGATGATTTAAGTTTGGCCAACTACAAAGCCAAGCATATGGCTTCATTTTGACAGTTTAAAGTTTGACCTGGACACAAAGGAAGAAAATCCCTTTTTCTGCACCCTTGATTTTGAATGTGTACTAAGACCCCATGGATTTTTTCCTTTCATATAGGGGAATAATTCTAACCTCCCCAGAGGTTCAGGGGCTGGTGGACATGGGAGTCCTTTTTTCTGCAGGCTTGTGGCATCTTTCAGCATAACACACTTATTTCATGGGGAATGTTTGTGGATCACAAGCCACCTGCCTAGTGTTTGAACAAAATGGACTGTAATCCACGAAAGCTCAGAGAATGTTAGTTTTTTATTTGCCACGACTTCCTTTGCAATACACAAGGCAACAAATGCATGTGGCGAAGGAGCACAACTGTAACTGACGCCATTAATATATTTTTAATATAATCTAGACACGAAGCAGGCTGCAGCTTTCTACCCATCCTTTGCAAATTGTCTGAATTCTTTGGCTGCAATAAAATTAAATGGAGGCAACAACCCACACCAGTTATATCCCCATGTTTAACCTTGATCTAAGGACTGCAGTGGCTCAAGTGGCTCAGACGCTGACTGGGAGGCGGAAGGTCAGCAGTTCGATTCCCAAGTACTGCAGGACGGAATGAGCTCCCGTCTTTGTCCCAGCAACTGCCAACCTAGCCATTCGAAAGCAAGACATTGCAAGTAGATAAATAGGGACCACTTCGGTGGGAAGGTGGCAGCGTTCCGTGGGCTGCGGTGGCTAGTCGTGCCTACCACATGAACACGGAAACGTCTGCAGGAGCAGACAGCGTTGGCTCTTCGGCTTTGAAACAGAGATGAGCACTGAGCCCTAGAGTCGGATACGACTGGCTTTCGAGCAAGGGAAACCTTTACCTTTACTAACCTTGATCTGGCCAAGGGGTGGGGGTGGGGATTTGACTTACTGAGCTGCAGAAGACTTGCCCTAACTTTTCTTTCTGTGGCTGAAATGGCTGGAAAAAGGCGAACCTTTTTTTTTTTAATTGTAAGCCATGGCTCAGTCTAGGCTAAGACGCTGAACTTGCCAACCAAAAGGTCGGCAGTTCGATACCCGATTGCTGCACAGTGGAGTGAACTCCTACTCTGTCCCAGCTCCTGCCAACCTAGCAGTTGGAAAAAAGGAAGAAACTGCAAGTAGGATAAACAGGTACCGCTTCAGCGGGAAAGGTAACAGCGTTCTGTGCGCTCCGGGCGTTTAGCCATGTGACAGTCACATGGCCACGGAAAACGCCTGCAGAGACGCACCCCGATCAGCGCCGGCTCTTGGGCTGTGGAACGGAGAGGAGCAGCGCCCCCTAGCGTCGCAGCAAAGCCCTTTTTTTAACCGGGCAGAACCTGATCTTGTAACGCCAGGGAGGCCGCGATTCCCTTTCCCCTTAAAGGGGCCCCAACTCCTTCCGCTCCCTCCAGGCGTCCGTTTTTCACTGGCTCCGCCTTCGCTTTTCGAGCCTTCCCGGCACCCGTCCACCACGGCTTCTGTTGGGGCTGTCAGCTGAGCGCGGTCACATGGGATGTCAATCTCTGGCTGCCCAGCCTGGGTCCTTCGCTGCTGTTGCTGCTGCAGAGCCTGCGGAGCTTGACGGCCGGTCATCTGCGGAAGGGGAAGACGGTAAGCAAGGTCGGGAGAAAGTAGGGAGCCGGTCTTCTGGCCGGAGACTCTCCCCGGAGTCTCATCCCAAGGCGTGGACCGGTTGGTGCGGCTGCTGCACCCTAAGAATGGCCGATCTCTGCTTGAGTTTCGACTTTCTATAGCAGGGGTGTCTAAATTATGCCCCGGGGGCCGGATCCGGCCCCCCAATGCCAATTCATCTGGCTTGCGACGCCCTCGTCACTCCCGGAAGCGGAAGTAAAACGCGCCCGTACGGGCGCGTTTTACTTCCGCTTCCGGGAGTGACGAGGGCGTCGCAGGCCAGATGAATTGGCATTGGGGGGCCGGATCCGGCCCCCGAGTCATAATTTAGACACCCCTGCTATAAAAAGTTGAGCACGTTTTACTTCCCCTTCTGGGAGTGACGAGGGCGTCATGGGCCAGATGAATTGGCATCAGGGGGCCACTGGGCCGTCGTTTGGGCACCCATGAACCACATGACTGGCCCGCAGCCCGAAACGTTTGGGCACCCCTTGTTCTACAGCTTTGGGTGTGGGAGCTGTGTTAGTCTGTGCAGAGATGTACCAGGCAAGAAACAAAACCAACTTCTCGGCGAGTAAACATGCTGCGGCACTTTAAAGACTAACTGCTGTGTTTTAATGTTAGTTTTCGTGGATCGCGTCCACTTCGTCAGACTTGATCCAGGAAAGCTAACGTTAAAATACAGCAGTTGTTGGTCTTTTAAAGTGCTACAATGATTATTATTATTATTATTATTATTATTATTATTATTATTATTATTATTATTATTATTATTATTATTATTATTATTATTATTATTATTATGGGGGGTCTTTTTGTTTTGTTTACTCTCTGGTAGGCGTGAAACACAGACTCATGTTGCTACAATTTAAAAACCAAACGGAGACTTCGATCCTCCCATGCTGTTGTGGCATATTGGGCAGCAAGGGATCGCCAGCGGTTTCGGTCTTGGGCGAGTACTTTAGCATACTCCCCATGTCAGTTTCAAGATCTTTAAATCTCCCATGAAAAGTTCTCCTCCGTGTATTTTGAGGGCATCCACTTTGTCGTTTGACGTTAGAAAGGGTCCAACCTATTGCCACTTTAGGGATCCTGTTTTTCTCCATACGAAAAATACGATCTGCCATTTGGAGTCTTCTTTGCGCAGCAATGTTCTGTAATTTGCACGAGCCACTCCTCCAAAGCACCATCCTATATTCAGGCCACACAGGTGGCATGAGCATGGGATTGGCCTTGTGTTGGGAGGTAAAGGCTTCCTTTGCTTGAAAACCAGTCGCATTCGACTCTATTTATTTAAATTAATATCCCGCTTCTCTCAATCCGATGAACAACTATGCGGCTTACAAAAAATTCAAAAACACAATATCAATGGCACAAAATTCAGAAAACACAGCATAACAATAATATGATCAAAAATACAATATTAAAGATACAACTAATAACAAAAAATAACAAGAAATATCCAAGACCACCCACAAAATCCCCCGCCTTTAAAGTCCTCCAAGGGTGAGGGGGGGTGCGGGGCCCAAGGACTCTATGGTCCAGTGCTCATCTCTGTTTCAAAGCCAAAGAGCCAGCGCTGTCTTCTTCTGCAGACGTTCCCGTGGTCATGTGGTAGGCATGACTAGACACTGGTGTGCACGGAACACTGTTTACCTTTCCACCGAAGTGGTCCCTATTTATCTACTTGCAATTTCTTGCTTTTGAACTGCTAGGCTGGCAGGAGCTGGGACAAAGACGGGAGCTCATTCTGTCCTGCAGTACTCGGGAATCAAACTGCTGACCTCCTGCCTTCCAGTCAGTGTCTTAGCCACTTGAGCCACTGAGTGAGCAACAGAGGCACTTATTGGAGGGAAACCAATCAGCGACTTGATAATTGCAGCCCAATTTGCCCATGGGCATGTCAAAAAGCAAAACAACAACAACAGTAATAAAGACAAACTGTGGAATCTTAAAGAATAACTGCTACTTTTTTAAAAAAATGTGAACTTTTGTGGATCAAATCCATATCCTCAGAACTAAGAGTGGGACTATATGGTGATCATTTATACGTTGAAGAGACAGTGATTGATTGAGTCAATGGGGAGTTACCTCCCTGGTGATGATATAAGATCCTGTTAGGTATTCAGTTATTTTCCTATGGAAAATTTTCATTCACAGTGGTAGATAGGTGCTGGATCTTCAGGATATAGATAATGACACAGATGCAAATTGTTTGAGTCAGTGGTGGTGTCTCAAAAACCCTTTTATGTTTTTCACATCTCGCCAATCAATTTGTCAGAGAACCTAGTTTTCACTGTCATAGAAATGGGGGTGGGGGAGCCCAGGTTTTCTGTGAAAGACATTCACATGGTGGCAGGTATTCTGTTCTTATACTGTTTATTCTATTTATCATTTTCATTACATTTTATTTCTACCTAGTAACTGTTGCAGGAGAAAGCACAAAATTTAAATATTGCATTGGAACTGGAAATTGTAATAACTGTTGGATGTAATTTCATAGCTAAGGTCATAGCTGTCAAGTATCCCTTATTAGCCGGGAAAACCCCTCTTTTTACCCTCTTTCCCGCCGTCATCCCTTATTAATTAGACTGCAAAGCCCTATTGCCACCATTGGAGGGCAGCACAGAATAAGCATAGCTGTCAAGTATCCCTTATTTGCCGGGAAATTTCCCTTATTTCCAAATCCAAAACTTGACAGGTATGGCTAAGGTACTTGCAAAACACAAAGGTAATAGAAAAAATGCACAAATCACACTTTCAGGACAACATACGGCATGAAGAAGAGCTAATTCTTAATCATTATTGTGAATGTATGGTATCCCACCAAGATTAGCTGTGTATCCCTACCATGGTATATTCACAACCAGTTGCGACCCATTGCTGTATAAAACAAACAAGCCAATGTATGAATAAACTATTTGATCAGAATATTAAATTCTGAATAATAGCAGTCTAATTTTGATGAGGGTGTTTTTCTGAACTTTCTTGGATATATTTGGTTTTGGAGATTATTGGCCTTGAGTCAATTGAATCACTACTTTGTAAAAACAGTTTAATTGTGTTCTTGGTAAAGTTAACCTTTTGGTGCCATTTTTATTTATGAAGTAAATATGGGCAAAAATTGTCACAATGTATACCAAGATGAAGAACAGTTGTGCAGCTGCTTTTCGCTGAGGTTAGACTGCTTTGTGTTGGCATGATTTTAATGCACACCATAGCGATAGTTGTTTAATCCAATAACAAATACCATTTGTTTTCAGTGAAGGAAGAGAAGATTGATCTGGGTTATTCTGTGTGTATAAACAGTCCTGAGGGAGCTTTTGCTGGTTTGATCGGGTAGAATTGGCCGATGTTTACAGGATGCTTGCCTCAGCCATGACTGGACAAAAACAGTAACAACCTTGGTAATTTGTTTTGGCATCAGAGTCTTGGAGTAGGTCAGAAGCTAGTTCAGGAAGAAGAAAAAAGAAAATGATGAAGGTCATTATTTCTGACACACAGTGGTATTCCCTGTTTCTGTTTCAAATGAGCACAAACATTGATGCTCCTTTAGGATAATAGACAAGACAGTACTATAGTTTGTTTACTGAAAAGTAGCTTTTATTTAATTCTGTGGTGCTTATTCCTAAGAATGAGTGTGTGTATACGTATACACACACACACACACACACACACACACACACACACACACACACACAAATTGTACAACAATTTTTCAATGGGAAAAACCACTTAGCAAAAAAAAAAATCATTGTACGATGCATCCCATAGGGAAAATTGCTATACGATGCATGTATCATATAGCAATTGTTTCGTACAACAACGAGCCCCGTGGAACGGATTAAAATTGTTGTATGAGGTACCACTGGATATAGATAGATATACAGTATATAGATATGGATACACACACCTCTTAGTTGGAAAAAGAAATAACTGAGGCAGGAAAGAAATTGTACTCAATGGTCACTGGAATTAGAATGAATAATATTCTGCTGCTAAGTAGAAAGTGTCAGTTAGGGATAATTATGTCTGAAATCTGGAACCTTTGCCTCGGAAAAGAATATCAATTCTGTTCAATCAAGAACTTTATATTTATTTTGCCAACAGATATTGGCATTCCTCCCTTGAGTCAGTGCTTCATCTAACATAGCAGTGGTTTCCTGTGTTAACAAAAGACACCTTCCATTTACTGCTTTCCCCCTAAAATGAATTCCTACCACTAATTTATGACAGTAAACCCAAGCTAAAGCAAGCAGAGTGTTTCTGGCTCCTAATAGTCTTATCCTTGTTTTCTTAACAGGTTCAAACTCAAGACAAACATGGATATCCGGGGGGCCGTAGATGCTGCTGTCCCCACCAATATCATTGCTGCCAAAGCTGCAGAGGTTCGAGCTAACAAAGTGAATTGGCAGTCATATCTCCAGTAAGTTATGAGCTGGTAATTAACTGTTTGAAAAAGACAAAGCTAGACTAGTTATAGATGTCGTGTGTTACATAGTGACTGAAGTTGATCAGACACTGGAAAAATCTTGAGTCAGGAAATATTGAAGTTTTTATTTATTTATTTATAATTCACATTTATAGCCGTCCACTCGCCGTGGCGACTCAGGGCGGCTTAGAAGTTAGAGCAACAAATAACAGTAAAATAACAATAGACAACTGGAAAAATAAACAAAATAATCACAGTCCTTCCCACCAGACCCTTGTTAGTCCTCCCCACCAGACCATTGATGAGGGTCCCGGGTCAACGATTGACGGCGGCGTCTTCGTCCACCTGCACAGCCAGGGCACTGTTAGTTATGAGCACTAATGATCTCATTTTTAAATGAACGGTTTGTTCTCACGGTATCGATGGATATAAATAATATTTCTAGTGCATTCAGTAATATTTCAAGTTTGGTAAAAATCAGATATCAAGATAGTAATTTTATTCATGAATTCTAAACCCAATTAAGATGGAAAATAACAAAATGAAGTTTCCCATTGTGTTCTAGGAAGCTCCTTCAGAATATTTTATTCCAGTGATGGTGAACCTTTTAGAGACTAAGTGCCCAAACTCAACAGGTTGCCGCCTGCACTGCAGAGGGGCAGGGTGAACTCTATGCTAGGGGTAGGGAGGAGATGCTCTCATTGAGCTGCTGGGCAGAGGGGTGGGGCAAACTCTGTACTGGGGCAATAACGTGTGTGCCCACAGAGAGGGCTCTGAGTGCCCCCTTGGGTACGTGTGCAATGGGTTTGCCACCACTGTTCTATTCTACTCCCTTCAAAGTGGATGCAATTACACTTAATGGCTTTAATGCTATGTAGCACATTATGGCTTCCTCAGATGATTCTTGGGAGATTCCTGAGTGTCCTTCAGAGGGCCATATACATTCAGCTGGCCTTGTTCCTCCTCCAGTAGATGATACTGTACTATGTTAGTGGCCTTCAGTTTTCCTCAGAAATATTGTTTGAGCTGGAAGTGAGGTGGGGACAGTGATTTCTACTTGTTGAGAGCTCAGAGCACCCAGAAAGGCCAGGGCTTGCTCATGTACTGAGCCTTCTTTCTTCTTGCTTAGAGACAGGCTTTGGCTGTGTACTTGCTGGTGCCTAGAGGTGCTGCCAAGCACAAAGTCAGAAGAAATACCAGCCTTCTTCCTGATTCTAGTACTGATGAGGAACATCCCCTTTCTTTACAGCTCCAAGATTGGAAAGAAGTCAGAGTGCTCTAATTTGGCTTGGGACTTAAGACATTTCAGGTTTGAGTCCCCATTGATTTTGGGGTGACTTCCTGCTCATTAGCTGACTTTGGCCTTATCAGCTATTGGCTGACCTTATGGGTATAGACAACTCCTGATTAACCTACCTCCCCTGAATTTTTGGGTGAGACGCTCCCTTTCCAAACCCTGGAACTTCTCATAGGGACATTGTGAAGATAAAGTACGAAGTAATGAAATAATGAGAAAGTGCCCTTAGCTTTTCTGACCAATCACAAGGGAGAATGTAATCTTGAATGAATTTATTAATGTGTACTTTCAAAAGTATCAGTTTTCTGTGAACTCATAAGGTATAATAATACTTAGTAGTTTGGAGCGTATAAAGGAGAGAAGCTTGTAATGGGAACCAGCTTTCTCAGTGGGAGGAAAAGTTTAAAGAAGAAAGGAGCATTTAAAAACAGTAGTACTGTATTTTTTAAAATCACAGTACCTTCTCTGTTAACTTAGGGCTGCAGTTGTGGCAGGTACCAGAATTCTATGAGCCACTGTCAAGCAGAATTCTGGAAACTGTTAGTCGCCTCTTGTAGCCTCATTTTCACATACTGTCCTTCAGAGGAGAACAGAAGAAAGGGAACACAAAGGTTTACTCAGAGGAACAGAATTGTCATGGATAAAAAGAATTCAAAGGAAGGTCTGGAAACACAGAGTATTTCTGTCCGCATCTTGAAAAGTTTCCATTGGCCATCTAAAAAGCATTCCATGTTGCTTAAATCTAGGAAAGTAAGCAACTAATTACACTGTCACGGAACCTGTATTCTTGATTATTTTATATCTAAGTACCAGTGAACAAAATTGGAACGAGTATAATAATCTCAGCAGTTGAGGCTGGTAATGAGATGATTTCTAGTAAAGCACAAAAGTGTCAGAAAATAAAGTCATTTTAGATCAGAAACTACACTTCCTGCAAGGAAAATGTGTAATACAGAGGAAAACTTGACCACAAGTTACTGTGTCACTGGCTGACTGAGATGGTGCTTTGCAAAAATAGATCATATTGCTTAGGGTGACTGTACTTGATCTTCAGCAGCCTCTGTTGCATTTTGGCAGGAAGCTTGCCAGAGTAGCAGAACCTAAAAATATGCCACAGTTCTCTGGTTCTGGTGTTGGGGACATTTTGACCTATCTGGTTGTTTGCCTTACAGTTCCAGTCAGCTGTACTCAGTGCTATCAATTTTAAGAGATTTTATGAGTTTTTGTGCAAAACATAATTATACTCTTGGCCTAAATACCTTTTAAATGGAGGGGGGACCTTGGCGCTCCAGGTGTTCTTGGACTTCAATTACCAGAAGCCCAAGTCAGCACTCCTGCTGATCATGGCTTCTGGGAATTGGAAGTCCAAGAACATCTGAAGTGCCAAGGTTGGCCACCTCTGGTTTAAACACCCCCCTTCCATATCTTTGTAGAGTGAATTGCTAGCTTGGGAGAGAAGTGTTATCTCCAAAAATTTTTTTACAGAACTCTCATAAGCTAAGTGACTCCATAGTTTAGAATCCAAATGGGAAATAGGAATTTTCTGAAGATCTGGGGGCCAGTTTGTCCTTCTTAGAACTTGAAGGACCATGGTCCTCTTTTGACACTCTCCCTATCCACTTTGTTGCCTGCTAAAAGTGTATCGCACTCCCTGGGGCTATGCCAGGGAGTTTTTAGAGTTTTAGAGCTTTTAGGGGTTAAATGTGTATATGTGGGGTGTTAGTGTGTTGATAATTTTGTATAGTTGTGTTTTGTTTGGTTTTTGTTGGGTTGTTAAGTGTTTTTTCCTCCCCAATCTCGTTGTTCTGTGCAGGACAATGACAATAAAGATCTATCTATCTATCTATCTATCTATCTATCTATCTATCTATCTATCTATCTATCTATCTATCTATCTATCTATCTATCTATCTATCTATCTATCTATTTGCTGTATAAAAATAGTAAGATCTCCTAAAGGACTTGTTTCCTTCTTTGGGCAAGTTTTAAAAGGAAGTTGACAGCTGGTTTAACTTCCAAGAGGAAGTTACCAGCTTCTTAAGCTCTAAACCAGTGGTTCCCAATGTGGGGCACACATCCACAGGGGTACTTCAATTCCCAGAAGCCTAAGTCAGTACACTGGCTGGTCGGTGCTTTGGGGAATTGACTTAGGCTTCTGGGAATTGAAGTCCAAAAAACAAAGGTTGGGAAACACTGTTCTAAACCTAAAGAGGTGCGAAATAGTTCAGTGTGGAAATAAAAACAGAGGAATGTCTCTGCGTTTATTTCCTTGCAACACCATGTAATTGTGTGGAAAATCAAAACAGACACAATGTGATTCACCCTCTGGTAAGAGCGAATAATATGAAAGGTGTAGGTTATGCGAGTTAAATCTATTAGTTTTTCAGGGGAAAGCTCAGGTAGCCCAATAGAAAATAGAAATCATAAACTGAAGAAAAGAAATTCTGTGCCTGTTGGGTATTGCAGTGTCTGTACTGCTTAGCAAGTGTGGTTACCCTGGGAGGAGGTGCCAGCGATGCATAGCAATGGGCATTTTGGCATATGTGAAAATATATTCTTCATTAGCAAGAATGGGGAGAAGTAACAAATGACAGCTTTGGGGTATAAAGGCAAGATGCAGAGGAAGTTGTCCTTCAACCAGAAACCAGCTGTTTGCAAAAGAAAACAAGTGCTTCCTGCTCTGAGATGGGAAACCTCGTGGTGCATTTTTAGGGTGAAAGTTTTGCTTATTTTGGAAGAAGAGAGGGAAAGAAATTTGCCCGTATTTCTTGTTTTCTATAGTAATGTTGGTATGGCTTAATTTTCTTGGATGTTCTGGGACTCCTTGGAATAGTTATTCAGCAAGGAGTCTGCGCATTGGTAGGCATCTCCATGATGACATGCAAATGGATTTGAGAAATCAAAATCATTTCATGCAGTTTTTTTACCATTTGGATATCACGTCACCCTTCAGCTAGGGAGACCATGATGTGTGCCCTCCGCTTTCACCATGTCCAAGGGATCTGACAGAGGACTCTTTGGTGAGTTTTAGTCCCGGCCCAACCTCATTGACAAGAGATGGGCAACACTGGCAAGTTAGACCGCTCAAGCCCCGGCGCCTCAACAAGGCTCTCACCTAACAGAGGACTCCTAGGGATATGATGAACCAGAAATGGTTGATGGCCGATTCCTCAAAATATGAAGTTCCTGTTTTAAATCTTTCTCTGAGGTAGGCAACTTGTACTCTTCCAGATGTTGGTAGATAGTGACTGTCACCAGATATCAATTTTTGAACTTTTGAGAGTTCAGCAACATCTGGTTGTCCACTACTACTCAAAGGACTCTATGCAATTCTTTGTCCTATTAAATAAATTGTCATTGCCATGTCAACACTTATGTAAGTTCTGTTAATTTAGCAGTCCTACTGTGTAAGTTCTGTTGATTTACTGGGCCTGCTAAATCACCTGGGTCTGACAATGGTTTTAGCTATAAGCTTCTTGTACTCATGGCTTGTTTCCTTACTCAGGTGTACTTTTGGACTGTGCCGTTCTGAAGTTCGTTTTGAGCAGTTAAATAACTGAGAAGAGTCATACACTTGGAATCTAAAGAAGTGTGCTTCTTCTGCTTTCTGGTCAAGCAGGTTTTGAGTGTGTGATTTTTCGAATACAAAGTCCCCTTGACATATGGCAAACTATTTTTTTAAAGTAGAGAGTTTTTCAAAGCAGTTTAAGATAAGGCCTTGAAATGGAATCTATATACACAAGAAAATCAAGTAAAAATAATCCATTAGACTTCATTGTGCGTGAAATAGCCCTTTGCACCCCAGCTTTAGGTAGCTCTGAAAATGCTTTTGAATAGCAAAGCCTCAGTGTTATCTTCATTTCAATTTTTTTACAAGATTATGCATCCTGGTATCACTCATGCTGTTGGTTTTCACAGACAATGCATTTTCAGATTTATATAACAAATTTAAGAAGTTAGTGATCATTGTAAGGTACTCATGTGTGCTGTTACACTTCCTTTGGTTAAAAGAAAGGAAGAATGAAAGACATCAGTCTGAAAGTGCTAAAATGATAGTTTTGTGTTGTCTTACTCAGAGGGCAGATGATTTCAGCAGAAGACTGTGAATTTATTCAAAGATTTGAACAGAAGAGGAGCCCAGAAGAGAAACAGGAACTAATACAGACTGAAGGCAATCAGGTAATACATATCTTGGTTTTTAAAAGTGCATTTCTGGTTTTTCCCTGCAGTACTGAAGCAGTGATCCAGTTTGCAGCTCTCAGGTTATTTATTGTGATATGCTGGTGTCATTTTGTGACTTCTTGGGTCATGAGTAACAGGCACAATCTATGCCTTTGCATGAGCATCCCAACACATATACATCTTGGAGTAGTGTTTAAAATGTTCCTGTTACATGTGAAAATGTTGGCTTGGGTCTTCTAGACTAGGGTTTCTCAACCTTGGCCCCTCAGGTGTTCTTGGACTCCAGTTCCCCGAAGCCCACGTCATCACACCTGCTGATTGAGGCTTCTGGGACTTGAAGTCCAAGAACATCTGGGGGTCCACGGTTGAGAAACCCTATTCTACACCATAAAACTCTCTTGGCACAGCTCTTCTTGGTGCAGGACAAATGGAGGTGGCCTCTTTGAATCAATGGGGCTTTTGCCCCATTGAATGTATTGGTTCTCATGTATAAAGGCTTCCTCTTTTTTCTCTCTAGTTCATGACTATCAGAGCACCTGTCCGGTGAAATATACAGTAAAAATAGCCAGCGTGTCTCATCATTAATATTAATGTTTCTGTTTGAACTAAGTATGAATACCGTATTTGCTGGTGCATAAGACGCATCGGAGTATAAGACATACAGTACTCCGTTTCCCCAGTGCATTTTAAGGGTGTGTGTATTTTATACGCTGGCAAATATGGTAGATCCTTTGTCTCTCTCAAGATCAGTTAGTCAGGAAACAAATTTTTGAAGCTAGTGTAATTATGGACTATATAAGTTATTTTTGAGATTCTTTCTTATCTGTCCTTGAAATTCAGTGAGCTTTTAAAGAGTGAGGGAAAGCTAAAGAGGAGCAAAATTAATTCCCCAATTGCCTTTTCACTGAGATTTGCCCCATCTTCCTCCTGAGATGGGAAGGTTTTAAGAGGGAAAGATGAATAGGGAACTTCAGTGACCTAGATTGAGAACTCTTGTGGGTCAGAGATTTTCCAGATTGTGCCTCTCAAATAGTAGTCCTCTCAGGCCACAGGCAAATGTCAAGTACAACATACTCTTTCATATCCTGGAAGAAACAATCAAGCTATTGTTATCACTCTAAATCAGGGGTGCCCAAACTACGGCCTCGGGCCAGATTCGGCCCCCAATGCCAATTCATCCGGCCCACAAAGCCCTCATTGTTCCCAGAAGCAGAGGGCTTTCGGGAGCAACGAGGGCTTCATGGGCCCAATGAATTGGCATTGGGGGCTGGATCCGGCCCCCGGGCCGTAGTTTGGACACCCCTGATTTAGGATGATAACAATAGCTTGATTGTTTCTTCAAGGATATGAACTGAACCACGTGACTGGCCCACGGCCCAAAAAGTTTGGGCACCCCTGCCCTAAATTGACAGTGTTGAACTCAGCTCAGAGCCCTAATGAAATAGAGCCTAATCCTTGTATTATCTTTGGAAGAAGCTTTCCACCACTGTGCTTGTGAACATGTCATGCAAACAGTACACAATATCTGTGCTATTTTCCACATCATCTGTGCTTACAGACTCGCACATTGAAATGAGAACAAAAACAATTGCTAATGTTTTAATTTCTCCCTCTCCCTAGTGCGCTAAAACATTCATCAACCTGATGACTCATATCTCCAAGGAACAGACAGTTCAGTATATTTTAACTATGGTTGATGATATGCTGCAGGTAAGTTTATGTGACCCCTTGGCTTGTTGATAAGTGGGTGTCTCATTTCACTGCTCTCGTTTTTCTACCTGCCTCTCCATTTTATACTGTTTCGCCCCAATTGATTGCAGTGGTGCTTGTGTGCCCTCTGAGCTGAAATGAATAATGGTGGTATAGCAGCATTATTTGAGAGCTTTCTGCTAGTTTTTGTCTTCACACTGTGCTTCCTGGAAGTTCCTGACATACAGTCATGGAATCAAGGTTAAATTTATAAATGTGCAAATCTGTTTTAATTAATGGTTTGTACCATCTTCTGTTAAGCAGAACTCTCACTAGTCTCTATGCTAAGCAGTGCTATATGTTCTTCATTCTACCATATGGTGTGGAATAATGCACCTTCTAACAGGCTATTCTTATAAAGAGACACATTTAAAATGTGGATTTTTGAAGGATGCTAAGAATGATGGAGGGCAACAGCTTCACCAATATTGGCCTGGGACTGATAAGTACTTTGTGTGCCAAAAGGACTCATGACCAGAAAGTGACCCGTGGAACTCAATCAGTGCTACAGGCATCATGCTGCAAGGTGGAAGGCAAAGGAAAGGCCACAGCGTTATATTGTTCCCAGGACAATCTTTGTGGCTGATTGCCATGATGATAGCCAGTATTCGGAATCAGACATGGCGGTGGTGGTGGTGGCGGACGAGGAGGAGGAGGAGGAGAAGAAGAAAGAATTCCTTGGATTGAGAGAATGACTGATGAAGATGTACTAGGTTAAGACAAAGGAGTAAAAGGCCAATAAATCATAAACCACATAACATTCAGAAAGAGGGGATCCTTCAGCTGTGCAATAAGAAACCAAGAGTGGAAGTTGCTCCAGTTTATTACTCAGAGCAAAATTAGTTGGAGAAGAAGTAAAAGAAGGAGAAAAGCAAAAGTGCTGGGAAATCTTTGTGATAGTTGGATCCAGCACACAACTTCAATTTGAGCTGCTGCATCTAAAGTTAGCATTGCTATGATGCTATATAGCAGTGATGGTGAACCTTGGCACTTCAGCTGTTCTTGAACTTCACTTCCCAGAAGCCCTGATCAACAGAAGTGCTGACTTGGGGTTCTGGTCATTGAAGTCCAAAAACACCTGGAGTGCCGAGGTTCGCTGTCACTGCTATATAGTCTGCAGTTTCAAAAAAGGAACAAATCTTCACATGCTGTAGTTCTTGCATACAGTAATACCTCATATAAAGTCCGCTTCGCAGCGACTTTGTATGAGGCATTGGGTTTTCCCCCAGGTTGCATTGTGCCTGGGTAGTATAAAAGGCAGGGCGCATGCGTGCATTGCTCTTGTGGATTTTGCATGAGGTGAAGAGTGTTTAGGAGTGGTTTTGAGCGCGATTTTGGATTTTTGGAATTTTTTCATCAGAATTTTTAGAAGCATTCCTGGGTTTTTTGCAGCATTCTCCAGGTTCTTGGCCAATCAGGGTTGTTTGACATGTTTTTGTAATGTATTTAGCCTTTAGACAATGATTTCTTAAAGTTCTGTCAGTTTCTTGTCTGTTTTCTTGACTTTGCCCTGAAATCTGTGCTGTTACAGTACAATGTATCTATATGGAAATGACGTTGTATGAGCCATCGCGGCAAGGATTTGGACGTTGTATGAGGCATCGTGGCTAGGATTTTGCATGCCTCATACAAAGTCCAAATCCGTATAAAGTCCAAACTTGTGGAACCAAGTTTGGACGTTGTATGAGGTATCACTGTATTGCTTTTAGATTGGACTGCAATGGTTCCAGTGGCTAAGACGCTGACTGGAAGGCAGTTTGATTCTTGAGTACTGCAGGATGGAATGAGCTCCCATCTTTGTCCCAGTTTCTGCCAACCTAGCAGTTCGAAAGCAAGAAATTGCAAGTAGATAAATAGAGAACACTTCATTGGGAAGGTAAACAGTGTTCTGTGCGCTCCACATGACCACAGAGACGTCTGAAGAAGCAGACAGCGCTGGCTCTTTGGCTTTGAAACAGAGATGAGCACTGAACCCTAGAGTTAGATACAACTGGCTTTTGAGCAAGGGAAACCTTTACCTTTATACCTGTGTGGTTTCTTTTGGAGTATAGCAACAGCTCTTCCAAAATCGCACCTGCTTTAGGCACTGTAATTCCTTTGGTGAGTCCTAAAAGGTGCTCTTACCCTGAACCTGACTCTGTATCTAAATTTCAAAATCAATCAAAATTGCTTGGGAGCTAATTTCTTATCTGATGAGAGAATTTTCTTAAATTTGAAGGAACAATTTTGTTCTGAATAATAGAGAACTGCCTCAAATGCACTTCAGTATTTTAAAGGTGTAATTACATTTCTTAAAATGAGACATTCTTAGCTTGCATCGTGATAGCAAGCTGAAGGAGAATCTCTTAAGTGCACTTACGGGCAGATCTTCAGTTGCTGTGACAAGTGGGTTTCAATAATACATTCTGTTAGTTTTCAAGGTAAGAATTCTGTCACAGTGATAGACTCATAATGACTTTGAACAGCTAGTATACCCTGAAATATGGAATCAAGAATTTGTTCAGTCACTTAGTCGAGTCCGACCCTTTGTTACCCCATGAGTAACTGCGCACCAGACACCCCTATCCTCTACCATCCTCCGCCGTCAGCTCAGCTCTATCGGGACGCCTCTCAGCCGGTGCATGCCTTGGTTCCCAACGACTTGGTTCCCAACACCTTGGTTCCCAACGCCTTGGTTCCCTCAGATTCAGAGGCCCACAGGTGCCGCACAGTCGAGAGACCCCGGTGATTTGGCAAACGAGGCCGAGAAGGGTGTGCATTCTCAAAGTTGGCCCGAGGAAGCCAGGTCTAGCGGGTAAATGGAAATCTGTGACTGATGTTGCAGAAGAAATTAAAGTTGCAAAGCCCCTTGGAACGAGATTCTGGATTCCCATGTGAAAAACACCCTTATCTCATTTTGGGGAATATAACTGCCTTGGAGCTGGGTAAGGTGTGTGGGAGTAAAGCTGTTACCTCTGCATCTGCTTGCTCTTCTGTAGCTGGATTCCAGGCCTCGAAACAAAATTTCTCCTTCGGCAACGGCTCCCACAAAGTAACCCAAAAGTTGTAATCCTTCTCTTAGGGAAAAGGCTGTACAGTATTGTTAAATATCCCCATTCAATCTGCTCCGCTTCGGGTGGAGCAGTAAGAGCACTCTTGACAATCAATGTTCTTTTATGATTTGTTGAAGAAAATAACAGAGTCCAATAAATGCGAAGTGATAGAAAAATTGCATAGTCTCAGAAGAAATTCTAAGTGTCGAAGTCTCTGCAAAACCTAAGTCCCAACATTTTAGGCTAAGTGTGGGGGTGCCCCACTGCCCCATACGAGATGGTTCAATGGGGGAATCTACCTCAGATGTCAAGGGAGATAGAGTTCCCACAGGAATCAAAAAGTGACCTTCGAAAAGAGCAAAAGCCCTGGTTTTTATACCATTTTCCCTGGGAAAGTGTCCTTGAAAAGTGCTAATTGACTTCTCAAAGTGACAGGTTTTATGCGTAGATCAAAGGATACCAGGTGTCTATCCTATCTGTGTTCCATCTCAGACCGTGAGATAGAACATCTTCCCAGACACTGACTTTGGGAAGAAGAACCAAAATGTACTTTCCCAGAGAAACGAGATGATGCCATTTAATGGCAGGTGCCAACAAAAAATGGCTCTGGTTAGGCTAAGCAATGAGCTTCGCAGAAACAAAATAAAGGCAGATTTAAAATCCTTACTTAATAACCTATATGATTATGATGTAATAAACATAAAAAACGATGGAATCACAACAAGCTTTACGCCCATTGCGTCAACAATGCCATCTAACCATCTCATCCTCTGCCGTCCTCTTCTCCTTTTTCCTTTGATCTTTCCCAGCATCAAGCCCTTCTCTAGTGAGTCCTCTCTTCTCATTTGGTGGCCAAAGTACTCTAGCTTCATCTTCAATATTTGTCCTTCCAAGGAACAGTCAGGGTTGATTTTCTTCAATCAAGTGGCCTTAATCAAGAATACTGCTGAAATAAGGGACAACATAATGAACTTTTTAAAATTGGGCAAAAGTTTTCCAGTCTGTCTTGTTTCCTTTGTTTCTTGCACTTAATGGACTTTTTAAAAAGTGTCTGTCTTGCTTTATTTATACTCTTTACACATTACTTTTGGTGGCTAACTATATTAAGCAATCAATATAAATAAATCAAATAGAAAGCTAATATATACATTATAAGCAATCAGCCAACAATGTACATTAATAAACAATACAATACAACTGCAGTACAAATAAAAATTACCACCCTGATGCCATCTAGAAGTCAACAAAATTAGCTGAAGACCATATCATTTAACACAGCTCACATTGTGAAGCAGAACAAAACAAAATGTAAAATATTTTTTTTTTTTAAAAAAAGTTTCTTTGTAGTTCAGAGATCAGATAGGTATAGAGGGAATTGCTTGTTGGATGGGAAAATCTTTAGCTGTTTCTTGAAACCCATTAAAGTGGGAGCAGATCTAATTTCCATAAGCAGCTTGTTCCACTTTAATGGAGCCACAACAGAGAATGTTCTTGGCCTCATCACCACTACTTTTATTTCTTTGGGGATGTTGTCGTCTTCTTGTTCTGCCGTATCTGAATCCAAATATTGACAATCCTCATGGCAATCAACCTTGAAGACTGTCCTGAGAATATAATGCAGTGGCCTTTCATCTGTCTTCCACATCGCAGCATGACACCCGTACCACTGATCCAGTTCCGCAAGTCACTTTCTGGTCCTGAGCCCTTTAGCACACAAAGCCCTCATCAGCAAGTATTGATGAAGCTGTTGCTCTCCATCAAGATGGATTCACGTGAGATTTAATCCACTTGGGGACCATCACCGTTCTCTGTGGCCTTCAGCACCCAAGGCCATTAGTCTTCAGTGTGGTCAGGTTAGTTAACCGCTGCCTGACACTTGACGTTGAGTCGCTGGCAGTATGGTCTACTCTATTGCCATAGCAGGATAATCTGGCCAGACACCATTTGGGGATGACAGGACACAATTTAAACATCTGGGAACTCCAGGTAAAATTTCCCAGGAAGAGGCACTTCTGCAGATAGCATGGTCCTAAACCAGGGGTGCCCAAACTACAGCCTGGGGGCTGGATCCAGCCTGCAGCACCTAACAATCTGGCCCACACTACCCGTGTCGCTCCTGAAAGCGGAAGTTCACATGTGCATGTGCAAAATGCTACTGTAAAGCACCAGCAGCTGTCATAAATGTGGGTGCATTTATTGCAGCATTTTGCATGGATGCGGGTACGTTTTGCTTCTGGTGGGAGGGACCACGTGACCGGCCCGCAGCCCAAAAAGTTTGGGCACCTCTGTCCTAAACCATTAAAGGCTTTGTATGTTAACATTCAGACCTTGACCTTGGCATGGACAACCAATGCAGACTTGCCAGAACTGGAATTGTATAATTCTAACAAGTAATACCTGTCACCAGTCTAGCACTTGCATTTTGTACCTATTGTACCTGTTTCACTGACTTGTTACTTGTAAAATTCTGCTTCATATGAGGAACCTGAATCAAGTTTTTCTGTCTTGCTTAGATTAAATAAATCTTACACTCCTTCAGTTTTTTTTATAATATATTGTTTGCGTCAGGCAAGAAATCACTCTTTATTATACTCTTTGTGTCTGCCTAGTTTCTTTAAATGTAAGGATAATATAGTGTCACATGTCAGCAGTAAACTTGTAAACAGCAAATAGAAGGGAGGCACACAGGAAAGATTTAATGTTAATTTTGCCATCCATGTAACGCAGTATAGTGTTTTAATTAGTAGACCGCACTTTTTATGCAGTGGATTATCGTCAGTTTTGTCTCCTGGATTCACCTATGAGCTTTACATTCTTGCTTGTTCTCAATTGCCCCTTGAATGGCTTTAGTACAAGGCTTTAGGCTTCCAATTTTACTGATGTTATTCTGCATTATAATACTATCTTTCACCATATTTGCTGTCGCTTCCAGTCTGATATTCCTTGCAAGCATTTCTGTTTATTCTTCTTAAAGGAAAATCACCAGCGTGTTAGCATTTTCTTTGATCTTGCAAAAAGGGGCAAGAGCACAGCGTGGTCGTATTTCCTACCAATGTTGAATCGACAAGATCTCTTCACTGTGCATATGGTAAGATTCTGATTTGGTCAGAAGTGCTAGATAAAAAGGTTTTGAGGAGGTGTTATGTTTGATATGAAAGAGGCCACGGTGGTTTAGGGGTTAAGACGCTGAGCCTGACGACCAGGTGGCCAACAGTTTGACAGAGTGAGCTCATGTATCTACCCCAGCTCCTGTTAACCTAGCCATTTGAAAACAAGAAATTGCAAGTAGATAAATACCACTTTGGAGGGAGAGGTAACAGTGTTCTGTGCCCTCTGGCGTCTAGTCATGCCTACCACATTACCATGAAAATGTCTGCAACGCAGACAGCGCTGGGTCTTTGGCTGTAAACGGGGATGAATACCGGCCCCTAGAGTCGGATATGACTGGCTTTCAAGCAAGGGAGACCTTTACCTTTTACATGTTTGAAATGGAAGGCGTGTCTCCAGACAAGCACTCTTTAGTCTGCAATGTTAGTTCCCTCCAGAACATTTGTTTCAAAGCTTAATACAGTTCATTAAAATTTTGTTAATCCTTTTCTGGAGGCAGTGTTGAAGTGATGCTGCAAGAAATGGGGGAATTATTTACAAGGACCAGCAACACCCCCCCCCCTCAACACTTCCCTCCTGACTTCCAACCAGCTGGTTTCCTTTACCTATGGCCCATGGCATCATTTCATGTGGCCTATGGCCACCCTTGCTGCACCTGGAAGCGGAAAGACAAATTTACATCAGCTATAAAACGCACCTGCTCATGCGTAAACACGCATGCTCCTGTCCTAAATGCAGAAGTGGGCACATTTATGGCTGTCATAAATGCTCCTGATTCTCCTTCCAGGGGCGTGGTCAGGCCTGCTCAGCTGTTGGGGGGGCATGGTCAGGCCTGTGGCATAAAAAGTTTGGGAACCCCTGCTTTACTGGATCAAAAGCATGTCTGTGGTTGCAAAGAGCCCTGTGTTTCACAAATTGTAACATGTGCACCCAATTTGTTTCTGTGAGTTAGGCACACTAAGGATTTTGAAAAATCTGTTGGCAATTTTGTCAACATATTTTTGGTCAAGTAAAGCTGGAGTCTTTGTGTTCTGCATTTTTTACCAGGCAGCCAGAATTATTGCCAAACTAGCAGCCTGGGGAAGAGAACTGATGGAAGGCAGTGATTTAAACTATTATTTCAATTGGATCAAAACGCAGCTCAGCTCACAGGTAAATATGTAGAAATTCATTGTATTGTAGACTTTTAAAGCAATGACATGTGAAATCCTATTGCTTAGGATCGTAAGTTACACTACAATAGGGCCCCTTGAATCAGTGTTGATATGGTGAGTCAACTTCTCCATACGTTCCACTGATTCAAATGGGCCTGATTTTATTATGCTAATGTCACAATTAGAACAGTCTGTTTGAATCAGTGGAACTAATGAAAGAACTGACTGACCAAATCCCTGCTGATTCAGTGAACCTAATCTAATGCGAGTCACTGTGCTAAGCAGTAAGGTTTCAGCCATTATTTAACAGATAATCAAATTACTTGGCCCCCACTGAGCTCCTATAGAAATCAGTAGGTTTAATATGTGAACCTTCTGATGAAATACTTCCTCAGTTACTAGAAGGACCAAGGGAATCTTCTGAACACTTGATTGGAAGAAGATGTTTGGGTTGAATGCATGTTACTTCTGAGAAAGCACAGAGAAGAGTTGTTTAAGTCAATATGTTCTGATTTAATGGCCTTTTGTGGGTTATAAATCGGCAGCTTAAATTATTGTTTAACAGTGAGTTGACTCCTCAGTCTGTGAGTGCTGTCTGATCTGATAGTGGAGGTAAATGATCTGTTAGTTTAAAATGCACAACTTTTATTGAAAAGGAAATACGGTAAATGCTTTTCAAACTCAGCTTCCGGGTTTGATAGCTTTGCTTTCCATGGTGAGTAGGGGCTCCCTTCTGGTCAGTCCCAGGAGTTGCTGACCCTGAAGATACCTGGAGCAACATCATGTGCAGTGTCATTAAACCTTGTTTTTTAGATGGCCACTTCCTTTGGCCCTTGGGATGCCTCCATCCAGGGCCACTCAACCAGCCAAACTTTCTGCCCGGTTGTAGTTTTGAGGGAGGTGATGGTCATTTTTCATTGGGTATGTGTGTATGTGAGGGTCTTATGGCTACAGTTTTCAACCTGGCTAGCAAAGTCAACCAAATCCTGTAAACCTTTTGCTCTCCTTATTAAAGTGACAAGGACTGAAGACTTCCAGTGTTTATATATTCTACTGTACTGTTACTGTGGTTGACATGTTGCAGAGATGGGAAATGTTTGTTTTAGACTTCACCTCCCACAATTCCTCAGTCAGCATGGCCAACTGACTTACAATTTCTGGGACTTGCCTTCTGAAAACTAAACTTTTGCCACCTTAGATATGGTAGCAAATTATGGCTATAGTCTGGCTGAAATCTGAGCAGAGTCCAGAAGAATTTATTTTGGGAGAGCTAGTACAGTAAGTCTTGATCAGTCATTTAAAAACAAAGTGTGATCACTCCCAAAGTTCCAGATTACAGTATAGAGATATAAGTTATGTCTAGTGAATCATCAGGATTTTCTTTCCAGTTTGATTGAGATACCGAATAAATGTCTACTGAAATGCTTTTCTCTGTTAAAATTATATACTGTATATAATTGTCTGTCTGTCTGTCTGTCTATGTCAGATTGTTCACTGAATGCTTTTCTCCATTTACACTAGAAACTACGAAGTTCTGGGACCGCTAATGATCCTGGACCTGATGTAAGTACCTGCACATATTTTCATAATATTCCTATTTAAATATTTTAATTATTTTTATATATTTACCTTTATCTTTTTTATCTTCAGTGGAAAGTTTTTATATTCATGGTAATGGTGTGTTTTATTCCCCTTGAAATCATTGGGACAGATCAATCATAATTTCAGTTATATTCAGTGGATCAAAAATATCACTCAATCTGGATCCACTCCAGGACAGTGTGGGGGAATTGACACCAGATATGCTCTTAAAATGACCAACATTTGAATACTCAAGCTTTTGCAAGGATCAGATTCAAATAGTTCAAGCCTTGGAGGCTGCTTTGCAGCACAAGTGTCTGTCTTTCAAAGCTCTGAAATCATCTGTTTCGTTAGTAATGGTATAATTATTCTCACAGCAGTCATCTGGGTAGCACTTCTGCTTTAATGGTATTGGTATGTACTGTAAATGCTACTTAATCTCGTAAAAAAAGGTAAGAAAGGAGAGTGTGATCCTTCGTTTGAGACAAAGAATCGGCTTCATAATGTGAACATAATACCCACAGTAGAAGCAGAAGGAGAGTGGGCATAAAAGGCATGAAATTCTCATTGTGGTCCATGATGGAGCACAAACAGCAGCCTGTTTGGATGAAGAATTCAGTTCAGGTTAAAGGCATTGTGCATATCAGTTCTTGTAGTGTCATGATGTTGCAGATACAGCAATGTGAGAGAGGGTTGAACACATCCCAACTGGTGGTGTAACAGTTCTGAGAGCTAGGCAGTATAGGTTGAAAGAGGCTTCCAGTTCAAGGGCCCTTACAGTGATCCTAAGGCATAACTTGTTATATAGCCACTTACTGATAATTAGAATTTGGCATATCCTGGTGGATTATCTGCCATCTTTAGGATGCCTCAAAGTAGCCTGATTTAGGCTTCTGGGAATTGAAGTCCCCTTGTGGGGCCTGGGCTCCACATTGGGAAACACAGCTATAAATGGTTGAAGATATCTTAATTGTTTTTATATATTTACCTTTATCTTTTTTATCTTGTGGAAAGTTTTTATATTTATGGTAATGGTGTGTTCTTCATTCATGTAGAGTTCACAGTATGTCCAGTGTGTTGCTGGATGTTTGCAGTTGATGCTCAGGGTCAATGAATACCGTTTTGCATGGGTAGAATCAGATGGTGTAAACTGGTAAGTATGTGTGGCACAGAAAAAGATAAACATCTGTTATTTATGGGGCATTTTTCTTGTGACGGTGTACTATGATCAGTTCTGATGAGCAATTGTGAGTTTTTTAGTAGGTCCTAAGGAGCAAATCTAAATCTGTGTCACATCCATGTCTCCCAAAGAACTCTGGTTATTGTAATTATATGTACAGTTTACATCTTTTCAACAGTGAAATCTTTACACTATTTCTGTAACCAGTTCCCTATAACCATGAAGATGCGCTTGTTAAATTATTGTAACAAGGCTAAGTATTTATAAGATTGGGCCATAAAACCATCACTTCAGCATGCTTGTCAGAGAATATTGTGGTTAGGCTAATGTCAGATTTTAGATCAGTGATTTTCTGTCAAAGTGGAAACCATAATGCAACTGTGGTATGGCTGGCAATGGATGAGGCATTGTTTGTTTGTTTTCTGTGCTATCTTTCTGAAAGGACCCAAGGCAATGCACAAACATTTCAGGTTGGACTTAAGACACAATAAATAACAGAGTCAAAAACCAGTGAAACATATAGTAGGAATTAAAAATGGCCATCGTAAACATTTAAAAGCTTTAGAAACACACTTAAAAGGAGCATAGATATTTATTTATTTATTCATTCATTCATTCATTCATTCATTTATTTATTTATTTATTTATTTATTTATTACAATTATATCCCACCTACCTGTTTCATGGGTTTTTCCTCTTTAAATAGCTGGTGATTTTTAAAGATTTTAGGAGTACAGAGATTTAAGATTGCAAACATGTAGAGCCTTAAATAACAGGTGCTTAACTTTTGCCAAAGTATGTTTTTTATGTTTTTCATCTCCTGCAGTATCATGGGAGTACTGAGTAGCAAATGTGGTTTCCAGCTTCAGTATCAGATGATTTTCTCTGTCTGGCTGTTGGCATTCAGTCCTCAAATGTGTGAAAATCTGCGGCGTTACAATATTGTTCCTGTTCTGTCCGACATACTTCAGGAATCTGTAAAGGAGAAAGTAACCAGGATCATTCTTGCAGCATTTCGGGTGAGTGAAGAATTAAAATATCCCCACTTCCGTGAGTGAGGAATGTTCCTGTTGTAAACCCAGGAACCCAACTTCCATAATTTTGGCAGTGAAGCAGCCTTTTACTCTGTTACCAGCAGATGCCACAGAGTTAGAATGGGGGATCATGAATTCCATTAGGACTGTGGGTTAAGGGAGATGTAACTCTTTGCTGCCTACTACTGCTTTGATCTGGACCCTCTCCCTTACCATCTGTTCTCCCACTATTCCATGCTAGCGGCATGCATTGGGAGCAGTGGTGAGGCTCCAGAACATGAGTAGCCAAACTTTTCATGCCTCGGGCCTGACCATGCCCCATGGACAGCTGAGCCCCCCACCCCCAAAAGTGGAAGTGGTCACGTTTATGTCAGCCATAAATGTGCCCACTTCTGTGTTTACGACAGGCACGAACATGTTTGCACATGCACGGACACATTTTACAGCTGATGTAAACGCACCTGCTTCCACTTCCGGGTGTGGTGAGGGCGGCGGCAGGTCATATTGAATGGTGCCGCAGGCTGGTTCTGGCCACCCCTGCTCCAGACTCTTTGTTGACTAGAAGGAAATAGTCACACTGTTCCAGGCCAAATGGTCATTTTAATTTAATTTAATTTCCGATTTGTATAGCCGCCCAACTCAAAATGACTCAGGGCGGCTCACAGCATTCAAAACAATACAACAATACAAAAAATATCACAACTAGCCTTTGATGAGCTAAACTCCAAGGGAGGACCACTTTTTAACAATAATTTTAATTCTGTTGTGTCAAACTGTTGTCAGATAGCAAGACAAGGCCTTTGCCTGAAGACCCGCTTACAAATTCTTAAGGGCTTGAAGAAAATACCTCTAGGGAAATGGTTTCCCTTGAATGAATCATGCTGTTGTGCTTCCATCCATTCAGCTTTCCTAGGCAGGAAGGGAACTGATTATAAGAAGTCATCTCAAAGTTACAGCAAGGCTTTCAGCTTTTACAGCTGTCTCAGTGACACCCTTACTTTAGAACGTTAATTGCTAACACGTCTATGCATGCCCAAACTATGAGTTACTGATTTAAGCTAAATATGTTTTTCATTATTGTTCTTTAAAATCTATAGTCTTTGCTTCTAGGATATTGTTTCTTAACCTTTGATTTTTCGACTTCACTTCCAGGAAGCCTAAGTCAATTCCCCAAAGCACTGATCATCCAATGTACAGACTTAGGCTTCTGGGAATTGAAGTCTCCCTGTGGTGAGTGTGCCCAACATTGGGAAACACTGTTCTAGGAGCTTGTTAGATCATTTTAAGAAAAGAATATGAAACTGATGACAGCTAAACAATCCTCACTAAATTGTATTATCGTCTTGATACAGAATTTTGCAGAATCCTAGTTGGAAGTGTCTGGACATAATATTGTAGTGACATCAAGAGGCATTAAAACCAGCATGTCTTAAGAGTGATAGTACAAAGAGGATATCAACAATATCTTTTATCAGATTGTAACTGAGGTCTTTATAAATTCTCTCCTTTTCAGAATTTTCTAGAAAAGTCTGCTGAAAGAGAAACCCGTCAAGAATATGCACTTGCTATGATCCAGTGCAAGGTTCTCAAACAACTAGAGAACCTAGAGCAACAGAAGTATGATGATGAAGATATAAGTGAGGATATAAAATTTCTGTTAGAGAAACTTGGAGAAAGCGTCCAGGACCTCAGGTGATTTTTGTCTCTGGAGAGGTTTTCGTTTTGTTTCCTTGTACAGGGGATATGGAGTGGTAAGTAGGCCTGTATTTGGTAATGGATTGCCCACCAAAATCTGTCAAGGTCAAACACTAGCCCAGTTACGGGTGGGGCAGGATGTAGCTTACTTACAGGTTGAAATCCTATTGCTTTGTTGCACATGTGAAAGGCAAATAGTATAGCATTAAGTCATTTCTAGGTGACAGTTAACAAGTCTGATTCTCAGTAGAGCATATACCATTTTGGCATGTATTCAACATTCCACGTGGAAGCTTATTCATTTCCAGTTAGAAGTACTGTAAGTGCATGTTACACCATCTTCCTGCATAATAAAACAACAGGATTTCAGCCACTATATCAGGTGTTCTCAATGTTTTCCCGCCAGGGGCCAGACCTGCCCACGATGCTTCCCGCCAGGGGGCGGAGGTGTATGGGGTCCCTGGACTTGCATGTCCATTATTGGCAGTGGCAGCAGTGGCACTTTCTTTCTGCTGTTTTTGGACAGGCTTTGCTGGTCCCCAGGGCTGCAAAAAGCTTTGCGGAGCTCGATCGCAGCGGTTTGAAATTTTTCTCTGTTTCTGTCCTTTGAGATTCAGCTGATAGGAGAGATCCCTTGCTGCATGCTGCAAAGGGCTGGAGGTTGAGAACTGCTGCATTATAATTTTAAAGGTTATAGGTTCTGAACATAGTGTGAAAGAAATAACTGGGGAAACTACGGGTTAAGATGGTGCACAAAAATAGCAAGGTTAGATAGTTTCCAATTTTTGTTAAAAAAAACACTATAAAAACAACCATATGAGAGTATGCACTTTCATTACCACAAGTAGGTATTTCTAGCACAGGATATCTTGTTGCCTCAAATAGAACCAATATAATGTTTTTTATTCACAAAAGGTTCTGCAATTGAGTTTTAAGTATGAAGGTGAGCATGTGATTTAATAGATAAAGCAATATTTATTATGCAATTGAACATATCAAGCATTGAAAAATTTGTAAGGGTTAAGTTTATAGCTAGGCTTAGTAGTTTATCATAGGTAACAATTATATGTCCAGTTTAGGTGAAGATTAACTGCTGATATTCATGTTAGCTGAACCCAGAATAGCTGAAAAACTTTCAGACCTGGATAAACCATCTTGGTGAGGGATGGAGGGAAGTGGAATCCAATAGTATTTGGAGGGCCATAGGTTCTTTGCTCCTGAGTAAGATATTCTCTGTCCTTATTGCATTAGTAAACTATGTGTCTCCTGTAGTAGTAACACATGCATTTGAGACTGATGTTCCTATTCTGATATTCATCTACCTGTAGATAAGAGTGGCTAGGAATTTGGAATTCGCAGAGCAATTCATGGTGTTCAGTAGAAATTGGGAAATTGATTTTAAACAAGGGTGTAGGAGGTAGAACGGCCTTTACTTTCTGTAGAACTGGTGATGAGATTTGCATTAGAAATAGGACAAGTTATTATCCCTTAAATGATGATTTGTGCTTTTTCAAATAGGAGCAATAGCAACAACATGCCAAGGTTTTAAGTCAAGATTGTATTTGTCACAATAATTTTATGTTGTTAGTAGAAAGGAGGATGTCACTGTCTTTACGTGTGTGTTTATAATGATGGCTATAAACAGCACTTCTAAATTTTGTAATAACCTCAGCGTAATTTCTTAGCTACAATGGGAGCATTCAATGGCACTCTCATCTCACTTTAAATTAAAAAAATGAATAGTATCTTGTTGTTTACATTACTTTAGTCATTACATACATTGTTTTTGAGCAACAAGGTTGTTCCTCCATTTCTTCCATTTATCCTGCAGTTCGTTTGATGAATACAGTTCTGAGCTAAAGTCAGGCAGGCTAGAATGGAGCCCTGTTCACAAATCTGAGAAATTCTGGAGAGAGAACGCTGTAAGGTTAAACGAAAAGAACTATGAACTGTTGAAGTAAGTATTTCTGATTCCTTCCTCTTCCATCTTAAAAATTTGAATAGTTGTTAATTAGAATAACTAAAGTTAAAGCCTGAATAGCTAAACAGGGCAAGGGGGTCTGTAACAGCTTTTTCAAAAATGGTTTTGCTTTTACGATATTTCTGGGATATCAATAGAGAATTGAAACAGACTCAGGTACTTGACTTCTTTCACTGAGAAGCCCATATCTGTATCACATGGTTGACAATTTGGAATTTTGCTCAGTTTGAGAATAAGTGAACTATGGCACATAGTTGAAAGAAGACGATTCACAGCTTATTTGGAAACACTGAACTAATGCCACAGCTCTTCTGGCTTAGGCAGTAGCTGGAATATTTACAGCAGAATAGCTGCAAACACATTTACGGCTGTAGTACACACATTTATGCCACCCACGGACTGCATAAATGCATTTACGCAGCTGTAAATGAGTCCACGACCAATGCCGGCGGTGGCGGGAGTTGGAGTGAGGTCGGGGGCTGGATTATTTGGCGCCACGAACTGGATCTAGCTCACAGGCCGTAAGTTGTGAACCCTTGCTCTAATCTATACCGTGAAAGACTGAGGTTGAAAACGCTACATGGGTTTATTACATGAACAGGCTTATTTTAATGGTTTGCATGATAAATTAAAAATTTAGTAGATAATGTATTAAGAAGGTGAGCATGGACACATTTGCTAAGTGGCACAGTGTTCCGTGCGCTCCGGTGTCTAGTCATGCCTGCCACATGACCACGGAAATGTCTGCAGAAGCAGACAGCGCTGGCTCTTCGGCTTAGAAACAGAGATGAGCACTGCACCCTAGAGTCGGATACGACTGGCTTTCGAGCAAGGGAAACCTTTACCTTTACCTTTACTAGTTACAAACAAATAAATGATGCATGCCTCACTCTGTTAAGTAGACCTAGTCCTGGGTAAAGATATACAACAATGCACTATTTATGTCTTGGTGAATTTATCTGACACTAAATGGATCTAGAAAGATCACACAATATTTAAATAACTAAAATAACATTACATCAGTGCGTCATATTGTATCATGGGTGCCCAAACTTTTTAGGCCATGGGTCTGACCATGCCCCCTGGACAGCTGATCAGGCTGGTCACGTGGTTCCTCCCACTGGAAGCAGAAATAAAGTAAAATGCACTTGCGAATGCGGAGAACACGGCCGTAAATGACGCACGGCTGTTGTAAATGTGTTTACAACAGCTGCAGGTCATTTACGTCAGCGTTATGTGCATGTGTGAGTATGTAACACATCCCATGCATGCGCGCTTTACTTCCATTTCTGGGAGCGGCAAGGGCATTGGGAGCCGGATGAAATGGGCTGTAGTTTGGGCACCTCTGAATTAGATAGATATTCAACTGAATTAGCATAGGTAGAAAATTTACCACCACCTCAATGTTGTGTGCCTATTGCTGTTTCTTAAACTGCCCTTCTGGATCATGACATTAAAGCTTTCTCAGATATCTTTACCTGTGTCCATCTACCTGAGAATCTGCCCCACTACAATATATATGAAATTATTTGTAAAGTCTAGGGACTGCAGTGGCTCAAGTGGCTAAGACACTGACTGGAAGGCGGCAGGTCAGCAGTTTGATTCTCAAGTGCTGCAGGACGGAATGAGCTCCCGTCTTTGTCCCAGCTCCTGCCAACCGAGCAGTTCGAAAGCAAGAAATTGCAAGTAGAAAAATAGGGACCTCTTTGGTGGGAAGGTAAACAGCGCTCCGTGTGCTCCGGTGTCTAGTCATGCCTGCCACATGACCACGGAAACGTCTGCACAAGCAGTGCTGACTCTTTGGCTTTGAAACAGAAATGAGCACTGAACCCTAGAGTCGGATACGACTGGCTTTCAAGCAAGGGAAACCTTTACCTTTACCTAGTTGTAAAGTGAAAATTCTGAAGTAGGTATCCATGCTCACAAGTTCTTTTAAGTGAGAATAAACACACAAGATATCAGTTCATAGCAACTTTTAGAGAACAGACCCTTTTCAATTGTAGAATTTTATATTGTAGAATTTTGACGAAGCTTCTGGAGGTATCAGATGACCCTCAGGTGTTGGCTGTAGCTGCTCATGATGTGGGTGAATATGTTCGACACTATCCTCGAGGGAAACGGTATGCAAACCTTTTTACCCTGGCTTTGTGTCAGTCCTGAATGGCAGGGGCATCGTTTTTTAGGGACGACATGTTGGAAATGAAAGTAGCTACAATTACGGTTGAAAATTACGTGGTTTAAGCTTTTGAATGGGAAGCTTTAATGATACAGTGGAACCTCGCTTACCGTATTTATTCGAGTATAACGCGCAAAATTTTATACCCAAAAAAGAAATAAAAGTTTGGGTGCGCGTTATACACAAGGACTGGGTGCGCCTCTTTTAAACGAGCCTCAAGGGTAGGCACGGAGCACGCCACGGCCCTCCTCCCAGGCGGCAGCAGGCGCCCAGGTCCCGCCGCCGCCGCCGCTCACCTGCACGCACCCGCCGGGACGAGAAGGGAACCCTCCGGGGGAGGCGCTAACGCCAGCCACCCGCGCTACCCGGGCCGCGCGACCCAAGAAGCCGGCGCCGGGTAGGCACGGAGCACGCCGCGGCCCTACCCTCCCAGGCGGCGGCAGGCGCCCAGGTCCCGCTGCCGCCGCCGCTCACCTGCACGCATAAAAAAATTTTATACCGAGGTTTCATGGAAAATTAGGGGTGCGCGTTATACACGAGTGCGCGTTATACTCGAATAAATACGGTAACAAACGGCTCAGTTAACACAAAAAATGTATAACAAAAGGAAATCCATAGAAAATAATGGCTCAGTTAACAAAAAAAAATTGGAACAGATTAATTGGTTTTCAATGCATTTCTATGGGAAACCACGTTTTGGTTAACAAATTTTAGTTTTCAATGCATTCCCGTAGGAAATTGCACTCAATGCATTCCTATGGGAAATTTGCTTTACAAATTTTTCATAGTACAAAAGGTCCTGGAGAATGCATTAAATTTGTTAGGCGAGGTTCTACTGTATAGTGAGAAGTTAATTGAAGGCGATTCAGGCATGTAGTCTGCCATCTGATTGTTCTTTGAGATTTTTCTTTAAATGCAGATTTTTTTTAGAATTTAAAATGTCAGCTGGAAAATAGGATCTTTGCAGCATATTTTGGTGAAACAAATAGTGTGACATATTTTATGTGGGACTGTTGAATCCTTGTTATTGTGCCCTTTCTTAAAATGCTCATGAAATATATAGGCTTTACCGCATCCTATACAACATTCAACTTATTCTATTCTAAAATTCTTCAGCAAGTTGTAATAAGGAAACATCTATCTACAGCTTGATCTCTAATGACTCTTCCTTTTCTAAGTCCAGCTAAAAAATATTTGTTGTAAGCATCAATTTGCTTGCATGGGAAATTAACTTAATGTCCCACACTTGTCGCTCTCGGACATATTTTACTTTTGCTTCCAGGAGGGACAAGGGCAGCGTGGGCCGGAGGAATTAGTTTCAGGGGTGGATCCGGCCCACAGGCTGTAGTTTTAAGCAGAGAAAAAGACAGCCTAAAAATCTATCTCATCCTGTTGCAAAACAAATTGCAAGGCACATTTTACTTCCGCTTCCGGTGGGAGGAACCACATGGCCGGCCCGCTGAACCATGTGACCGGCCTGTGGCCCAAAAGGTTTGGGCACCCCTATTATAAAGGGATTTCATTTCTTCCTCTTCTGTTGTCTTAGTTTTTCTGCCTATAATATGAACGAGCCAAAGCAGTATTTGATCTGTTACTAACTCTATAGTTTTAGAGACTTGACATCACAGAAGACTTACATTTAAAGGCCAGAAGTGCATCTTTATATTTCAGATGCAGTGGAACCTCGGTTAACGTAATTAATGCGTTCTCCGGGACGTTTCTTACAAAGAAAATTACTTTAACTGAATTTCCCATAGGAATGCATTGAATGCAGTTTCCTATAGGAATGCATTGAAAACCAAAATACATTAACTGAAATGTGGTTTCCCATAGGAATGCATTGAAAACCAATTAATCTGTTACGGAAAAAATTCTGTAAACCGAAGCACTATTTTCTATGGATTTCTTTTTGTTATGTGATTTTTATGTTAACTGAGCTGTTCGTTAAGCAAGGTTCCACTGTACATAGAACATACCCATCAAGCGCCGCTCCGGAAAATACGGGAACTGCTCCGGCCTGGGTGCGCATGTGTTTGAAAAACTCTATTGCACATGTGCAGGGAAAACTCCATTGCGCATGCGCAAAACCCGTTTGTGCATGCGCCGAACCCATTTGCGCATGCACACATGGGTTCTGTGCATGCGCGCATGCGCGGTAACCCCTTTCCCTGCTGTTCTAAATATGGGACGGCACCGGGAAAGGGGAGGAACATGTGCCAAAATACGGGATTTCCTGGCCAATCCGGGATACTTGACAGGTATGACATCGAAAAGTGTCACTTCGTTTTGCCTCTGGTGAGTCTGAAACAAGATGAGGTCACTAGAAAATGATGATGGGAGGGTGATGGGTGCTCATAATTGGAAGAGGACTAAAACTTGTTTTTGTAGGTGCAGACCTATGATATCACTTCTGTTCTACCATCCATCTTACTCTCCTTTTTTCCCCCTAGTGTAATTGAGCAGCTTGGTGGAAAACAGCTTGTAATGAACCACATGCATCATGAAGACCAGCAGGTTCGCTATAATGCCCTGCTTGCTGTGCAAAAGCTGATGGTTCACAACTGGTAGGTTGAATGACTCACATTTTTCACAGAATGAATTTTTTATATGGTGCATAGAGTCCAAGTCATTGATTATGGTATTGATTGGATTTGTGTGATTGGGTATCATTTTAATTTTACTTCTTTGTATTTGGCACAGTGATTATCTTTGAAGGTTATGGCTTTTAAATGAGTTTAATGATAGATTTGTACTACTTCTTTTGTGGCATTTTATATTTGCAATCAAAGACGGTGATTTTTATTTTATTTATTTATTTTATATTATATTCATATTTATATAGCCGCCCAACTCACGAAGACTCTGGGCAGCATACAATCTTAAAAACCTTTAAAAAAGAACAACCCCATTAAAATAAATTACCTTGCTAAACCGCCCCCCCCCCCAATATTAAAAAGAGGAAAATTACTTTGATATTAAAACAATCCGCAGGTGGGGGTCACGACATCTTCAGGACCCCACACCTGTCCCGCCAGCCATGTTTTCAGATCTTTCCTGAAGGGCAGCAATTCCGTCTGCAACCTTAGTTCCACTGGCAGGAGGTTCCATAGGGCCGGAGTGGACACAGAGAAGGCCCTCCTTCTTGTGCTAGAGAGACGGGCCCCTCTAGCAGATGGTACAAGCAGAGAGCCCCTCCGGTCCACTCTGGTTGGACAGACAGACTTCTTGGGGTGATGCGGTCTCTTAGGTATCCTGGCCCACTACCATATAGTGATAGTAGCATATGTATAACAGATGAAATCTTTGGCTTTTGCCTACATTTTTGCTTCCAGCCCTGCTTCCCCTGCCTTCATTTTGATCGAAGAGAATAGAAATTTAGGTGGACCATATGAAAAGAAGTGAGGATGAAACACTAAACATATGATATACACTTTGCTTTTAGTTAGAGTGCCTGATTTCATAGCCATTAATGTATATCCATTGGAATTGCCTTCCAGAAAAAAAGCCCATTAACAAATTGACAAAAGGTATCTTGGACAGAAATGAAAGATGTTTACACCTTCTGAGCTGTGAAAGTTTAAGAGAAAAATGCATTCTTAAAAGTTTTTTCACTGACTATAAAACTTTCTATTGCAAGCTATTAAGTTCTAAGTTATACTGAAAGTATAAAATAAATGAGAATTCAATTATAAAATATGAACTTGATAACTTGTAAAATGTAATTTTATTTAAAATATATATACAGTAGAACCTCGCATAACGACCAAACTCCGTTCCATGAAGTTGGTCGCTATGTGATTTTTAGCGCTATGCGATTCAAATGGGTGATACCTCGGATAAGGAACAAAAAATGGTCGTTATCCGAGGTTCCTGTGCCAAATACCTGGGATAACGACCATTTTTAGTGGTTTTTAGCATTATGCGAGGTATCGCCCTAGCATAAAAACCGTGTTGTTATGTGAATAAATCATTATGCGATGCACTCGTTATGCGAGGTATTACTGTATATTTTGTTTACAAAACTTGTTTCTCATTTTTGAAAACAACAGTCACGAGTTGATATATCCATGTGTACAACTGGCCAATATCAGGACACATAAGGAAAGCTGTGTGACCAAAATAAAATAGGCTGTGTGTATTTTATCAGTAATGTTATTATTTTTAAAATGGCTGAGTAAACTTAGCCCTTTTCTGATACAGTGTTTTAGTAGCAATAAAAGGGACTACTGGCTGTTTGCCCGATTTTAGTAAACGAGATACTCTAGACTAGAGCCATGGTTCCCAACGTGGGGTACACATCCCATGGGGGGGGGGGGATCATGGAGGGGATTTGATTTTAAGGGGGGCAGTTCGAGAATGAGTTAGACCAAGTTAATGACCTTTTAGGTTTCCTCCATGTGAATAGGTGTTCACTTTTTGAATAATAAGAATTATATGTTGTGGGGGTGGGGATAAGGATTTTAGAGATGCTTAGGTGGGGCATGGCCCAAAAAGGGTTGGGAACCATTGCTCTAGAGGAAGGAGACCCTATTTTAAGTTAAATAGCAACCCTGGACTTAGTGAAGGAGTTTGAAGATGTTTATTGTTTAGCGGTGGCACACAGTGGGTAGAGGACAGTTGAGTGACTTCCATACTATGAATGTGGAAACCTCTATGGAGCCCAAGGTAGACAATGGATCTCGTGAAGGAAGCCCCTGCTTTATGGGATCCCAGGATGTATTGGCTCAGGCTCCAATCCCAGCAGCCTACAGGAAAGTTGCTTAAACTGAGTATAGCACTTCTGTTGCAAATGTTATCAGAAGTCTTAGGGTGGGCCTTTCCTGAAGCCATGTGTTGATGGTACATTCTTTCTGAAAATCAGTTAGGAAAGCCTTCCCACAATGTTCTTAGCTTAGGGGAGAACTTTGTCTTTCTGAGAAGAAGGTGCACTGCTTTCACCATGTCTAGGAGCAATTGCCCCTTCTTCTAGGGGTTAATTGTAGCTCTCCTGCTTACTTTAGCCTCTATATTGATTTAGTTCTGAACAATTAATGGAATTGTTATGGTGCTGCCATTATTTTTACATTGTTCTTTACTCTCCTGTCAGGCAAGGACTCTTGAGGGTGCAGAATCTTTTGCTCATCCTGTCTGCTACTGTTCCTTTCATTTACCTTATTTGCCGGCGTATAAGATGCACCAGAGTATAAGATGCACCCCGTTATTACCAAAAGAGCCGACTATAGGCCACTATATACAGTACAAGATGCACTCCATTTTCCAGTGTATTTTAAGGAGGAAAAAGGTAGTATTATATGCCAGCCAATATGGTAATTTTCTTTAAAAATAATACGGTGCACTGTGTTTTCAACTGGTTGCAGTGTTGAAGGCTCTTATTCTCTTTTCCATATAGAATAGATAAGTGTAGCAGTTACTTTGCATTTAATGCATGGTGGGCTCCCAAAAAAAATTCTACCACACTGTGGGTGAGGCCTACTCTGTGGGTATGGCCATGTGACTGGGTGGGCGATCTAGTCATGCCTGCACATGACCATGAAAATGTCTGCAAATGTAAATGGAAATGAGCACTGCATCCTAGAGTCAGATACGACTGGCTTTTGAGCAAGGGGGACCTTTACCTTTACTAACCACTTGCAGCTAAACAGGGCCAAACTTCACAGCAAATTTGAATACCAGTCAGGGATCTTCTGTTATTAGGTAAAGGTTGCCCTTGCTCGAAAGCCAGTCATATCCAACTCTAGGGTTCAGTGCTCATCTCTGTTTATAGCCAAAGAACCAGTGCTGTTTTCTGTGGTCATGTAGCAGGCATGACTAGACACCAGAGTGCACGGAACACTGGTTTACCTTCCCACCAAATTGGTCCCTATTTATCTACTTTCTGTTTATTGCTTTCAAACTGCTAGGTTGGCAGGAGCTGGGACTGAGATGGGAGCTCATTCCATTGTGCAGCACTCAGGTCTAAAACTGCTGACCTGCTGATCTTCCAGTCATCAATTTCAGTGGCTTAACCACTTGAGCCGTCCCAGTAAATTATCTCCCCAACACGGGGCTGCACATGCATGTGTGAATGTGCATGCATGCGCGCACGTGCATACACACACACACCCAGGCGATGGACTTACCCAAAAGTGGCAGGCAGCAGCGCTTCATCCTCCGCCTTGCCCCGGGGCCACGGAGGCAGTGGAGGCTCAGGAGGAGAAAGAGCACCCGGGCGGTGGTGGCAGCAGGGCATCCCTGCCAAGCCCAGCCTGAGTGCTGCCTACTCCTCGGCCACGGCGGTGTTTTGGAAGGCGAAAGGAGCGCCTGGGTGGTGGCGGCAGCAGGACGTCCTTGCTGAGCCCAGCCGGGGTGCTTCCTCCTCCTCCTCCCTGCCCCCGGAGCCATGGTGGTGATGGCGGCTTTGCGGCAAAAGGAGCGCATCTGGAGTGGGGTGAGAGGAGGAGGTGGGCGGGGCAGGGAGGTGGGCGGGGCCTCCCCCCAAATTGGTCCAAACCGGCTGGAGCCCACCACTGATTTAATGTCATGAAAATGGTAGAAGCCTGATTACAGTTACCAGATTTTTGTTCTTTATATGCAGTCCTTCCTTCGGCTTGGAAATACTCACTTTCAGAATGTTAGAAATCACAATACAGTGATACCTCATACAACGTCCAAACTTGGTTCCACAAGTTTGGACTTTATATGGATTTGGACTTTGTATGAGGCATGCAAAATCCTAGCCGCGATGCCTCATACAATGTCCAAATCCTTGCCGCGATGTCTCATACAACGTCGTTTCACTAGAGATACATTGTACTGTAACAGCACAGACTTCAGGGCAAAGTCAAGGAAACTGAGAGAACTTTAAGAAATCATTGTCTAAAGGCTAAAAACATTACAAAAACATGTCAAACAACCCTGATTGTCCAAGAACCTGAAGAATGCTGCAAAAATCCCAGGAATGCTTCTAAAAATTCTGATGAAAAAATTCCAAAAATCCAAAATGTGCTCAAAACCACTCCTAAACACTCTTCGCCTCATGCAAAACCCACAAGAGCAATGCACGCATGTGTCCTGCCTTTTATACTGCCCAGGCACAATGCAACCTGGGAAAAACCCAATGCCTCATACAACGTCACACGACTTTATATGAGGCAACTTTTTTCAAGGAATTAGGCGATGTATGAATCTGATGTTGTATGAAGCGGACTTTGTATGAGGTATTACGGTAGCTGCAAAAGATAGTTTATTTTCCTTTTCTTGTTGTTGCACATACTGTATTATAGTTTTCTTTAATTAAAAAAAATGCGTGTGCATTGCCAATATTCCTCATAACCCTTTGAGAAGTATTACTCAGTATTTTACTGGAATACCCAATGTAGTATTGTGAACAGAGTGATGGACTAGGACGCAGAAGGCTTGGTTTAGAACCTCCCCAAGGCAATGGAAACTCATTGGTGATGTGCAACTGATAAAACGACTCCTTAAAATATCGCAATTACCTTGAAAGCCATATCAGAATCACATGTTGATTACACGTAACCAAATCAAGTCTTTATTACTGTCTAAGACCAGCATAGTATGGCATATAACAAGAAGCACTGGTCCTAGGCCAAGACTGCAGCTAACAGCTTTTAAGTGGCTTTTTAATAAATCCATTATTAGGAAATTAGCCCTGTTCAGGAGACAGAAATGTGTGAGGCACAGCAGCCCACATGCAACTCCTGTCTCATGTACGTATTGCATTCATGAAAAGTCTCTGAAAAAAGGTTTTAAGAGTATCTAGTTCAGTGTTGGCGAACCTTTTAGAGACTGAGTGCCCGAGGAGGCATGAGATCAGGCACCATGAGTGCCCACACACACCCCACAGGGCCTCCCAACCCCCATGAGTGTTCCACACCCCTGCAGGGCCTATCCACCCTCCACAAGTTCTCCCAACCCCCATGGGGCCTTCCCACCCCATGAGGCCTCCCCACTCACATGACTGCTCCCGCCACGTGGTCTCCCCATCCTCCCATGACTACTTCTCACCCCCTGCAGGGCCTCCTAACCCCCACAAGTGCTCCCCACCATCCTGTGGGGGGCCCTACCCCCACGAGTGCTCCATATTTATTTATTTTATTATTTATTTATTTATTGTTAAATTTTTATATTGCCCACTCAGCCAAAGCCGACTCCGGGCGGTTCACAACAGTGGGTAAAAACAGATAAAATGTCCCACAAGGGCCCTCCCGAACCACCACAGAGCCTCCCAACCCCCCACGAGTGCTCCCCATCCCTTACTACACCCCATGGGGCCTCCTCACCTTCTCATGAGTGCTCCCCACCCCCACAAGTGCTCCCCACCCCCCATGAGTTCTCCCTACCTTACCTCGCCCAGCCACAGCCTCCCTGCCTGGATTTCAGCCTCCCCTCTCGCCACCCCTTTGAACGAGGGAGAGGGGTATTGGGGAAGCAGGGCGGGGCTTCCCCTCGATGGCCCATGTGCCAGAATAAAGGCTTCTGCATGCCACTTCTGGCATGCGTGCCATAGGTTCGCCACCAGGGATCTAGGACTCTTTGTAGCATGGAGGGTTTTAAATTTAAGTTTGGCCAAACTCCTTTTCCAGATCTTTGCACTAAGACAAATTTGCACAGTCCAGATTATAGTTAACCCAGTTAACTATATAGGAAGTTGGTTTGCTTCCCATTGTGTAATAAATGTGAAACAGCTGGCAGATTATTATAATGTTACAACAATCTGAAGCCAAGCTTTCTGCCATCATTTCCAGTCTTCCACTTGGCTGGAGTGTTTTTGTTCCATTCAGTGATAAATCACTGTGGAAATGACCCAGAGGTGACCTCTACTCACATCTTTGTCTCCTTCTGTACCACTAACCTGGCACAGATGCCTGCTTTTATAAGTGTCCCTGTAAATTTTAGAAACTCACACTGAAGCTGGACTGCTCTTCTCTATTACATCTTGCAAAATACTTTTTACCTGATTCCATGAGGGACCTTTCTAAACATATCTGGTACACCTTGTTTTCAAGCGTAAAAGGATTTTTATTTTTCCAACTAAATCTTACTCCCTGGATCTGTAAAGAAGCATTTTTTGTTTGTTACATTTTTAAGCTTCGGTTTTTCAAAAAAAAGGAAAGGAAAAAAAAAACACATGAAAAAACAGCTGTATCTGATCACAGTATTTTTTTCCTGTAAAAGAGACGCATCATTTACAGATGTCCTTTATGACTCCTTCAATACAACTGTACTTAGTAAATGTATGAATAGGAGCAAAAAAAGCAAATAACTAGCCTGACAGTTAGGTATATATCATTATTACAGGCTATTACTGCCACCCTATTCCTTGGGAACAGAATACAGACGGACTTCTAAAATGCTATTTTTCATGCTGTGTAATCTAATAGTCCCATTACCTATCCGCTATAATTATATAACCTGTGCATGCTCTAAGAGTTTATTGTGTCCTAGCCTATGCAAAAGGGGAGGAATAAGACATGGTAAATATAATTTTGCAAAAGATAAGACTCTGAAACCTATATTTTATTTTACTCTAGCTATTTAGAAGGGAAGCAGTTCTTAGAATACAATATGTACTCTGGTGCAGTTGAAGATATAGACATTAATGGGCAGTGAGTAGATCTCCCATCCAAAAGATCATCAAGCAAAGAGCATAAAGGGAATGGGGATAGAGTGAGCAAATGCTTATCTATAAAGCTTAGGGAAAGGTCGCCCTTGTTCGAAAGCCTGTCATATCCAGCTGGCTTTCTTGCTCCTCTCTGTTTATAGCCAAAGAGCCAGTGCTGTCTGCGTCTGCAGACGTTTCCGTGGTCATGTGGCAGGCACAACTAGATGTCAGATTGCACGGAACCCTGTTACCTTTCCTGCTGAACTGGCACCTATTTATCTACTTGCAATTAATTTCTTGCTTTCAAACTGCTAAATTTCGAAAAGCTCCCCTTCTTGGCTCGTCTGAAGCTCCCCACTCCTGTAATAATAATATTAATTATTATTATTATTGTTAATGTTATTATTATTGTTAATGTTATTATTATTATTGTTAATGTTATTATTATTGTTAATGTTAAGGTTTTGTAGATTTTATATTTGTTTTTAGATAGTAAATGGCACAGCGGGGGTGGGTGGGTAATATTGTTATGTTTTTAAGGGTTTTTTAATTGTTTTATATTGGTTTTAACTTGTGTACATGGCCCAGAGTCCATTGGATAGGGCGGTATATAAATCTATTAAATTAAATTAAAGTACATTGGCAGGAGCTGAGACAGAGATGGAAGCTCACTCCATTATGCATTGCTCAGATCTCAAATTGCTGACCTGCCGACCTTCCAGTCGTCAAGTTCAGCATCTTAACTATTAAACCACTGCAGTCCCTCTGTATAGCTTACAATACAATTTTTGAACCACAGTCAGGCGTACCTTGTTATGCTGGCTAGTCTTTCTCACACTAGGTCAGGTGAAAGGAATGATGAAATGAATTCTCCAAAAGGTGGCTTCATTTGGGCACTTTCTGTCATATAATCTAGGCACAAAAGAGACAATGGGGCTGTCTTTTTGTTTGCGTAGCGTGTAGGATGAGGATGGGCTTGTCACATGGCTGATATTACTTTGTATTATTTATACTGTATCATTATATTGCTTTGTATTATTGTAAACCGCTTTGAGTTCCCTTTATGGGAAGGAAAACGGTATAGAAATCTAAGCAATAAATAAGGAATGCTTACACAAGCCAGCATATAGAGGGCACCTCTCTCAGTAGCTTCTCACCTTTCCTCTTCCACCATGAGCAACCCCTTCTGTAAGTTTCAACCTCCAAGATTTCCATTGATTCTTAGGAGCCCTGTTATCCACATGGTGAACACGTTTGAAAATATTGCTTTATGGACTGACTGTTATGTAGTGGACTTTCATTGTCTCTCATTTTTAGCCTTTGTAGCTCAGAGGTGACAGAATAAAAACAGCCAAACTCTGTGGTTATCCCCGTGTCAATAAGTTTCCAACTGTGATTTGCATCGGTTCCATGGAGATTGGCAGGATCATCCAGTTGTCTTTCATGTAATAACTCACATTAAGTAGCAATTAAGGATTCCATAAATAATGCTGCCCACGTAGTGAGGTAAGCGTAGCAGTACAGTAGTTTTCATGTTGAATTCTAATCTTAGTAACTGAAAAGACCAAATGCACATTTAGTTATATGTTAACATGTTCAAAAAATAAAGAATGCTTAGTTTAAGTAGAGTTCTGGTGCGATTGAAGTCATTGACGGTCAAGAAACTTCCAGCTTTGCATTCAAGGGAAGCTACACAAAATAGCTTCATATCTGAAATTAATATTCTGTGTCTGTCTCCCTTTGTGAGTTCCATAATGAAGGTTTGGTTTCCTCTTGCAGAAATTGACATCTTGCACTTACCCATTTAAGAGTTACATTGTGGGGTTATATTCTATAATAATAATAATAATAATAATAATAATAATAATAATAATAATAATAATAATAATAATAATAATAATAATAATAATAAATGTGCCATCAAGTCACTTCATGTTTATGGTGATCTTCCCAAGTTTTTCTAGGTATAAAATACTTAGGCATGCTTTACCAGTCCCTGCTGCTACAAATGCTCTGGGGTCATGAACCTTTCCCCAGGCTGCACAAATGACAGGAATGTGACCCATCAGGCACCATTGGGTGCCTGATGGGTGCCTGATGGCACTTTCCAGCATTTGACTTTGTAGCCAGGTGCTCCAACCTACCCATACCTGTCAACTGCTGGTCCGAAAAATACGGGACCTGCGCAAATGGTTCTGCGCAGGTCACCTTCTACGCATGTGTAGAAGGCTATGCCACTTGCGTAGCCTCCTACGCAAGCGGCGTAGCCTTTTACACATGCATAGAACGGGGCTACACAAGCATAAAACCCTTCTACGCATGCGTAGAAGGCGACCTGCGCAGAAGAGCTGCACAGTACCTCCTTTTCCCTGCTGCAAAATTCCGGGGTTTCAGCAGCGCAGGGCGGGAAATGGCGCAAATCGGCGCCAAAAACCATGACATTCCGGCCAATCCAGGAAGGTGACAGGTATGACTTACTGAACTATCCCAGCTCCGTTAATTCTACTCCATACCTCCTACTTATTTTCTTTTCTTTTTTACTCTTAGTATCTCACCATATCATGACAGATATTGATGTTGGCATTTGTTTGTTGATAACAGTTTTTTATTCTGATTTCTTTATTTGAGAAAACAGCACTTTAAATTTTGTGTGAAACTAAGTCTAATTAAGTTTCAGTCAGTTTCAATTTGTTTCTGCCTCTTAGATTGATGTTGCCATGGTGTAAAATGCAACATTTTCCAATACACAAATTATTTCCTGCTCAACTTGCTCATCATGCTTTTCTTCATATGAATGAAAAAAGTAGCATAGATTACCAAAGCAAATGAAATTTCAAGTCAAATTGTAAACGTACTTACTTAGACATAGATCTTCCCATACTATGTAGCATATTGGGCAGCAAGAGATCTCAATCTCCAGTGGTTTGGGTCTTGGGCGAGGAGTACTTCGGCATCGGCCCATGCCATTTTCAGGGTCTTTAAATCTCCCATGAAAATTCTTTGCTATGTATTTCAAGGGCATCCTCGTTGTCATTTGGCATTAAGAGGGGTCCACCTTATTGAACTTTATTTTCTCCATACAAAAATAATAATACTAGCCTGCCATTTGGAGTCTTCTTTGTGTAATGATGTTGTGTAATTTGCATGCGCCACTCCTTTGAAGCACCTCCTCATTGGTAATATGGTCAATATATTGAATGTTTAAAATTCGGCAGAGGCACCTCTGCTGGAAGACGTCAAGTCTCTTGTTGATCCTTGCTGATACCTTCCAAGTTTCTTGAGTAAACATTATATGGGGTCTGACTGGATCAAAGATAAGCACTTTAACTGAACTGCACATTCTTAGCTCTCCTTTTATTTATCCATATCAATGAACTAAATTGGTATATTTCTTTAATTTTCTTCCAGTTCTAAAGAACACTAATAGAATGTTATAAAATTATATAGAATTTATATAGATATTTGCCACTTAATAGCCTTATTCCTTAGAGTCACATATTTAATAATACTTTATTGTATCAAATCCTTTTGCTTTGGATAGTACATTACATTAGATTAGGCTTATTGAATCAATGGCAGTTTGACAAGTCAGTTCCTCTGTAAGTTCTATTGATTAAAATGGGCCTTCTCTACATGTGACTTACTTTAGCATAGTAAGTTACAACTAGAGCAGGCACTTTTGAATTAATGGAACTTACAGAATAATTGAGTCACCAGACCTTTACTGAGTCAGTAGACTATGCTAGTGCAATTTGCTAAAGGATTCCAGACACTTTTATCCCGCTGTTAGAGTAGGGGTGATTTGGAGATCATGGGGAATGTGTGACCCTCTGGTGTTAGCAGACCAAAATGCCTATGTTCCCTCAGTATTAACAGTCAAGGACTAATGAAGAGCTGCAGTCCAGCTTTTGGAGACTAATGTGTAAACCATTCATAGATTAGCAATTGCCTGTTAAAGAGATGATTCTTGTCCCTCCATGACTATATCTTGATCTGGTATATATTTTGGTAAGCCAGTTTAATGAAATTCAGTGAATATAGAAAACTGCTTGCAGACAAGTCCATACATTATAATTGGGTTTGGGACTTGCATCTTATTTCCCTCCTCTTCAGATTTATTTAAGAGATTTTTTTAGACTAGTTCACTTACTTTTTTTTTTGTGGGGGGGGGGGGGGGGGAGATTGATAGTTCACCTACTGTGTTTGTTCACTATTCACACACATTAAAAGATGCAGAGACCAAATTATGGAAACAACATGTTATTTATGAATTGTGGCTACAGTAGAGCATAGGAGGACAGGAAAACATCACAGGCAGCAGTATGAGAACTGTGGAATGTGAGGGCACAAATATTGTGAAACATAATAAAGCAAGAACACAAAAATGTGAGAACCATGAAATAAAAACCATCTGACTGTATTTGAGTAGTGGTATAAATTTGTGCAAAAAATTGTTTGGAAACCCTTTAAGGTAACATTTGATATGATCATAGAGAATGAGTGAGCATAGATTTATGCTCTTTAGTACCACAACACTGCCTTGCAGGAATTCTGGATGACTACATTTTTTTTATTAAAAAGTAAGGAGAGATATTGAGTCATCACCTCTTAAGACTGATCTTTCACACTTGACATCTGTCAACCATGTAAACCTGTTTGGTATATTACTCAGATTAAATAGTCTTGGCTCCTGTTAGAGTCTGATTGTATGGAACATGGGAATCTGTTAAATGATATGCTGGTAAGATACTAATCAGACAGAACAGCTTTCTTTTGGAAGGTTTGAATGTAAATTAGTTGAATAAGAAGCTGTCACATAGACAAAAGAAAGAGCTAGCTGCGAATTCACTCCCAGCATTACCAAGTAGGAATGGGAAGGACTTATAACCAAAACTCTATATAGCTGCTATGAGTTAGGGTAGACTAGTCTTCCCCTACTGGTTTTGGACTACAACTTCCATCAGCCCTCACTAGCATGGTCAATGGCATTCGTGGTGCTTGTAATCTAGGTATTTGATGCTCAGTGGGAGGTATTTGTTGGAGCCAGCTTTTCGAAGTAGCAATCAATACACCTCCTGTCTAAAAATATATCAGGATTTAAAACACTTTTCTTACCCTTGCTTTCTTTCAGGGAGTACCTTGGAAAGCAGCTACAGTCAGAACAACCTCAAACAGCCACAGCACGGAGCTGAGACTGCTTTTCCTCTGGTGGCAATAGCTGGAGAAATCGTAACTTCCTTGAAGTACGAATAAGAACATAATGTGGTTGCAATCCCTTCGTTGCCTGCCCTGCTACTGTGTCAAACTCTTTCACAATATCCTTCCGATATCGTTGCCCGGAGTGCAATTTATTGTCTAGTAAACAGATTCAGACAGTTTGCTTGCTGCAGTCCTTCTGTATTGCAAAAATATCTAAGAAATATAGCTGATATGTGTTGCCTTTACTTTGTGTATTTATTGTCTCTTCAAAAAAGGACAGAAAAAGAATTAAATAATAATCATTCCATATCATTCATTGTCTTTGTTGATTGTTGTTTTCTTTTTGCTATGAATTGTATTTACAACTGAATTAGTATTCTATTACCAAAAAATCTACTGTTAGATTCACAGTCAAGGACTGATAAAATTAACAGTTCAAGACCTAACCAAGTACCTAAAAACAGTTAAGGTAACATCTAAGTACAGTATATAGGCAGTTCCTAGTAAAGTTGTCCCCCTCAAGAATTGTTGCCTTGCTATGGTGAAGGGCATTGTGTCATTCAATGAGGTTATGAGTTATTCCATGTAGGGCCACCCATGACAGACAGGCCAAAGTGGAGAACTCAAACTAAATGCAATCCACTGGGGAAGGAAATTGCAACCCACTCCAGTATCTCTGCCATGAAAATCTCATGGATAGTATCAAAAAGCTAAAAGACAAGCTGTGACAAACCTAGGCAGCATAATAAGAGAAAAAATAGGGATACCCTGCTGACAAAAGTCTGCATAGTTAAAGCAATGGTCTTTCCAGTAGTGATGAATGGCTGTGAGAGCTGGACCATAAGAAAGGCTGAGCATAGAAGAATAGATGCCTTCAAACTGTGGTGTTGGAGAAGACTCTTGCGAGCTCCCTGGACTGCAAGGAGATCAATTCCTTGTATTTACAACTGAATTATTATTCTATTACCAAAAAAAATAATACTGTAAGATTCACAGTCAAGGACTGATATAAAATTAACAGGCCATGACCTAACCAAGGACCTATAAACAGTTACGGTAACATCTAAGTCTGCGCCGACCCTATGGAACCTCTTGCCGACTAAGTTGCGTCTACAGGCGGAGTTGCTGCCCTTCAGGAAAGAGCTAAAAACCTGGCTGGCAAAGCAGGTGTGGGGCACCGGGAGAGTGGTGACCCCTGCCTGTTGGCTCATATAACAAGATCGCTCTCTGTCTCTTTTAACTTATGAGGTGGGTGGGTAATTTCGTGGGTACTTTTTATGGGTTTTTAAAAAGGGTTTAGCTATGTTGGTAATGTTTGTTTTAATTGCTGTTAGCTGTCCAGAGTCAGTGTCGAGTTGGGCGGCAATAGAAATTAGAAAAAAATAAATAAATAAAATTTGTCAATCCTAAAGGAAATCAACCTTTGCTCCTTGGAAGGAGAGATACTGAAGCTGAAGCTCAAATATTACTGCTCAAAAAACAAAGCACACAAAAATAATGCATCCCATGATCTGAATGACTGAAATACTGTATTCCTATTGTTGTTCACATACTGTAGTCAAATGTGCTGACAACAAAATCACACAAAACTTAACAATGGGAATCAAATTCATCAACCCATGGAGGTCTGGATTTGGAGTTACACTCAGAGTGACAGTGGAAGAAACACTACAAGCTGATCCAACTGTGATGTAGTGTCCTTAAATCAAGTCAAAATGAGGCTCAGTAGTGTGTGTGGCCTCCACGTGCCTGTATGACCTCCCTGCAATGCCTGGGCATGCTCCTGATGATGTGGCGGATGTCTCCTGAGGGATCTCCCACACCTGGACTAAAGCAACCCCCAACTCCTGGACAGTCTGTGGTGCAATGTGGCATCGGTGGATGGAGCGAGACATGATGTCCCAGATATGCTGAATCAGATTCAGGTCTGGGGAACGGGCGGGCCAATCCATAGCATCAATGCCTTCATCTTGCAGGAACCGCTGATACACTCCAGCCACATGAGGTCTAGCATTGTCGTGCATTAGGAGGAACCCAGGACCAACCGCACCAGCATATGGTCTCACAAGGGGTCTGAGGATCTCATCTCGGTACCTAATGGTAGTCAGGCTACCTCCGGCGAGCACATGGAGGGCTGTGTGGCCCTCCAGGGAAATGCCACCCCACACCATTACTGACCCACCGCCAAACCGGTCATGCTGGAGGATGTTGCAGGCAGCATAATGTTCTCCACGGTGTCTCCAGACCCTGACACGTCTATCACATGTGCTCAGTGTGAGCCTGCTTTCATCTGTGAACAGCACAGGGTGCCAGTGGCGAACCTGCCAATCTTGGTGTTCTCTGGCAAATGCAAAATGTCTTGCACGGTGTTGGGCTGTAAACACAACCCCCAACTGTGGTCATCGGGCCCTCATACCACTCTCATGGAGTCTGTTCCTTACCGTTTGAGCAGACACATGCACATTTGTGGGCCACTGGAGGTCATTTTTCAGGTCTCTGCCAGTGCTCCACTTGTTCCTCCTTGCACAAAGGCAGAGGTAGCAGTCCCTCCTACGGCCTCCTCCACGTCTCCTGATGTACTGGCCTGTCTCCTGGTAGCGCCTCCATGCTCTGGACACTACGCTGGCAGACACAGCAAACCTTCGTGCCACAGCTCGCATTGATGTGCCGTCCTGGATGAGCTGCACTGCCTAAGCCACTTGTGTGGGTTGTAGGCTCCGTCTCATGCTACCACTAGAGTGAAGGCACCGCCAGCAAGTGACCAAACCATCAGCCAGAAAACAAAGGAACTGAGATGTGGTCTGTGGTCACCTCCTGCTGAACCACATCTTTATTGGGGATGCCTTGCTAATTGCCTCTGATGTCCACCTGTTGTCTCTTCCATTTGCACAACAGCATGTGGAATTGATTGTCAATCGGTGTTGCTACCAGGGTGGACAGTTTGATTTCACAGAAGTGTGATTGACTTGGGGTTACATTGTGTTGTTTAGGTGTTCCCTTCATTTTTTGGAGCAGCATACTTTGACCACAAAGTGAGAAGAGAGGACTCACTGGATGAGGCCCTGATGCTAGGAAGGATTGAAGGCAAAAGGAGGAGGCAGCAGAGGATGAGATGGTGAGACTACATTGTTGATGCGGTGGGCATGGATCGGGTCGGAATTGAGTGTGTAACTGAACAACAAAAAGGTTTGGTAAATTTGAAAATAATAATAATTTCGTGTCAGAAATTATTTTGGGTTGAAAGAATTTTTGCTGGCGGAACTCCACTCAGGGGATGCCCGAATGAGGATCTTTTCATGTCCCCAAGATCTTTTACCACCAAAGTTGTCACTATTTATCTACTTGCAATTTCATGCTTTCAAACTGCTAGGTTGGCAGGAGCTGGGACAGAGACAGGTGCCCAAACTGTCATGCAGTACCCAGGTCTCGAACTGCTAACTTGCTGGCCTTCCAGCTAACAAGGTGAGCTTATTAACCAATGAGCCACCTACTAATTTGAAGATGAGGCTGCATGGTGTTGGCTTCAGGGGTGCACGTCCACTTTAATAATAGTAATAATAAAAATGATGATGATGATGATGATGATGCACTGTCAAGTCAATTTTTACTGATGGTAAGAATCAGCACAGCTAGGTGCTGGTTGAACTAACAAAGAAATGGGGCCAGAAGACCTCTTCACAGGGTTTTCTTGGCAGAGGGTAGTCGGAATTGGTTTTCTATTCTCTTCTGTGCTCTGCAATTGTGCAGTTTGCCCATGGCCACACATACTGGCTCCTCTGGGATGCATAGTGGAGGCCTTAGCTATTGAACTCAGTGCTAGCCACCCCACTTCCCCACCCCCCAATTTTTTAAAATAATACTTCACTGCTCTTGGTAGATGATCTTTGTAATTTTAAAATGAGCACACATGCTTGCTTGCCTCCCTTCTGCCAACAGAAAAACAAAAATTCTTCCGGACTTTATTTTATAATTGGGAAAGAAAATATAATTGGAATAAGGTTGCTGGGTGGCATGAGTCATTAAACCATTTGAAAAAGCAGAGAATCACCTCCTTAGGCTCCTTGCTAGAGTTATAGCAAATGAGCCTGCATCATCTTGTCAAAGGCTCTTCATTGACATTTACCTAAATGTTATAGCAACTCACATTCCTCTATAGGGCTCAGTTTTCAGAAGTGGTTTACCAGTCCCACCCAGTGGTGGGATTCAGCAGGTTCGCACCAGTTCGCCAGAACCAGTAGCAGAAATTCTGGCTGGCCTTGCCCATCTAAGTTTTGAAATAAAGTAGTCCTAATTCAGGTGCAATGCAGGGCTTTTTCCTTGGCCATGCCCACCATACCACACCCACAGAGTAGGTAGTTAAAAAATTTGAATACCAGCTCTGGTCCAACCTCTTAGTGGTACTCTGGGACAATGCAAGATAGCTCAAGACTAGTAAAAGGAAAGGTTTACCCTGCTCGAAAGCTAGTTGTATCTGACTCTAGGGTTCAGTGCTCATTTCTGTTTCAAAGCCAAAGAGCCAGCACTGTCTTCAGAGGCGTTTCCATGGTCATGTGGCAGGCATGACTAGACACCGGAGCACACGGAGCACTGTTACCTTCCCACCGAAGTGGTCCCTATTTATCTACTTGCAATTTCTTGCTTTTGAACTGCTAGGTTGGCAAGAGCTGGGACTACTCAAGACTACAGGACATGAAACGTGTATCAGCTACATTTATTCCAGGAGATCTTGGCTGGCCCCTATCATGGAACATGATGGTGATTCAAACTCTCAACCATGGCCAGAGGATCCAGGCCACTGAGCTGTATTGGCATTAATAGAGTCGGTGCAATAAACTAAAACTTCAGTCTCGTAGAGCTGTGGCAGATAGTGAAGCATAGTTCAATATTATATTTTGTTCAACAATTATCATATCTTCTCACTGACAGTCAATTTATTTCTGTGCCTTAGCTTCAAATACCATAAGATGATGCCTGACATAAAAGAAGCAAGGAAGCTGTTAATAATAAAAATTTGAGGAAAGAATGAATACATTTTAACAGCTTGCTCATAGCCTTTTTCTTGCCACTTAATATTCACTATATCTAATAAAAACATGAGCAAATACATTCTCTTCTTTTAGTCAATGACGTTTGCTTTTTATGGCTCTAACCTTCTTTGAAATCACCATACTGTAGCTCAAGACCAATGCATATGTTGAAAACTCTACACTGGAGAAGTCAGGGATAAGCCCCCTCCACCTCAACTTGCTCTGAAAAGGGCATTTAGCTGGCTCAACCTGCTTTTAACATTTTAGAAGGTTTCCTTGAAAATGGGAAATTTCATTACAGAGAAATCAAAGGACCAAATTCTGCATTTGGTTCCTCACTTTCCACACGAACACCTCCAGCTATGTGGGGTTTTGGCAGCATAGCTAGATAAACTTTCAGTTGGCTCTGTCAGCTGCTGGAAATAGCTTTTTTATCAGCCTCTACCTTGCACTGGCTCAAGTGGCTAAGGCGCTGACTGGGAGGCAGAAGGTCAGCAGTTGGATTCCCAAGTACTGCAGTATGGAATGAGCTCCCATCTTTGTCCCAGCTCCTGCCAACCTAGCAGTTCGAAAGCAAGAAATTGTAAGTAGATAAATAGGGACCACTTCGGTGAGAAGGTAACAGTGTTCCGTGCACTCTGGTGTCTAGTCATGCCTGCCACATGACCACAGAAACATCTGCAGAAGCAGACAACGCTGGCTCTTTGGCTTTGAAACGGAGATGAGCACTAAACCCTAGAGTTGGATATGACTGGCTTTCGAGCAAGGGAAACCTTTACCTTTACCTACCTTGTCCTTGGTTGCCTGAATCTATGGGTCTGGCTTGCCCAGACCTTGCTTGACCATTCCAACCATGCCTTGGACTACAACTTTGGATCATCTTGTCTGGGTTTAATTATGGTAGGTGTAACAGTTCATTCTTCTTTGGTTTGGGACTTTCCTAATGAGCAGCTTTGCTTGACTCACCTGGTGTGTAACAGAAAAAGAACACAGATAAAGTACTGTATATAAAAGTGGTATAATCAAATATGACCTCATTTTGTGCGAGCTGCAGTTATGCTAGGGCTGTCCATTTCTCTTTTTAGGAAATCGTTGGTTAATAGCACAAGAAGGCAAACTGATCATTCTTTGATGTGATTTATGGGGCAGGGATAATTGGAAATGCATGTTAAAATGAGAGAGTCTTCAGATCTAATGGAGAGTAACAAATCTAGCTTACTGAAGTGTCTTTTTATCGTATCCTTATGCTGAATTTGAAGGATGAGCAGGATTCTCTGCTCTCTTCTGAAACAAACTAAATGTGGTAAGGTATCCCAGCACTTGTGCCTTAGGGAGCATGCATTGTTATGATACAAATTATGCTTTATTGTTTTAAGTTGCAGTTTAATGTGTGTAACTGGAAGCACAATGGGGCCCATATGCAAAGGGAGAGAACTGACTTATAGCTTTAGAGGTTGAGGGCAAATGTTAGAAGATCCATCTAGAACAGTGATGGGCAGTCTTGGCCCTACAGCTGTTCTTGAACTTCAATTCCCAGAAGCCCAAGTCAACACACCAGCTGGTCAGGGTTTCTTGGAATTGAAGTTCAAGAATAGCTGGAGGGCCAAGACTGCCCATCACTGATCTAGAAACAGAAAATGAGAAATGCCTGTCCTATACTGCTGGTGGGCTAGCTCAGAGTCATAGCTTAGGAAATCAACTCCCTATGTGCATCCCAGAAGAGCCAGCTGGTATAGTCTTAGACAAACTGCATAGTCCCAAGATGCCTGCCAAATAAGGGAATGGTCAACTTAGAAGGGTAACGAATTACCACATCTTCAATATCTTGAAACCTGTAGGAAACTCTAGACATTTCTCCTTTAAGTGCAATTCACCTGAAAATGGTGGAAGTAAGTTTATACACCTAACAGATTACATCCATAAATAACATTATTATTACATTTTTTATTTAATTTCATTATTTTAATTATAATTGTTATGGTTGTAATAGTTGCAGCCGCCAATTTGGAAAGAGAAAAATCAAAAATAAAAATGGTGGCTGCAGCGATTTTCACTTCTCGTGCAGCTCTGGAAGGTCCTCAAGTTTTCACTGAATAGGTCCTCCCAGCCTCCCTGAAGCTTCTATGGAGCCAGAAACAGCGACCCAATGATGGCGATTTTTTCGTCCTCGACCACCTGGAAAGGTAGGGTATCACGTCGTCCTTTTGGTGGGGGTGGGCAGAGGCAGCCTGGGTGCCTCTCTGAGGCTCAGGGGAGCCAATCGGGGCTATTTCCAAACCACCCACCACCCACCTGCCCGGACGCTGCTGGAAGGCAAAACCTGCAGCTGACAAAGGAGTTTCCCCCACTGTTTTGCCTTCCAGCAGTGTCCAGACAGGTGGGGGGGGGGGGTTGGTCGGAAACAGCCCCCATTGGCTCCCCTGAGCCTCAGAGAGGCACCCACACTGCCTCTGCCCACCCCCACAAAAAGGACGATGTGATCCCCTACCTTTCCACTATTGCATGCACCGGACAATGACAAAAAACGCATAACGACGCGACTTGGGGAACCAAGTTTTGTCGTTATCCAGGTTATTTGTCATTATCCGGGGTATTACTGTACAACACACACACACACAAATATACAAAAAGGTTCTATACACATGGCTTTCTTATTACTGTATTCACTTCTGTAACAATACTAATGTCATGTTGTAACCCCATTTTCAGAAAATGCACCCCCCAGTCTTTTATTTCTATCTTTCTATCCCTTTAATAAAGTTATTCCATTTTATTCCTCTCAAATAAACTTATTTCACTCACTTTATTCTGCCACCTACGTTTAGGATTGATTAGGCTTATGTGTACACAAGCACCACTCTGACCATGCACCCATTCACACACGCTTGAAGGTATATACTGCAAGAGTTGACACAACAGATTTGGCCCCTTTCACTCCAAATAAATATTATTTCATTGGCAGTTATACCTGGGATGTCAGATAACTTAATAAAAATGTTTTCAAATACCTGGAACTGTTCTATTCAAGCTAGCATATTTCCTTTGCTCTGTATAGATTATGTCCCCCAAAAAAGACTCTAAAATATTTTAAATTTGATTTTAACATGCTCTGTTTGTATCTCAAATCAGGATCTTTTCTTGCACCTCAGCCTACCTCCTGCAAGCATCCAGGAAGGCTCAATGCCACAGGAAGCCATCACTTAACATTTTGCCCCAAGAAAAGCCACCTTGATTCCTCTGTTTACCTATTGTATTGTTTTGTTTACTCTTGCACCTGGCATGCTCATTATTTTTGGGACCCCTCCTGTATTCAATTGTAGATATTGCTTGGGTTGACTCAGGATAGATTAATTGCTGGGTGGGAATAAAATTTTGCCAAGAGCCTCAAGCAATGCTCCTCCTCAGGGGAGTCTGAAGGATGCCCATCTTCGTCATTGGTCCTTTTGCATCCTCGATTCAAATCTGGACTTTCTGATTTGTGTCAAATTACAATCCTGGCGCCCATTGGGTGTCACCTGAATGATGTCACAACCTGCATTTGCTGAACTATGAACTCTGTCATTTCCAGGGCAATTGCTCTACCCATCACCTTTTGTTCTATGTAATTGACCTGTTTTGTCTCTATATGATTGACCATTTAATGTAACTAAAGAGTCTGGTGCCGGGTTTTTGTTCACCATTGTAAATCTTTTATTTTGTAAAAATGTTAGCTAGCAGTAGAACTAGTTGAGCTCCCTTGGGTGGAGGGTATAAAAATCTCCTGATAGAAAATGTCATCAGCGCTCTCTGCACATTTGCACGCAAGACATCGGAACCAAAAAGAGCTGCTCACTAAGGGACTTTAATAGGCAAAAAGGTTGAGAATAGGGCTTTTCCCGGCACCCGGCCAGTGACGCTTAAACCCCTTTTCAATAAACCAATTTTATTTTTTGCCTAAATTAAATGCTTCCTCGTTCTTGGGAGAAGGGCTCCACCAGTGACTCGAACCGAAGTTGCAACTGTATCCAGTAGCCATTTTTCTGGTAACAGTTTCTTACACATGATCTAGAATAGATAAATGTGCAAGGAAGGAGATGGGTGGATGGAGGCTTTCCACTCCTTCTTCCTCTAGCTGTCTTGAATAGGGGAAACAGTGTATTGCTAGTACTGGAGGATCACTGTTTGACACCTGAGTATTTGACATATGAGTCCCACAGGATTCTCTTTTCCTCAGCCACTGTCTCCATTTTTAAAATTATACAAAGCCTCCTGGAAAGGTCATGCAAAACTCTGAATGAAGTGTCACCTATATGTTAATTCTACCTAGCTGGGCCTCTTAAAAATATGATCCCTGAAGACACACATCTCAGCATAGTCTTTTAAGCTAACTGATTTCTAATTGTGATGGTTTTATTTTCTAACTTTACTGGTGATTATTCATTAGTTTAATTGTTGTGCATGGCATTGTTAGCTGCCTTGAATACTTTAAGTGGAAAGGTGAAATAGGAATGTAATAAATGAAATAATAATAAAATACTCAGGTTGCCAAGGTGATGCAACAAGGAATGTTGCACTAGGGCCTGAGGCGGTGGGAACTAAATGCACCAACTAGGAAAAATAAGCTTCCCGAAAAGTAAACCAATATTTCAAATGAAATAAGGATGAAGGTAGCTTTTGAAATTAGGTATGTAAAGTTAACCTGCCCTTTCCCCTGTACAATCCCATGCCTGTATGAACTTTTGAGAATGGTCCTTTGGGTGCTAAATATATATTTGATATTACCTGTATTATTAAACTACAAACCATCCTAGAGCTTTCAAAAGGTCACAGCCCTCAAGTTAAGTGAGAAAGGGACACATAGAATTTGACTGACAGGTTTCTTCAAACTATGTCATACTGCACAAAATCAGTTTTTTCCTGGAACTTAATGGAAAGACCTGTAGCATTTCTGGAAGTGAACTTGATGTACCTCAAAATGATCTGAGATCCCTTTGCTGGCAACTCTGTTTTTCTTTTGAAAAATTGGTACCAGGTGGTCTAAAAACCACAAGACTTTGAAAAACAGCTTCCAGACAGCGTCATTACCAATATAGTTGATACTAGCAGAGGTTGCCTGGCGTTGCCGGGCTGTTTTAAATTGTGTTGTAAGGTGTTTTTTTGTGTGTTTGGTAATGTATGTAAAAAAGAGGTTAGTCTGTAATTGTTTTTTTAAAATGTTTTTGTTTATCTACATTTTTATGTTGTCATTTGTTAAATAGATTGTATTCTTTTGATACTATAAAGTAATAATAACGTGTAGTTTGTGTTTTTTCTAATGTATTTTTGAATATTTGTTTTCACATATATGTTATTTTTAGTTACACAATTTTTTTAAAAAAAGAATAAATATATTAACATTTATTTTTGGGTTTTTTGTGGATTAAAAAAAGAACAAAGGATTATATAATTTTTTCTAATTGTTTTATTTAACCAAACAATGTTTTATTTTTTGGGTTTTTAAATAGTTGTACCGTAGGTAATAATTTTAAAAATGTGAAAGTACATGTTTTTTACATTCAATGTTTTTAAACTGTGTTTAGAAGTTTTCGGTTTTTATTTGAGTTAAAACTCAGCACAGGATTTTAGAAATCTTTTTATTTATTTTTGACATATGTTTGTGATTTGTGTAAAATTGTGATTTATTGTTATGTTTTTGACTTGTTTTTACTCTTGTGGCCTCTAGGTGGGGCTGTTGAGTCTTTTTGAGTTGTTTTTACTATTCTGCCCTGCAGGTGGGACTGCTAGGGGTTTTGCTTTCATTTCACGTGTTTTTTCTCTCCTGGCCTCTGGGTGGGGCTTCTTCCGGTAAGTAGTCTCTTTGTTTCTTCATTTCTGTTCCGGTCGTCGTGGAGGGAGGACGTACTGGTGAGTTGTCTGGTTTTCTTTCTTCTGGGGCTTTTCTTTGTTTTGCTTTTGTGGTGGTGGGCTGGGAGGTGTTTCTGTTTGTTCTTTTTTGTTTTGGTTTAGCTTTAGGTTGGTTTAATTGGTTTGATTATTTCTGGTTGTGTTTAATTTGTTTTGTTTTGTTGTTGTTTATTTTTGTAATTAGTTGTTGTTTGTTTGTGTACTTTGTGGGGTTTTTTGTGTTGTAGTTAGGTGTTTTCTTTGTGGTTTTGTGCCATTGTGGATTTTTTTGTGTATTTTGTGGGGGGGGGGGGTTGTTAGGTAGGTTGGGGAGAAGGAGGAGGCAGATTGTTCTCTCTTCTCTGTTTCCTTTTTCTCCCGGCTTACCTAACTGGAGATCAGCAGGCAGCAATCCGTAAGGGGTGGGGCTCTTCCTTGCGGATTGCTGGCTGTTGTTTTTGTATTCAGAAATACAAAGCCATCAGCCAGTCATCCACCAGGGAGGGTGCTTCCCCTGACGAACTGCTGCCTGTTTTGGGGTTTTTTCCACCCCGGCTCAACTTTACTTGAGGCTGGTGATGGTCTCGCCGTGTCTTCGGTGGAGTAGCGTGGAGGAGAGGGAGTCCCTCTTCTCCCTGTTGCTCCGGGAAAGAAGGACAGCGGGTGTCTCGTACAGCGGGTGTCTCGTGGTGGCGTTTTGTGACTTTTGGTTTTGCATGGCTGTGAAGCGCTGAGTCCGCCTGCTGGGGACTTGCACTCCTGCAGATTTTTGTAAGTTTATTTTTCGCGCGCCGGCTTTCTCAGCATTCTGTGCGCTCAGGGCGTGCAGGACACTGGGACTTGTAGTTTTGCGTTTGTGGTTTGCTTTCATGTGGTGTGTTTTTTTCCTACGGCTCGATTTCGATTGGCCGTGATGCATTTCCCATCGTTCTTTTTGCTCGTGCCTGTCAGCCTGATTGGCTGTGGCATGGCGCGGCGCAAAGAACGTTGGGAATTGAAGTTGTTTCCCTTTGTTCATGTTCATGGGGCTCTTGCCCCACTGGCACATTTCTCAAACATTTGTTGACCTCCGGACTGGTTTCGGGCGAGTGCAGGAGGCTCGGTATGGGCTAGTGTGGCCAGGTGCGGGAGCCTTTGTCACATTTCAACGGTTAACGCTTGGATTTATAGGTATAGATAGCACACTTGCTTGGGAGTTATAAGGTAGGTTGATAAGTCCTTTCATAACAAGATGTTACCAGTGATCAACTCTCGTCAGGCATTTTTTATACCGCTTTTTCAACCCAGCGGGTGACTCAAAGTGGTTTCACAAGAACAACAAAATAATACAATAATATAAATGCAGCATAATTCATGCAAAATGAAAACAGCAAAGTAATACAAAATATCAATACAAGATAATTCATACAATCAATATCAATAAACAACAGAACAATAATCTCCAAAAATACAATGTACAAATTCAATTCAGAGCAACTTATCAATAAATAAACAGTATTACACCCCAGCGCTACCATAGTCTACCCACCCTGACCATGACAAGTCCAACAAAGGGGGGGGGGGAGGAATGAGGACCAACCATCCACCACCACCATGGCCCTTTAAGTCCAGGCAGAGAAACAGGGCTCGGGGCACTGATGAAGATAGTCCTGGCCACGGGAAATGACCACCAGCTGTGCCTCCACCTCCCATGGCCTGCCGGGCCAAAGGAGGAGCCGGGATGGCATCAGCTGAAGGAGCGCCGGCGGCAGCCCTTGAAATCGCAACTCCCTCCAGTTGTGCCAGTCCTTCTCCCACTAGTTCAGTCGGGAGGGGAAGGGAGCGCCTGGTGTCCTCGATGCCGTCATTGTCGGCCCCAGTTTTGAGGTCACCCGCTGAAACTCCCTCCAGCTGTGCCAGTCCTTCTCCCACTGGTTCAGCCAGGAGGGGAAGGGAGTGTCCGGTGAATAACACACATATCATATACAATATCAATAAATACAGAAAATACAATAAAACACATTTCACAACATAACATTTCAATAAGTACAGTAATATCAAGATATCAGAAACCTCTCCGCCTTACAGAAAAGACTGGAGGCAGCAACAAAGTGTAGCCTCCTCTATGGCTTTTTTAGTCCTAACTGGAGACTGCTACCATCCCCGCGCCGGTGGTGAGGGCAGTGGGGAGATGCAGCAAAGGCCAGGACTCAGCAGGCATTCAAAGAAGAGTTACCATAGATACTCGAGTATAAGCCAAATTTTTCAGCCCTCAAAATGAGGTAAAAAATGCAGACTCGGCTTATACTCTGGTTTATATCCGTGGTGGGAAGGTTTCCCGCGGCTGGGTATGATTGGGGAATTTGTACCATGTGAGTTGAATGCTCACTACTCCCATCTCTGGTAGCAAGCTCGCATTCCAATAGCAGCTGGATACAATGTGTTCTTTACAAATGGCTTCAGTATACATTTCCTGTAGAACCGGTTACTTTCAACTTAAAGGCATAATGTAGCAGTTACATTCCATACTATTCCATACACAACATCTGGTCAATCAATTTTCCTGGTTTCTCGGCTCATATTTGGGTCAGCTTATACTCAAGTATATATGGAAATTAGAAAGAGTGAGCTGGGGAAAGAGTTCTAGAACCACTCCTTCCCCATGACTAGACTGCCTTCACTTCAAACAGTCCCTCTCTTCAGGAAGAGGCAGGGATGGAGGGATTGGAACTCTTTCCCCCCACTGATGCTTTCAAATTAACTCTTTCCTCACTGCCTGAAAAAGGCTACTGAATGTGCCTTATGTAATTTCTACCATGTATAGGCCACCAGATGAGAAGAGTGGACTCACTGGAGAAGGCCCTGATGCTAGGAAAAATTGAAGGCAAAAGGAAAAAGGGGTGTCAGAGAATGAGATGGCTAGATGGCATCAATTACACAGTGGGCATAGATCTGGGCAGACTACGGAGGATGGCAAATGACAGAGGAGCCTGGTGTGCTGTGGTCCAAGGGGTCACAAAGGATCGGACTCAACTGTGTGACTGAACAATGAACAACAACCATGTTTAGTACTACAGTTTTAAGGAAAGGCCTGTAATTTACTGGCAATGACTCATGTTGTTATATATCAGTTGGAGATGAGAAAAGTGACTGATTTTGACTATAGTTCTCAGAATCTGGGAACTGTGGTCCAAAAAGTAACTTTTCTTCTCATTCTGAGAAACCTCCTGGTTTCTAAACTTTCAATTCATTGGCATTCAAGAAGAAACATATATTTATTCAAAGTGTTGCACATTGGTCTTTTTTAACTCATTCATTTTCAAATCAGCACCATCCATCTTGTGTACCATTATATTACTTTGATTTTTCAGTCAATCTCTTTATGGCAACATTTGCCAATATGTACCCCAGCAGATTAAGACAAATCCCTTAAACAATGTAAATGAAACAGGGGGAGCCTTATTAAAATTTGATTTGCAACATAGCTTGGAGAAACAGAATTGATTTTTCAAACCTTTTGCAGTCTTAGAAATGTCAAAGTAGTTCTTAAACTTGTGCTTATAGTCACTGTGTGCTGTTGTCCATAGAAAAGTGTGTAGAAAGCACATCTTCAACCCATAAATAGGGCAAAACTTAAAAGGTTGTAGCACATATTTTAGAGTAATCACAGAGTAAGATTAAGTTGTGGATTCATCCCTTTGAAAACTGAAATTAGTATGTGAGCAATGATCACACCCCTACTTCTTTATAATGAAATTTAGAAACATGTATTTAAAAGAGGAACACATTTAAAATAGGAATGGTGATTGAAGTCCTAGTTCTAACTAACTAATAGCACATTGAAATGGGCATCTGTTCTGTTGTGTAGTGCACTGCAGCGGCAAAGGGTTCCACTCTTGTTTCCAACAACAATATGATGTAATCACTGAAGTGGGCCATTTTGCCTCCAGGGTGCTCCTACCCACACCTTTTTGAGCTCCTGCCAAGGGTTTGTACCTATTTGGTGTGGGCTGGTATGCTCTAGTTTAGTCTGTTCCCAGTGTGTGATCATTTGGAATGGATTAAAAGCAAGCCTTTTGGTTGTCACAGCTGCCAACACTCCTTCTGATTGTTAAAGGAGCAGAGGAAACCTTGAAAACAGAGAACTGTCCCCAAATTTGGGAAGGGTGGGAATGAAGGATGGGGTAGGCAAAGGATATGTTGCAGAAGGTAAAATGGGATTAGGGAAAACAGAAAAGATAAATAGGTGGGATGGATGGGTTGTGGATGGAAGGAGAGAGAGATGAATTTGGGAAGGGAGGTGATCCCTGGGATGGGGGCAAACCCTTGGGGATGAGGGGTGATCTTAGAAAGGGAGGTGAAGAAGCCACATCCATTGTGGTGCCTGGGGTGGTCTGGATTCTGGGCAGGTCTCCTGGTAATTCTTTTACCCACAAGTTGCTGAATCTGTCCTGGAAGCAGTTGGCAGCAGTAGTGGTAGCAGAATGACTCCAATTTTGGTGCAGGGCAGTGAGTGAAGGTGCAAATTGCTGGTCCCCAAGTGAGGGCATGAAGGCTCCCACAGATGGACCGATGGATGGATGGACGGACAGACGGACTGCGCTAGACAGGGATGGATGAGTGAATGGAGATAAAGGATATTGGTTGCCAAAGACAGGGGGAGACAAGATGAGACTTCAACCCTAGATTATAGTGAAGAAGAAGTGGTTCGAGGGGTGGGGTGGGGTGGGAGAGAGAAAGAAACAATTGGCAGTGGAAGTTGCTAAAGGGTCTCTTGAGGTCAATATGCAATTTGGATGGAGAAATTGTGTTACATGGCATATTGTTCTTCCACACATCTTGAAATGACCCCATTTAGACTGCACCAACCCATACCAAAAAGGCCAGTTTAGATGTGTCCTAAATTGGAGATGTCAGGAGTTATAACTGTCCCTTTCATCTCTAGAGAACAAAAGAAAGATGTCCCCTTCCTGGAGAGAGAAAAGAGTGGTGTGCCTAAAAAAAAAGCATACTAAGGTTAGAGACGAAAGACAGCACAGATACATTTACAGTGAGAACAATGCTGATTGGTCAATTAACCTATATACACTTCTTAATCCCTTCATTTGCATTAAATGGATACATAGTGCACCTGTCAAACTTCAAACTGTGCGCTCTCCGAAATCTCGCTGTTTGACAGCAGTTTGTGCAGGAACTCGGTGGTTTGAATATTTGACATGTTGGTAAAACACAGTTATCATACATAACACCCCATGAAACCATATTGCTGAAGAAACAACAAGGAGCCTCGTTGCCTGAGACAGGTAGACAGGTGCTACACAGCATGAGAAGGAACTACTTCTACTACTACATAATCTGAGTTGCACCCAACCAAAGGTCTCTCAGATTAATTCTATTTGTTTGCTTCCAGTCAATGGCAGCTCATGATGGGGGACTGTCATCCCACCAGTTTGGCTCCCCTCTCTACCATTATGGGCTGCTAACAATGAATGTCGGTGAAATGACAGTTGTAGGGTTAAATGAAATGCGATACAAAATGAGTTGTTTGTTGTTATATCCATTAAAAATAAATGCATTTTAAATAGTGCTCCTCACATTGATTCTTATCAAGACCTTGGTACACAGAGAAAGGCCTATATAAGGAAGTGAAATTATATTATTGGTACCCAAATGTGACTCCTCTTAATACCAGAAGGAGAGCCTCCATTGGTTTTGATTTGAAGCTTCAATTCTTTCTGTCAAATAGTCCAATCTATACCTATAAAATGGTGCGTTAACCATTGGAATGTGACAAAGGATGTTGCACCAGGCCCCACTAGCCCCGTCCGAGCCTCCGTTCACTTGCCCGAACGGGATTCGCAGGTAACTGTCGGGTTGAAATTTTCGACCCGGGGGCAGGAGCCCCCCAGTCGCAAACAAAAAAAGGGAACTTCAATTCCCAAAGTTCCTTTCACCGCGCCACGCCAGAGCCAATCAGGCTGAGCGGCGTGGCAAAAGGAACGTTCGAAAACGCGCCGCAGCCAATCAAAAAAAGCCGCAAAAGATAAACCGCCGCAGACAGCAAACACACACAGCAAAAACTACAAGCCCCAGCATCCTGCGCGCCATTAGTGCGCAGAACGCTGAGGCGGCTGGCACGCGAAAAATAAAAACAAAAAAAAAAGCCGCTGCCGCTGCCATACATCCCCACAGGCGAGCCAGCATGGCCCGTGGGGGAAAAAATAACCCCCCCACCGCTGCCGCTGCCCTTCCGTTCGAAGGGCCAGCGGCGCGCGAAAAACAAAAGTAAAAAAAAAACACCACAACTGCCCTTCTTCACCATGGGCCAGCAAGTATGGCCTGTGGGGAAAAAAAACCCCGGCCGCGGCTGCCCTTCCGTTCGAAGGGCCAGCCGGCGAGCCAAAAATAAAAGCAAACCAACCCCCCCCCCCCCGCAACTGCCCTTCTTCCCAACGGGCCACCAAGCATGGCCCGTGGGAACAAAAGGCACCCTCCCCGCAACAACGCTCCCTTCCCAAGGGCCATCCATCATGGCCCATGGGAAGAAAAGGCACCCCCGCCACCAGTGCCCTTCCTACCCACGGGCCACCAAGCATGACCCGTGAGAACAAAAGGCACCCCCTCCCAAAAAAAAGAACGCAACAAAAACAATCCAAAAACACTCAAAGAAACCCCCAACCAAAACCAAAAAACATTCAAAAAACACACACACACAAACCCCCACCCAAAACCCTAAACAAAAAAAGAACGCCCCCCCAACCCCCCAAAAAAACCCCTTAAAAAAACCTGGACAGAACTTGCCAAAAGACGACTTGCCCCGATGAAACCCGGAAATGAAATGAGGAGAAGAAGAGACTCACCCAATTCCAAAAAATTGCTCAACACCACCACCCAGTGGCCAAAGGAGAAAAAACATCCAAAATATTCCAAAATATTCAATAAATCCGCAAAAATAGGGTAATCAATTCAAAAAACATTAAAAAAAATCCAAAAAAATAAAAAAAAATCACAGATAAAATAAAAAATAAATTTTCCATAAAAAATAAAAAACACTGTAAAATACATTCAATTAAAAAAACATAAATTTACACATTTTTAAAATTATTATCCAAAATAAAACAATTTACAAAAATTCACAAAGTAACACATTCTTTTTTAAAATACAATAATTAAAAAAACCAACAACCTAACCTTTTTAAAATCCAAAAAACAACAACATAACAACACAGTTTAAAACAGTTTAAAAATAAACATTTTCACAAACACAAATAACACACTAACCTCATTTCAAAAAACAAAAAGCAAAAACCTTAAAAAACCACTTCAAATAGCCCGGCACTGAGGAAGCCAGCACACAAAAAAAGCCAAAAAAACCCCCCACTGGGAGCGCAAGTCCGCCGCAGGCGGACGCAGCGCCTCAAAGCCAAAAAAACCCCCCACTGGGAGTGCAAGTCCGCCGCAGGTGGACGCAGCGCCTCAAAGCCAAAAAAACAAAAAACCTTACACCACCATTTAAAAAAGCACAGCACCATTGGTTCAAGAAAAAAAAAGAAACCCTTTACTATCCAACACAATTTTAAAAAGCCCGGCACCGCCGGGCAAAATATGCTAGTTCTATATAAGATTTTCTCCCCATCATCTTTGAGCCTAATAATAACCGTGTGCCATCAATTCTGACTTATGGCAACAAGGATTTTCTAGGTAGTCAATACACAGAAATAGTTTATCATCCCCTTCTTTTGTGACTGTGCAGCTTGCCCATGGATACACAAGCTAGCTCTTTTCCTAGGAGACACAGTGGAGAATTGAACTCCCAACCTCTGGCTACATGGCTAGATACCCAAACCACAGAGATACCTAGCCAGTATTGCATAATGTTAAAAATCAGATAATGATAAGACTCATGGAGCCAAGTTTTAGTGTTATCCAGGGTATTACTGTATCTATACCTATAATGCAGAGGTGAGGCTGTTGTGTCCAGGAAAGGCTCCCGCACCTGTGACACTATCCCCGTCACAGCCCTCAGACACTTACCTTTCCTTGGCAAGACGGGCCCCATTCATGTCCCGGACCCAGAGGTGGGGCACAGGCCCCACAATTTGGGGAAAAGAGTGGAAACTACAATTCCCATGGTGCCTTGGGTGCGCTCTGTGGTTAAAAGGACAGCCCCGCCGACAGGAGTGCTGACTTGGGCTTCTGGGAATTGAAGTCCAAGAACCCCACATTGAGGCTGGGGAAAAAGAATGCCAATCAATGGTCACACGGCAAGCACTTCCTAGCCAATGGATAGCGAGGTCGGGGCAGAAGGTGGGGTAAATTTAGCCAAGCCACCAGAAGGCCCAGCCCTCTCTTCATACCTGTCAAGTTCCCCGTATTGGCTGGGATTACCCTGTAATTCCGTGCCGATTTTCTCCATTTCCTGCCCAGAGCTGCCGCTACCCTGTAATTTGACAGTGGGGGGAAAGGAGTTACTGTGCATCCCTTCTGCGCAGGTCCTTTCTATGCATGCATAGAACCCTTCTACGCATGCAGAGAAGGCTTCTGTGCAGAAGGGGATGCGTAGAAGCCTTCTACGCATGCGTAGAAATGAGCTGTGCAGAACGGTTCTGTGCAGGACCATTCTACGCATGCGTAAAAGCCTTCTACACAAACATAAAAGTGACCTGCGCAGAACGTTTCTGCGCAGGTCGCTTCTACGCATGTGTAGAAGGCTTTTACGCATTGATAGAATGGACCTGTGCAGAAACGTTCTGCACTGGTCCCATAATCTCCGGAGCTGTGCTTGACAGGTATGCTTCTCTTTAACTGGCTGACAGCCAGGCCGACCTGCGAGGAAATCTTCAAACGTCTGAGACAAGATGGTGGCAGCCGTTAAGCGTCATGGCAGACTGGAGGGGATGGGAGACAAGCAATGGTGTGCTGCTCCCAGCCTGCCCCTTCTGAGTAAGTCTGTCTGTCTTTTTGTTTTGTTTACTTTGCTCTCTCTCTGTTTGTGTGTGACTTGCCTTTGTGTGTGTGTGTGTGCGTGCGTGTGTGCGTGCATGTGTGTGTGTGTGTAGTAGGCTAAGGGGATTTCTTTTTGTTTTATTTACTCCGATATGCTTTAAACACATGCTACCATTTAAAAAGTTTAATTCTGTGCAAGCATATCAGAAAGTAAACAAGGCAACAAGACAAAAACGTTGTGGCACATTAAAGACTAACTGCTCTATTTTAATGTGTGCTCTTGTACATCAAGTCCACTGGTTCTTTGGCTATAAACAGGGATGAACATTGAACCCCAGACCTGGATAAGACTAGCCCTCAAGCAAGGGCAACCTCTATCTCTACCTAATAACATAAGATCCCTGATTGGTATGTTTAGTTGAAAGTGCTTAGTAAAGGATACCTCCCATGCTCAAAAGCCAGTCACATTCTACTCTAGGGTGCAGTGCCCATCTCCATTTACAGCCAAAGAGATGTTTTTATGGCCATGTGGCAGGCATGACTAGAACACATGGCCAGTAGCCACCACAGCAACCAACATAATAGGCCCTGCCCACATCGGTGGCCACACCCACATATTTGGACCCATCCACATAGGTAGCCCCACCCCCCACCCCACATAGGTAGCCACACCCACAGTGTGGTAGTAAAACTTTTGGATGCCCATCACTGGAGAAATTGGAATTATTATTATTAATAATAATTCATTACCAACAAATAATAACAAACGACACATGTCACACACACATATATAGGCATCAAAATGTGTATTGCAGAACTATAATTCCTTTAACAAAAAAACCTGTGTGTGTGTGTGTGTGTGTGTATCTGGATTAGGCTAGGGGGATTTCTTTTTGTTTTGTTTACTCAGATATGCTTTACACACATGCTACCATTAAAAATGTTTAATTCTGTGCACACATATCAGAGAGTAAACTCATCACAGAGACAGCACATATCTAGCACCATAAATAAAAAAAACTGCATTTCACACTGCATACTACTAGCTCTCAACCAAGGCCACCCTTTACCTTACACACACACACACACTCACATACAGAGATATAACCACTCAGAACCGTGCCAGTGCCCCCACCTCGAACGCCACCACATACCTTATGGGAGGGCAGAGAAGCCACCACCACCTCAAAAATCCCCGGGCGAAGCCGGGCCCAAAGCTTTTACTTTACTTTTACTTTTGCATTTATATACCGCTTTCCTTATCATACAATAACTCAAAGCGGTTTACAACAGAATACATAAAAAATACAGGCAAGCAATAAACATCAAAAAATACAATGGCAAAAATACAATAATCATAGATATAAACAAAGGAAATAGCAATACAGTAACAATAAGAAACACTAATAAAATTCAAAAAATATCAATCATATCACTCAGCTTCAATAACAAGTCACTATATCACTATGCTACCCAAACCCTCCTGCCTGACCACTGGGAGTCTGGGACTACGAGGGGTATAGTACAGAAAAACTGACCACCCACCACCAGCATGGTCCTTCAGTCCAACCGGGGAAAGAGGGGGTGGGGGGGCACTAAAGATAAAGGCAGTCAGATGGCAATAGGAGTCCAGCTGTAACCTCCCACCTTCTACATCCCAACAGGGCTCCTATAGTCCTATCCGCAGAATCAACCACCAAAAACACCTTCACCTCAAATGGCCAACCAGACCATATGGAAAGCCGTGTAACCAAAAGTTTTGCCTCCCCTCTGACCAGCCGGGCCATGAGTGGAGCGTGAGGGCTTCACGGCGGAGATGGCAGCTGCCTTTTGTAGCCCCGGAGCTGCAGGGCCAGGTGTTTCGCCTCCCCTCTGACCGGCCGGGCCATGAGAGGAGCATGAGGGCTTTGCGGCGGAGATGTCATGATGCTTGCCTTTTGCAGCCCCAGAGCTGCAGGGCCAGGTATTTCACCTTCCCTCTGACTGGCCAGACCATGAGAGGAGTGTGAGGGCTTCGCGGCAGAGAATATGTACTAAATATAGTATTTGTAAGAATGTGAAATGATCAAGAAACAGGGCACAATGTTTGTTTCTTATTTATTGTTTCTCCAGTAAACCTCCTGTCTCTCCCTCCTAGACTAATAAAGCTGCCTGGGCTGATCGGGTCAAATGTTTGAGTACTGTTAGTGTGAATAATTGGTATTTTTGCTTGTAGAATGAATCATCCTAATTGAGAGTTTGAAACTATAGGAGAGAGTGATGGCCATGTTTTCCTTCTCAGTAATTTAGCAAAACAGTTTCCTTGCAGACAAACACTTGTCCCTATTAGTCATTATAATTCCAAAGCTTATTTGAAGAGTGATGTCAGTGCAACATTTTCCAGAGGAAAACCATGAATCCACAAATGAAAATACAAATCTGATTTAAACAATAATAATAAACTAGATCAAGGGGGTGTTGTTGTGATATCCTAAATAATTGCACAATCTCTTTAATGTGGCAGCTTGCCATCACCTAGGGTCTAACTAATGCATTCACTCTGTGTAAACTACATTGCCTTCCTCTGTGCATGCAAACAATTAATAACAGGACCCTGTCTCGTTTTTCCCCCAATTAGAATAATAAATGGCTCATCCATCTTCACAACTTTTTTTTATTGAAGATACACTCATCATTGAAAGCCTACCTGAATCCTAAAATGATGGTTTTGTGAAACTACGGGTAATGAAATGAGATAGCAGGAGATCTTGCATCACTTTTTTGGGGCAGATGAGAAACCTTGAAGAAAGGTAAACAATACTGAGGATCAGATTGGTTTGACAAAGCTGGATCAGTGGCACGGGTGTCATGCCGTGATGTGGGAGGCAAACAAAAGGCCACTGCATTATATTTTCAGGACAGTCTTCATGGCTGATTGTCATGATGATCATGTGGATATGGCACAAGAAGAAGAGTTCATCACCCTTTGTGTCAATTGATTCCTTTGTTGAATGGCTCTTCCCATTTGGGAATCCTTTCTAAAGTTTAACCAAAGTCTCTTATCTTGTAACTTGAATCCTTTGTTTTCTATGCTTCTGGCTTGCAAAAAACAAGCTTGTGCCTTCTGCCATGCTACAGTCATTTAAATATTTGAAGCCATTTGTTTTGCAAGCTAAAGATGTCAAGTTCCCACAGCCTTCAAACTTTTTTTCACAGGGCTTGGTTTAGAAACTTCATTAGAGCTGTTGTAACATTTTCTAGTTCGTTCATTCATTCTTTTCTCACAAATTTTACAAAAATGTTTTTTATATATATACTAATATAACAGAACAAGAAAAGTGATATAACAAAACTGGATGGTGTACTTCCCAAGTTCTTTTCCCCAGCATATAGCAGGAGTTGCTTAAAGAAATAAAGAACTGAAATATCTCTTTGAAGTAAAATAAAAATGAAAACGAAGTTCCAGATATATTTGTCAAATGAGGTAGGACATTGTGAGAGATAAATTCTGATTCACATTATTTGACATAAGTGCAGTCATGTTAATTAAAAGTAGGATCAAAATGATATAAAGGGAGTCTTCATGTGGGTAAGAATGTTCTTTATGGTTAGGTCACGGTGACCTGACAGAAAAGAGGAACCTCAGCAGGTGGCTCAAGACAGGGTCACACGTGCCTCATACTGACCACAACATGTGTCTCAAGTGTCTCTTGCTAACCACAAAATGTGACAAGTTCTTTTTTAAAAAGGCAGTTTTAGAAGGTATATAAGGGAGGAGAAAAGACAGGCATTCAGGCATTGCAAACATGGGATTGTTGGGAAACCTGTCTTTGTTTTGTTCCAAATTTCTATATTGTTGGCCAATCTTAATATTACTTGCAGCTCTTTATTATTAAGGTATTGTACTTCATATAATATGTTCTGATTTTATTTGTATTTTGCTTAAAATAAACTACAGTACTTAATCATATTTTAAGATATTGTACCTAGAGTCCTTTTGTATGTAGCAGCTGGAGAAAATAGAAATAAAATTTCCCCGACAGAAATGGCGTAGTCGGCAGGATTCCAGATATCCACTAAGGGAACCAACTGGGACATTCTATGGTTTGCAGTTTTGCCAGATGGCGCTTGGATGCATACATGCGCTTTTGGATTTTATTTCTGCCTGCATGAGCTCCTTTGTGGTTAAAGCCGGTATCCAGGAATTCAAATGTTTTTAGCTGCTACAAGACTGTCGCTAGTGGTTAAGTTTCATTGTATGGTTAAGTTTTCATTTTATAGCTTTTATTCTGTGGTTAAGTTTTATTTATTGTGTTGACAGTTTATGGGTGTGAACAGTGGTGTGATCTGATCAATCACGCTTGAGGTAGGTAGCCTCGGAAGGGTGGGAAATGCCCTAAAAGAATTTGTATTGTGTTTAAAGTGTGTTTAAGTTTAATGTTTTGCAGTCAAGAAGATAGATAAGTTTTAATATGATTATGATTATGTCTTCGTATGAATGAATTCTGAATCACAGCCCCTTCCTAGGATTTCTCTACCCATTGAACTGAACGAAATAGTGCATAGGCTTTAGACTCTTACTATTCATAGTTTGGAGGTTGCAAAATTTCTGCATCTCAGTTGTTGTACATTTGTTTGAATATCACCTGCATTCTGCTTTATACCAGCAATTTGTTCATCCATCAAGAGAATTTCATTTTGGGCTGTAGTGTCTTTGTGGAAGACCTCTGTCATGTTGAGGAGGCTTAGTAATATGTCTCAGCATTTCATGTATGCCAAGAAACTAATCTTCAATACCAATGATTGAAAACAAAACAAAACAAAACAAAAAGGCTTCAAGAGTACTGTGGCACCTTTGACACCACTAAGTTACGTATAAAAAATAAAAGTATTTTAAAGTGCACAAAATCCTTTGGCTCTTACCTTAGACAGAAAACTGCATTTGCACTGCTCAGCCTTAAGAACCTTACCTCAACTCCATCACATAGTTGGAAGAAAGAAATCCTTCATAAATGGAAATATCAATTTAAACCAATTGCAGTCATATTAGCCATATCCTTAGTGAAGCTACCTCAGTAACACCCAAAGAAATCACTAGCTTCTTTTCTCTAGCAGCAAAGTCAGATACTTATTTAGTGGAGAAGTGGGGGGGGGGGGAGAGGGAGAGAAGAAACAGAAGGGTAGCCACTGATATTCTGACATAGCATGATAGCTTGAACAACCTTATGTCTAAGCAACAGCAACAGCTTTTTTGCTTCCCTGTACCTTCAGTTCTTACCCTTCTTTAGCTGCATGCCAAGATTTAAATATATTTCTTAAGGAAGCCTGTTCTGTTTTGTATTCTGTGAAATGAGAATATATTAGCAAAACATTAAGTTACAACAGAGCTGTAAGCAGCCGTTTTGGCATCCAGGATGAGTAGCACAATCTCTCATCTGCTTTACCATAAGACATGGACACACTCTTCTCAATGATAAAGGAGGAGAATATAGTATCCCCTCTTCCCAGATGAAAGATAAAATCAAATTTATGTTTTTTCAAAAGAAAAAATAGAAGAAGGTGTTACCATTAGGTATTTCCCCTAACACTCACAATTAGAGCCTCTCAGTTTTAGGCATACCTGTCAAGCACGGCTCCGGAAAATACGGGACTTGCACAGAACCCTTCTGTGCAGAACCCTTCTGTGCATGCACAGAACCCTTTTGCGCATACACGCATGTGCAGTACCTACTTTCCCCACCAGTCAAATTACAGGATGGTGGCGGGAAAGTAGAAAAAGTGGCGCAGAAATATGGGAAATCCTGGCCAATCTGGGATATGGTCTTAGGATGTGATTACACAGGGAAGAAAATGGGAATTAACTTTCATTCTCTCACTGGGAAGTTGCACTGGGGCATTCTATTCTCTTCAATATATGTAGTCATATGAGCTGAGCAGAAAAAAAGAACCATCTATTTGGGAAAGGAGGGACTTTGCATAGAAAGGTGATTGCTGGTGCTACTTATGTGTGTCTATCCTTTCTTGAGAGGCAGGAGGTGAGGGGAAAGGTGTTTTGTCAAAGCATTGCTTTGTGTGTGCAATCACACTTGCTTTCTTTTCATTTTCTGCATCAGTTGAAAGTGATCACACATTTTGAACGGAAGCGAAAGGATTCAATTTTTTAAAAGTAGAAGAGTCTCTGATGGGAATAAAGAACAATGGATTGGGACTGTGGGATACCAGGCTGATTTGCATTTCCTGTTATATCATGTAGTCAATGGATAAAATGTGAAATGTAATATTTCTTGCATTTCCTCCATGTATTCAAGCACTAAGTCGAAAGCTTAGTGCTTGAATACATGGGGCAAAGCTTCTGTTACTCCACCATAGGAACAGCCCAGAGTTGAAATACAATACAATAAGGTAGTAGATTTGTTAATCCTCACCATTCTCCAGGGAGAGTTCCCTAGACCCAGGAGTATCCCCTTTCAACCTCCTCATGACTCACTTGTTTCTTTCCTCTGATTTTAAAAATCATCAACAAGCATGTCTCAGACATAGAACCTGACCAGAATATCTGAAGGACTGTTTCCATGCTCTTGCCTGATCCAAACTCCAAAAAGTGTTCCTCATTACTTCCTTCACCATTATTGTTGCAACAGCAACGCATTGAACATTATCAACATCTTTTGTTATCACTGCCATTGTTATTGTTGTTCAGTCACACAGTTGAGTCCGACCCTTTGTAACCCCATGGACCACGGTGCACCAGGCTCCCCTGTCAGCTGCCATCATCTGCCATCACCACCCAGATCTACGCCTAGGTCAGAAAAATACAGGGAAACATTTTCTTTCCCCTTTAGTGGACAATTCAGATATTTCCCTTTGAAATATGTCTTCTTTCATGTCCCAATCAAACCCTTGACTGCCAAAACTAAGTCACTTTATTTGCTTTGTCATTGGCCAAATTTAAGTCCTCATTGGTGCATGTTTCTGGCAGTAATCAGCAGACCAGTAAATGAAATGGATTCTGTATCTCTCCAGATTCACAGCGCATGTTGTTGCCTGCCAGCAGCCCTCACTTGCACATGTTGGTCTGGCACTTAGTGACTCTGACCATTAGCCTATTCAGGGTCTTCTTCTTATCTTAGGTGGAGCAGCACCTCTAAGAGGGTATATTTTCTCAACTGGTGTAGATTTGAGGCATCCTGTTACTATATGTCTGGCTTCATTAACAGTGATGCCAACTTGTTTTTTCTGTGTGGATCTGCTCCATACTGGAGCAGCATACTCTGCTGTGGAGATGCTCTGGGCCAAAGCTGATGTACACAGTGTGGATAGTTGAGTTCCCCTTTATAGTTTGTGAGTTTCCTGATGATGTTGTCCCTTCTGCTAACCTTGGCTTTGGTATTCAGGCAGTGCTGCTTAAAAGAGAGTGTCCTGTAAAATCTTCTTTGCAAATAAACTCCAAAAGAGATGTTATTTGTCAAACCGCAATAACCTGGGTGTTACTCAAGGCAGGGTATAAATATTTTAACTAAGTATAAATAAAAAAACAATTTGGTGATTACTAACTGTGTTACTCATTATTTTTTTTAAAAAAACCCAGCTACAAGTAACTACTGTATGTCATTTGTAACTAGTTATAAGTTATATAAGTGTGATTACTTTGCTTTTGCTTTTAGTTACTGGTGAACATTGTACGATCTGGCTATCTATAGGTCATGGACAAACACTGAGTCTTTTGCTTCCAAGACAGCACTGAGTATGATTTTCACTAAGTCATACAAATATAAGGGTAAAAAAAGTTTTGAAGTGTTGTACACAGAATAATAAAATTGCTTTTCTCCTTCCCTTTGCCGCTCCTGTGGCTCAGTGAATTTGGTATCTAGCTGCAGATCCAAAGATCAACCCATTAAGTATATACTGTGTGTTCTGGGGAAGTTTCAGGTTCCATAGCCATGGGCAGGGTGTACAGCTCTAGAGCACCCCTAGCAGAAAGGAATGATAAACCACTTTTGAGTACTCTATAAATTAGAAAACTCTGAAAAAGATTGTCATAAGTAAGAATCAACTTGATGGCACTTAATTCATTAATTAAAATCCCTATGGTGTTTCTGCTGTGAAAATCTCATGTTAGATGAATGGAAATAAAGATGAAATCTTCAGAAAAGGGGAGACATGAAAGAGATATTTAGGGTAGATTATAATCTCTCTCATCTTTAATGTACCTGAAGTTATAGTTAATTGGGTCTGCTGCAACTAAAATTAATGAGTGAACAGATAGCATAAATATTTTAGTCATGTCATTTATCTGTACACTGAAAGCATCCTACATGCTTTCAGTGTACTAGGTCTAATGCCAGTTGTTGAATTATTATTTTTTGTAAAATGCTACTTTCTGTAAAGAGCTGCTCTATTAAGATTGATAACTAAAATTAGCAAATTAAAGATAACTCTCCTCCTAATGCAGCATATTCTGCTGTCCTTTCCATGGAAAAGAGAAAGTTTTTAAATGCCTGTCACTGTCATAACTGCTTCCATGGAAACCATGGGTAGGGTGGGAGGACCTGCTACTAACAGTACCAAATGTATTGAGTATTCATCCATTCCATTTGGGACAATCAATTTTATGTGAGGAGCTTCTTCCAATTAACAGAGAGCTGCAGCTTTCAGAACTGGGGATGATCTTGATATTCACATTACCTGACATGACAAATGTAAGGATGTTTCACTGAAGTCTAAGACCAAGATCATCCTTAGAAAACTGGAGACAAATAAGTGGTGGAAGGGCAAATCGAGCCTGAACTATCTCTGGAGGCAAAAATGACAAAACTGAAGCTGTTATACTGGGCAATGCTTGGAAATGTTGAAGTCAGCAGGAAAAAGAATAGGTAAAGAGTACAACAAGGCTGTATATTGTCACCCTGCTTATTTAACATATATGCAGAGTACATCATGTGTAATGGAGGGCTGGATGAAGCACAAGCTGGGAGAAACATCAACCTTGTCGTACTCCTTTTCCTATTCTAAAACAATTAGTAGTTCCGCATCCTGTCCTAACTGTTGCTTCTTGACTCACATACAGATTTCTCAGAAGACAGATGAGGTGGTCTGGTACTCCCATCTCTTTAAGGACTTGCCACAGTTTATTGTGATCCACACAATCAAAGGCCTTGGTGTAGTCAATGAAACAGAAGTAGCTGTTTTTCTGGTACTCCTTTGTTTCTCCATGATCCAGCATATGTTAGCAATTTGGTCTCTAGTTCCCTTGCCTCTTCAGAACCCAGCCTGTACTTCTGGAAGTTCTCGATCCACATACTGCTGAAGCCTAGCTTGTAAGATCTTGAGCATGGCTTTGATAGCATGTGAGATGAGCACAATTGTGTGATAATTTGAGCATTCTTTGGCATTGTCCTTCTTTGGAATTGAAACATAGACAGACCTTTTCCAATCCTGTGGCCACTGCTGCGTTTTCCAAATCTGCTGGCATATTGAATGCAACACTTTAATTGCATCTTCTTTTAGGACTTTAAATGCTCAATTGGAGTACCATCATCTCCACTAGCTTTGTTGTTAGTAATACTTTCTAGGGCCTACTTGACTTCACACTCCAGGATGTCTGGTTTGAGGTCAATAATCACATCATCCTGGTTGTCAGGGACATTAAGGTCCTTTTAGAAAGGTAGCAATTTTTAAAAAGAAGCCATTGCAATCAGTAGTGGCCACCTGATTGCATCACAAGGTCCTGAAGCAATTACCCAGAAATGTCACAATGATGTTAGCCTTCAGTCAGACTAACTGAGATGCCTACAAACAAGAATTGGTGAATTTCCTTTGTATGAAGCATGACAGCACATCATGAATGTGGCTTTCAACCTTTTAAGCATCAGTCTTTCAGCCCTACACCAATGGTTCCCACATGGGGCCCATGTCCCACAGGGGAACACCAATTCCCAGAAGCCTAAGTCAGGACATTGGCTGATCAGTGCTTTGGGGAATTGACTTAGGCTTCTGGGAATTGAAGACCAAAAGTCAAAGGTTGTGAAACACTGCTCTACACTAAATGTTCCTCCTGAGCAATGCTGATTATTCTCTGATATAGGAACCCTTCATCCTTCTAACAGGACTACAATTTCTATAAATCTTAGGGACAGAGAATGGTACACATTAGTTTAAGATTGGGATAGAGATGTAACCCCATTTTCAGAAAATGCACCCCCCAGTCTTTTATTTCTATCTTTCTATCCTCTTTTAATAAAGTTATTCCGGTTTATTCCTCTCAAATAAACTTATTTCACTCACTTTATTCTGCCACACACGTTTAGGATTGATTAGGCTTATGTGTACACAAGCACCACTCTGACCATGCACCCATTCACACACGCTTGAAGGTATATACTGCAAGAGTTGACACAACAGACTTGGCCCCTTTCACTCCTAATAAATAATATTTCATTGGCAGTTATACCTGGGATGTCAGATAACTTAATAAAAATGTTTTCAAATACCTGGAACTGTTCTATTCAAGCTAGCATATTTCCTTTGCTCTGTATAGATTATGTCCCCCCCAAAAAGACTCTAAAAATATTTTAAATTTGATTTTAACACGCTCTGTTTGTATCTCAAATCAGGATCTTTTCCAGGAAGGCTCAATGCCACAGGAAGCCATCACTTAACATTTTGCCCCAAGAAAAGTCACCTTGATTCCTCTGTTTACTTGTTGTATTGTTTTGTTTACTCTTGCACCTGGCATGCTCATTGTTTTTGGGACCCCTCCTGTATTCAATTGTAGATAGTGCTTGGGTTGACTCAGGATAGATTAATTAATGGGTGGGAATGGAATTTTTGCCAAGAGCCTCAAGCAATGCTCCTCCTCAGGGGAGTCTGAAGGATGCCCATCTTTGTCATTGGTCCTTTTGCATCCTGGATTCAAATCTGGACTTTTTGATTTGTGCCAAATTACAATCCTGGTGCCCATTGGGTTTCACCTGAATGATGTCACAACCTGCATTTGCTGAACTATGAACTATGTCATTTCGAGAGCAATTGCTCTACCCATCACCTTTTGTTCTATGTAATTGACCTGTTTTGTCTCTATATGATTGACCTTTTAATGTAACAAAAGAGTCTGGTGCCGGGTTTTTGCTCACCATTGTAAATCTCTTATTTTGTAAACTTGTTAGCTAGCAGTAGAACTAGTTGAGCTCCCTTAGGTGGAGGGTATAAAAATCTCCTGATAGAAAATGTCATGGGCACTCTCTGCACATTTGCACGCAAGACATCGGAACCAAAAAGAGCTGCTCACTTAAGGGACTTTTAATAGGCAAAAGGTTGAGAATAAGGCTTTTCCTGACACCCGGCCAGTGACGCTTAAACCCCTTTTCAATAAACCAATTTTAATTTTGCCTAAATTAAACGCCTCCTCGTTCTTGGGAGAAGGGCTCCACCAGTGACTCGAACCGAAGTTGCAACTGTATCCAGTAGCCATTTTTCTGGTAACAGAGATATATCAGCAATATGCATCTTCTTTTTCTCTTCTTTGCATACTCTTTTACTCCCTTCTAATATCGAGGGCAACACACATCTCCCAGCTTAAATCAGGGGCCTTAAATGGTAAGTGTAACTTAAATGGTAAGTGTAGCATTTCAACTCTTGAAGCAAGTAAAACACAGTTGACTATTTTTTGTTTGTATACAGGCTTGTTTTTTCAGGATCTGTGCCTCCTATTTCTATTGGGTATCCCACTTCTTTGAGAAAGAATGCAAGCGTGGCGCCAAAATGGCCACCGCGCTCTTTGCGGGGGCCCTCCCACAGGACGAAGGCATCCGGGTAGTTAGGGGCGTGGCCAGCACCCTAATAAAAGGGCTGGCCACGAGGCAGCCGAGCTGCCATTTTGGCGAAGCGACGGAGCGGAGAAGTTTTTCCCTCTTACCTCCGTCGCTCTTGTCCTTTCAAGGAAGCCTTTTTCGTGCAGCTTTCCTTTTCTTGGCTTCCTGGCTAAACCAGCTATGCCCTCTAAGAAGAAGGCAGCTGCGAACGTGGCTCGATCGGCGCGGAGGCGTCAGCCGGGTCGGAGGACCGCGACTGCGCCCGCCCAACAGCCACCTTTGGCGGACCCCACCGGGACCGGTGGGATGGGGTGGGTGGCCCCTTGGCCCAATGCGCGGTCTGCGCAAGCTGCCCCGGACGGGGCCTCGGCCCTTGGCCCACAAGCGATGACCACTGCCCTTGGCATGGTCTGTGCGGCTGGGCCTTCTATCCGGGGTGCACAGTTCCTCACGGGAGGAGCGAGCCATGGGGGTGGTTGGGTTCCCCGCCCTGGCAGGGCGTGCCCACGGCCCCTCAAGGGCCGAGCATGGGCTCTTGGCCGTATCCGGCCCCTGGGGCCCAGGGACCTGGACAGGTGCCCGTGACTTGCGGGCCGGCTGGCCCTTTGCCCCTTGTAGGGGCCGGGGGCTATGTTAACGTGGAGGCCCTTCTGGCCCACGTAGTGGCCCTCGAGGCATCCCTGGCAAGGGCTAATCAAGCGGGGGTGTCTTTTGGGTTTCAGGTTGACCCTTTGGCTGCCGGGCAGCGGCAGGCGACGGGTCGGGTTGAGCTGCCTGAGGCGCGTGGGCCGGTGGCGGCCACTGCCTCGCAGCTCCCCACTCAGCAGGCGCAGCAGACTTGTGCTGATCGGGCCCCGTTGACTTGCTCAGCTTCGGTCGTGAGCTCCGACGCCCACAGTGGGCCGGAACCCCCGGTGGGGGCGGCCCGTGGGGGTGCATCGGGTGAGTATGCAGTTCAAGCTAGTGCACCCACACAACTGATTTCCCTGGGGGGGGGGCTTTTCAGTGGCCATGGCCTCGCACGGGTGGACCGGCGGTACAACCGCCCCCGGCCCACCCGGCGACTTCATCCCTGACTCAGGGCCCGGGTTGTGGTGGCGCCCCCTATGCGGTAGGGAATGTGTTGGGGGTGCCCGGGTTAGTACAGGCCCCCCTTTCCTTTGCCCGCAGTTCCCTCTGTGCCGGTGTCGGCATTGCCGACAGCAAGGTATTCCTTGCCCCTGGGGGATCATCTGGCCCAGTCCACCAAGGAAAAGATCTGGAGGGGCGAGTATGTAGACATCTTCTCCCTTCTTAACAGGGAGCCCACCGAGGAAGAGAGGGAAGGGCAGGACGAGAAGGACAAGGAGCAGGCACGTCATCGTAAGCCGCCACGTACGTGGGCAAATTGGTTGCCAGCGTACCTAATTTACATGGCTGTTTACCTCAGGGCTAGGCCGGATCTGGCCATCCCTATGGTCCAGTATTTGGACAACATTTACCGGGCTATGGTTGACTTCCCGGGTCCGTCGTGGCTGGCTTACGACGAGGAATTGCGCATGAGGATTCCACTGCACCCAGAGATGAGGTGGGACGAGCCCTGCCAGAAGCTGTGGCTTCTGTATATGACCCCCACGCGCCCGGCGCCTGGGGAGAGATACCATTGTGGACATGCGGTCCAACGAGCAGCCCCAGTACAGGTACCCCGCCAAGTGGCGGGGCAAGGGGTTCCAGCCTGCCTGCTGTGCTGGACCTTCTCGTCCAATGGTTCTTGCAGCAGAAAGAATTGCAAGTGCAAGCATGAGTGTCCCTCTTGTTCTGGCCCCCATGCTGCCTCCGCCTGTCCCAGGCCGGGAGGATTCAGGGGTAGGGGTGGACAAGGGGCAGGTAGGACTGCCGCTGTGGGCGCAGGTCCACCGAAAGGCCCCCTCCCCAATTAATGTGGACATGCTGGAGCGTTGGCTCGCATTGTACCCAAGGAGGGCAGACGCAGTGTACCTCCTTCATGGCTTTCAACTGGGGTTTCGCATTCCTTTCACGGGGGATAGGTCACCGCAAAACGCACCCAACCTTTTGTCACTTAGAGGAAGGGAGGAGGTGGCTGCTGCCAGCATTAATAAGGAGGTTGATGCAGGCAGGGTAGCTGGCCCTTTTCCCGTGCCCCCGTTCCCCAACCTTAAAGTATCCCCACTAGGACTAGTGCCCAAGAAGTCCCCGGGCGAGTTCCGCCTGATTCATCACTTGTCCTACCCAGCCGGTAGCTCGGTCAATGATGCTATCCCTGATGACCTTTGCTCGGTCAGGTATACATCCTTCGACCAGGCATTGCGCATGGTGCGCTCATGTGGCCCGGGTGCATTGTTGGCTAAGTGTGACATTAAGTCAGCTTTTCGTCTCCTACCGGTGCACCCGGGTGACTTCGAATTGCTGGGTTTCAAATTCCGGGGGGAATATTATTTTGACAAAGCCATGCCTTTCGGCTGTTCCATCTCCTGCTCGGCTTTCGAGCGTTTCAGAACATTCCTGCAGTGGGCATTTGTCCGTAGGTCAGGGTCTCGGTCTGTAGCCCATTACCTGGATGACTTTTTATTCGGGGGTGAACGGGGCTGGGACACGTGCACACGTCTCCTCAACACATTTCAGACGCTAATGGAGGAACTCGGTGTCCCTTTAGCGCCCGAAAAGACCGAAGGCCCATCTACTAAGCTAGTATTCCTGGGGGTGGAGATTGACACGGTAGCGCAGGCATCCAGGTTGCCGGGGGACAAGGTGGCAAGGATAGTGGCCCTCATATCGGACTTGCTGGCTAAGCGCAAGGCATCCCTTAGGGAACTGCAGGTGGTACATGGTCACCTTAATTTCGCTTGCAGGGTGGTCGCACCTGGCAGGGCATTTGCTCGGCGCTTGTGTGACGCCATGACAGGCTTATCCAGGCCCCATCACAGGGCGAGATTGACACGGGGCATCAGGGCAGACATGCACATATGGCTCCAGTTCCTGAGGGAGTTCAATGGGGTGTCATTTTGGAGGTCTGACCTCCTGGCTTCACCTCACTTTCAGATACAGTCTGATGCCTCGGGATCCCTGGGTTATGGGATGTACTTCAATGGGAAGTGGGCCTATGGTGGATGGCCACCAGCCTGGTCAGGCACGGGTCGCCTGAGGGATCTCACATATTTGGAATTTTTCCCATACTGGGAGCTTTGATGCTATGGGGTGAGGAGTGGGCCAACTCTGTGGTGCATTTCTGGTGTGACAGTGCGGCTGTTGTCCGCATTGTCAACTCACAGACTTCTAAATCTCCCAGGTTCATGGACCTAGTGCGCCAGTTTGTATTGCGCAGCCTGCGCCTCAATGTACTGTTCAGGGCCAGGCATGTCCCGGGGGTCAATAATGATATTGCTGACGCTTTGTCCCGCCTGCAGATCTCCCGGTTCCGTGCCTTGGCCCCGGATGCGGAGGAATTTCCCTCGCCACTCCTGGAGGAGATGTGGACCTTTGGCAAGGAGAGGTGAACCGGGCGATTGGCATGTCGCTGGCGCCACGCATGCATAACGCGTATCACCATGCGTTGGTTTCCTTTCGGACATTTTGTACCCAATCTTGATTGCCAGATACCTGGCCGATCCCAGTGGCCCACATCCTTCGTTTCATGGTTTACCTGCATGCACAGGGCCTTGCACCCCGCACCATAGCATCTAGGCTGTCAGCGCTGGCTTTCATGGCCAAGGTGGGAGGTCATGCGGATAGTACCGCTTATTTCTTTGTGAGACACGTTTTGGAGGGGTGGGTGAGGGACCGTGGGCGTAGCCTGGGCGACCGCCACCCAATTTCCCCTGGGGTCCTTACCCGACTGGCACGGGGCTGGCATGACCTATGTTTTGATAGGTATGAGGCAGCCCTGTTTCGTGCGGCTACAACGGTGGCCCTTTTTGGAGCGCTCCGCATCAGCGAGCTTGTGATGCTGTCTAAGGCGGATGCAAGTTGTAGGGCACTGGAACTCGAAGATGTCTCTGTTTGCAATGATTGGGCTCAGTTGAGGATACGCTCCTCTAAAACAGATCAGCACAGCGTAGGCAGTCGAGTAAAGCTGCTACGATGTTCCTTGGCAGACATCTGTCCAGTTGGTGCCCTACAGGAGTTTCTTGCACTGTGTGGCACGCACCATGGCCCGTTTTTCTGTCACCAGGATGGGTCTCCCCTCACTAAATTTCAATTTGGGAAGGTGAATGGGAAAGCCCTAGCCACTGGGGGCCTCCCTGGGGCTTGTTTCGGCGTCCATTCCTTCAGGATAGGGGCGGTTTCTACTGCAGCTGCTCTTGGGCACTCTGGGGCGGAAATGCGCCGCATGGGAAGGTGGGGATCACATTGTTTTTCAGTTTTGTGTTCGCCCTCTTCAACCGTGAGTACCAGTTTAGTCACTGCAGTGTCTCTCCCCCCCTTTTTTCCTTGACAGACCCTGGGTGTCGTTTTACACCGGTGACAGTATGCCTGGTGGGCCGTGCCACGTGCACAGGGCAGCGCGTTACGCTGTACAGGGCAGCGCGTTACGCTGCGCAGGGCAGCGCGTTACGCTGCGCAGGGCAGCGCGTTACGCTGCGGCAACAGAGTGGGGACCCCGACTGGGACTGGGTGCACCCGCACATCTCAGGTGGTGTGGTAAGCGCGGCATGTTATGGCGGGAACTGTTGCCATTCCTTTTCGACATCAGGGATGCTGACTCGCCTGATGTCCTGGTTATTCACCTTGGGGGCAATGGTTTCGGACAGGTCTCTGGCCTATCGCGGAAGCTTGTGATTTGCAGTCACCTGTACCTACTCACATTATGTGTGGCTTGCCACACCCCTCATTGGGTCGGACATGATACCGCAGTACGCTTACAGGGGAGCGTTCGGCTTCCAGGCTCTTGACTGAGCTCGACGCTCCAGGGCTATTGCCCGGTTCCTTTTTTGACAAGGGTTGGGGACGCGTCATTCGCCTCCCCACCACCAGTCTGCAAAATTATGAGCTTTATTCAGGGGATGGGGCCCATCTGTCGCGAGGAGGTATGGACCTCTTTTTAGTAGGCTGGCGAGCAGGCCTGTTGACCGAGCTGACGGTCTGGGGGGGGCGGTGAGCCTTTTGGGAAGCCTCCCCGTGTGGCGGGTAGCACTGGTAAGGTAAACATTTATGACCCACAGGTATCCGGCAGGTTCGCAATTGACTGGACAACACTAGATAGGCATAAGTTGTTTAAACGTTGTCCGGTCAACGACGAACCAGGCGAGGGGGTGATGGGTACAGCTAGACAGCATGCATCACCCCCTGATTTTACGGATACACGTCAGAGGGTGGGGTCATTAGTTAGATATTGACTACGGTCAACAATTTGTTTGTTGTCAACAAACAAATTGATACAAATAGATACATTGTAACAATTGCCGTTGGCAATTTTGGGTGGTACCTTACCAGTGTTACTTCGGCCTGCTTGCCTTAAGAATTATGATTGGTCAATTACCAATAGAAATTTATAATTCGGACTAGGGCATGAATCAATAAATGTGGCCCAATGCCGTTATCCACTTTCATTTGTGTCTGAGTCCTTTATTGGGGGGTGCGCCTGCAATATCATTTCTATTCCAAGTTTTTCAGCACTTCCCTAGTGTACCAGTTAATTGCATCTGGAACTGTACTGGGCTCTCAGTGCTCTTCAGTTTCTCACAAAGTCTGAAAAAACAAAACACTTTTTGGTCTACATTTTCAAGAATCTCCCAACCCCCAGTCCAAAACTTACTGTCTCAAGTTCTAGTTCACTCAAGATGTTATGATAGGAATATAATGACATGAATGGCTTGGCTTATTTGTTTAACCTTTTAAAAATAAAACAACCCATGTGCATAAGGCATATAAGGAAATATATAAAACTCCAGTAAAACCTGCGAGAAGAACAAAATAACCCAAAATATCATAAACTTAAAACACTGACTACAATTAAAAGTTTGATGTAATTGTGTAATATTTACTCACCATCTAATAAAAGCTTCCAATTAAACAATTGTTTAATTTAACATCTGCATTGATTAGTCTGCTTGGTTTCAGATACCCACAACATGGAAAATCAAATTGGTGTTAGGGTGTGTTATGCATCATGCAAAAGCAATTAGAAAATATCTCAAGGGATAATTGAGAGTGTAGAACTCAGAATGCAGTTCTTTTGTTAACACCTTTTCCTGTTTTGGGTAAATTAAGGCAATTTCCTACATGAGCGCTAGCATATTGTATTTTGATGACAAACTAGAGCTGTTCCATTGTGTTTTATTGCATGCAAAAAGGTGATGGAGTCCTGAGGCTATTCTCTGTGGACGATGCAGGTTTTTGGCTACATGGCTAGCTTAGTATTAAATTCAACTGCACTTGGAAATTTCAGAAGTTACTTTACTGATCACAGTGTGGATATTGGTAAGTACTTTACTGAGCCATTTTCTCGCCCAAATGCCCACATTAGAAGAAGTATTACAGGTACTTTTCAGACAGAATTAGCTGTGTATCTGAAAAAATTACTCCAATGGAAAATAGTAGTGGAGACTTTTTCTTTGCTGTAAGGGCACATTACATAATGTGAATGCAGTGAGGAGTCAGTAGAAAATTCTAAGACATTAATCAGAATTAGTTCATAGGATTCCAGGTCCTAAGACCACCAATGTGTGTAAAGATACTTCAGACGAATAAAGGGAACATTTTGGAATTTTCTTTTAGAACCTTAAAAATAATTACAAAAATTTCGACTCCAAGACAGCTCTTACCATCCGCTACCTAAAGTGAGTGTCTCATTTTGCATGGCAATTGAGTTGGCCCTGCAAATGAGGGTAGAATCATTAGCAAATGGGTAATGCCACAATGTTTGTCTTGCATTCCTCTACTAACTATTTGCAATTCAAAAGGGAGAAACTTCAAACTAATCTGAAGAACAGTTACCAGTTGCAAAACAACAACAACAAAAATATTGACTTGCATACTTATCTGTTATGCTAACCATTCTGCCCCTTTGTACCTGATGTGTATAAATTGATGCTATGAACCCCATTCTTATGTCTGACGAAGTGGACTTGATCCACAAAAGCTAACATTAAAATACAGCACTTAGTCAATAAAATGCCACAATGGATTTTGTCTTTTTGTTCTTTACTCTCTGATCTGCCAAATATGGCTCTGAACCTGTTCAAAAGTTATAAGTTTTTTTTAAACTGTCCCCTTATATCAGTAATAACTTATAGCCATGATGGCAAACCTTAGCACTCCAGATGTTCTTGGACTTCAATTCCCAGAAGCCCCCTTGAATCCGCACGAATGGGTTTACTGCAATTCATCTGGCCCACACTGCCTTCATCGCTCCTGGAAGCGGAAGTAAAATGCATCCGTACGGAATCAAACTCTGACCTTCCAATCAGCAAGTTCAGCGTCTTAACCACTTGAGCCACCACAGTCCTACACAACTGTAGGTCATGCTTTATAACCAACACACTTGCATTAAAATTAGGACGTCTTCTTATACCCATTTCTGTGAGCTTTCAAAATGGCATGTGCATAACCACACATTAGTGACAGTGGGGAAAGAAGAATTCATTTAAACAAATGGTGAGGAGGAGGAGGAGAGCCAGCCAGCCGGGCGAGCGGCGGAAGGGCCAGCCGCGGCGGCCGCCGGGCAACCATCCCCAGCCGGGGGTGAGGAGGAGAGCCAGCCAGCCGGGCGAGCGGCGGAAGGGCCAGCCGCGGCCGCCGCCGGGCAACCATCCCCAGCCGGCGGGTGAGGAGGAGAGCCAGCCAGCCGGGCGAGCGGCAGAAGGGCCAGCCGCGGCCGCCGCCGGGCAACCATCCCCAGCTGGGGGGTGAGGAGGAGGAGGAGAGCCAGCCAGCCGGGCAAGTGGCGGAAGGGCCAGCCGCGGCCGCCGCTGGGCAACCATCCCCAGCCGGGGGGTGAGGAGAAAGAGGAGAGCCAGCCAGCCAGGTGAGCGGCGGAAGGGCCAGCTGCGGCCGCCGCCGGGCAACCATCCCCAGCCGGGGGGTGAGGAGGAAGAGGAGAGCCAGCCAGCCGGGCGAGCGGCGGAAGGGCCAGTTGCCGCCACCGCCGGGCAACCACCCCCAGCCGGGGGGTGAGGGAGAGGAGGAGGAGGAGAGCCGGTTGAGCGGCGGAAAGGCCAGGAGAAGACCAACTGAAAGAAGGGAAGAGGGCAGAGGAGGAAAAGCAGGGGGAGAGACTCAGAGTCCCAGGCAAAGGATAAGTACCTGATATGCAAATGTAGAAGACTTAATATAGTAACTGACATAGAGACTTTATACTGACTAAATACAGAAACTGACATAGAGACTGTGTATAAAGTGTGATAATATGCATGATAATATGTTGTCTAAAATGTTTTAAACTTTTAAAAACTGTGATAAAATGTATGAGGAGGGGAAAATGGCATAGACACCGGCAAACCACACCACAAAGCTTGCCAAGAGAACCCTATTGACCAAAACAAAAGGCAAAACAAAGGGGCAGGCTAGGTGATACAGGATGCCTAACACCACAGAGGGGAGGAAGGGGAGGAACAGGAGAGGGGAAATGCAATGTTGTAAGGAGCAATACTGCATAGGGACATGGAATGTGAGATCAATGAATCAAGGTAAACTGGAAGTGGTAAAAATGAGATGGAAAGAATAAGCATTGACATCTTAGGCATCAGTGAGCTCAATGGACAGGGATGGGGGAATTCTGCTCTGGAAACCATCATATCTACTACTGTGGGCAAGAAAACCTTAGAAGAAATGGAGTAGCCATAATTGTCAATAAAAGAGTGAGAAAAGCAGTAATGGGATACAACCTTAAAAATGACAGAATGATGTCAGTCAGAATTCAAGGCAAACTTTTCAGTGTCACTGTGATCCAAATATACGCACCAACCACTGGGGCAGATGAAGCCACAATGGACCAGTTCTATGAGGACTTACAACACCTCATAGAACAGACACCAAGAAATGATGTCCAAATTATATTAGGAGACTGGAATGCCAAAGTAGGAAATCAAAAAGTGGAGGGAATGACAGGCAAATTTGGTCTTGGAACACAGAATGAAGCAGGGCAAAGATTGATAGAGTTCTGCCAAGAGAACGCACTGGTCATAGCAAACACTCTCTTCCAGCAACACAAGAGGCGACTTTACACATGGACATCACCAGATGGACAACACCGAAACCAAATTGACTATATACTCTGCAGCCAAAGATGGAGAACCTCCATACAGTCAGCAAAAACAAGACCTGGAGCAGACTGTGGCTCAGATCACAACCTACTGATCGCAAAATTCAGGCTTAGACTAAAGAAAATAGGGAAAACACGGAGACCAGAAAGATATCACCTAGACAGCATCCCTAAAGAATACGCAGTGGAGGTGATGAACAGATTTAATGGCTTAGACTCGGTAGACAGAGTACCAGAAGAATTATGGACGGAGATGAGGGACATCATGCAGGAAGCAGCAAAGAAAACCATACCAAAAGAAAAGAAGAGTAAGAAAGCAAAGTGGTTGTCTGATGAGGCTCTTAAAATAGCAGAGGAAAGAAGGAACGCAAAAGTCAAAGGAGAAAGGAAAAACTACAACCATTTGAACACAGAATTTCAAAGAAAAGCAAGGAGAGATAAGGAAAACTACCTAAAAGAACAGTGCAGAGAAATGGAGGAAAACAACAAAAGAGGCAGAACCAGAGATCTTTTCCAAAAAATCGGCGAAATCAAGGGAACATTTAAAGCAAAAATGACTATGATAAGGGACAAAGACGGAAAGGAGCTAGCTGATGCAGAAGAGATTAAGAAAAGATGGAAAGAGTACACAGAGGAACTCTACAAAAAGGACCTCAACACTCCTGTTAATCACAATGATGAAGAAATTGAACTTGAGCCAGACATCCTGGAGAGCGAAGTCATAAAGGCCCTAAAGAGCACTGCAAATGACAAAGCTAGTGGAGATGATGGTATCCCAGTTGAATTTTTCAAAGCGCTAAAAGATGATGGCGTCAAATTACTGCATTCAATATGCCAGCAGATTTGGAAAACAAAACAGTGGCCACAGGATTGGAAAAGATCAGTATACGTCCCAATCCCAAAAAAGGGCAATGCCAAAGAATGTTCAAATTATCGAACAATCGCGCTCATCCCACATGCCAGCAAGGTGATGCTCAAGATAATACAGGATAGACTTCAGCAACATGTGGAGAGAGAATTACCAGAGGTGCAGGCTGGTTTCAGAAGAGGCTGGGGGACTAGAGACCACATTGCCAACATACGCTGGATCATGGAGAAAACAAAGGAATACCAGAAACAAGTTTACTTCTGTTTTATTGACTACACCAAGGCATTTGACTGTGTGGACCACAACAAGATGTGGCAAGTAATTAAAGAGATGGGAATACCAGAGCACCTCATATGCCTCCTGAGAAATCTGTACATGAACCAAGAAGCAACAGTTAGGACAGAACATGGAATGACAGAGTGGTTTGGAATAGGAAAAGGAGTAAGACAAGGCTGCATTTTGTCACCATGCTTATTCAACCTATACACAGAGCACATAATGCGCAGTGCAGGGATGGAGGAATCACAATATGGGATTAAAATCGCTGGGAGAAACATCAATAATCTGAGATATGCAGAAGATACCACCCTAATGGCGGAAAGTGAGGAAGACCTAAAGAATCTCTTGATTGGGCTGAAGGAGGAGAGTGCAAAAGCTGGCTTGAGACTCAATATCAAGAAAACCAAGATAATGGCAACAGGCCCCATCAGTTCCTGGAAAATAGACGGGGAAGAAGTAGAAGCAGTGACAGATTTTACTTTCTTAGGATCAAAGATCACTGCAGATGGGGATTGTAGCCATGAAATAAAAAGGCGACTGATTCTTGGGAGACAAGCGATGAGAAACCTGGGGAACATAGTGAAAAGCAGAGACATCACATTGCAAACAAAAATTAGAATAGTCAAAGCAATGGTTTTCCAGTAGTAATGTATGGATGTGAAAGCTGGACAATTAGGAAGGCTGAACGCAGAAGAATAGATGCCTTTGAAATGTGGTGTTGGAGGAGGGTTTTGAGAGTCCCCTGGACAGCGAGGAGAACAAATAGGTCAATCTTAGAAGAAATTAACCCTGACTGCTCATTGGAAGGTCAAATAGTAAAGATGAAGCTAAAGTACTTTGGACATCAAATGAGAAGGGAGGATTCACTTGAGAAGGCATTGATGTTGGGAAAGGTGGAGGGCAAAAGAAGAAGGGGAAGGCCAAGGATGAGATGGCTAGATGGCATTGTAGACACAATGGGAACAGAGCTGGGAGGGCTGAGGGGGATGGTGGAGGACAGAGGCGCCTGGAGGAAAATGGTCCATGGGGTCGCAAAGGGTCGGAGTCGACTGTGCGACTGAACAACAACAACAAATGTGGTATAAGTCCTAAGGGAAAATGTGCTTGAGGAACTCACTAGGAAATCTATTGTGTGTATATTGTTCTTAATATTGCTAACGTTATTCCTCCTTATCATTGCAAGGAATATTAGCAATATAAAAAACAAAACATTCTCAAAGAATGCATGTTAAATGCACTGATAGATCCAAATCCGATGATCTGAATCCTCTAGAAGTAAACCTATAAAATCATTTGTTTAGTTGTATATTTCCTTTGTTGATTTCAGAATGGAATTACCCAACTCCTCTGAATTTAATGTTGTTGGGAAATGTACAGTATTTATTCGTTATATTCCTTTTGTTTGGTTTATAGGAGCAATTCTGAAGACTCAGCTGTAGTGAACAAATAAAAGTTTGGCTTGTTGGGAACATTTCAAGTTTGTTTTGATGTGTTCTCTTTAATTTCCCAGAGTAATCATGGCAAAATGCATTCTTTTGTCAGAACACTATTTCTTTTTATAAATACTGTGGTGGATTTACTAAGTTTGAGTAAGACAACAGACCAGATACGGCTTACTGGAAATGTCTTATGTTTTTTCCTGCATATCATCTGTGGCACAATTATTGACCAGGATCCACCAGTAACAACTGCTTATTTTAAAAGGCAATTGGTGAATGCCCTTTACACACATTTTGAAGTATATTTTCTGGCAAAATGGTATACTTCAGACACCAGAGGAAAATATTACTGTTTAATGTCAAAGGGTTAAGATTAACATCTGTTTAGGATATTGTGCCAATGTCTTGAATATTTACTCTTTGCCCCATGCTGAGTAGCCTGCTTCTAAATGTTATTGTGTCTAATAAATGAATGCAAGGTTTTATAAATCTCTATGCATATCTGAGGGCGGGAAAAAGCTAATCATATTCAGACAGATTGTCATAGTATTATTTCTACAGTACTTTTTAAAGAGTAGGGGGAAGATGTTTTGCATAAATGTTAAAATGCTCAGTGGTTGTAAAGGAGTGTGTATCTTCCCTTATATCACCTGACCCCGATGAAGTGCAAATGAAGATTGTCTGGATCCCGAGGGACATAGAGTTTCCTATTCCTACTCTGTAGGCTAGCAAGTATGTGCTCTGAATGGCTGCACTAACAAGAAAGTGACTGGTTGTTGCATACATCCCATATGAAATAGTTGTATGCAGAATCACAATCCTGTCCTTGGAGATGCTACAGATTTTGATAACTGGGTTGGCATCAAATGAACTGCTTTGGAATTGTATTTTGATTAGACATGATCCAAAATACTTCTGCTTTTACGTGTGTACCTTATGGATGTGGGCAGAAATTGAACAAGTCTTATTACTACTAATGTTGGCAAGCAAATCCTGGTAGCTGGAATTATAGATTTTTGGCCAGCTTGAGTTATTGAACGTTCATACTTACTGCTTATTGCTAAATAAAGGCCCAGTCAACAATCACATTATCCCTTTGGAGAGATGAGAATAGCATATGCTGTAAAATAGAAAGAAATTATGCCCCTTTTTGGCATACCTGTCAAGTATCCCGGATTGGCCGGGATTTCCCATAATTCAGCACCGCAAACTCTACTTTCCCACCGCCATCCACCGCCATCCCATAATTTGATGGTGGGGGAAAGTAGTTACTGTGCATCCCCTTCTGCGCAGAAGCCTTCTACGCATGCATAGAAGGGTTCTGTTTAGAAGGCTACTGTGCAAAAGCCTTCTACACATGCATAGAAGGCTTCTGCGCATGCGTAGAAGGCTTCTGTGCAGAAGGCTACTGCACTGGTCCCGTATTCTTCGAAGCCACACATGACAGGTATGCTTTCTGGACTCTAGGTTTGTTACTGGTTGCAGCATGCAACATGCAGCAATCAAGACTTAATTTTGGCCTATGGCAAAGCCAAGAAAGTGGCTTCATTTTGGCAATCCAAAATTTGATCTGGACATGAAAAAAGAAGAAGACTGGTTGTATGTAGGAATCGGGGCCGTAAAGCGGCCCTTGAGGTCCCGGAGGAGACTGGTCAAAGGAACGACACGAGGCAAGATGGAGCGAAGACCAGTGATTTATTGAGGGAAAATCATCAGTATATATTATGTTCAAGGCTGCGCATGGTAGAATGGTTATCTGACAGAAAATCACATCACCCATTTGCTCAGGTTAATGAGGAATCTCTCTAAGGGAAGTTAATTAACTTGGACAAACACTGACAGAGGAAAACCATTGTCTGGGGCTTAAGCCAGAGTAAATATGGCTTCTATTTGCACTAAGGATTAGGCTCTTCTGTGAGTCAGTAATTGCCTAATAGCTAACGGAGGTTAGTGATCTGCTTCTCTCAGCAGGATCGCTGGTCAGGTCAGATTGTGGGTGAATCAACCCTTATTATTAATCCACCCCCCTTAATTTCTGTGCCCGCAGAAACCACGGGCCAGGAGTTTTCTCGACTGAGGTGGCCTCTGCCAGGGCCGTTCCATGCCCACAGGGCATGGGGAATCCACAGGTTGTAGGCTTGAGAATAAAATTCTTGATAGGAATTAAATTTAGGTGACTGTGTCTGCAAACCTAACCACATAATATGGAGAAAGTTCCATATCTTAAGAGAGTCTTTAAAGCTGATTCTCACCTCTGTATCCATGCCATACTGGGATGAAATTCCATGGATTAGCAAGTTGCCCAGTATAATTGCCTAAATTATGCTTGCAGAGAGGTGCCCTGGATCCAACCCACTTGAATAGACTCTGATAAAATTTCTCACATTGGGGTCCTAGAATGAACCAGGTTCCTGGTCACAGTTTCTCAAGCAGTTTTAAAACTCTTGACTCCTTTTTTAAAATTATTTTTTATTAAATTTTGAAAAATGAAAAACGAAATACAGTAAAGAAAACAGTAGCAAAACAATCGGAAAATAAAATAAAATACACTAGACAAAAGTATATATAACTAAACAGAGAGAAAAAAACTACTAAAATAATAATCAATTATGTGCCCCCTACACCAAGTGTGTGTGGAACCTGTTACATTTTAAATTTTAATGTTTTTATCATCCTTTATTATTACATTTCCAGAATTTCAAATTTTCCTGGGCAGGTCTACATCCCAAATTCTTTTCCATTTGCATATTCAATAAAATATTTCCATATATTCCAAAATTGAGTCTGTTTGATCAATCCTTTTTTAACATTAATTTCCCAAGTTAACTTATAGTTTAATGCAATGTCCCATATCTCACTGTACCTTTCTTCAATTTTAAGATTGGGAATAATTTTCCATTGTTTAGGTATCATTAGTCTCGCAAGAGTTAAAAGGGTAATCAATAAATCTTTTCTTTCCTCAGATATTTCTAACTTTTTCATTTCCATTATCAATGCTATCTGTGGGTTTAACTTCATTTTTATTCCCAATATCATATTAATTTCTTCCTCTAGTCTTCCCCAGAAGTTAGCTACATATTTACAGTCCCACCACATGTGGGTGTATGACCCAATTGCTGCTTGACACCAACAATCTTTGGATTTAGATTGATCACTCTTGACTCCTTTTGATGCAAATCTCACACACCCTTCAAGCCTGCCTCTGTCAATAAGTTTATTTGCTGTTGGAAATTGTGTGCCTAAAACAAGTTAAAACATTTGCAAATTTGAAGAAAGATATTTTGAAAAGTTAAAAATCTTGAGCTTAATTCAAAGGTAAAGATAAATGAAAGATAATAGGTGCACCACTGCAAATCATAAGATTATGTAATAAACTGTATGCTAACAAAAAAGTTAGACATCACACACACACCCCAATTTTGCAGATAAAAATGTATCTTGTAATAATTGAATATGTTTCTTGAGACTACACAAATCTTCCCTGAAATACTGATATACATCCTATTAAATGTTTTCCCCACAAACTCTTCTAAGAACCCAAAAGGCCCCTTTGTGAAGAGCTTCCCCTCATAGATGCAGTGTCAACTGCTGGAAATTGTCTCCCTGAAGATAGTTCTCTGTTCTCGGCTTACAGTAAACAGAAGGGCTCTGTATGTGGCAGGCCATCATTGTGAGAAAACAGTCTACTCTGTGCCTGCTAGCAGCAACTGGAAACGTTAAATGGTGAGGAAAGCTTTTCAAAGGGAAATGGCAATACCCAAATGGAAAACTGCTCTGTAGCAGCAGTTGGCAAATGTCAAGCTAGGGAGATCAGCTTTGTGTCTCATTTCCACCTGGATGCTAAGATCCACTAACCAAAGTTGGATGTAAAGTGCCAGCTCCAGGGGGTTGATACACAACAAAAATAATGGAGGAATGGTGTGGCTCTTTGTATGCTTAGCTTAGGAAACTGATCAGATTCAGAGCCAAGCTTTTTCTTTCTTTCTTTCTTACAATTCCCAGAATCCTCAAGCTATACCAGCTGAAGGGTGATCAGACAACTGTAGCCCCAAAAGTAATTTGTTGAAGTTCTGGGTTGGTGTAGGTGACCTTTTGGCAGTCCACATTATGTAAAAGATGCTGGCTTAGAGATGGCAGAGGTTACTTCATTCATTCATTCATTCATTCATTCATTCATTCATTCATAGATAGTTTTATTTATATCCCGCTTCCCTCAGCCAGAAGGCGACTAGAAGCAGCAAGTAGCAAAAACAATACAATATAAGGCAATAAATACAGAGTATCATTAACACAATAAAACCACACAAAATACAATTAAGTAAAGCAATAAATACAGAATGTCAATACTACAGAACATCTCCCAGCTAAACAATCAGGGGAAGTACAACTTAGTCTTTATCTCACTTGAAGCTAAGACTGGCTGAGGGAGAAACTGCGACCAGTCTCGCTTCCTCCCTCCCCTCAAACCGGCCAAGGGCGGGCAGTCGAGCATCCCACGCAATTGTTGTATATGGAACTTGTGCCTTTAAGAAATGAAACCTTGCCTTCTAAGCAACCTTGTATCCAGATGAACTGTGAATGATTACAATGTAACTCAGCTGTCCTGGCTAGTGATTTAGCTGCCGCTAGAGGCATCTGCAGAGCTCATCCCACGTGGTTCAAATTACCCAATTACAGAGTAACATGGGAAACATTCCCGCCACAGGTAAACCTTGTAAGGTATCCAGCATGTCACAATGACATCACTGATACTGCAACCAATGGGCGCCCATGGGGTGAAATTCAAATGTACTGTAAGCATATATAAGGAGCTGCATCTCCACCATTATCTCATATTCAGATTGCATACCTTGCAATAAAGATGTGTTTGGCCCCCTGAATGCTGCCTACTGCGTATCAATCTTCAAACATCAATTTGATATGTTTACAGTTCAGTAAACATATCAACAGCTGGACAGAGCTGAACACAGGTGATTCCCACTCACCCCACCACCGCAGGACCAAACACAAGCCCTCCAGAGGCTCCCCCCCACCGCCAGTCCAGGGCCAGGGTGAGGGCCCAGAGCTAGTGCCTGTAAGCTTCAGGCACTAGCTCTGTGCTTTAAAACACAAGCCACTAGCCATCCAGCCTTCCCACTGAGAAGTGGCCAGGGCTGTAACTAGATGGAAGCAAGTGGACTTTTTGCCCCAGGACATCAACATTTAGAAGGAACTGAAATCTAGAGGACAATCCATTGGTGACTCAAAAATAAATGTCAACACATATGTACATAAACTTTCTCTTTCTTTCTGGGGGACACCATATTCTTCTTCTTTTTTTTGTGGAGGGATCACAGACATCTTCAGGAGTGGGTGGGAGAGGATATTACTTTCCCCACATTCTAAAATGGCTAGTTAGGACTCTGACAGTGGAAGTGTTGCATACATCGAGACAAGGGTACAATTAGCAGTAAATTCAAGTTCCACTGAAGGGAATATTATGTGCAAACTTGGTTTACATTATTGTCAGAACACTCAACCCAGCATGCAGTCTCAATTAACTTTTTTCTTATCCAGCATTGTACAGTGTTACATTTTTAATGTCTCATTTATCACTGTGAATGTGACTTTACAGTTACTGTATTTAAATGCTTGCAAAATACACCGAATGCATTTTAGCTATAGTTAAAAAGTCAAATGAAATAAACACATTCATCTGAGCAGAGATAATAATGAAGGGCAAGATAGTTATGTGCCAAAAGCTGTGATTACAAGAGGTCTTCTCTAATCTTCATGCATTTGGAGCTCAGGACATGACATTGGGCTGTTGATATACTTTATGTGCAGGCTTATCATTTCAGTAGCACATTGAGCATGGAAAGAACTCTATGACTCATTTGCCATTCAACTTCAAAGCAGCTCTGTGAAGAATCCTACAATTGACTCTTTTTAATACTCTCTCTTTTTCCAGCTGGAGAGGTAAGGCTGAGAATGCAAGCGCGGCGCCAAAATGGCCGCCGCGCCCTTTGCGGGCCCCCCCCCACAGGACAGAGAATCCGGGTAGTTAGGGGCGTGGCCAGCTCCCTTATAAAAGGGGTGGCCACGAGGCAGCCGAGCTGCCATTTTCCCTCAGCGACGGAGCGGAGAAGTTTTTTCCCTGCGTCTCCGTCGCTCGTTAGCTTACCGGGAAGCCTTTTGGTAGCGTTTCTGTTTGGCTGGCTTCCCTTTTTTCGTCTCAGGAGAGATGCCTTCGAAAAAGAAGGCAGCTTCGAGTTCAGCTCGGGCTGTTAGGAGGCGCAACCCAGGTCGGAGGACCGTGGTGCCGCCTCCTCAGCAGCCTCCTTTGCCACCCCCGGCCGGGGCTGGTGGAATGGGGTCTATCGCCCCTTGGCCCGATCAGAGTGCGGGCGCGGAGGGCGCTCCGGCCCGCGGCCCGCGAGCGGTGGACACCGCTCCTCCTCCTGCCCACTCCGTCGGGCCTATTTCTTTTGGGCCGCAGCCTCTCCCGGGGCCCTCTAGCCTTGGGGGGTGGCCCGGCTCCCTGCCTTGGCAGGTTTCTTTACCAGCCCTGCCGGGCTTTGGCGCTGGCCAATGGCCGTATATGGGCCCTGGGGCGCAGGGGCCTGTCCCCATGCCAGGATCGGGCGGGCCGGCCGGCCCTTTGCCCATGGTCAACGTGGACACCTTACTGGCCCGCATTGCGGCCCTGGAGGCGTCTTTGGCCCGGGCCAGCCAGGCAGGCGCCCCCTTCGGGGTACCTTTTGAGGTGCCGTCGGCAGCAGGACGACAGCCGGCGGGGAGGGTTGAGCTGCTGCAGGCGGGTGGCGCGGCTCCGGCCACTGCCTCGCAGCTCCCCAGCCAGCAACCTGGTGCGGGTCAAGCCCCGGTGATGAGCTCTACATCGGTCGTGAGCTCCGACGCCCCCAGTGGGCCGGAACCCCCGGTGGGGGCGGCCCGCGGGGGTGCAGCATGTGAGTATACGGTGCAAGCAAGTACATCTACACACATTCCCGATATAGGGGGGGCCGTTCAGTGGCCTTGGCCTCGCGCGGGTGGTGCGGGGGCCACACTGCTGGCGACCCACCCGGCGACAATGACTGCCACCATGCCCACTGGGGTGGGCCCCGGTCCTTACACTGCTGGGAATATCCTGGGGGTGGCAGGGTTAGCTCAGGCCCCTTTTAGTAGGCCAGCTGTCCCCTTTTCAGCTTTACCAACGGCAGGGTATTCCTTGCCATTGGGTGATCACTTGGCACAGGCTACCAGAGAAAAGATATGGCGAGGGGAGTACGTAGATATCTTCTCACTCCTGAACAGAGAGCCCACCAAGGAGGAAAGGGAGGGTCAGGATGAGAAGGATAAGGAGCAGGCACGCCGCCGTAAGCCGCCACGTACTTGGGCCAACTGGCTCCCCGCGTATTTAATATACATGGCGGTATATTTGAGGGCGCGGCCGGATTTAGCTATTCCCATGGTCCAATATTTGGACAACATATATAGGGCGATGGTCGATTTTCCGGGCCCCTCATGGCTAGCATATGATGAGGAATTCCGTATGAGGATTCCCCTCCACCCCGAGATGAGATGGGACGAGCCGTGCCAGAGACTGTGGCTCTTGTATATGACACCCACACGCCCTGCCCCGGGGGAGAGATACCATTGTGGACATGCGGTCCAGCGAGCGGCTCCAGCGCAGGTTACCCGCCAACCGGCGGGGCAGGGGGTTCCAGCCCGCCTGCTGTGCTGGACTTTCTCGTCAAATGGTTCCTGCAATCGAAAGAACTGCAGGTATAAGCATGAGTGTCCCACATGTTCTGGTCCCCATGCAGCCTCTGCTTGTCCCAAGCCTGGGGGGGCGCGAGGCAGAGGGAGGGGTGGGCAGTGGGCTGGCAAGGCTGCCACGGATGGAGCTAGTTCTCCAAAAGGCCCCCTCCCCAATTAAGGTGGACATGCTGGAGCGCTGGCTCGCATCGTATCCGAAGGGGGAGGACGGGGAGTATCTCCTTCAAGGTTTTAAGCAGGGATTTCGTATCCCTTTTATGGGTGATAGGTCCCCTCAGGATGCCCCCAACCTTTTATCCCTCAGAGGAAGGGAGGAGGTGGCTGCGGCCAGCATTAAAAAGGAGTTAGACGCGGGCAGGGTCGCTGGACCTTTCCCCGCACCCCCGTTTCCCAATCTTAAGGTCTCGCCATTGGGGTTGGTTCCCAAAAAGTCCCTAGGGGAGTTTCGCCTTATTCATCATTTGTCCTACCCAGCAGGCCGATCGGTCAACGATGCTATACCTGATGACCTTTGTTCGGTCAGGTATACATCGTTTGATCATGCGCTGCGCATGGTGCGCTCGTGTGGCCCGGGTGCCCTGCTGGCCAAGTGCGACATTAAGTCGGCTTTTCGCCTCTTGCCGGTACACCCGGGCGACTTTGAATTGCTGGGTTTTAAATTTAAAGGGGAATATTATTTTGATAAGGCCATGCCTTTTGGCTGCTCCATATCATGCTCGGCTTTCGAGCGTTTTAGTACCTTCCTAGAGTGGGCTTTCGTCTGCAGGTCAGGGTCCCGGTCTGTAGCCCATTACCTGGATGATTTTCTATTCGGGGGTGAACGGGGCTGGGACACGTGCGCACGTCTCCTCAATACATTTCAGACGCTAATGCAGGAACTTGGTGTCCCTTTAGCGCCCGAAAAGACCGAGGGCCCATCGACCAAGTTAGTATTCCTGGGGGTTGAGATTGACACAGTAGAGCAGGCTTCTAGGTTGCCGGGTGATAAGGTGTCCAGGATAGTGACCCTTATCTCGGAATTGCTGGCCAAGCGTAAGGCATCCCTGAGGGAACTGCAGGTGCTCCATGGGCACCTTAATTTTGCGTGCAGGGTGGTCGAACCGGGCAGGGCTTTTGCCCGGCGCTTATGCGACGCCATGGCAGGGTTATCCAGGCCCCACCACAGAGTCAGGCTTACCCGGGGTATCAGGGCAGACATGTTCGTCTGGTTGCAATTCCTGAGGGAGTTTAATGGGGTCTCATTTTGGAGGTCTGACCTCCTGGCATCCCCTAATTTCCAGATCCAGTCTGATGCCTCAGGATCCCTGGGTTATGGGATGTACTTCAACGGGAAGTGGGCCTATGGTGGGTGGCCACCGGCATGGGCAGGCACAGGTCGCCTGCGGGATCTCACATACCTGGAATTTTTTCCCATTCTGGGGGCTTTGATGCTATGGGGCGAACAGTGGGCTAATTCAGTGGTGCATTTCTGGTGCGACAATGCTGCCGTTGTACACATTGTCAATGCACAGACTTCCAAATCGCCCAGGGTTATGGATCTAGTGCGCCATTTTGTACTGCGCTGCCTGCGCCTCAACGTCTTGTTCAGGGCCAGGCATGTCCCAGGGGTAAATAACGATATTGCCGACGCTTTGTCCCGCCTGCAGATCTCCCGGTTCCGCGCCTTGGCCCCGGATGCAGAGGAATTTCCCTCGCCACTCCCGGACGAGATGTGGACTATTGGCAAGGAGAGGTGAACCGGGCGATTGGCCTGTCACTAGCGCCACGCACGCGTAAGGCGTATCAACAAGCATTCAATTCGTACAGGGTTTTTGCTACTCAATTTCACTTGCCAGAGACCTGGCCTATCCCGGTGGACCATGTTCTGCGGTTCATGGTTCACCTGCATGCACAGGGCCTCGCACCTCGCACCATAGCATCCAAGCTCTCGGCGTTGGCTTTTATGGCCAAAGTAGGGGGTCATGTGGATACCACCTCTGACTTCCGCGTGAGACACGTTTTGGAGGGGTGGGTGCGCGAGCGCGGGCGTTGCCCGGACGACCGGCACCCTATTTCCCCAGGGGTTCTTACCCAGTTGGCCCGGGGCTGGCCAGGCCTCTGTTTTGATCATTACGAGGCAGCCCTCTTTCATGCAGCCACAACTGTGGCATTTTTTGGAGCGCTCCGCGTCAGCGAACTCGTGATGCTGTCTAAGGCGGATGCAAGTGGTAGGGCACTGGAACTCGAAGATGTCTATGTTGCCAAAGACTGGGCCCAGTTGAGGATCAGCTCCTCTAAAACAGATCAGCATGGCGTAGGCAGTGGAGTAAGACTGCTACGGTGTTCTTTGGCAGACATCTGTCCGGTTGGTGCCCTACAGGAGTACCTGGCACTGCGTGGCTTGCACCACGGCCCGTTTTTCTGTCACCAAGATGGGTCTCCCCTTACTAAATTTCAGTTTTGGAAGGTGACAGCCAGAGCCCTCACCAGGGTGGGCCTACCAGGTGCCCGTTATGGCACACATTCGTTCCGCATTGGTGCAGCCTCTACAGCAGCTGCTTTTGGGTACTCTGGGGCTGACATACGCAGCATGGGGAGGTGGGGCTCACAATGTTTTCAGTTTTATGTGCGCCCACTCCCGCCATGAGTACCAATCCAGTCACCTTACCTCCCTTTTTCTCAATTTTTCTTTCAGACCCTGGGTGTCGTATTACACCGGTGACAGTATGGCTGGTGGGCCACAGCTATGTGCACAGGGCAGCGCGTTACGCTGCGGCGACAGAGTGGGGACCCCGACTGGGACTGGGTGACCACGCCAGTCTCGCATGGCATGGTAAGCCAGGGATGTTATGGCGGGAGCTGCGGCCTTTCCTTTTTTCTGGCCTGGGGGCTGACCCGCCTGACATTCTAATCATCCACCTGGGGGGCAACGATTTGGGCCAGGTCACCGGCTTATCGCTCAAGCATGCGATTTGCGAGGAACTCGCCTATTTGCATTATGTCTGGCCTGCCACAACCCTGGTTTGGTCGGACATTGTTCCGCGCCATTCTTACAGAGGGGGCGTTAACCTCCTGGCTCTTGACCGCGCTAGGCGCGCGGTCAATAAGGCAGTGGCGCGGTTTCTTGCCACCAGGGCTTGGGGACGGGTTAGTCATCACCCCGATATTAGTCTACAAAATTATGACCTGTATGCAGGGGATGGGGTCCATCTGTCGCGAGGAGGTATGGACCTCCTGTTGGGTGACTGGCGAGCAGGCCTGTTGACCGAGCTGACGGTCTGGGGGGGGGCGTCAGGTCTTCTGTGAAGCCCCTCCGTGTGGCGGGTAGCACTGGTAAGGTAAACAGTATGACCCACAAGTATCCGGCAGGTTCGCAATTGACTGGACAACACTAGACAGGAATAAATTAGTTAAACGTTGTCCGGTCAACGACGAATCAGGCGATGGGGTGATGACGATTGCTAACCAGCATGCATCACCCCTGTGATTTCACGGATACGCGTCAGAGGGTGGGGTCATGAGTTAGTTATTGACTACGGTCAACAATTTGTTTGTTGTTAACAAACAAATTGATACAAATTGATACATTGTAACCAATTGCCGTTGGCAATTTTGGGGTGGTACCTTACCAGTGTTACTTCGGCCTGCTTGCCTTAGGAATTATGATTGGTCGTTTTACCAATACAAATTTATAATTCGGACTAGGGCATTGAATCAATAAATGTGGCCCTTTGCTGTTATCCACTTTCAATGTTGTCTGTGTCCGTTATTGGGGGGGTGCGCCTGCAATGCAAGCGCGGCGCCAAAATGGCCGCCGCGCCCTTTGCGGGCCCCCCCCACAGGACAGAGAATCCGGGTAGTTAGGGGCGTGGCCAGCTCCCTTATAAAAGGGGTGGCCACGAGGCAGCCGAGCTGCCATTTTCCCTCAGCGACGGAGCGGAGAAGTTTTTTCCCCTCCACCCCCTCCCTAGTTAACAGTGTGATATTATGGTCGCTTCGGGGCCAGGTGGGAATTTTTGGTTGGGACCCATATTGGCTCCGGGTCCTGGCTTTTTTGCCCATCCCACACTGTTGCTATGGTTTGATATAGGGGTCTTTCTGCGTTCCTACTGTTGACTTTGGTCACATGGGCGGGTAGCACTGGTAAGGTAAACAGTATGACCCACAAGTATCCGGCAGGTTCGCAATTGACTGGACAACACTAGACAGGAATAAATTAGTTAAACGTTGTCCGGTCAACGACGAATCAGGCGATGGGGTGATGACGATTGCTAACCAGCATGCATCACCCCTGTGATTTCACGGATACGCGTCAGAGGGTGGGGTCATGAGTTAGTTATTGACTACGGTCAACAATTTGTTTGTTGTTAACAAACAAATTGATACAAATTGATACATTGTAACCAATTGCCGTTGGCAATTTTGGGGTGGTACCTTACCAGTGTTACTTCGGCCTGCTTGCCTTAGGAATTATGATTGGTCGTTTTACCAATACAAATTTATAATTCGGACTAGGGCATTGAATCAATAAATGTGGCCCTTTGCTGTTATCCACTTTCAATGTTGTCTGTGTCCGTTATTGGGGGGGTGCGCCTGCAATTGGTGACTGACTCAAAGCCTTCCATTGTATCTGTTGCAAAGTTAGGATACACATTTCAGTTTCCCATTCCAAGCCCAAAAATGCAGCACAATTGGTTCCATTAAGATTATAGTAGACAAGACCTGGTTTCCAGAAGTTGATGGACTACAGTTCCCATCAGCACTAGCCAGGACAACCAGTGGTGAAGGATGATGGAATGTGTAGTTCATCGATAGTTGGAGGGCCATATGTTCTCAGTGCTTGATTTAGATTATTAAAGGTAAAGGTCACCCTTGCTCAAAAGCCAGTCATATCCTACTCTAGGGTTCAGGGTTCATCTCTGTTTATAGCCAAAGAGCCAGCACAACACAGGGCTTTGCAGGCGCACCCCCCAATAAAGGACTCAGACACTGATGAAAGTGGATAACGGCATTGGGCCACATTTATTGATTCATGCCCTAGTCCAAATTATAAATTTCTATTGGTAATTGACCAATCATAATTCTTAAGGCAAGCAGGCCGAAGTAACACTGGTAAGGTACCACCCAAAATTGCCAACGGCAATTGTTACAATGTATCTATTTGTATCAATTTGTTTGTTGACAACAAACAAATTGTTGACCGTAGTCAATATCTAACTAATGACCCCACCCTCTGACGCGTATCCGTAAAATCACGGGGTGATGCATGCTGTCTAGCTGTAGCCATCACCCCGTCGCCTGGTTCGTCATTGACCGGACAACGTTTAACCAACTTATGCCTGTCTAGTGTTGTCCAGTCAATTGCGAACCTGCCGGATACCTGTGGGTCATAAATGTTTACCTTACCATTGCTACCCGCCACACGGAGGGGCTTCAAAGAAGGCTCGACGCCCCCCCCCAGACCGTCAGCTCGGTCAACAGGCCTGCTCGCCAATCTCCCAACAGGAGGTCCATACCTCCTCGCGACAGATGGACCCCATCCCCTGCATAAAGGTCATAATTTTGCAGACTAATGGCGGGGTGATGACTGACCCGCCCCCAACCCTTGTCGCCAAGGAACCGGGCCACAGCCCTGTTAACCATGCGTCTAGCGCGGTCAAGGGACTGGAGATCGAAACCTCCCCTGTACGTGTGCCACGGGACCATGTCCGACCAAACGAGGGTTGTGGCGGGCCTCACGTAATGCAGGTAGGCAAGGTCGCCGCAAATTGCATGCTTCAGTGATAAGCCGGTGACCTGGCCCAAATCATTGCCCCCAAGGTGTATGATCAGAATGTCAGGCGGGTCAGCATTCCGGCCTGAAAAAAGGAATGGCAACAGCTCCCGCCATAACATCCTGGGCTTACCATACCATGTGAGACTTGCGTATGCACCCAGTCCCAGTCGGGGTCCCCACTCTGTCGCCGCAGTGTAACACGCTGCCCTGTGCACGTAGCTATGGCCCACCAGCCATACTGTCACCGGTGTAATACGACACCCAGGGTTTGTAAAGGAAAAAACGAGGAAGAGAAAGGTGCGGTGACTAAACTGGTACTCACGGTGGAAGAGGGCGAACATAAAATTGAAAACATTTCGAACCCCACCTTCCCATGCTGCATATGTCAGCCCCGGAGTACCCAAAAGCAGCTGCAGTGGAGGCCGCCCCTATTCTGAATGAATGGGTGCCATAACGGGCCCCTGGGAGGCCAACACTGGCCAGCGCTCTGCCGGTCACCTTCCAAAATTGAAATTTAGTAAGGGGAGACCCATCTTGGTGACAGAAAAACGGGCCATGGTGCGTGCCACGCAGTGCAAGAAACTCCTGTAGGGCACCAACCGGACAGATGTCTGCCAAAGAACACCGTAGCAGTCTTACTCCACTGCCTACGCCATGCTGATCTGTCTTAGAGGAGCGTATCCTCAACTGAGCCCAGTCCTTGGCAACATAGCCATCCTCAAGTTCCAGTGCCCTCCGACTTGCATCCGCCTTAGACAGCATCACAAGCTCGCTGATGCGGAGCGCTCCAAAAAAGGCCACCGTTGTAGCCGCATGAAATAGGGCTGCCTCATACCTATCAAAACAGAGGCCATGCCAGCCCCGGGCCAGTTGGGTAAGAACCCCTGGGGAAATCGAGTGGCGGTCGTCCGGGCCACGCCCACGCTCCCGCACCCACCCCTCCAAAACACGTCTCACACGGAAGTCAGCGGTACTGTCCACATGACCGCTTACTTCGGCCATAAAAGCCAACGCTGACAGCCTAGATGCTATGGTGCGAGGTGCAAGGCCCTGGGCATGCAGGTAAACCATGAACCGAAGTATATGGGCCACTGGGATCGGCCAGGTTTCTGGCAGCTGGAGTTGGGTACAGAAAGCTCTGAAAGAATTGAATGCGTGGTGATACGCCTTACGCGTGCGTGGCGCTAGCGATAAGCCAATCGCCCGGTTCACCTCTCCTTGCCAATGTTCCATATCTCGTCCGGGAGTGGCGAGGGAAATTCCTCCGCATCCGGGGCCAAGGCACGGAACCGGGAGATCTGCAGGCGGGACAAAGCGTCAGCTATATCATTATTGACCCCCGGGACACGCCTGGCCCTGGAGAGGACATTGAGGCGCAGGCTGCGCAACACAAACTGGCGCATTAGGTCCATGACCCTGGGTGATTTGGAAGTCTGTGAGTTGACAATGCGGACAACGGCCGCATTGTCACACCAGAAATGGACGACCGAGTTGGCCCACTCCTCGCCCCATAGCATCAAAGCCCCCAGGATGGGAAAAATTCCCACCATAGGCCCACTTCCCATTGAAGTACATCACATAACCCAGGGATCCCGAGGCATCGGACTGTATCTGAAAACGAGGGGAAGCCAGGAGGTCAGACCTCCAAAATGATACTCCATTGAACCCCCTCAGGAACTGGAGCCAGATAAGCATATCTGCCCTGATACCCCGAGTGAGTCTAACCCTGTGGTGGGGCCTAGATAAGCCTGTCATGGCGTCGCACAAGCGCCGAGCAAATGCCCTGCCCGGTGCGACGACCCTGCAAGCGAAATTGAGGTGACCATGTAGCACCTGCAGTTCCCTCAGTGATGCCTTGCGTTTAGCAAGCAAGTCCAAGATAAGGGCCACTATCCTTGACACCTTATCCCCCGGTAACCTAGAAGCCTGCGCTACCATGTCAATCTCCACCCCCAGGAATACTAGCTTAGTAGATGGGCCCTCGGTCTTTTCGGGCGCTAAAGAAACATCGAGTTCCTCCATTAGCGTCTGAAATGTGTTGAGGAGACGTGTGCACGTGTCCCAGCCCCGTTCACCCCCGAATAAAAAATCATCCAGGTAATGGGCTACAGACCGGGACCCTGACCTGCAGACGAAAGCCCACTGTAGAAATGTGCTGAAACGCTCGAAGGCCGAGCATGATATTGAACAGCCAAAAGGCATGGCCTTATCAAAGTAATATTCACCCCGAAACTTGAAACCCAGCAACTCAAAGTCACCCGGGTGCACCGGCAGGAGGTGAAATGCCGACTTAATGTCGCACTTAGCCAACAGCGCACCCGGGCCACATGAGCGCACCATGCGCAGCGCTTGGTCAAAAGATGTATACCTGACCGAGCAAAGGTCATCGGGGATAGGATCATTGACCGATCGGCCGGCTGGGTAGGACAAGTGATGGATCAGGCGAAACTCGCCCAGGGACTTTTTGGGCACTTAAGCCCAAGGGTGATACCTTAAGGTTGGGGAACGGGGGTGTAGGGAAAGGGCCAGCGACCCTGCCCGCATCAACCTCCTTAGTAATGCTGGCAGCAGCCACCTCCTCCCTCCCCCTAAGGGACAAAAGGTTGGGGGCATCCTGGGGGGACCTATCACCCACGAAAGGAATACGGAACCCCTGTCTAAAACCCTGAAGGAGGTAAACCACGTCCGCTTCCCTCGGGTACAATGCGAGCCAACGCTCCAACATGTCCACATTAATTGGGGAGGGGGCCTTTCGGTGAACCAGCTCCCTCTGCGGCAGTTTTGCCAGCCCCTTGTCCGCCCCTCCCTCTGCCCCGCATCCCTCCAGGCCTGGGACAGGCGGAGGCTGCATGCGGGCCAGCACAGGAGGGGCACTCATGCCTGTACTTGCAATTCTTCCTGTTGCAGGAACCATTGGACGAGAAAGTCCAGCACAGCAGGCGGGCTGGAACCCCCTGCCCCGCCAACTGGCAGGGTGCCTGTGCTGGGGCCGCTCGCTGGACCGCATGTCCACAATGGTATCTTTCCCCGGGCGCTGGGTGCGTGGGTGTCATGTACAGCAAGCCACAGCCTCTGGCAGGGCTCATCCCACCTCATCTCGGGGTGCAGGGGAATCCGCATACGGAATTCCTCGTCGTAAGCCAACCACGACGGGCCCGGGAAGTCAACCATCGCCCGGTAAATGTTGTCCAAATACTGGACCATCGGAATCGCCAAATCCGGCCAGGCCCTGAGTTAGACCGCCATGTATATGAGGTAGGCCGGCAACCAGTTGGCCCACGTACGTGGTGGCTTGCGACGACGCGCCTGCTCCTTATCCTTCTCATCTTGCCCCTCCCTCTCCTCCTTGGTGGGCTCTCTGTTAAGGAGGGATAAGATGTCCACATACTCCCCCCACCAGATCTTCTCTTTGGTGGTCTGGGCCAAATGGTCCCCGAGGGTCAAGGAACACCCTGCTGTCGGCAAAGCCGACACTGGAACGGTGGAAACTGCGGGCATCTGGAAAGGAGCCTGGACTAATCCGGTCACCCCTAAAACATTCCCGACTGAGTAAGGAGCACCCCCCACAGCGGGCCAAGGGGCAATCAACCCCATCCCACCGGTCCCGGTGGGCTCGGACGAAGGAGGCTGCTGGGGAGGCACAGCCGCGGTCCTCCGACCCGGATTGCGCCTCCGCGCAGAACGCGCCGCGCTCGCAGTTGCCTTCTTCTTTGAGGGCATTGCAGCTAGCAGATGGGAAGCCCAAAAAGGGAAATTAGCAGCCAAGAGGCTTCCCGGTGAAGAGTAAAAGCGACGGAGGTAAGAGGGAAAAACTTCTCCGCTCCGTCGCTTCGCAAAATGGCAGCGCGGCTGCCTCGTGGACACCCCTTTTATAAGGGAGCTGGCCACGCCCCCTAACTACCCGGATGCCTTTGTCCGATGGGGGGGGGGGGCCACCAGCCATTTTGGCGCCGCGCTTGCATTCCCTTGGCCAGAGTAGGTAGTACTTTTTTTTGAATCCCACCACTGGAGAGAGTGGATTTTTTTCCTGTTGTTAAGGGCTGTGTTCCTTGTTGATTAACTTGTCTAGGACTGTGATGGCAAACCTTGGCACTCCGTATGGACGGGTTTTACTTCCACTTCCAGGAGCAACGAGGGCAGGAAGGGCTAGATGAATCGCAGTAAACCCATTCATGTGGATTCATAGGGTGCTTGGGCTTCTGGGAATTAAAGTCCAAGAACATCTGCAGTGCCAAGGTTCGCCATCACGGGTCTAGGACTTCATGCTAGTGGTGAGCATGACCAAAGCTAGGAAGGGGTGAGGCAATAGCAATCCATCTGCGTGTTTGTGCCAGGTTCAAATTACTTGCTACATGTGAGTATGATATTCTGAGAGAATAATAGAGTCAGAAGAAGAGAGGAAGATAGTAGTTGTCTAGAACCAGCTTTGGGAAAGCTGATCTAATGTATCTTCTTCATCATATTCTGTTCAATGTAACTAAGAACAGTAATTTATTTTCCCAGCGTCTGGAGAATTTGCTTGTGCTGTTTGCTTCCCTTATATTTATTTCTAAAACTCATTTCTTTGTATTTAAAACAGAATTGCTGAGAGCAATAAAATGAAATTTTAAATGTTTCCTCTAGGGGTACTGCGTGTTCTACTAGGATAATAAAATTAATGTTTGCCTCACAGATATTTTCATATAACAAAAAATTATGAGAAAAACACTCAGGTGTGATTCCCCACCCCAGTTCATAAAGTTTGATATTTATATAACATCATATATTTCAATTATTTTTAGCTTCTCAATACAAAAAGGACACAAAAATTGAATATAATTTTTCCTGAACCCTTGAGCAATTTATAATCTTTTGCTCATTTCCTCTCAGATATGAATTATAAATAAACATGTCATAAATTTGAAGCTACTTATAGTGAAACAACCTGCTGTGCATCACTTTTAGGAATAAGACTTGAGCCTATTATGAGGTGGTCTGGTGGGCTTTCTTCACCACAAATGCCCCCCCCTCAAGCAGCATTAGGACCAGCCATCCATTTTGATGTTTTTTCACAATGCTGCAACATAACACCATATGATAATGAAGATAAATAATAGCAGGTCTTTCAAAACCGATGCATAACTCATATAACTAACAAATGCATTGACAATACTGTCATCAATCAGACTGTGCTGAGTGAAATATAAGTTTTCATATTCATTACAATTTTTCAGGGAAATGTACTTTGCATTTTCATTTGATTTTCTACAAGGTACATAGAATATCACAGCACACAGTGGTTGAAAATATTTGGTATTATTATTAAAAGAAACTTCAGTTCAACTGACCTGATCCTGCATTTATGTAAAGTCTTGGGAAAAAACAAAACACTGTTACAGCCTTTATTAGTGATAAAAGAAACCTCATAAGGCTGGTAGTGAGTGCAACTTTTGTAGAAAATGAAGATGTGGGGAATTCTGCTGTTGCTGAAATACAAAACATCTGCTAAAAGATGGTAATTGTTTTTAAGGAAATAACTGCTGCATCTTCACTGACTCAGCAAAGTGCACCCTTAGGAGATAAAAACCATTGAGCCAGAAAAGAGGAAAGTGAAATACCTTTCTGTCATCAAAAGTAACAGCAATCAGAAGATAAATGAGAAAATCACAGTCCATGATTTCTGCTTTTAGTGTTGGAAGCCTTATTTCACTTTCTTCTTTCCAAATGGTCTTCTGATTGCAGAATTCATTTTAATAACACTATTAACAACAGAAAATATAAGATTTTGCATCATCCAAAGCCTTGATTTATAGAACTAATTTTTGAGATTGCCAAATTTCTTTCATACTTCAAGATTATGTACTCACCATTTATTTCGAGCCTATCTTTACTACTAGAACCATGTTTCAAATTATTAAGTGGAAAGAATTAATAAATAAATGTGTGGAGAGCATATTGAAACTAACGAACTGTAAGGGACAATACATTATTCAGATTAATTTATTATATGTTACCTTATTTACTGTTTCTCCAAGGCACTCAAAAGTGTGCCCATAGTTCTTCCCTACAATCCAAATTTTATCCGTTCAGCAATTTTTGAGTTTGATCAAGGGACATGCAACCAACCAAGTGAAGAGCATGCAACCAAGTGAAGAGAAAGACACATGAGACTACGTGTCCTAGCATCCTTCATGTGAATTCATGTGTGGTCCCTCTCATGGAATTAATGGTGGTGCCATCATTGATTCCTTGTAACTTTTGAATGAACATGTACTGTACAATGGAATGAGCTCCCGTCTCTGTCCCAGCTCCTGCCAACCTAGCAGTTTGAAAGCAAGAAATTGCAAGTACCATATATACTTGAGTACAATCCAAGTTTTTTAGCCCCAAAATGAGCCTAAAAATGGGACTTGGCTTATACTTGGGTCAATGACCACTAGTCCCAGAACCATGCCGGATTGAGATGTGACAACAATTTAATTAATTTTACCATATTTTCATGTATTTTAATTATTAAAACTCACTAGCAACAGCTAGTGTTATGGAAAATACCTAATGGTAACACCTTCTTCTATTTTTTCTTTTGAAAAAACATAAATTTGATTTTATCTTTCATCTGGGAAGAGGGGATATTATATTCTCCTCCTTTATCATGGAGAAGAGTGTGTCCATAGAGATGAGCACTGAACCCTAGAGTCAGATACAACTGGCTTTCGAGCAAGGGTGACCTTTACCTTTACCATTAGGTACAGTGGTGAGGAAATGGCAGTGAACTGATAGAAGGCACAGGTGTGCCCTAAACTTCATGTAGACAGCACTGCTACTGGCAAATCAAAATTAAATTGCCAGTATAGGTATAGGTGGTGCCCATTTGGAATGAGGGGAATACAATCTTGGTTTTGATTCAGAAAGCAGTATGTTTCAGTTTGGCCTAGCGTCAGGGCCAAACTCATAATCAAGTTAGTTGAGGTGATTGCTTCAGGTGGCAGACTGCTCTTTCCACTCTGAAGGTGCTGTAGCCTGACGACACTCTGCACTGCTTCCTATTAAATCTTCCTGTAGAAGACCCGGGACTTTATGATTAGCAGGAACTGTGATGACACCATCCCCCTTCCTCAATTTTCTCTGTAGTAGGCAAAGCTGCAGTCCTCACAGCAGCTGGGAAAAAATGGATTTTCCCAATAACAGTATATTATTATGAGCTATCCCGGTTGGTGTGCAACACATTTTAGGGTGTTGGGTATTAAATAGCAGACTAAGAGCCAATAACTTTATGGAAGACTTGCTCTTCCTGCACTTTTGGAGGTTCCTTAGAAGGTTGTCAAGATAACTATGAGGCGTCTTACAAGAAGTGTTAGCACTTTCAAATGTACCACTACATGACTGTCAGAGAGAATGGCATTTTTTCCTGTCATAAGGAACAAAGTGGTGCATGCTGCATGATAAGAATTGACACTGCAACAGTGCAGGGAGTCAAGCAAGCATCATTGTACCTTGGCAGTAGCCCAGGATAATGGGCTTTAAAAATGGCTCAAAGGTAGATGTTGAGAGCGCTCATCTTTGCTCCCAGCCAGCTATGCTCTGAACTGGTGACTTACTTCTTTTTAACAAATTCAGGGCAATTTGTTCACTACTAATGGAACTGGGAGAAATCTCAGAAACAAATGAATTACAGTCTTCATTGTATCATGAATGGCCAAAGCCTGATGCTTAGTGTAGTAGTCACAGCTAGAGTAGGCCCACTGAATCAGTGGAGATTAGTTGTGTGTCGTTTTTCCTACTATTTTGACAAACCGGTATGCTTTGTTACAGCATTAAATAGGATGCAACATTCTTCTGTAAATGCCTTTTCTGTACTGTTTTGATTAATGGGCTATGTGATCAGCTAAGCCACATTTTTCAGACTAATATTTCAGGACCACAGGGTCAGACATCCACATTAATTTATAGTGCAATGTCAGACATCCACATTAATTTATAGTGCAATGTTCTCTCATGAAGAATTTATTGCCCGTCTTCACTATATATGAATATATTAGCTTTGTGTTTTTTTTCTTTTAACAAATGCAAACAAATTCTTTTGGATTCCTCAGTATTTAGGAGCATGTTGTTATGGCATACCTGTACTACAGTACAAAATTGCATTGCTTTTTATACCAGTTTGACATCTTGGGCTACCCTCATTTTTTTTTTGTAACTGTAGCTTGGCAAAATTGCTAAGAGTTTAGATATTTCTCTCACATGCTGACAATTTTCAAGATAAATGGAAATATGATATTATTTTGAAGCCAGGCACATGTCTAGTCATGAAACACGTAGGTACAGCAAAATCATACTCTACCGGCGATCAATGTGGCTTTGTCAGGATTTGCAGCTGCTCCTATAAGTCCCTGCAGGACTGGAGCCCTCAACTTGGAAGCAGCTCTCCAAGTCCTGCTGGACTGGATCCTCAACCTGTTGCAGGCACTAAGTCCCACCTGAGAGCTCTGTAGAAGGTTTTGAGCCATCATACATTCCTGGCTGGCTTAGCTATATAAAAACCATCCCTCCCTCTGAAAAGCTGCTCCAGCAATGAAGATCAGCAGACTTGTAGATGCTTGGCTTTTGGATTTCTTGTTAAGTTTCTAGAGGATATTCTCTTTGTTTTGAATTCCCATTTTTGAAGACCTCTTCCTAGGTCCTGGTTTCTATGGACTTTTGTTGTGCCTCAGCAATGAAGGTCAGCAGACATGCAACTGTTTGGCTCCTGGATTTCTTTATTTGGTGCTAGTTTCTGCTGTCAAAGATTTCTGCCTTATTCCTGATTCCTGCAGAAGATTCCCTGCTATGCTCTTGCTCATGAAGACTCCCTGCCTTGTTCCTGTGGACTGTTGTTTTGCCTTGCCTGGATCATTGGTCCTGGAATTCCATCCTTGCCTTGCTCCAGCCCCTGAGAGTTCTCTGGTCTTCTGGTTGGCAGTCTTCTGACTTGTTCAAACTATGTTTTCATTGTCTGGACTAATCCTACATCTCTGGTTTTATTGAATTTGACTGAAATTCAGTTACTGGCCTGTTACTTGGTTGTCCAGGGTCCTAGTATTCATGTTGCCTGCCAGCCGCACAAGCTCACAACTCTGACAGGCTTGTTGTCCTAACAGGTGAACATTTCACCTAAAAATTGGTATTTGTCACACACCCCGTTGTTCTTATGAGCCACCAATAACTCACTCTGCCTTAGCTTTTTAAAAGGCATTAAATAAAAAAAGCCGATCATCAGACAGCGGTTTGTGGGTGTGTAGCAGAGCAACTGGAGGGTGTGCAGCTGAAGGTGAGCAATACAGTGACTGAGGCTTATTGTCTGTGCAAAAGAGTTTTACTTATGGTGAAAAACAGAAGGGTTCAAATATTTACATCAACAAAGATAACAGCAACACAAATAAGATAACTTCTCTTTTGGTGCCACCCAGCTCAGTTCACTGTGGTGAATAGTCTTGTAAGTTTGCGTGGCAAACACAAGTAACTCAGTCTTTAACTTACAAGTCACGTAGCTCAGCAAAATGACAGTCCTTGGCTGAGCAAATGGTTCTGCTTACAATCCAAGTTACAAAGTCCCTTTGGCATGATGACGAAGCAATGAGTCAGCATACATAAGCAAAAACAGTTCCAAAGTATTTAGGCAAATAAAGCAGTCAGTCTTTCTCTTTCCTTTGGCAAGACAATCATCAGTGAGTCTGCAGCTTTTTGGAAAGTTTGTTCCAGTGTGAAACCTTCTTTTTCTGGAGTACAACAAAAGTCCAGTAGCACACAGTAGAAGTCCGTAGCACACAGGCAGTATCTTGTGCATAGGTTCCAGAGAGTACAAGGGCAGCGTTTGGAGCATAGACCCCGGTGAGCACATAAGCTAAAGATGTACGAACTAAGACCTTGATTTATAACCAGGTCTTGGAATTACACAGTCAGTGAGCAACACCTGTGCTATTACAATCACAGAACTCTTAAAGCAAAACAGCAGTATTACAGTGGTGTATAATATCCTATACAACAAGTTAGGTGAACACTTAGTACCCTAACATGGTTAACTGACCCGACAACCTTGAGGACTAGCGGCCTTGGGTGCTGAAGTCCACAGGGAAGGGTGATGGTCCCTAAATGGATTAAATCCCACTTGAATCCATCTTGATGGATGGCAGCAGCTTCATCAATACTGGTCTGGGGCTGAGGAGGACTTTGCATGCCAAAAGGGCTCAGGACCAGAAAGTGACTTGCAGAACTGGATCATGCTGTGTTGCAGAAGGCAGATGAAAGGACGCTGCATTATATTCTCAGGACAGTCATTGTTGAGTCCGAAGGTAATTAGCAATGCAACTACAAGTTCGGGGTTAACATCAATGATTTATTGTCAGCTTGTAAACTGCTGCAGGGATAATTCAGACTGGGGAATAAGGGACGAGGTAGTAACTTATATACAAGCAGAACAGTAGTTACAGTGATACATTTGCCAGGGCTTTTGCTAATGTGGGAAACATGTGTTAGACCAATTAGAGTACATTGATAACATATGAAAGTGGCACCTTACAGAAAACGGTGCATGTTTACAGCAAAGACTTAATGGCGATTACAGATTTAAAGCAATATAACATTTGGACACAACATTCCTCCCCCCCCTAATGGGGAACCCACTCACCATACCTTTTGGGTGGACTACATGTCTGAATAGGGCACTTGATACTTGTGGGACTTAGGGCATTGGGGACGGGAGGACCAGGGTCTATGGAAATGCCGGTTGACTCACTGGTCAACCTAGGCAAGCTGGGAGTTTTGTGTGGCTTACGTGAAGCAGGGTTTGTGGGGGAGTTCAATAGTATTGGGGATGATAGTCAAGGTGTAGACCCAGGACTCAGACCTGCCAGGGAGTCTGCCAACTCTGGAGTTCTCAGCGAGAGAGGCACCCTGGCATTCAACAAGAAGTCAGTGGAGGGTTGCACTGTGGCATTACCTTGTGATGGTGCCAAAACTGTACCCCTAGAGCGAGGGACATTTTCTACCACAGAATCAGTGGTGTTTGACTCTGGGGGGCTCGAAAAGTTTGACAGAACACTCGAACTCCATAGGGCAGTTGTAGGACCTCTAGACGTGGCGGCTGCCGCAGCGGTTGGGAAAACTTTGTATGAGTTTCCTGGGTAGGGGCAATCACTGGCGATTGACTCAGTGATATGAGGAAGAGGCTTCCTCTGGGACAGTGTGCCCTGATGCAATCACATTTCAGCTGTGTCTGGAAGAACACTTTGCCCTGCCATGCAGAGACGTGACTTACCCTTACCCTTTCCCCTCAGGGAACCTGCCGTGTAAGGGTGACGCATCCTAACGTCAAAGTCTCAGTCGAGACTGGGCCACCAAAAGTGACTCCTGACAACTGCTGTTTGGCGGGCAGCGCCAGTGCACTCAGACAAGAGTGTATGCAGAACCTTAGCCTGTAATGCAGACCAAATTACCAGCTTGTTTTCCCAGAACAAACATCTGCCCAATGCTGAAAGTTTATTACGGTCCCTATAATATCCCCTGAGTACTTTCGAAACTGGTGGTGGTGGCCACCTAACCTGAACCCAAAACACAACCATTGACACAAAGGGGTCATGGCTTGATACAGACACAATATCACACTTGGCTTGCAATGTAGTAATCAGCAAGGACTTCCACAGCTCTAAGAATTCTGGTTCCATGCTGGTCAGTGGACAGAGTTTATCAAGTTCAGTCTTTGCACAATCCCTGCGAGCACCATGCACTCGGCGGATCTTCCTATGCATGATTTTGACTGTGGAATCTGAACCATCATTCCCAGCCCCCCCCCCCCAAAAAAAAACCTCCACCCAAATTGATGGGGGTTAGCCTGAACCATACCGATGCCGGACACGACAATTCCTAGGGGCCCAAACTACTGAGTACCCACAAGGTTATTCTTGCCCGCCTTGACCACTACAAGCGGAAGCCTTTTGGTGATGCCTTTGAACTGCACCTCAAAGGAGCCCCACCTAGCACAGGGATGTGATGTCCCTGCACATCTCGCAACTGGACCTGCAGAGCCCGCAACTTGGGCCGGTCTGCTGGTGGAATCTGGAAAAACTCAAGCGGGGCGAGGATCGAGTACGATGATCCCGAGTCAATCTCCATGCAGCAGTGATGACCCTGGAGACTGACATCCACAAAGAACTAGCCCGTGACTGCACGAACACTGGAACTGGAACCTTGACCTTTACCTTGACCAGCGTTGATCTTGGAGATTTTGGACTTCTCCTTCTGGCAATCCTTATCCTTAGGCCACCCACTGGAACACTGGCGGCACACACTCGCAATGTACCCCTTTTGCCCACACCAGTGGCATTCCACCTCCTTGAATGGTCACTTCTCCCTAGGATGCTTGCCCCCGCACCCTTTGCACAGGGCCCTGGCATGGTCAGCAGTTCTGGAGGACTTGCGGTGAACTTTCCGCACGTTATCACCCAACTCTCAGTCATCTGAAGATGATGAGGGCAACACATCCAATGAAAAACCGTAGCACTCCAGCCTCTCGTTAGCAGCAGCTTTTTTGACCGAGGAGTGCCTCTCATGGAACACCTTCACACCTGCGCTGGCAACTTCTGATGCCAGATCCTCATCTAAGACCTCACTGAAGGTCAGTGTGTTCCTCTTCATTAGCTGCCTCTGCACAGCCTTGTCCCAGATGCCCATCAGAAACCTGTCTCTGAGGGCATTGTCCCAATTCCGCCACTCACATGTCCCAGCCGCCTGACGTAGGGCGGTGACATAGTCAGTGGCAGGCTCCCCGGGCTTCTGATCCCTCCGGTAGAAGTTTACCCGGGCTGTGAAAATAGAAACCTTGGGCTTGAAATGGTCTCTCAAAACTGACAGAATGTCTCGTAGAGAAGTGTCCTTTACTTCTCTTGGCCGAAGCAGATTCACAATAAGGTCAATTGTAGCGATGCTGCAGTTGGCGAGAAACGTCGCCTTCCATTCCTCCGGCTTGACCTTGTTGGCCACAACCCAATTCTCAAATTGGATTTCGTAGCTTGGCCAGATGTCTGTCTTAGACACATCAAAATCTCTGAATGGCGTTGCGGCAACACGAGATCCCATCCTCATCACCAATGTTGAGTCCGAAGGTAATTAGCAATGCGACTACAAGTTCGGGGTTAACATCAGTGATTTATTGTCAGCTCATAAACTGCTACAGGGATAATATGGACTGGGAATAAGGGACAAGGTAGCAACTCATATACAAACAGAACATCAGTTACAGTGATACATTTGCCCGGGCTTTTGCTAACGCGGGAAACCTGTGTTAGACCAATCAGAGTACATTGATAACATATGTATGTGGCGCCTTACAGAAAAGGGTGCGTGTTTACAGCAAAAACTTAATGGCGATTACAGATTTAAAGCAATATAACATTTGGACACAACAGTCATCATGGCTGATCACCATGACTGCTTGCCATAATGATCACCAATGTTTGGAATCGGATATGACACAAGAAGAAGAAATAAAACAAGCTATTTAGAATAAATAGATGGTCTAGAAAAGAGCATATCAAGGCTGAAGGATAGAATATTATGCATATGTTTTGAAGAAAGGAACAGTTGCCTGGCTAGAATCCTGAGCAGGATCATTCCTATATCTTGCTACAGGCCTCACTTGCCAGGTTCTGCTGTTCTTCTAAGCCTAACTATCCTGATTCTGCTTCATATCTGAGTGAATTTCAAGTAATTACCTGTCATTCACCTGATTATTTCCATTTAACAAGGCCAGGCCTCTAGAACAGCATCCCTTTAGGCTTCAAAATATATGATTGCTAGGCATATTATTAGGTCATTATGCTGTGATCACTATAATAGTTTCTAAGATATGCCTTTCAAAGCTGAGATATCTATTCTGAGGAAAGATGCCCAGTTCTTGATAATAAGCCATCCTCCCTTTTTCTTCAAACCATTGCAGATATGTTTTCCATGCAAGAACAAAGTATAGCACTTCTGCAAGTTCTAATTAGTTGAAAGAAGAAACCTGACGAGCTAGGTTGCCATGCCTGGACCAAGGAACAAAACCTTTCTGAAGATTTCACAGCTGGCCTGGCAACTTCATCTCTGCAGGGACCTTATCCTGGTAACACACAAGCTGAAAATTTTTCTTCCGCATGAGTGTTAAGAAAAAGATGATTTCAAGGCAAGTGTTTTGTTTTTCACTTTGGCTTCTAGACTAACCAGTGCCCCCCTTTTTATGGATTCCTTTGGTTTACAGGCCACAGAACTTCAACAAATTAATTTTGGGGCTACAGTTTGATGAACAAACAAGGGATGCAAAATAAGTGGACTAAGAGGGGATTTTCTGAAAAATAAGTTTAGACAATTTTTGTCAGCATTGCATAGCAGTAAGCAAAATATTATTGTTAATACTCTTGAGTGTTGAGCAGCTTGGAGGGGTAAAGATTAATTGATCAATTATTATGGTGTGTTCAACTGTATTTTTAGATGAGTTGTTTTAAAATATTATTTTATGTCTACTTGCTTTTAATATTGCAATCTATTGCGTTTTTTTATTATTAAAAAATCAGTTTGTGAGATACCTTGGGTTCCCATACTAGGAGAAAGGTGGCATAGAAATAAAATTAGTTAAATAATAAGGTTTCTGGAGGGAAATAATTGTATCAGAAAATTGTGAGCACATGATTTATCATGAAAGGAAAAAGCTATCTTGGAAGAGTAGAATTTTGAGTGGTAGCCATGTTAACCTGTGCAAGTCTAAGGAGGTGGACTTGATCCACTGAAGCTCACATTAAAATACAGCATAACAGTCATTAAGGTGCCACAATATTTTTGTTTATTTTACTTTTGTTTTGTCTTGTTTCTTGTTTGGGAAGTTACTCATTATGGTGGAGTCTTAATTTACAGTTGTCATGTCAAGCCCTTTTGGAACCAAGCATTTTAAACCTTGCAAGCAATATTTGCAATGCACTATGTCTTGTTACACAAAAATCAAATCTGAAGTTTTTTATATACCGTGTTTCCCCGATTATAGGACCTCCTCCTATAATAAGACACCCCCCTTTTTCCCCCTGCCTTTGAAATATAAGGCCCCACCCAAAAATAAGACCCCCTTACCTCCTGCCCGGCTCCAGACAGAGGCCACGCGGCTGCTGGCTTTCCTTCCTGCCGTGGCCCAGCTCCTCACCCCCGGCTGGGGGTGTGGTCTCCGAGTCCGGGTGGCCCACACCCAGCTCTGGACGGAGGCTATGCGGCCGCAGCGGTAGTTGGCCTTCCTTTCTGCCATGGCCCAGCTCCTCACCCCTGGCTGGGGGTGTGGTCTCCAGGTCCGGGCAGCCCACGCCCGGCTCCGGTCGAGGCTACGCGGCCGCGGCGGTAGCTGGCCTTCCTTCTCGCCGCCGCCCAGCTCCTCACCCCCAGCTGGGGGTGTGGTCTCTGGGTCCAGCCGGGGGTGAGGAGGAGCTGGGCCATGGCAGGAAGGAAGGCCAGCTACTGCTGCAGCTGCGTAGCTTCCGTCCGGAGCTGGGCGTGGGTCGCCCGGACCCGGAGACCACACCCCAGCCGGGGGCGAGGAGGAGCTGGGCCGCGGCGGGAAGGAAAGCCAGCTACCGCTGTGGCTGCTGCCCCGACCCGGGCGTGGGCCACCCGGACGCGAAGACCACATCCCCAGCCGGGGGTGAGGAGGAGCTGGACTGCAGTGGGAAGGAAGGCCAGCTACCTCCGCGGCCGCGTAGCCTCCGGCCCGGACCTGGAGACCACACCTCCAGCTGGGAAAAATAAGACATCCCCGAAAATAAGACATTGTGCTGATTTTGGAATTTTAAAAAACATAAGACAGTTTCTTATATTCGGGGAAACACAGTAGTTCTACTCTCCAAAAGAAAAATTAGAAACAAACACCCTTCTCTATTAAAAAAAAATGCTCCTCTTTCCCCTTAAGCCAGAATTCCCATAGGAACTTAAAATCTGTATAGACAGGAAAACTGGGTTCCCTTAGCAACCAGAGCTCCATGAAGGTATTAAATATATCCATCTGTTATCAAGTCCTTCTTTGTGTGTGTTTGATTAGATGCTAGAAGAACTTGGCTGTATCTATACCCATATGGATACATTTCACCCTTTCTCACACTCCTGTTCTATGAAACAATGTACAGTACTCCAAAATAGGATCATCAAGTTTAAGATTATGGCACTGAAACTGAGTTTTAGGGGTCCAGTCTGTAAGCTTCTGACTTCAGAACAGAAATTTTAGGTAACAGATGCTGCCAAAATGGCAATCCTATATTTTGTATCTCTTGTAGTCTCAGGGCATGATGTTTAGATATGCTTAGAGACATTCTGCCTTTCTCATTAATTGTCTCCTTTAGACTTGCAATTTCTGCAGGAATTTGCACATTGACATATACACGACAGGTTCTCTGAATTCTCTCTCTCAAAGCACATTGATTTTCCATAGATTCTGAGGTGTCTGTTCCCAGTGGAGATCATAATGTTTTCCCCTGGTAGTAGTATTATAAAGACCTTATCCTTGGTCTCAGTCTTTGGCCTTGAAATCTCATGAAACAAAATGTTGATAAACTGGCAACCTTCTCCTAAATCAATACTGTGATAACACCTAAGGGAGGCTAACAGGTACCACCCTAATGGCAGAAAGTGAGGAAGATTTAAAGAAGCTACTGATTAGGTTGAAAGAAGAGAGTGCAAAAGCTGGCCTGAGACTTAACATCAAGAAAACCAAGATAATGGCAACAGGCCATATCAGCACCTGGAAAGTAGATGGGGAAGAAGTAGAAGCAGTGATGGATTTTACTTTCTTGGGATCTAGGATCACTGCAGATGGTGAGTGCAGCCATGAAATAAAGAGGCGACTGATTCTAGGGAGACAAGCCATGAGAAACCTTGGGAACATAGTGAAAAGTAGAGACATCACCTTGCAAACAAACATCCGTATAGTCAAAGCAATGGTATTCCTGGTGGTAATGTACGGATACGAGAGCTGGATCATTAGGAAGGCTGAGCGCAGAAGAATAGACGCATTTGAGATGTGGTGTTGGAGGAGAGTTTTAAGAGTACCCTGGACAGCAAGGAGAACAAATAAGTCAATATTGAAAGAAATCAGTCCTGACTGCTCCTTAGAAGGTCAAATAGTAAAGATGAAGCTGAAGTACTTTGGACACCAAATGAGAAGAGAGGATTCACTTGAGAAAGCCTTGATGCTGGGAAAGGTGGAGGGCAAAAGAAAAAGGGGACGGCCAAGGATGAGATGGCTGGATGGCATTGTGGATGCAGCAGGCACTGAGCTGAGCGGGCTGAGGAGGATGGTAGAGGACAGGGGTGCCTGGAGATCAATGGTCCATAGGGTCGCAAAGGGTCGGAATCAACTGTGCAACTGAACAACAACAGGCTAACAGGAAAGGAGCAATGTCTTCAAAATCAGATGATACCTAAAGAAGGGAAGAGATCAGTGACCTCAAAAGCTTGCATAATTTTTTCGATGTGAATTTTTGTTGGACTACCAAAGACATTACTGTTTTCATTTCCCATCATTCCATTTCCTAGAACAGAGATTCTCAACCTGTGGCCCGTGGGCCTGATACAGCCTGCAGCACCATTTTGTGTGGCTCACCACCACCTCCACCATATGCCATGTGGTGGAGGAAGGGCAAAATGGCCATCTGGCCCCCAAAGCTGTCTGAGGGAGTGTGACCCGGCCTCTGACATAAAAAGGTTGAGAACTCCTATCCTAGAATCTAAAACAAATGAGCCTCTTTAATTATATCTGCAACTCATATTACCTCTTAAATATCAAAATAAAACCAGGCTGTTTTAAATGATTTCCCAACAGCAACCTGAGTCTGTTCCCAACGTGGAGCACACACACCACACGTGTTTAACATTTTGTCTTTGTTGTGATAGAGTTTAATATGTATTTGCTTTACTATGGTCCGAAGTCTCGTGAGACTTTGGGAAGGTTCTGAACAAGAAGTGCATGAGACAGAGCTGTCAACGGTTCCAACGTTTTTTTCCAACTGTCAGTTCTGATTGGAGATAACTAAGGAATGTGAGGGTGTGTTGTTAGCTCTGGTCACCTATTCTTATTCCGAATAAAGTTGTGTGTTTGGCCCGTATTGCTGGCTGCTGCCTATTATTTCCAGAAGACTAAAGGGGAGTATTTTGATTTCTAATGGGGGCAATTTGAGAATCTCTTTGGAAGCTTGTCCAAACCAAGTTAATGGCCTTTTAGGCTTCCTCCATGTGAATAGGAGTTGACTTTTTTAATAATAAGAATTATATGTCACAGGGGGGCATCAAGATTTTAGAGATGCTTAGGTGGGACATAGCCAAAACAAGGTTGGGAACCACTGGTTTACCTTTTTCTTCTTTTTGGCCTGGCATGTCTGTCCCTCACCCTTTCTTCATTCTATCATCATCATCATCATCTGCTGAAACAGAGGTAATACTGTTGTCATACACACACAAGTGGGGGGGGGGGGGAGTTTGTTGGTTACAAAACATGTTCCAAAATCCACATTCAATGATTTTACTATGGATTTTAAGTCATGACTAACTTGTCCTATGGAATCAAAGTTCAGAACTACAAGCCTAGAAACCCTGGGGAAGGGTGAAAATAATAGAATTGAGAAGCAAACAAGGTTGTGTAGAGGAAAATCTACAACTGTTTTCTCTCCCAGCTACAGTTAAAATTGAAAACCTGGAGGAAATAGAGGCATCTGAAATGGATCGCAAATGATGTCATTGTCTCAGCTACTCAGAGACCTTGTCTCTACTACACACATCAAGGTATGAAATCCCTATCCAGTCAACATCCCGGCACAGAATTGAGAGGAGAGTCCCAGCATGTCCTTGGCCACAGGGATGGTTCCATAGTTAAACCAGCAAAAATAATGACTGTTTCTCCTGCCTGAAAAATGAATTTATGTAATAGAAATGACAATAGAAATACACAGAAATCATTACAGAGGAGAGAAAAAAGTAAAATTATATCTTAAATAGTATATTAGCTTTATAGTACAATTATTACTTCCTGGAAAGAACATGGTTAGGAGATGTATGGAGGGTTTTTAAAAATAGTTTTGTTGTTCATGCATGAGGATTTACAAATACAATTGTCAGTCCATAGCATCTTTGCTGGTAGGCTTCTTGAGCCTCCATACATGAATCATCTTATTTTATACATCTTTCAGAAATCTATCAGAGTACTTTCCTAACATTGAAGCAACAGAATGGTTCTGTTAATAAATTAGGTATTTTGGAAGATAAAACTTCAGAATCCTGTTATCTAAAATAACAAGGGGTGTACTAGAACTACTAGTACAGTAACACTTTTCTGTGGCTAATTTACATTGGTTCAAGGGGGTGCAATGTACTGATTCTATAACAAGCCCCAAGAGCATGCTTTTTGCCTCTTATTTCCCCACCTTGCCAACTAGAGAGGATTTGCTTTAGGAAACTCCACCATTCTTTGAAGTTATAAGGCTAACAACTGAATTTCTGAGGGCTATGATTGTCTTCCAAGACTCTGATGATAAGATGAAAATTTTTCTTTAGTTTTCTTCACTTACCATGATGAGTCTGATTTCCTCTGCATATTCAGCATCCACATAGTAATTTCTCTTGATAACCAGACATTTAAGGTTTTGATATGTCTTCAAGCCTGGAAGTCTTGCCCTCATGGTCAAACTGGAAAAAGTGGCTCTTTGGGAACATTTTGAATAACAAGATGCAAACCAGTAGATATCAATTATATTCACTAGTATGACGGCGGCGGTGAGTAAAGTGTAAGCGTTAAACACTTCTGCTTGGAAAGTGTATGAAAGATAGCCAGAGGAGAAGCACACGCCTGGTCCCTGGTCTATCTAGCTATGCCATATATGGAGGGAAGGGCATCCTATTCTGTGGAGGTACTGTTTCTTCAAGAGAATTGTAGGAAATGTATGCTAGGAAAGAAAATTAAACTCTCCTTCATGGGATCTGCCACTTCTGCTCATAGTGCACATACCAAGCTTTACTACATGGGGATCAGCTTACTAAAGGTAGATGCTTATAGAAGTTGCACACATATGTACACATATCCTGCTCTTATTTTGCCTTTTGAAGGGATAGTATTCTCAAAAACTAGCTCAATTTTTGTTCCTTTGTATACTTTCTTATGAATTTTGGTTGGTGCAATGAAGAGATCAGCTCAACAGGGATTTTGGAATTTGTATTGTGCCAACATAGCTATTGTTGGTTTTGTTTTGAATTTGTACTTATCTATTTTCACCCCTTAGCACTGGGACCTATGCTAGATCTGTCTTTATTACTGGATTGGACAGCATTGAGCCAAATAGATAAAGCTGTGCAATTTGATTTCATTGGCTTTCTTTATTTAAGCCATCATTTAAAATGTGCCTACAACGTTGACAATGTAAAAGCTGCCCCATGGCTTTGTGACAACGGAGCCTGTGTGGTCAGAGAAGATTGCTACAGCTTTGAGTTGATAAGGCCTGGTGTGGCATGTTGATTGAGAACCAACAGTTTCTAACTTTGCAGTTCTCTACCCCCTTTGAAATCTTAACATCTCTGAATCATCTGATGAGATGACTTTCTTTATCTGCAGCATGCTTCCTCAATCAAATTCATTTTTAAAGAGAAAGGCAGTGATTAAAAAGCCAGTGTTTACCCCTTCCTATTTCTTCCTTTTTTATATTCCCCTTCCAATAATTACTTTTAATGTTGAAAAATGAATCTATCTCTCAACAAGATTAGAGAGTCATCCATCATCATTTGAAAAAAAAATGTTCTTTGTTGCTAGGCCAGAGCAGCCCATGAGAGGAGCAAACAGAAAATGACATGTTAATTTATAATCTAAAATTTTTCTAATGCAACAAATGGAGAGAAGGTTAAAAGTGGGAAATTTGCAATTGTTCTTTTGCTTTTATAAAACCTGTTGAATATTCTTTTCCTCTGTATCTCAATGAAGAAAAAGACTCATTGAACTAATTGGAGAAAAGATGGAATATAACTGTAATCAAATAATCCCAGGGATGATGGAATTGGGGATGGTCCTGCCAGGGGAATGGATCCCTCAGTTTTACAGCCTTCTGGAGTGGGGTATGTTCTGGCGGGGTGATTTGGGCTGTTTCTCAGAGGGTCTGGACTGTCCCAAGACATTTTGTAGGCTCTATCAAAGGACAAAATGGGACATGTCCATTTCAGGCTCCTGTATAAACTCTGACTGACCTGGCAGTTAATTTGATTTCAGCCCTGGCAATGGGGCCATTTCTATAACAGACCTGAAGGCGGAAAACACATTTGGAGGTGCTAGATAGACTGTGGGATGCACAGCTCTGTCCTTCAAGAAGTAAGAACATCCAAATGCTGTTGCTACTCCCTGTCATAATTTGTCTGCAGAGGTCACTTCATTCTTCCAGGATGCAAGGGCCAGTCCTGCAGAGTAGGATGGCCTGAACTCAGACCCCACATTAAGGTGAGTCTCCTCCTGTTTAGAAAAGGGGGTCTCACCAAGTTCAGGGCCAGTGTAAACTCAAGCAATGAAACCTGACAGGCTCAAACAATTTTTTCCTTTGAGTTATGGACATACAGTTGCTTTCCTCCAAATGTCACATGATTCCTCACAACTAGACAAAAAGTGACATAGGACTAAATTCAATTACAGTGGAAACTCATACAACGATCGGCCCGTATAGCAACGAAATCGCATAACAATTTTCACTATGGAAAAAATTGTACAACAATTTTTCAATGGGAAAAACCACTTAGTGAAAAAATCGTTGTACTATGCATCCCATAGGGGAAATCACTATATGATGTATTCATCGTATAGCAATTGTTTTGTACAACAACGAGCCCCAGGGAACGGATTAAAATTGTTGTATGAGGTACCACTGTATTAGCTTCCAAGAGAGTAGACTGGTTAAAGGGAATGCATTGAAAGAATAACAGTCAAACATACCTGTCAACCTTCCCGATTTGGCCAGGAAAACCCCGTAATTTGACATCCATTGACGTCATAACCCGCCCCGCGTTGCCAAAACCCCATAATTTGGCAGCGGGGAAAAACGCTTTCCGCGCATGTGTGGAAGCACTATGGCACTTGCGCAGCCCCTTCCACGCATGTGTGGAAAGCGACCTGCGCACAAGCGATGTATTCATCGTATAGCAATTGTTTTGTACAACAACGAGCCCCAGGGAACGGATTAAAATTGTTGTATGAGGTACCACTGTATTAGCTTCCAAGAGAGTAGACTGGTTAAAGGGAATGCATTGAAAGAATAACAGTCAAACATACCTGTCAACCTTCCCGATTTGGCCAGGAAAACCCCGTAATTTGACATCCATTGACGTCATAACCCGCCTCGCGTTGCCAAAACCCCATAATTTGGCAGCGGGGAAAAACGCTTTCCGCGCATGTGTGGAAGCACTATGGCACTTGCGCAGCCCCTTCCACGCATGTGTGGAAAGCGACCTGCGCACAAGCGATGTGCGCAGGTCCCATTTTTCCGGAGCCGCGGGTTGACAGGTATGCAGTCAAGTGTTATTTAAATCATGTTGATTCAATGTGTCCAGTATGAGATTAACAAGATGTTTTATTTTTGTTAAAAAATTATTTATGATGCAAAATAAAATTGCAGGGAAAAAAATCACTATTGTATGTAAGAGGTCCATTGTAATGCCCTGTTCCTTCTGCAGCATTATGGAAGAAACACTTCTGTCTTGCTTCCTCTATATATGGGTTGAAAATAGGAGGGGACAGCATGTCATTATCACAGAGCACTCTTGAATGCTTTCAAAATGTCTCACGTGGGCAGTCAAGAATGCTTTATCTGAAATGTCTTTTTTGTTGTCTGTTCTGTGCAGTTAACATAAACATAAGCAGTGGTAATGGGCTGCTAGGGGGGAATTGAATGGCTTTTTTTGAAGCTGGGGAAAGATTAATGTAGGGCACAGAAGCAGCATAAGGGTGTCCTCAAATCTCCCAGGTGCTACCCAAATAGCTGCCTCACTCTTGTCTGATACTTTGCCTGCCTTTGGTTGTTCAGAGCAAAGTCATGTGAGCTTAAAGGGGAATTTGTGCAAGGGCTGCCGGCATACGGAGCCAGCAGAGCGAGAGTGGGAGACAGAGAGATCGCTGGATAGAAAGGTAAAGTGGAGGCTGCAATCAAGGCTTCTTTGAACTTAATAGCCAGTGTGCTCCCCAGGAGCACAAACCCACCTGCTTCCAAGGTGCAAGAAGAGTCTCTTTTCATGTGCAAAACAGAAGCAAGCAGGGAGAAGATGCTTTCCAACTTATAAGAACATCTACTTCTTTCCCTGTTTTTGTTAAAGGTAAGGTTGCTATTGTTCTCTTTCTGTCTTTCTGTGAATTTGTTTTATTCTCTTGACGTACAGTTTGTCCTGAGCCTTTCTGTAAAATAGCTAGACCTTTTAAAAGTATAATAGCTATTTCTCTCCTTCTTATAGTATTCACATAATATAACTTGGACTCTCAAACGAAGACACTAATGAGAAGGGATCTGGCTGAATTGTCTGTGTCTTGTGTAACTGAGACCACAATGTAGTGTATCTTGGTCTAGTGTGGATTAAACTTGTCTTTACAACTCCTCCTGTTTTTAGTGCAAATGCTCAGCACTGAAAAGTCTAGAGGAGTTTCAGACCTTTGGATAATTGTGGCTTCCCCCCTTGACTTAGCATTGACAATGTCTAGAGTTAATCCAGCTTTCTCCCATTGATTTCTACAGAATGAAATTCGTTTAGATCTGAAACTTTTTAAGACAGCAGAGATGTGGTTCTATGCTGCTATTTTGTTAGAGAGTGATAGTCTTGAATTTGTGTTTATTTAATGAATGCCACTCAGTTCCTCCCATCTCACTTTCTGTTCTTATTTTTCTGAAGGCAGGAATGACTGCTTCAGAATTGTTAATGACATTTGTATCAAGTGCAAAGTTATTGATAACCTTTTTCTCTTTCCACTTTGTAACCATCTGCTCTTGTTTCCTTCCTTGCCCCTTGTCTTCTCTGCCTGGGCTGAAGGTGGAACCCTCCATGGAATCTCCTGTATACATTTTCCGTGAGGAACCAGCCCCTACATGCTCTCCTGGCCCATGCCTACTTCCTAGCATGACTAGTACTAGCTGGGTGGTGGACTGGCCAGAATACAGCAACAATAGTAGTGGCATGTATGAAGACTTGCAGCAGAACCACACTAACATCTCTCCAGCTATTCCCATTATCATCACAGCTGTCTACTCCATGGTCTTTGTGGTGGGCTTGGTTGGCAACTCTCTGGTCATGTTTGTAATTATAAGGTAAGGAGTGTATGGAAGGTTTGTGATGGGAGGTTTTAGAACATTTAGATGGGCAAGAGAAAAGTCAAATAATGGAAAAGAGAGTAAGGAGATATGGGGAATTCTTTGAGATTTAATTGCTGAATCTCTTAGCTATCACATTTTTAGCTGAAGGATAGTTGGTTGCCTGATCCAAAAAAATGAATGAATGCCCACAAATACTGTATGTTTCAATATGATATGATTCAAAACAGCAAGTGGGGATGAGGGAGCAATTAGGTGTGGATGGGGGTGCGGTTCATTTTATAGTGATATCCATTTCTTCACTTCCTGACTGATCTAGGTTAGAATTATTACTGTGTTGAACTGACCATGAGGAAAGGCGCCCTATGGATATAGGTATTGCTGCTTAAGTGAAAGTTGGAGACAAATCTCACTTTAATTTCACAACTGTACAACTAAAAACTTTGAAGCAGGTTTCTGTTTTCTTTTTTCTCTAACTAAACAGAACGCTGACTTCAAAGTTGTAATGAGGATTGGTCTTGGCTCAATGAAACTACAGTATTTTATCCACTCATCTCTACCTACATGTTTGTGCAATTACAGATGCAGACACTCATGTGAGTTGTCACGTGTTTTCCTACAGTGCTCTCCCATTTCTGTACAAAATGCTCCTGTGAGCCTATATTTGCCCTGAGTGGAAAGAGAGGTTCAGAAGGGAATATGGGAGATTGCCTTCTTCTATTCACCTTTTGTTCACCTGCTTGGCCTGTAGTGCCACCTATGTTTGTATTCATGTAGCTTTGGCTTCTGCTGGAACTAAACCAAGGCTACTGTGGAAACCATCCCTTCTGGTGAATTGCCTTGTTATCAAGGTTTATAGCAGGGGTGCCCAAACTTTTTGGGCCATGGGCCAGTCAAGTGGTACAGCGGGCAAGTCACTTGGTTCAGTGGGATGATCATGTGATTCCTCTCACCAGAAGCAGAAGTAAAACACACCTTGCAATCTGTTTTGCAACAGGATGAGATAGATTTTAGGCTGCCATTTTCTCTGCTTAAACCAGGGGTGCTCAAACTACATTCCGTGGGCTGCATCCGGCCCCCAATGCCAATTCATCTGGCCCACACTGCCCTTGTTGCTCCCGAATATGTTTTACTTCTGTTTCCAGGAGCGACAAGGGTGACATGTGCCGGATGGATTGGTGTTGGGGGTCAGATCTGGCCCATGGGCCATAGTTTGGGCACCCCTGGTTTATAGAAATATATATGGTTTATAAAGGTAAAGGTAAAGGTTTCCCTTGCTCGAAAGCTAGTCGTATCTGACTCTAGGGTGCAGTGCTCATCTCTGTTTCAAAGTCAAAGAGCCAGTGCTGTCTGGTGCTGCAGACGTTTCCGTGGTCATGTGGCAGGCATGACTAGCATACAGAACACTGTTACCTTCCCACTGAAGTGGTCCCTATTTATCTACTTCCAATGTCTTACTTTCGAACTGCTAGGTTGGCAGGAGCTGGGCTGTCAGGATATCATCCCATTTTCCTGATCTAAGAAACTGTTACTAGCTCCTCCAAAGCTGCTAGTAACCCTGATGTGGAAAAATGCAGGAATTTTATACCACTGTTTCTCAAAGCAAAACTGGAACTCTAATAAGCCATTTATCATTATTATTATTATTATTATTATTATTATTATTATTATTATTATTATTATTATTATTATTATTATTATTATTATTATTATTATTATTATTATTATTATTATTATTATTATTATTATTAATTGTGCCTATATACTGCTTTACTTGTCTACTGACAACTCAAAGCAGTTTACAGAGCAATCCAATAAATACAAAGAAAAACATAAGTAGCGGTGGAGGGGGAGGGAGAAGGGGGAGGGGGAGGGGAAGACGGAGGGGGAAATACAACACCATACAGAAATACAATGCAAAATACCATAATAATATGAATCACAATAAACTTACTAAAAATATCAAGTCACAGTCAATAATACAATTAATTATTCAATTACAAAATCACAATTAACAATACAATTCACAGCTGCATCCAGTCTCTCGCTCCCGCCAACCCTGCTCTCACCAAAGGGAGGCATCCGGCGGGTCTGGCGGCATTGGCGGCTCCCCGGCACGGCAGAACCTCTTCTGGCCGTGCCGGGCTGCCTTGCAGCTGCAGTCAATCTCTCATTTTAAAGTAAAACATAGCTGAGAGAACTAACTTAGATCTCCCACATCTTATCTATTCGGATATTTCACTAAACTTCCAGCACGTTTTCACCTTATAAATCAAACATTTGTTCCCAATAGAACACATCATACTTAAATCTTGCTTTATTATTTTTTGTTTGACTGCCTTGAAGTAAAATCCATCCAGGGTTGGTTTATCAGCATGAAGCAAGCAAGGCTGGTTAAAAAATAACCTAGCAAAATAATACTGACATGGTAAAAAAAAGATTCAGAATGAAATTAAACAGCCATGTCTGTAACATTTATCTTTCATTGTTGTCATCTAATTTAAGAACCTCTCAATTACAACAATAAATTAATGCTTAATTGCAATTTTTAAAATACGGAAGCAAAATATGCATACAATCGACAGCATATATTAAAGAGGGATGTTCATTTTTCCTATGTGGAAGGTGTTGTGAGGGTGTTTGTCAGTGTGTATTAAGATCCATATTTCTGTATCTATGAAGAAAAAGTATTTATTGTGCAACATGGAAATGTCTTTGTTCACAGGAGCATGTGTAGATGCAGAAATAGGGTCTTACATAATGTTTGAAGACCCAAAGCCAGAAGTCATTTGAATGTAAATATTTGCTTCAAGCAGCTGATAGCCTTCTTTGTTAATAACGTAACCAGCACATATCCTGTAACTTAAAACTTGTTTCCAAATTAAAATAATAAAAACTAAGTTTTGATCCCTCAAATGAGGAAACCCTGAAGGCAAATGCCTAATTTTTCATTTATTTGCAAGAAAATGTAGTGCTAATGTTTTGTGCTATAATGTCTGATGAGAGTAGGGGCATTCTTTGTGCATGTTTGATGTTTCTTGCAAACCTATTTCCCACCCATGTTGCACTACCTGCTGCTTTCTTACTCACTGTCCTAGTGTAAAAGTAATAGCTTGGAGCCTCCATCACATCGTGAGGCATATGCTAGGTCTTTGGTTATTAGACATTTTGCCAGTTGTAAGCTGGTAAGGAACTTACCTCCTGCCACATCACAAACAGTACTTCAAATCCAGCAATAAGTCATAACTAAAGGTAAGGTAAAGGTTTCCTTTGCTCGAAAGCTAGTCGTATCCGACTCTAGGGTTCAGTGCTCATCTCTGTTTCAAAGCCGAAGAGCCAGTGCTGTCTGCTTCTGCAGATATTTCCGTGGTCATGTGGCAGGCATGACTAGATACCGGAGCACACGGAATGCTGTTACCTTCCCACTGAAGTGGTCCCTATTTATCTATTTGCAATTTCTTGCTTTCGAACTGCTAGGTTGGCAGGTGCTGGGATAAAGACGGGAGTTCATTCTGTACTGCAGTACTTGGGAATCAAACTGCTGACCTTCCACCTCCCACTCAGCATCTTAGCGACTTGAGCCACTGCAGCATACCTGTCAAGTTTTTGACATGAAAATAAGGGAAATTTTGGGCCACGCCCCTCTCCCCCAGTCCACAACCCCTCCTCCCAAAATCCAGGCGCACCCAATAGCCTAGAAGAGGAGGAGCCACCAGAGCCAAGGAGGAGGGTTGGGCTCCCCCTGGTGGAGGAAGAACCAATTGGCTCATTGTTTTCCCTTTAACACACTTTTTCCCAGGAGAGAGAGGGCTTCAAGTATATTTGCATACAACATAAACCGGATACTTGCGTGGTTTTCTCTTAAACACAGAGTTTTAAAACATGAAATTGAGGCACACAAGGCTAAGACAGTAGACAATTAAATGATTAAAGTGTAAAAAAACAGTTCCATGAAATATCACCATAATATGAAATGCAGTCAGGAGAGAATGGGAGGGGGGAATTTAAAATAGAATTATTATAGTAAGCCTGGCTTGCTAGCTGCCTTCTTCCCTGTGAGGGGAAGTAGTCATTCTATGGGGAATGCCAGGGGGCAGATCTTCCTCCACCAGGGGGAGCCTAATACTCCTCTGCTCTAATATGAGGCACACACCTCATGAATAAAGATATAATACAATAATATATGGGAGATTTACATCCCCTTGGTTTAAAAAAAAAGATATGGGGAAGAGGGGCTAAATTATGGGGTTCTCCTGGGCAATATGGGATACTTGACACCTATGCATTACAGCAATATGGGATACTTGAAACCTATGCACTATAGTCCCATAACTAAAGCAGGCTCATTAAATAAATTGAACCCACACGTGTTGATACACCCTGAATCAGTGGGTCAACTCTGGTACTGGATTATTGAATTTCAGCTAGTGTGGAAATAGGGTTCAAACAGTATGGTCAGGTTATAACCAAGCTCTGTAACCAAGCTGTATCTCTATAGTTGGAAAACACTACTCTAGACGCTTAACTCCAGGCCATTCCAGTTCAGACCCCCAACACACATTTTGTCTTTGAGAAACTGGTGGCTATTACCAACCTTTGCTGTTCTTTTTGTTAATTCCAAATGCTTGTACTGTACAGTAATACCTCATACAAAGTCCGCTTCATACAACATCGAATTCATACAACATCACCTAATTTCTTGAAAAAAGTTACCTCATACAAAGTCGCTCAACTTTGTATGAGGCATTCAGTTTTTTCCAGGTTGCATTGTGCCTGGGCAGTATAAAAGACAGGACACGTGCGTGCATTGCTCTTGTGGGTTTTGCACAAGGCAAAGAGTGTTTAGGAGTGGTTTTGAGCATGATTTTGGATTTTTTAAAATTATTCATCAGAATTTTTAGAGGCATTCCTGGGATTTTTGCAGCATTCTTCAGGTTCTTGGACAATCAGGGTTGTTTGACACGTTTTTTTTAAAATGTATTTAGCCTTTAGACAATGTTTTCTTAAAGTTCTGTCAGTTTCCTGTCTGTTTCCTTGACTTTGCCCTGAAGTCTGTGCTGTTACAGTACAATGTATCACTATGGAAACGACGTTGTACGAGGCATCGCAGCAAGGATTTGGACATTGTATGAGGCATCGCAGCTAGGATTTTGCATGCCTCATACAAAGTCCAAATCCGTAGAAAGTCCAAACTTGTGGAACCAAGTTTGGACGTTGTATGAGGTATCACTGTACTGTATATAACATCTGCGTCTCTATTGTGATTAACTGGGTTGCGTAGCTAGGCATCATGGGTGAGAGAAGAAATGCTCATCCTTCTTCTAACTTGACTCTTTGTGTCATACTCAGTATGGTGAAGGTATGGGAGCTGAGAAATTTTTATTTCAAATATCATATCAGCCTTGAACTAACCGAATGGTCCTGGTGAACTAGTTTCTCAGCTTTCCTCCTCCATTTTACATGTGATATGGGAATAACATCAATCTTTCTTATAGTCAGCTGGCTGGGTAGCTCTGTGGTCTAGGCATCTGGCTTTATAGCCAGAGATTAGGAGCCCTTCTCTACTGTGCCTTCTGGGAGAAGAGCCAGCCTATGTAGTTATGGTCAGGCTGCATAATCCCTCCCTGTGCAGGTAGGGAATAAATAGAAAAAGGAAATGGTAAATCACTTCTGTGTATACTTTAACTAGAAAACCCTGGAAAGGGTCACTATAAGTGAGAATTGACTTGTTGGCATGCAGTTGTTATTATTATTAATAATAAAGATATCAGCTGGCTGGATAGCTCAGTTGTTTAGCTATCTAGACCAGAATTTGGAGGTTTCATTCTCCACTGCACCACCTTGGAGAAAAGCGAGACTTAGCCTCAAGCAAACTGCTAGGTGCCCCCAGTAGAAGGAAATGGTAGATCACTTCAGTGTATTCTCTACCTAGACAACTCTGGAAAGGGTCACTATAAACTGAAATTGACTTGATGACTCGCAGTTCATACATATATCTTACAGTCACGAAGGCTTCTGAGATAAGGCATGTGAAACTGCTTTGAGCATTGTGATATAACAGTGTTGGCAATCCTATGGCACATGTGCCAGAGGTGGCACTCAGAGCCCTCTGTGTGGGCGCCTGTGCACTTCCTCCCTCCCCCACCCAGGGCCATAGCCAGGGGGTGAGCAGGGTGGGCTTGGCCACCCTGAGGTAGCACTTTGTCCTCCCTGGCAAAGTGTGGTTTCCCATACAAATGCATTGAAAAGAGGCTTTGTTGCCCACCCTGAAAAAATATTCACCCACCCACATCTAGAATCCCCTGTTGCTGTGTTAGCACATTGTGATAAATAAATGTTTTTTGGATTGCAGTTTGGGCACTCAGTCTCTAAAAGGTTCGCCACCACTCTGATATAACTATCTGTATTTTTGCCTTGTGTCACCAGGTGCAAGAAAATCAATATTTTAGACTGTTTTATATTATACTAGCATTGGTGCCTGTCTTCGACTTTTTTCGGGGGGTAAGCACCCTCCTCAGTGCAGAAATCCAAATTAAAGTATAACTGACAGATTATTTTGTCCAATTTTCTCTTGAATGCCTCCAATGTTGGAGTGTGGGTGGCTTAACCCATGGCACTGGCCTATTCCCCTATGGTGTTACCCCTGGCTGAGGGGAGGGTCATTCCTCTATGCTGCCTTTGCATTTCCCCCTCCGCTGTTTTGAGGGGTGCCTCGAAGCAGCATGGGGGAATGGCAGGGCGAGAGGCAGGAATAGCGTGGTGAGAGGGGGAAGCTTGCAGACCACTTTCCATCCGGTGTGGCGCATTCCCAGGCAGGAAGCAGCCTGTCTACTTACCTCTCCGTCTCGCTGTTTCGAAGCCAGGCTTGAAACAGCGAGGTGGAGGGGGAAGCTTACAGGCCGCTTTCCGTCCAGTGTGGCGTGTTCCCGGGCGGGAAGCAGCCTGGAAAGAAGGTGGTAGGGAAGGAAGGAATGAAGGGGGGGTGTGGAAGGGAAGGAAAGAAAGAGGGATGGATGGATGGAAGGAAGCAATGGGGGAAGGAGGGAGGGTCTCACCTCGGTCACTCGTGCCTCCTCCTCCTCAGTCGATGGTCTGGGGTGTGGTTCAACAGTGGCGGTGGTTTGCATGGTGGACAAACGGCGAGGGGTGCGTGCGCATTGAGGCTCATGAGCTGGGTGCGTGGCCCCTTGCCGTTAATTGTGCATGCACAGGGCAGCTGGCTTTCTTTTTTGCCTGCACGCACCGGCTGTCCCGTCTCCTCTGTGCTCAGGTCTTCCTGCCTGATTGGCTGAGGCATGTCGCGGAGGATGCTGTGACTTGTAGTCCATGTTTTGCTTCACATTCGTGGGCCGAATGCCCCACCCTCGGCTCCCGGACCCTCACTGCGCTGATCTTGGGGACAAAAGGTAGCCGTGCACGGCACATTATGGGATAGGCTGGACGGGTGTGGAAATGCATTCTGCACACGCATGGCCACACCCCTTCTTTACAGGTATAGATGAGACCATTGATGTATCCAGCCTGCTATTGTCAACTTAGACTGACTATTCTTGCTGATGAGTGATTGATTATCCAATTTCTTTCAGTTTACTCAAGGTAGCAAGCTAATGGTTTCAAAACCTTTAAAGTACTGGTCTGGAAAGAGACCAGTTTTCTAACTAAACACCACTAACCTTTTATGCTATGGTCATGAATGAGTCAAGCACCAGCTGGCCTAAAATCATTATGTGGCAGTGGGTGTGGCTTGAGCCGAGTGAAAGGTATCCTGAGACATGGACATATTTCATACTTGGCTGTTGAACTTATGTCTGACTAAAAGGGTTACCCCAGCATGACTTCCATTCTGAGTTTTTCCATTTTGAGGCCAATTACTGCACAAAAGGAGGGATGAAAGAGAGATTTTTAGGCCAGAAGATGAAAGATTTTCAGAGAGCAAGAGACAGAAATATCAACCTCAACTTCTAGCATAAATCAAAAGTAATACTAATAAACAGAATAGCCAGACAAAAGTAATGTTACTTTTTCCACCTGATCTTCATGGGACTGGGTTGTGTACAGGAAGTAAGGATGGAGCGGGGAGAAAATCAGGACACCAGATTACTTTTCTTGCTTAAGAAATCATGTACATGGCAAGATCATTTTCCAATTTTATATTGTTCTGCACAATGGTGTCTTCACTTAAAATGTTTTTAGCTTATTTAAGTTTGAGATGGACACAAATTTCAGGTTGAAATGGGAATGGAGTTTTAGGAATAGAGATTTGCCATTATGATGCTATTGTCAACTACTAATGGCTATCATTACTTAACTGGTAGTGAATACATTTCTATGTAAATAACTTGTTTTGAATAAGGAGAATTTTTACTACAAATATGGCTACAAAGTATGTGGGGGAAAGGGTGAGTTTACCAATATTTCAAAGACAAAAAGCCAATGAATGTGTGGCTCTATAACTCAAAGTCATCAGTTCTGTTTTTAATGTGATCACATGCTATGTTTGCATGGGTCTGGACTGTAAATGTTCCATTTTCATCTATAAGAAGGCCAGAGTGTTGTAATGGATAGAGTTTTAGAGTAGGGGCCAAATTAACATTTTCAGTATTGTTTTTCTGTTTCTACAAAACTTTATCCCAAGAAACATGATGCCTTCATATGTTTTCAATATATGCTTTGATCCCCAGACTTGGGATATTCACATTTAAATCAGACTTACTGGATAAATAATACGTGTACTATTGTTTTAAAAAAATATTAAAGCAATTAATAGCATTAAGGGAACCTGTGTCTGGTTGTTAGAGACTGACAGTTGTTTTTTTTTCCAAAAAATGTTTTTAACGCACAACAGCTGAAATATTGTTGAATTAGCACAATGGGGCTAATTTCATTATCAGAGGCAAATTGCCACTGATTGTAGAATCATGGAATCATAAAATAATGGAGTTGGAAGGGACTTATCAATCCATCAAGTCCAACCACTTGCTCAGTGCAGAAATCCAAATCAAAATATACCTGACAGATTTTTGTCTAATTTTCTCTTGAATGCCTCCAACGTTGGAGTGCTCATCACTTCTTGCGGTGGTTGGATATTTTTCCTGATATTCAATTGAAATCTGAGTTCTTGAAACTTTACCCCATTATTATGTACCCTGCACTCTGAGAGGATGATTAAGAACAGATCCCGCCCTTCATCTGCATGGCACTTTATCAATTATTTGAAAAGTGCATATTTCCCTTCAGTCTTCTTTTCTGAAGGCTAAACACACCCAGTTACCTCAAAGTTTCCTCAGTGGCTTTGGCTTCCAGTCTCCTGATCATCGTTGTTGCCTTCTTCCAGACTTGTTCCAGTTTTTAAAAAACATTGTGCCCAGAACTGAATAAAGTACTCAAGATGAGGCCTAACCAGTGCCTGATTAAAGATTTCCTTTGGAGATTTTGGGGGCACATGTGACTTTGTCACATACGCTTTAAAACTGCCAAAGGAAACCTTTAACCATCAGTGAGTTGCTGCTGCCAGTAACATGGCTACCAATAAAAATGCAGGTGTGTGCCACCAAATTTTAGGCAATAAAAGCCTTTAACAACCGAAATCTGATAATATGTTTCTTATAATAATTGTGTGCTGTCAGGTTAATTCTGATTTATGGCAAACCTTTCCAGGGTTTTCTAGGTAGACAATACTCCGAACTGGTTTACAATTCCCTTTTTCTGGGACTGTGCAGCTTGTCCAAGGCTGTCATATAATTTGAATAGAATTACTAGTATCATCATATACCTGTAAAGCATTACACTTAACAGAATATCTCCCCTGTTACCCCAGGATTTAGTTCTAAGTGTTTGCTGAATTCATGCTAAATATCTTAGGGACAGCCTGAAAATTTCTTTTAATAACAATAAATAATTAAACACCTGCAAGCGGCAGGCTGTACATTGGGGAAATGAGTGTGGGAAATGTTGCACCTTGTGAGATCAAGTCACATTCTTATTATATACCTTTTTAACACAGTATGAGGGGTGATAATAGCCATGTATCCTCTTCTTACCATCTTACAATTAGGGTTTAAAGAGAAGCAGAAAAAAAACCCCTGCAAGAACTAAGTTTCAAAGACAAATGTTTCCTTATACCAGAAAATAAAAGAGTAGAATCAACCGGTTCAGTTTTTCCTCCTGCAGATTGACCTTTAACACTGAAATAGGAGGGAAACCTCACATCTTAAACAGATACAGTACTAAAATTTCATAAACCCAGATTACTTTGTTTGAAAGGAAGGTCTTAAACATTTGAGGTTTCTTATGGAGAGGTGGAGAGGTAGTAATGTTGTTTTTAGGCAGTCTTGATACTTACACAAAATATGCACTGGGGATGGAAGGAGCAGCTGGTAGGTACATGGACTCCTCCCCAAAATGATGTATGTTCCGTTGAAGGTTGGGTCAGGACCTACACGTGTAAAATGGTGTAGGGCTGCCTCTAGAGGTCCTATGCAGTATCCTATTTCTAGTTGCAACTATAATAGAAGGACCGTGGGGACATGAAAGGAACCTCATTCGGGTGCCCCAGAGTGGAGTTTCTCCAGCAAAAATCCTTTCAACCCAGAGTGATTTCTGACACAAAATTTATTTATTTACTAGTATAGATTCACTGTCTCAATGGGATTTACATAACTGTTAATTTACCATTTGGCAATTGATTGAAAGGGTCTTCGTCTTACCGAGACTAGTTGTAGCATACTGATTTTTGTCCCCCCCCCCCATGAACAACAGAATGATCATACCTGTCAAGTTTTGGATTTGAAAATAAGGGAAATTTCCCGGCCAAAACAGGAAACTTGACAGCTATGCTTATCCTGTGCTGACCTCCAGTGGCGGCATTAGGGTATTGCAGTCTAACTAATACGGGAAGACAGCAGGAAAGAGGGTAAAATACAGGAGTTTCCCCGACCACAACGGGATACTTGACAGCTATGAGAATGATAGAAGGGTGGAATGCCACTTAATGTGTGACAGATTGTTGTTGTTGTTGTTGTTGTTTTGGGGGGATAAGTTGAACAATTGTTCACTAAAGAGAAAAATAATTCATTTGATTTTTGAGACAAGCTGGGGGAGGCACCCATCCATCTCTAATTCAATGGCTAGGGCTTTCTCTGTCTGGTCTGTTGCATGGAATAATACTGGCTAAAACAAGATTTGTAGGCATTTTAAGGTATTTGAACAATGTTTAGGATAAGAATCTGCTTAACCATGCAAATGAATTTCTATAAATTTTGTTGTTTGGCTGCTACTTAGGCTTACTGAGGAAATAATTAGCTGCCTCTCCTCATGTCACAGTTATATGAACAGACATTAATTATGTTACACTCTCCAGATGTTGACTAACAGTTTAATTTGGATGAGTTGCAGCAATCAATTAGAGTTCATCCCAATTGATTTTTGTCTACATTTATCTCTATAAATTTATGTCAAGAAAACTATTGTGATTTGTACTCAGATGGGATATGTGCATCCTTAAGGCTCCTCCATCTCTGCTCATGTGATAGAGAGGGACTACTCCCTCTGTGCTCATACAATGAAATGTTAGGCAAAACCTGCCAACTGCTCTGTGGGGAAGGAAGTAATCGCACAATACCCTATTTTTGAAGCAGAGTACTTCAAGAGTGGCAGGCAGATTGTAAAGAATTTTGCCTAGTTGCAGGGCTTTTTATATCTACTGGCTGTCCATCCATCCGTCCCATTAGTGGTGGGATTCAGGTTTTTTTTTACTACCTACTCTGTGGGCGTGGTATGGTGGATGTGGCCAAGGGAAAAGCCCTGTGTTGCACCTGAATTAGGACTACTTTATTTCAAAACTTGGATGGGTGGGGCCAGCCAAAATTTCTGCTACCGGTTCTGGCGAACTGGGGCGAACTAGCTGAATCCCACCATTGCGTCCCATTCTATTTAGTATTGTTAAACTGACCACACATGTACTGCTGGCTGAAACTCATGATGACTGAATTATAGCAACAGAAACAATTATGAACTGGCAGCAAGCTTCCTAGGATTTCCTAGGTATAAAGTAGACAGAATTGGTTTACCTATCCCTTGCTCTTGTAACAATTAAGGATGCCCAGCATGCCCATGGTACACAGACTAGCTTTTCTCCTGGTAGGGACAGAGGGGAATTGAACTCCAGATCCCTCAATAACCAAGATTGTTCTCACTCATAGTATTACAGAGCCAAGTATCCCACATCTTGCAATAACGTATTTGTCCCCGCCCACAGTATAGAACTATGCACTAATCTCTGTCAAATTTTATTCAGTTGTTTTTAGCCCAGTGCTCAAGCCTATCAGGATATTTTTACATCTAATTTCTATGTCCCAAAGTATTAGCCATTCCACACAATTTTGTGCCATCTGTAAATCTGATGAGCATTTCCTACAGCCCCTCATCCAAGTCATTCATAAACATGTTGAAGAGCTCTAGGGCAAGGACTGATTCTTGTAGTACCCCACTCGTTACTTCCTCCCAGTTTAAGAAGGAACCATGGGTAATTACCTCTGAATACAATTTTGTAACCAGAATTGAATTTCCTTTGCCCATCAATTCCACAGAAGACTCAGACACCAGAGTTTGTTGAAAACTAAGGCCACCTTTATTGAACAATTAACTCAGTACATAATACCATGGGGTCTTCGGAAGGCGACTTCACAGTGTGGTCTGGGTAATCCCTCTGAACTATACCCCTCCCCTGGCCTGGAGGGCCACGTCCAACATAGCCTATCTAGGTGTGAGCCAAAAATTCCTGCCCAGCCCCGAAACGACCAGCTACTTCTCGCCATACACATCAGGGTAGGAGGGAGGGTCACTGTGAAGCCTAATCGGACACACGATGCTGTGGAGAAAGCACAGGTACATATTTGTGTTATTCTTAAACCACACCCAAACACCCTATTGTGTATGTAACTGAATGTATTGTTTAACAGTTTGTATTTAATTGTTGGGATTGGGTGATCCTCCATTTTGTGTTCTTCTTGACACTAAGCTCTCAGGGGACTTGGGTTCCCGCCCTTTCTAATGAGAAGCGTGAAAGGCTTCACAGTCCCTGTCACCCCACGATCACCCACTGTCCTCCCAACTAATCCAGTTGCTTCCCGCCTGAATGTATATTTCCTGTACAGTATATATAGGCGCTGCTGCGCCATTGCTCTCCATATTCAGTTTCCAAAATAATGATGTGTTTGGCCGTTATGCTGGCTGCTGTGTATCCTTTGCTGAACATCAAACACCCCATATCAATCTAACAGGGCCTCACTGGTGGTCTGATATGGTCTTCTGTTTCATGATTGGCAAAGGCTATTCTGCTGGCACATTTTGCGCAGATGAATGCTTTCCTTAGATAAAATCTTTAATATCAAAATGTAGCTGTTAAGTTGATGCTATATTATATCATCAGTAAAAGTACAAAATGTCGTAATATCACTGAGGGAAGTGTCATTTCAGGAGAGATGGGGATGTAACTCCTCTGCATTGCTAAGGGAGGCAATGAAACAACTGCAGCATAGCTTGGAGAGGCAGAAATGATGTCCAACATCCTGTGAAGTGCAAGGATGTTTTTCTCTCATCAAGCTCATTTGGTAGGGCATGGGCAACATTTTGACCCTGTCACCCAAATAAAAAAATTACTGAAAAGTGAGACACTTTGATTTGTGTATATTTAAACTGTGTCTAGTCCATGTCTAAGCATGCCTGCCACATGACCATGCAAACATCTGCAGAAGCAGACAGCGCAGGCTCTTCAGCTATGAAACAGATGAGCATCGAACCCTAGAGTCGGATACGACTGGCGTTCGAGCAAGGGTGAACTTTATCTTTACCTAAACTGTGTCTATATTTAAACATAGCTGCGTCACTTTGTTCTAGTAGTAGTAAGAACAACAACAAAAAAAAAAATGAATTGTCAATCAAGCTGAATCAAAAACTTTGCAGCCACATGTCCGAAGTAGTGGACTTTCTCCACTAAAGCTCATGCTAAAATACATTTGTTAGGTTTAAAAGCTTAAACAACACCTGCTTTTATTGAACTTTTTGGTTTTTTAAATTGACCTTTCTATTAAATATACACATTACAGTATTTCAATTCAGTATTAAACTAATTGGCATTTCCAGAAGGTTTCCCCAGGTGTGCAATTGTCATGGGGTCGCAAAGGGTTGGAATCGACTGTGCGACTGAACAACAACAATAAATGGCAATTTTGAAAAGCAGAAACAAAACCAAAAATCTTCTTGTGTTCCAGGTATACAAAGATGAAGACAGCCACCAATATCTACATTTTTAACCTTGCTCTGGCGGATGCTCTCGTTACCACAACAATGCCTTTCCAAAGTACTGAGTACTTGATGAACTCTTGGCCATTTGGCGATGTGCTGTGCAAAATAGTTATTTCAATTGACTACTATAACATGTTCACCAGCATCTTCACTCTGACCATGATGAGTGTTGATCGGTACATTGCTGTGTGCCACCCTGTGAAGGCTCTGGATTTCCGTACCCCTCTGAAGGCCAAGATAATCAACATATGTATTTGGCTCTTGTCTTCATCAGTTGGCATATCAGCCATAGTCCTTGGCGGGACCAAATTCCAAGAAGGTGAGTAAAGGTGCTATAGTTTGCACTTAATGAGGGCTGGTCCTACTGTATGGTTAAAAATGGGACAGCTGCTTTAGGCAGCATATTTTGGATGTCATAAAAAGGCAGCACCTTTTTAATTATTATTTTCTCCTGTCATGGAGGGGAAGAGTTGGTATAGAATTTTCTTCCAAGTGTGCTAAAATAACTCACATAGCTTTCAATGTTGTATGCACCTGTACTTGGGTAAGTGAATGCTATCTACCATTTTGCCTCAGGCACCCCTGAGGGATGGCCCTGTATGTGATGATAATGGGCCAAAGTCTAATTGAAGAAATGTGGTGCTGTAAGTCAATTGGCATGCATTTTAGCAACAAATTAATGCTAGATAAGAAGTCAACACAAGCTCACATTGTCATGTCTCAAATCAAATGCCTGCAAATCATGGCTGAGATTTATGCTGACAGACTTTAATTGTTGTGACCTAGCCACTCTAAGCTGATACAACGATCATCCCTCCACAACCATGCTTGCATATTTTTAACGGTGAATAATATTTAATATTTCATTGAAATTTAATGAAATTGAGTGAGAAAACAAAGAAAATGAATATTTCAGAAAACAGAAATGCTATCCAAACAGCAACATAACAATTGCCAGGGGATATATAGTAACCTCGGTCTGAATCCTACCTAGCATCTAAGTTGGGGTGGCCTAACTATGGCCTGCAGGCTGAATACGGCCCACAGCGCTAAATCATCTGGCCCACACCACTCCTGGAAGCAGAAGTAAAACTTGCCTGTGCATGTGCAAAATGCTGCCATAAATGACCCATGGCTGTCATAATCACGTTTACAACAGTTGTGGGTGCATTTACAGTAGCATTTTGTGCATGTGTGGGCACATTTTACTCCCGCTTCTGGTGGGTGGAACCACGTGACTGGTGTGTGGCCTGAAAAGTTTGGCCACCCCTAATCTAAGTGGTCAGGGTGTTGAGGGGAGATCTTGGGCTTTGTTGTGATGTTCAGCTGTCCCTCACCTTCTCTTTGGTAACAACAGTTCTGTCTATGGTACTGTATATACTAGTTTTTGTTTTCCACAGTTCAAGTAGTTGAGCATCTTTTAAAACTTTTAAAACCCATGAATGCTAGATGGAGAATGAAGGATTTGAAGCTGTATTCTTCTGCTCTGAGGCAACCAAGGGCTCTTTGTTCCACCATTTACTTGGCCCACATTTGCACAAATTCACCTGATTCAGTCTGGCTTCCTAGTGGGTCATCCCACATGCATTTTATACTAGACTAGCAGATTTTGCCCGGTGGTGCCGGGCATTTTAAAAATGTGTTGGATAGTTAAGGGTTTTGTTTGTTTTCCTGAACAAATGGTGCTGGGCTGTGTTTAATGGTTTTTAAAGGTTTTGTGATTTTTTGACTTCGAGGCACTGTGTCCGCCTGTGGCGGACTTGCGCTCTCAGTGTGTGTTTAATTTTTATTTTTTGTGCGCCGGCTTCCTCAGTGCCGGGCTCTTTAAATTTGGTTTTGGATAGTCAAGGGTTTCATTTGTTTTCTTGAACAAATGGTGCTGGGCTGTGTTAAATGGTTTTGAAAGGTTTTGTGATTTTGTGGCTTCCAGGCGCTGCGTCCGCCTGTGGCGGACTTGCGCTCCCAGTGTTTGTTTGATTTTGATTTTTTATTTTATTTTTGTTCATGCAAATTTAATTTTGATTTATTTTATTTTATTTTTTTTAATTTAAAATTTAATTTTGTTGTTTTATTTTTTGGTTTGGTGTTTTGTTTTTTTGGAGTGAAAAGTGATTTATATTTTTTTTTGGTATTTTTTGAGAGTAGTGTGTATATTTTTGAATGTTGTGCTAACTTATTTTATGAATTTTTGAATTTTGAATTTATCTTTGCAGTGGCAATGTTTTTGGATGTCTTTTCTCTTGTGGCCTCTGGTTGGGGGTGGTGAGCTTTGCTTCCTCTCTACCATTCTCCTCTTCTGTCCTCTGGGTGTCGCTTCCGGTGAGTGTTGCTTCCTTTCTTAGCTCATTCGAGTTCCTGTCGCCATGAAGTCAAGACGTCTTCATGGTAAGCTCTCTGATTTATTTATTGGTTGATTGGGGGGGTTTGAGTTTTTGTTTGGGGGGGTCTGTTATTTTTTGTTGCGTGTGTTTTGTTGATGTTTATTTTTTTAATGTTAGATTTTTGTTTTTGACTGGTTTTGATTGTTTTTGGTTTGTGTTTTTGTGCGTCCGTTTTTTTTGGGGGGGGGGCTTTTGTTCCCACGGGCCATGCTGGGTGGCCTGTGGGAAGGAAGGGCACTGTTGGCAGGGGTGCCTTTCGTTCCCACGGGCCATGCTGGGTGGCCCATGGGAAGGAAGGGCACTGGTGGCGGGGGTACCTTTCGTTCCCACGGGCCATGCTGGGTGGCCCGTGGGAAGGAAGGGCACTGGCGGCGGGGGTGTCTTTTGTTCCCATGGGCCATGCTGGATGGCCCTTGGGAAGGAAGCGCAGTTGCAGGGAGGGTGTCTTTTGTTTCCACGGGCCATGCTGGATGGCCCATGGGAAGGAAGCGGAGCGGTGGCGGTTTTTTTAATTTTTAATTTTTAGCGCGCTGTCTGCCTCAGCGTTCTGCATGCTAATGGCGCGCAGGATGCTGGGGCTTGTAGTTTTGCCTGCGCGTGTTTGGGTACAGCAGCGGGTTTTTTTCTTCGGCTTCCTTTTGATTGGCTGCGGCCGGTTTTCGAACGTTCCTTTTGCCCGCGCCGTGCAGCCTGATTGGCTCTGGTGCGGCACGGCGCAAGGAACGTTGGGGCTTGAAGTTCTTTTTTTTGTTCGCGACTGGGGGGCCCCTGCCCCCGGGTCGAAAATTTCAATCCGACAGTTACCTGCGAACCCAGTTCGGGCGAGTGCAGGAAGGCTTGGACGGGGCTCGTGGGGACCGGTGCAACAGACTTTGTTACATTCCAACGGTTAACGCACCATTATATAGGTATAGATATCAAAGTCATTGGATGGACCTGTCAGCATCTTAGTACTTTTACCTAACACACAGCAGCCACTAAATTTTCTGTGCTTTTCCTATTGGTTTTAATGCCAGGCCAGAAAAACACACTATGTGTTTTAAAGGAGAAAAGCTTATTAAATCATTAGAACAATCCAGTCTACTCATATAACAACACCTCATATAATATATTTCTTTACTCCTGCATCATAAATTTCTTACAGTTATAAATCATGCATCTTCACTCTCAGCTCATTGTTTATGAAACTCTGTTTGTAAAAGCTACAGCTTCTCTTTCTAAGCACTTTAGGAAAACATGAAAATGACACCATGTACAGACAGTAAACTTTCTGGGATATATCTGCAAGGTCACAGTAAAACTAATCCATTAAATTGAGCAGTAACATCAGACATGGAAAATTCAATTAAGGAATGGTTCCATAATAATGGACTCTTTTCACTTTTCAATATTTTACCAAAAAAAGAATTTTAATTCAGGTACCAACATTTTCCAAAGATTTTTGGTCCTAACCCTCAGTCCCTGGTTTGCCGCCAATATATAAATTTTGATGAAAATTTGGAATATGAATAGAAAATATTTGTCTCACCAATTTCTCCATTACATGCAGTGTAGAACTGGAGAAGTTTCTAGTAACTTCTTAAATGAAAAGATTGTTTTTTTAAAAATTATTGCTAAAATCAGGAGCAAATAAAAGAAGTATTAGGAATATCTTGATTTACTCTTATACAATTAGAGCAGTGGTTGAAAGACTGGGTAAATAGAAAATGTATTGAACTTAGGGAAACATCACAGAAAACATTATACAAAGTCTGAAATAAGCAAAGAGGAAACTGATGCTTCAACCAATTTTCTATTTGCTGAGCCTGCCCTCAACTATGCAATCAGATTTTTGGCCTATGTGTCATCCTTGTCCTCTAATTTTTGTACCACCAGGCCTTACAAAATATGTTGGAGAATCTGAGAACTATATCTCTCTTGCCAACACATGTTCCTAATTTTTGACTTATTCTTTAGGAGTAAATCAAGAGATGAGCTCATTATAATTTCTAATCATTTGTTTGGATTAACTATTCTGTGAAGGAAACAAGAATTATGTACTGTCTATTACTTTCATTTTGTAACATTTCTCTGTGAATTAAATAAGACACTCATACAGCAAGATTACGTTTATAGGATTAAACTTTATTTTTACAATCATCTACATTGCTGCTTTTGTATTTCGAGCCTCAAATGGTTTTTCTTGCAGTTGGTACATTTCACCGTTTGGCCGCTGAGGTTTTCGACATCTATGTTGATAGCCAAAGAGCCAGTATTGTCTGAGTATGCAGACGTTTTTGTGGACATGTGGAAAGCATGACTAGACACCGGAGTGCACAGAACGCTGTTTACCTTCCCACTGAAGTAGTACCTATTTATCTACTTGCAAATTCTTGCTTCCAAACTGCTGGGACATAGACATGAGCTCACTCCATCATGCAGCACTCGGGTCTTGAATTGCCAACCTGCCGACCTTCCAGTTGTCAAGTTCAGCATCTTAACCACCAAGCCACTGCACTTTCCTTTATTCTCTGCATTCAATAAAGTTAAAAAGAACAATCAGCAGAAGAGGACAGAACCTTGAAATGTTATTTATATATAATTTACTATAATCTGGGTGGGGGGACTTGAATATATATATATATATATATATATATATATATATATATATATATATATATATATATATATATATATATATATATATATATATATATATATATATATATATATATATAACAAATAAACATCATAAACAAACATATAACACATAGCACAAAATGTAAAACAGAGCTGACTACAGCTGGGGATTTATGCATTAAACCTTTTCAAACGTATTTGAATGCAATATGCAACCCTCAATAATAAAGTAATTTCATAACATCTTTTATATATTGTTGCATTACATTCCTCAGATTTCCCCTTTGGACTTACTACAAGAAAAGACAATATGAAAAAAACAAAAACATTATGGATATACATTATGTACACTATAGTATTTAATTTCTTGATTTAACTTAAAATATTAATATTATGGTTATCATAATATCAAATTCTCCCCATACAATGAAACCCTGGTTAACAAATTTAATGCATTCTCTGGGACCTTTTGTACTACAAAAAATTTATAAAGCGAATTTCCCATAGGAATGCACTGAAAACCAATTAATCCGTTCAAAAAAATAATAATAATTGGTTAACCAAGCCATTATTCTCTATAGATTTCCTTTTGTTATATGAATTTTGTGTTAACCGAACCATTTGTTAAGCGAGGTTCCACTGTATATATTTTCAAATATTCAGTGAGAGGGTTCCAAGTCTTCTAGAAATTTTCCCTTGATTTAGTTTTCAATTCACACAATAATTTTTCTTTCCCCCCTTAGGTCTAGCAGTTTCACAATCCATTCTTTGACATTTCAGATTTCTTTGCTTTTCCAATTTTTTTTTTTGCGTAGCGAATCCTTTATATATATATAATTGATTTTCAGAAATAAAGTAACATACAAATACAGAAAGAGGAAAAAACAACATAGGCAAACATATAAATGATACATTTGACATTATAACTAAAAGAAAAAAGAAAAAAGAGAAAAAAGAATCTTTAAACAATAAAATTAGATGTATATATGTCTAAATATAACACCTTTGAAATTTAACATTTTAATTACTGTCTCTTTAATTATCATGATGGTAAATATCCCAACTTTGCTCTTAAACATTAGTAACCAGTAACTTCTTATTTTATCTAATTTCTATTCAAATCAATTTGTCTAAAACAATTATATTTCTATTTCTATCCCTATCAATTTATTCCAATATTACATTCTATAAATCATTCACCCCGTGTATTTACATTGCCCGGGAGGATGTGGTATTTCCCATTGATTTCTACTGTGCCCAAAACTTCAATTGGTCTGGTGTCAGTCTATTCTTCCCCCCTCCCTTCAAAGCATGATCCACAAACTGTCTCCATGTATTCCAGAATCTATTCTCTTTAATTATTCCTTTTAAAAAATTCAATGCCCATGTTAATTTTTCATTCAATGCGAGAGAGAATCCTTGCGGTTATACCCGTGATCCTTAGTAATTCACTATATTTTCCCTCAACATTTTTAAGTTCTAGTGGTAGAAATGGGGAGGATTAACACTGGGCAAAGCAAGGTTATATACTTCAGCCAAATGGAGCTGTATAAAGTAGCATATCATCAAGTGACATCATTTTTAAACCATCCAAAAATCTATGCAGTCTCTTTTAAAGTAAAGTAGGAGTTCTCAACCTTTTAAAACCAGGGGCCGAGTCAAGCTCCCTCAGACAGCTTTGGGGGCAGGACAGCCATTTTGCCCTTCCTCCACCACATGGTGCTTCCTAGTATAGTGGAATGGCATTATGGGCCGCATCTGGCCTGTGAGCCACAGGTTGAGAATCCCTGCAGTAAAACCATGGTAATCTAACGTTTGTCTGTCCACTCCCCCCCCCCCCTTTGTTTTACAGATACTGGCAGTACTGAGTGTTCTCTGCAGTTTCCAGATGATGGGTATGATTGGTGGGACACTTTTATGAAAATCTGTGTTTTTGTCTTTGCCTTTGTTATTCCGGTGCTCATTATAGTTGTTTGCTATACTCTGATGATTCTCCGCTTGAAGAGTGTGCGACTTCTGTCTGGATCTCGTGAAAAAGACCGGAACCTTCGTCGTATCACCAGATTGGTTCTTGTTGTGGTTGCTGTTTTCATTGTTTGTTGGACTCCAATTCACATTTTTGTATTAGTCGAGGCCCTTGGGGAAGTGTCACACAGTACTGCTGCCATTTCTAGCTATTATTTCTGCATTGCATTGGGCTATACCAACAGTAGTCTAAACCCCATCCTGTATGCTTTCCTGGATGAAAACTTCAAGCGGTGCTTCAGGGATTTCTGCTTTCCTTTTAAGACAAAGACAGAGAAACAAAGCACCAGCAGAGTCAGAAACACCATTCAAGATCCTGTGTACATCAAGGATGCTGACGGTACAAACAAACCAGTATGACTAGTCGTGGAAATGTCATCTTGTTGTCCTCCTGGCCAAGAGGAATCTAATGATATTGGACTAACTCAAATAACCACTGCAGTGTGAAATGAGTAATGGTAGACTGGAATTCTTTTGGAAATCCCAGAATCTGAATTGAAATACAGCAATTGCTTGGCACTAGGTGTTTCTTCACAAACACTCACTGATTATCAGTTTTAGGATTCTATTGACAACAGTTATTTGTGCAGTACATAAAAATCAAAAGAGAAGGAAAAACCCTTCATAAAGCCGTCTTAGCAGCAAGAGGAACAGAAGGAATCAAAGTGAAGGAACTTTCAGGGAAAGTAGCAAGATCTTTATCTTCTTGTAGCATCATCTTGTTCTTATTTAGATTCCACAAGAGATCTATCATGTGTCTTTTAGGTGAAAAATTAATTAAGGATGTAATTAATTGCACAGTATTGTGTTACAATGAACAATGCTGCTTTCAATCAATATTATTTTTATATTCTTTAAATGAAATTAATCTTCAGAAATGGAAACATCCAAGTCCTCTAATGAATTATGAAATCTAGTTCTGTTGTAACTACTGTGAACTTCTTTGAAAAATCCCAGCCAGCTATTCCTAATTGTTATTTTCCACCTCTAGATTCCAGATATATGTGCAAAAGCCACACACATTTTGAAGCCAAAATGTAGCATGTAAATATGCATAATTTATGCAGTGGCTCAAGTGGCTAAGATGCTGACTGGGAGGCGGGAGGTCAGCAGTTTGATTCCCGAGTACTGCAGGATGGAATGAGCTCCCATCTTTGTCCCAGCTCCTGCCAAAGAGACCACTTCGGTGGGAAGATAAACAGTGTACCGTGTCTAGTCATGCCTGCCACATGACCTCAGAAATGTCTGCAGAAGCAGACAGCGCTGGCTCTTTGGCTTTGAAACAGAGAGGAGCACTGAATCCTAGACTTGGATACGACTGGCTTTCGAGCAAGGAAAACCTTTACTTTTACTATTCCAGTTACGGATTTTGGTCCATAACCATGTGGTTAAGCTGCATATGTTTGCATGGCAATGTTTCTGATTTATGAACACTAATATTTGCATTATGTGCCTATCTACAAGAGTTTCAATGTTGTTGCTGTTGAAAAGAAAAAATATATAGAAATATCTATCAATATCTGTACAGATATACAGTAAAACCCCGAATTACATATGTCTTGAATTACATAAAATTCTACTTACATAATGATTTTGTGCTAAAACCACGTCGCAATTTACACGATTTCCTATGGGTTAGCTTTGAGTTACATAAAGATTCTTTCTCCTATGGGTTTGCTTCGAGTTACGTAAAAATTCATTTCCCTATGTGTTTGCTTCGATTTACATAAACATTTCATTTTCCCTATGGGTTTGCTTCGAGTTATGTAAAAATTAATTTTTTCCTATGGATTTGCTTCGAGTTACCTAAAAAACCAATTTAAGCAAAAGCCTACGGAACGGACTTTTTTTTCGTAAGTACGGGTTTTACTGTAGATATATATTCATGATATTCACTCCTCTTGTGGACTTCCAAAAATATCTCTAACTACTGAGAGTGACAGTATGCTTTTCATTAACATAGCATTGACTATAAGACTATCAATTATATGGAAAAGAATGTAGTAAAAATAACTTTTATCACTTAACTTTTGATGGCAGAGATTCATTTTTAAAAAAAAACGTGGGGAAACTTATCATCAATTCTTCACAGGCTTTAGTTCTGCTTTTCTTCTTAAATTTTGTGAAGTCACATATGAGTACTATTTCCCAATCCTGCAACAGTTTTCTCTTCTTTATATACAGGCTGGCTAAATAGCTCCATGAATTATGTATCTGGCTGTGGAGCCAGATATTGGAGTTTGATTCCTCACTGTGTTTCCCAGGAGAAATAGCCGGAATTGTAGCCTTAGACCAGCTACATAGTGCTAAGGTGCCCACAGAATAAGGGGAAATTAAATCACTTTTGAATACTCTGTATCTAGAAAACCCCATTAAGGGTCACAACAAATCAGAATAGACTTGATGGTGCAATGTTATCTCTTAATAATTAAATAATGAATTGACTATGGAATAAATAAGCACATCTAGACAGAATTAAGGACATCTGTTAGTAAAATATTTTAATTGTCAGAATCCATTGGTTATATAATTATAAGGTCTACAACAAAATGATTAAAAATAGATAAACATATTGCTAAACTCTGCAAAAAAGATCTTAAAACCTGGCTGGCGGGTCAAGTGTGGGGTGCAGGTGGAAGGGTAACCGCCATTGGGTGGTTGGTGTAGAAGAACTCTTCCCCATGGTGCCTTTGGATCCTGCAGCCCTTGTTTTTAGGGGTGGGTAGTTTTAACTGTTTTAACTTGTGTTTTTAATTTTTATTGTGAACCGCCCTGAGTTGGCTTTGGCCGAGTGAGCGGTATATAAATGTGATAATTAAATTAAATTAAATTTAAATATCAAATTTTCAGCACAGTCTGCCAATGGTTAAAAGAAGCAAACTTGTATACAATAAAAACAGATTAATAAAACAGTGTCTGAGGTTTTTAAGTTCATTGCCTAATACTGAGATATAGTGCATGCACATGCATGCGTGCGTGCGCATGCATGCACACACACTAAATCGAGATGGAAACTCAAAGAAAAATAAAGACATTTCAAGACTCCCTTTATTTAGAGAACTGAGATGATCAAAGATGGAGTCATGACCCATATTCACTTTCCTCAGTCACTTCCTCTACTCTGTCTCTTCAAACATAAGTAAGCTGAATTGGACAATTATACAAATGCTGAGTGTGGGAATTTATCTGGTTTCTGTCTGCCTGTCTTCCTACACATTTTGTAAACAAAGGCCCCTTTGTTTACATGAGAGACAACGCTTGATTTTGGGCATGCGTAGAAAAGTGAGAAGAATTCTCCTTATTTGGTTCTGACATTCTAATTTTTTGTGTGTGCCTTAGTTTTGTTTTTGATATACTCTGTTTGAAAAAAGAGAGACCATGATTATTCCTTTGTTCAGCCAAGACTGCAGTCGTGTGTATGTTTTCTCTCTATTTCTCTGTCTCTTCCTTACTCTGCCTAATGAAGCTGGACTCCGTTAGACTTCTTAACTCTTCGTTTGTTTATCTGGGGCTATAAACTGCTCCTTATGAGGCTGATTAGATCTTTACATGAATCGGATTTCTACAAGTGGAGCCCCGTGGGAGGCGTTTGAATGAAATTCAAGGAACTCTTTGAAATCTGCTTCAGCAATTAGCGATTAGCACCTCATTATCACCTTATTGCGACCAGGGACAAGGTCTCATTCACCCACGACCAGAGAAAAGGTCCGACCGGGAAAGGTCAGTCAAGCGCTTGAAAATCATCCAAGTTTAACTTCGGATCCCAACAGGGTGAGTGGAAAGATTTTATTATGGGGTGTGTGCTAACTTCGCCAGAGCAGAAGTTTTGTCTGAATAAGAATGGGCAAAGAGCAGAAACAAAAGAAGTGCAAGATTTTACTCCAAAAAATATTCTGTTGTCCCAGAGGCTTGCTGGTCCCCTTCCACAGCTTTTGCCCCCAGCCAAGGGAGGGAGTTTGACTGCCCCTCCATCATATGAGAAACAACAGCACGAGCCCCCTGATGGAGGTGGGGGTGGAAATGGAGATGGGACATTATATCCTGCCTTGCAGCAATCAAGCACTTTTAGCCCTACAAAAGACCAATTCTCTGCTGCTTTAACTGCAGCTGTGCTGGATATGGAACCTGTTGCTGTATATCCAGTGAACAGAGAGGCTCTTGCAAATGGGACTGCTGCAATACTGCCCGCCAAGTCTAAAAAACAACTAGTGCCAGCTGATTGGGAACAAATGGTGGGGACCTCATCACAGATTGAAGTTATTAATGCATGCAGAGTGGCAGGAAGCAAGGAGTGTGATTCCAAGGGAAGCACAAGAGACCTCAGCTCACCCCTGAAGCAGCCCTCATCACAAAAGCAGGAGAAGCTGAGTAGTAAACTTGATACCTCACGTTTGGGCAGGAAGTGGAAGGATGGCCCAGAGGAGGAATGCAGAAAACCCAAGCCCAGAAAGGGGTCTTCTTGCAAGTACAAACTAACAGGTGCAGTTTGTCATAAAGTTGAGATTCAGATGCTGCAAATGAAAGAAGTCCAGAGGAAAAGGGGTGTGGATCCTTCCTCTATGGACAGCAGGCTTTTGCAAAAATACAAGGAGGGAGAAGACATACTCCAGTTTTTGGCTGATTTTGAATTGCCCAACCCTCAAGCAAAGAGATTCAGAGTGGGCTGTTCCAAGTTTCAAGCATCAGGATTGCAGGGAAAGCAAATGGGAATTCCCTGTACTGTTCTTCTGTGTGAAAGTTACTTGCAACTTCTGGAGAAGTTGTTCTTTGTGCCTTCATACCTCATCTGCCTGCCTTAATACAGATGGGTGTGGCTGGAGCATGAAGGAATGTGTGTTTGCCTGAAAAGGGGGGTTGTATGGTTGTCTTGTGGATTCAGTGAGAATTAATTTATGGCCTAATTTCAACCTTGACATGCCAAGAACTGTGCTGGAGAGAAGATAGTGTTTAAGCTCTATTCTGATAAGAAGAAAGCATCAATCAACATTTGGACTTTTAATTTGGACATTTTAATTGGACTAAAAAGTTTGTGTGGACTCTAAAGAAGAATTGGCCTTGTTTGCATTATAAAACCTGAAAACCTTTTTTAAGAAAAAAATTGTCTACCTGCTCATGCTATGAGTGTGAAATGCTCTAATGATATTTGTACTGTATTTGATTTACCATGCTATGCTGGTTTTAAGTTATTGAATGCCTCTTTCACTTTCACCTAGTGAGAGAAGAAGAAATGTAATGCCTTACTCATGTAATTGGGGAGTGAGAAATGCTTGCTAGAATGCTACAGAAACCTCCTTCATGTAAGGAAGAAGAGAAATGTTCATGTTTTGTTCATGCTTAAATGTTTTGCTTATTCTCTTGCAGGGGAAAGACCTGTCTTTGCTTATGTTATATTTTGCCTTATGAAACTGCATATCTCAAGGTGCCTCCAGAAGTACATGGAAGAGTTTTCAGTACCCTACACATGTAAATGGGTTTGTGATATTGCATTTGTGTTATATGTCAGGCATGTTCCATGTCTAGTTCCATGATGCTAGTAATAACATGGCACTGGTCATCAAACAGGGCATGCTCCTGTTTCTTAGGGGAGTGTCTTCCTAAGCCATTGGTCGTTTATTGGCAACAAGGGGATCCTGAGTGGAAGGGTCCCTGCGCGAGCGATCCGCCCATGGAGAAAGAAGGTTACTCAGCTCCAGGACGGTGGTTCACCAGTAAACTAAATTTGCTGACATTTGTTCTTTTCTTTCTTACTGTGCTTCCAGCTGTAAAAACAATGACTCATGGGGGCAACCCCAACTTTTGGCTTCGCCATGCTAACTATATGTTTGAGGTTCATGGTAAGAATGCAATGTTATACTATGAGCATCCACTGGCAGTGTCTCAAATGGCCTTTCTTCCGGCATTGTTCAACATGCCTGAGTTGGTTATTGGACACTTGCAACATATTGACAGGTCTACACTCTTCTCCAACCCCCCAGAACTATTTAACAACACCCGCTGGCGAAGCATGACATTCAAGAAATACACTAAAGGGCTTTGTTTCTGCTGTCATAGTTCTGGGGTCTGGAATAGTAAATGGAAACACTGGACTCAAGCAAAAAGGGTTTTGCGGAATGTAGGCAATTATACGGGATGTGACAATTATTTTTGGTTATGGGGTAGTTATAACAGTTCTTATAAGCTTAATTTTACCTTGTTTAACACTACTATTGAAGATATATATGATGTGTTTCCTATGTTTACTCCTGATTATTCTGCTATAGATAGTGGTTCAATTTGCAATGGATGGCAAATTAAGGATCCCAACATGTGGTTCTTTTTTAATGGAGTTGCCACGAATTTCCATCCAGGACAATATCAATGTGCAGCATTGGGTTATTTTACCTTACCCGTACAAGTGCAAATGCCGCTTCAGGCAGATGCACGGTGCCGGAGAGCTGTTGCCGGCCCGATGGGTTCTGGTTGCAATGATGAAGTGATAATCGATGTTCAGCTTTCTGATGGTAGCTCCTTGGGGAGAGCTATAGGGAGTGTTATCACTGGAGCACTCACCTTGGGATCATACCCAGGTGTCATTTCCCAGGAGAATAGAAGGTCCATTTTGGGACTCACCTGTAGGCTGGAGAAATCAATCAACGACACAGGGAGGGTCATACGGGATCTTCAAATGGAAATCACTGAGCTCCATCAAGACCAAATGCAGGACAGACTGGCCATAGATTACCTGTTAGCAAAATCCGGAGGATTTTGTAAACTGGTCGGGAACCAGGGATGTCGAGTAAAATTCCAGGATCTGAATAATACTATTGAGAAAGAACTTCAGAATTTACAGGAGAGCATTACTAACAATGTACGCACTGATGTTAATCTGTTTGATTGGATGACTTCTTGGTTGCCTGATTTGTCTGTCCTTAGACAAGTTTTCTTTTATGGGGTCATTATTATTATTTGCCTTATATCTTTGTGTTTTTGCATTTATTGTATTCCTAATCTTATTTCAATGTGTAACACATGTCCACTGCGTAGAAGGGAGACATCGGGCTTTGCACGACGGCAATTCTATTCAATGAGGTATCATCCTCTGGAACAAGGTACCAGGAGTCAGGAGGGGTACGATGTCCAGAAGGACAGTGATGATGTATATGGAGGAGTAGTTATGGAGTATGATGACATGCAGGGGTATGATTAGCCGTCCCTCTCTCAAATTTAAATGAAAAAGGAGGACATGTGGGAATTTATCTGGTTTCTGTCTGCCTGTCTTCCTACACATTTTGTAAACAAAGGCCCCTTTGTTTACATGAGAGACAACGCTTGATTTTGGGCATGCGTAGAAAAGTGAGAAGAATTCTCCTTATTTGGTTCTGACATTCTAATTGGTTGTGTGTGCCTTAGTTTTGTTTTTGATATACTCTGTTTGAAAAAAGAGACACCATGATTATTCCTTTGTTCAGCCAAGACTGCAGTCGTGTGTATGTTTTCTCTCTATTTCTCTGTCTCTTCCTTACTCTGCCTAATGAAGCTGGACTCCGTTAGACTTCTTAACTCTTCCTTTGTTTATCTGGGGCTATAAACTGCTCCTTATGAGGCTGATTAGATCTTTACATGAATCGGATTTCTACAGCTGAGGGCTGCTGCATATATTTACTTATATTTCCACTGTTGTAATAATAAAACATAGTTTTTGAGTGTACAAAAACTTTCACTCAGGTGCAGCACATACTCCAGATTAGACAAAAGGTGCTTTCATTTGGAAAAGCCACTTGCTATCCACTTTTCTAGAGAAAACAATTGCCTACAGTGCAAAAATAAAATTAGTGATCTACTCACTATCCCAGATCATACCTGTCAAGTAACCCGGATTGGCTGGGATTTCCCGTATTTCTGCGCGGCTTCCTCCACTTTCCCACCGCCATCCCGTCATTTGACTGGTGGGGGAAGTAGTTACTGCACATGCGCGTATGCGTAGAAGGGTTCTGCACAGGTCCCGTATTTTCCAGAGCCGTGCTTGACGGGTATGCCCAGGTCTGAACAAAGCACATTAATAATAAAACCTGAGAGCAGCCTGCACTTTGCCACTTCACACTTGATTGTTTTCTCCTTAGTATTTAATGCAGCTGAAATCCCAGCTGCAGTCTTCAAGTTACTTGTGGCAAAAACAAACAAACCCACATACATCTCACGGGAATAATTCAGCTTGATAGAAATATATATATATATTCTGCCTTTTGGTCCAGAACAGAACCTCAGATAGATAATTATGTTCCAGCACACTCTAAAACAGGGATTCTCAATCCCCCCCCCCACCGTGGAACGGACCATACCCCCTCAGACAGCTGAGTGGGCTGGACACGTGGTTTCCTCTGCCATAAACGCTTCCGTAAACAGTGGTGGCCACGTTTGTTCAGTTGCGGGTACATTTATGGCTGTCGTAAATGTGTCTACTTCCGAGGTCGTTGCTGGGGGCCATATGATTTGCCACCATGGGCCGGGTTTCGCCTGCAGGCAGTAAGTTGTCAACCCCTGCTCTAAAATCACACAGAACACAATTCTATGCCAGATCATAGGAAAGTGCTAATGGTTCAAAGGGATTAATTCCAAAGCAAGTGGATTCAGGATTGGAGCCATATCCTGTCATTCTTGCATTTAAGAGAAAATGTATGAGGAAAAAGAAGTCAGTTTGAAAAACATGACTAGGAAGCATCAGGGTTTTGTGGGCAAGATGGGTTGGATAATCAGAACTACATGTGTACAGCTTTTGGTTTAAACCATGGTCCTCCTTGCGTGGCTAACCTAGCATCTTTACAATTGAAAGTTATGTATGTCTAATTAATTTGCAATTGCAAATTATTTAAAAGACTTAAAGAGGGTACACGTCTAATTAAATCCAGTTTAATCAACTTTCAGGCTGTGTCTTTTTCTTTATTACAATGAGTTTTTATTACATCTACTTCAGAGAATAAAAGTTTATAGAATTTCTGGATAATTCAATAGTTTAGGTATCTGGCTACAGAGTGAGAGACTAGGACTGTGATGGCGAACCTTGGCACTCCAGGTGTTCTTGCACTTCAATTATCAGAAGCCCAAGTCAGCCCTGCTGAACAGGGCTTCTGGGAATTGAAGTTCAAGAACAGATGGAGTGCCAAAGTTCACCATCACTGGACTAGGAATTCAATTCCCCACTGCCTCCTTGACAGGGTTTGGATTTGATGGTCATAGGATTGCAGTGGCCTTAGTGGTTAAGATGCTGATCTTGACGACTGGAACGTCAGCAGGCCAGGAGTTTGATATCTGAGTACTGCATAATGGAGTGTGCTCCCATTGTCTATCCCAACTAGGAGTTTGAAAGGAATTGCAAGTAGATAAATAGGTACCACTTTGGTGGGAAAGGTAGCAATGTTCCAAGCACTCTGACATCTAGTCATGCCTGCCACGTGACTACAGATATATCTGCAGAAAGATCTTATGATTACCAGGCATAGGTATCACTATTGGCATTACCCCTGGTTTCATGCATCTTATGCCATTTCCATCAACATATACAGTGCTATTTTGTCTGGCCTTGCCGGGCAGGTATTGATTTTGCCAGCGTGGAGGAGGGGCAAGGACAGGGAGGTGCCCAGCAGGGAAGGCGGCTTCCTTGTTGGACACCCGCCTGTTGCCTTGGTTCACTTCCCAGGTACACAGAGAGAGAGAGTGAGAAGGGGGAGGTGGCAAGTGAGTAGATGAGGTGGCACCCGAGTGAGTAGGGGGGGAAGAGGGGAGGCAGATGCGATCCTTCCCCCTTCCCTGCTTGCATCGGGAGAAAGGCACCTCTGCATTTCCCCCTCAGCTGTTTCGAGGGCTGGCTTGAGACAGCGGAGGGGGAATGCCGGCGCCCGGGGGGAGGCAGGGAAGGGAGGGAGGTGGACATGTTCCATTTTCCCTTCCCTGCCAGTGCCTGGGGGGAGGCAGGGAAGTGGGTAGGCTGTCAAGGAAGGGCATCAGGCATTTGTTCACCAGGGAAGGCACCTTCCCTGTCAGACACCCGCCTGCCACATTTGGTTCTCCTCCGCACTGGTTCGAGGCCAGCTTTGAACCAGCATGGAGGAGTGGCAAGGAAGGGAGACAGGCGGGTGCTGGGCAGGGAAGGCACCTTTCCTGGTGGACCCCCGCCTGTTCCCTTGGTTCGCTTTCCCCCACCTCCTTCTCCCCTGGCTGACCTACCAGATGAACTCTGCTGGGTTGGTGGTGGCGGGAACAGCAGCGACAGTGGTGTGGAGGCGGCTTTCTAGGGCCGCTGGAGAGACCCTATGTGCTGCAGGCCTCTCCTCCCCGACTTTCTCCCCTGGCCCGACCTACCAGGCGAACTCTGCTGGGCTGCCACCAGTGGGAACATTGGTGTCAGCGGGGAGGCGGCATTTTAGGGCCACCGGAGAGCAGGTGATAAGGGGGGAAAGGTTCGCGAGTCAGCCATTTTTCTCTCTCATGTGCCGGCTGTCCCACCTCCTCTGCACTCGTGGCCTCCTGCCTGATTGGCTGAGGCGTGCTGTGGTGCAGAGGATGCTGGGAAGCGTAGATTTTTTATTTTTTCCATGTTCGTGGGATGAACGCCCCACCCTTGGCTCCCTGACCAGCATGGCGATGGTGGCAAGGACAAAAGGTAAGTGTGGACAGCTCATTACGAGATAGGCTGGACATGTGCGGACACGCATTCCAGACACTCACAACCACATCCCATTTTTATAGGTATAGATGTGCATGTTTTAAAGTGTCACCTATGAGCTGGGAGACGAGCTTGCATTAGTGCATCTATTGAGACGCCAGCAATAACAGGCAGGCAGGAAATGGGTAAACTGCATAAGCTTGGAGCTCTTTCACACACTTCAAGGGTTTTTGTACTCCATATAAATTTGTGTGATCTAAGGGACTGGTCAACGGCACAGCTCTACTGCATAGTGGATGGCAATCGCTATGTTTGGGATATGTCATGCTCATATTGGTTATGGTATTCTGGGGGTTGAAATCCCCTAAAAATAATCTTTGAATCAAGTTATTTTGAGCATTTAAAATGTGTGTGTGTGTGTGCGTGCGTGCGTGCGTGCGTGCGTGCGTGCGTGCGTGCGTGCGTGCGTGCGTGCGTGCGTGCGTGCGTGCGTGCGTGCGTGCGTGCGAGCGAGCGTGCATGCGTGCGTGCGCGTGTGCGCGCGTGTGCATGCACATGCTTTTTTGTTCCATCTAGTCTGGCCAGATTGCACATTATTTTCTACAGTATTTAAACTTCAAATTTCTTTTTATTTTCTTTGTCTCTCTTTTGGCTATCAGATTGAAGCTCCACCTTTTGACTTTAACGGAATCCATGAGGCAGATTTTAAAAATAATAAAAATGCAAATGAAAAACAATTGATGAAGTAGAATGAATACCAATATTGAACAAATCCGGGGAAAGCAGTTTCAAAAGAAATAATAAGTAAGGACAGGGGCACCATGTACCTTTGTTTTATCCTTGATTGTTTGGCTATAAGAATGGCAGAGCATGGCTGCTTACTAGAGATGGGAAAGAAATTCTCATTACAGCATTTGCGTTTTAATTGTTTGCATCATTTGTGAGACTATTAACAAAAACGCACATGTATCCTTAAGTTTCCTAAAATGCATAGAAAACTATCAGCATTAAATCAGCCCCCCTTTTTTACTTAGTGTTTGCAAGTCAATGTGAATCATGAAAAATGTAGACATTTTAAAATTGCACTAACATTTTTAAACAGTTAACACACTGCATACAATAAGAAAGGGTGTGAAAACTTACATTAAGGAAAGTGCACACCACAAAATCATATCTGTCAAGCGCCGCTCCGGCCCGAGTGCGCATGCACAGCAAAAACTCCTTTGTGCATGCGCAGAACATGTTTGTGCATGAACAGATGGTTTATGTGCATGCACAAATGTGCAGTAACCCCTTTCCCTGCCATTCTAAATACGGGATGGCGCCAGGGAAGGGGAGGAACGCGTGACAAAATACGGGATTTCCCAGCCAATCCGGGATACTTGACAGGTATGCACAAAGTTCCTCTGTAAGAAGTAGGGTGAAAAATCTTGTGATTCAATATACAATTTACCTGTAGGTCGAGTAAGAACACTGCTCTTCATGGCAGTGGACCATGATACTTAAGGGACTGCGTCACCCCAAGGTATTCTACCCATCCTACGAGGGCAGACCGGAGAGGCTCTGTGGTGGTCCCATCTATGAGAGAAGCACACCTGACCGGGACCAGAAGAAGAGCCTTCTCGGTGTCTGCCCCGACCCTGTGGAACCTCCTACCACTTTAACTGTGCGCCCAAACAGAGCTGCTCCCCTTTAGGAAGGCACTGAAGACCTGGCTATACCAGCGGGTGTGGGGGCCGACAGGTGTGACAGCCCAGCCCTGCTGGCTTGTATAGTGGGCTTAGCTTGCTTCAGGATTTGGTTACAATTTACTTGTCTGTTTTTATCCTCCTTTCTCCCTCTCTATTTTATCTCTATTTATCTCTTTTTATTTTTTATCTTCCTAAGGGGTTAGGGAGGGTATTGGAGGGTTTTAAATGTTTTTAAAATTGTGTATGCTTTTAAATCCTGTTGTAGGCGCCTTGGGTCATCCATGGATGAGAAAGGCAGGGTATAAATGTCGCAAATAAATAAATAAATAAATAAATAAAATGAAACAAACGTATTTTTAGTTTCCCTTTCCTCAGGCAACAATTCTGAATCAGCATGCCTCCATGAAGGGAAGTGCTGCAGGCCTGGCTTTATCAAAGAAACAATTTGCAAAAGCTAGCAACTATGCCACACTATTGCTCTACACAAAAGACAGAAGGGGGGGGGGGAAGCCTACTAACCTGTGGATTCCGCGTGCCCAGTTGGCACGCATGGCCTCTGGCAGAGGTTAAACCTAGCGAGCACGCTCCTGGCCCCTGGCCCCTGGCAGTAGGGAGAAATTAAGGGGGGTGGATAAATGATAGGGTTTGATTCACCCAATTCCTTGACCTGACCAGCGGACCTGCTGAGAGAGCGAATATGTTACCCATTAGAGTAATCCCTCATCTCCGAGTCTCAGTCTTATCCCAGAAGCAAACAGGAGTCATGATTGCCTTAGTCTAAGCCTTGAACAATGGTGTTTTCCCAGTCAATGTTTGCCCGCACTAATTAACTTCCCCAAAGGAGATTCCCAATTAACCTGAGTAAATAGGTGATATGATTTTCTGTCAGATAACCATCCTACCATGCGCAGCCTTCTGCATAATATATACTGATGATTTTCCCTCAATAAATCACTGGTCTTCGCTCCATCTTGCCTCGTGTCGTTCCTTTGACCAGTCTCCTCCGGGACCCCAAGGGCCGCTTTACGGCCCCAATTCCTACATCTGGTGACCCCGAGACGTGATCTACTCGAGAGTAAGCGACCCCGAGCTGTCTACTCATGAGTAAGCGATCAGCACAGCCAGGTTCTGCGCCAGAACCTTGTCCCATCATCCCGGAGGACAGCGTGGCAGCCCGGTCGGTAAGCCAGCCGATCGGGAAGACGGCCCAAGCGGCGAGGCATTACAGAAGAGGCATCCTACAGCTTGCTCCCGGCTTTCGCGGCGGCTTGCAACAAAGGGAAAAACGCGTTCCGCTCAGGGCAGCTGTGAGCCCCTGACAGCGCAGTGGCCACCGAGGGCCCGTGGCCGCAGTCCACGCTCCGAGCTCTACCCAGAAGCGTCGTCGCCAGAACCTATTGCCTGCCACAGACGCGTCGACTCATCCCGAGGAGGAAACTTCCGAGGACCCAATCGCAGGTAATATGGGGACCTGTCCTCAGCGACAGCGTCCATCCGCTAGCCAAAGAACTCGTGAGGGAGAGTTCAGAATCCTGGCCAGGGTTTTTAAGTTGCGTTTTCACAGCGGAGAGCTAGCGAGACTTTTGGTGTACCTAGGGGAGCGCTGCCTACTTTACCCAGAAGTAGGTACGTTAACCCTTGAGCTCTGGGATCTGATAGGAGACTGCATTCAGCAACCCCCGAAAGCTCCAGAGGGCATAATTCGCACATGGAGCAAATGTAGGAAACTCTCAGCAGAGGTAGACCCAGTCCGGATAGAGACCCAGAAACCCCCAGCGCAGTCAGAACCATCGGCCCCAAGGAGTCTCTATCCGTCATTTCAGCTTAAGCAGGGCAGGGTAGGGAGCATTCCCTCAGTGACAGCTGCAGACGTCACTGAAGGAATTCATGGCATTAGAGGCCTTGGCGCTTCTCCGACAGTTAAAAGTCCCCTGCCAATTAAGAACTCCATTCAGCGCATGGGTGAGGAAGATCCATTCACGGGGAAATTGCCAGTGGCACAATTAGCTAGCGCCCAACTGCTGTGCTCAGCCTATCTGAAGGCAGACACACATTCAGGCAGGGCTGCTCAGCGCCCACTGCTCACGGAAATCTGCACGGCCCCTGGCCACGCAGGGCTCCAGAGCAGACCCATCACCACACACAGACGCAGAGCAGTGCCAAAACCCCAAGGCGCCTGCTTCCAGTGTGGTAAAATGAGACACCTTAGAAGAGAAAGCCAATCTAGACCAGGCAGATCTTCAAAAGGTTGTCTTAATGCCAAATGGCCACGCTGGCATGCATCTGGCCCAGGCTAGAAAGGAGGCAGCCATCGCCCTGGCTATGCCAGAAGAACCATCCCAGCAATAGTACCCTGAGTTCCCCCAAGGCACAGGCAGAACCTACTAGTCTCACCTTGGGAGTAGCCCAGAGAAACTCGCCCCTAAGTAGAAGCACCCAGATGGATGTAAATAGCCAGCTGTGTATTAAGTCATCTCCTCATGTGTAGGATAGAACGCTGCAGATCAGGGGAGGAATGTGCGAATGCGTAAATAGATGTGTGTATGCGTGGTGCACCACTGAATGTATGACTGCAAGAACTGTGTATGATTGCAAAAGCCTTGTCTCTATGACCACAGTATGACTGAAAAAGTGTTCCTTGTGTGTAACTGCGTGGTAATGTCACTGTGTAATATGTGTTAAACAGTTTGCACTCTGCTCATGGGCAGGAACTATTTAAAGTTTGAGAAAGCATGATGAACAAAACCCTTTGCCTTGCCTGCTTAGCAGCTTAAGCAGGAGAGGGGGGGGAATCCTAACCTACAATAGGGCAGGGTGGTTCCCCCTTCTTCCCTTGAGACTTTTCTCTTTGTCAAAGGATTTAGCCACTCTTGGAAACCGGTTTTGCAATCCATGCCACTCAGGAAAACAGATTTTTCTTTTCAGAAGCGCGATCTGAAAACAAAAATCACTTCTAGGAGTTTTCCTCACTAGATCATAAGCTATGGGGCCCCTCCCTACATCTGTGTTCCTCAAACCCCCATCTCTGTGTTTTAAGGTTTTTTGAATGTCTCTTAGAGTCTTGGAGTCACGTATCTCACTAGGAGTGAGAGAATTGCATTGTCTTCATGTGTGTACTGTGTTATCATCTTGTAACCTCGGTTCTCAACCTTTTAAAGTCAGGGGCCAAGTTCCGGGGCCTCAGGCAGCTCTGGGGGTTCGGACAGTCATCCTGCCCTTCCTTCGCCACACAGCCCTTCTTGGCTTGGTGGGGGCAGTGGCAGGGCAACGTGGGCTCTGGCCCACTCGCCCACTTCTGGCCGCAGGTTGAGAATCGTTCTAACTCTCCTTCATTCTCTTAGGAAAGATACTGTCCTGGTATTTTGACTTTAATCTGTGTAAAGTAACCCACTCATTGTACCCCTTTCACAGGAAAAAGTACGCAAACATTCTTGCGCTCTGTATATTCAGAAAATGCTTACCTTTTTACAGGAACAAAACTAACCAATTTGTTTCCTTCTAAGTCTTAAATTGCTTCCTTTCACAGGGTCCAGAAGTTAATTACTGATAGGGATTTTCTTAACAGGAGGACCCGGTTGCCTTGGTTACCTGACCTAATCTGATTTCGTTATGATAAGAGTTGTTGCATTCTCATTGTGCTAACTTCTGACTTGTCTTTCCTCCTTTCCTCCTTTCGCCAGTGGAACTCCCTGCTGGAAATGTTTAACTTGTGTGTCTTTTCATTTTTTGTGTATTATTTCCTTACAGCTGGCACGTCATAGTTGGTTTGTCTTTAATAAGTCTTAGGTCATTTTAAGTATGGCACCTGGCCCACAGCACCCTCTCTAGTGAGCAGACACATTTTGCAAACTCCAGAGCACAGAGGAAGGATTAGTCCCTAAGCTCCTGAGCATGTGCAGAGTGCCACCCATTAGCCAGGACTGCCTAGGACCATTTTAAGAGTGCAGTCAGGTCACACCTTCAATCAGATACAGGCATTTTTAGGCCACCCCTTCCCTTTTTGCTGCTAGTCTAAGCACAGGCAAAAGGCTAAGCCACCATCTGGCACTCTTCTAAACGTGTGCACGCACGCCATGGGCGGATGTGCGCAGGGGGGCCTTCTTGAGAAATTTACCCAAGGGAAGCCTGGCGCTTCATGCGCCAAGGTTTGCCATAAGACCCCAGACTCGTCTCAAACGCAGACAGTCACCTTGTGTGAATTCATGTCACTGGTTCCCCTTCGGGGGGGCTAGGACAGTTTTCACTTATGGGGGTCGCGCATATCAGGTTCTTACTTGGCAAGAGGACCAAGCTTGGCGCACGCTCCTGACTCTTCCGCAAGCGGGCAGAGTGGGCAGCCGTGAACCTCGCTTTGCGCACCTTTGCCAAAGAACGCTCCAACATAATTGCTGACAGCCAGTTTCCTAGGAATTTGCTTCACAGTCTACCGGGAGCATACATCACTCCCGCGTTAGACAAAAATTTGCTAAGTTTGTTCCTCACAACTCCAATTCAGAGTCATGCATTCCTTCTTCAGAATGCCAAGCACTTGCAAGGCAGTTCAACCTGCCACTTTCCCAGGCCCAAGGCATGGTCCGTCCCTGCCAGCATCGTGCAGGGGCACCAGGGGGGCCCTCGTGGGGGGTCAACCCACGAGGGATAGAGGCCATCCAGGTGTGGCAAATGGACATCACACATCCCCACATTTTGGCAAATGGCAGTACATGCACGTTTGCATTAATACCTTCCCCCAGTTTGTTTGGGTAACAGCACAGAAGGGAGAAACGGCTCCCCATGTGGAGCAGCATCTCCTTTCCCACGGCCAAGGGCGAACCTCGGCACACGAAGTCCGATGACGCCCCAGCTTATAGCTCCAGGCAGCTGGCCACCTTCAGGGCCACCTGGGATATTAAGCTCACTTTTGGCGTTCCTTACAATCCGCAGGGGCAAGCGATTGTGGAACGGGTCTATCGGACGCTTAAGTCCTACGTTGACAAACAAACAGAAAGGGGGGGAAACCACGTCCCATAGTTGCACAGCAATTGCTATCCTATAAGTGCAAAAACCAACTAACTCTTTCAGAATTTTTATCTCCCAAACAAGTCTCTTCCCCATGCAGGTCCCAGAGGCCAGAATCAGACCCGGACGATTGCAAAGAGCGGCACCAGTCACTGTCCTGGATGTCATCAGCTGTCCGTCTTCCTTTATGACTTACATCTCCAAAGACATCTCTATGAACATTTTGCACACTCAGTGCCACTTCTAAGGACTTTTCCAAACTCAAGTTGCACATGAAGCCCCACCAAGAAGGGAAGCCTCAAGAAGCAGCTGAATGTTTTTTATTGCTATTATTACCTGTAGTTGCTCTTTATTTATTCATGCCTTGTACAATGCTCCAGTTGGAATTTGCAAGGGACACTTGAATTTCTGTATATTGTTAATAACGGCCAGCTTCCACCAAAGGAAGCCAGACTGGCCCATGTTTGCACTGGCCCATTGCTTGGAAAGATTGAGCACCCGGTAGCCGGTAATCCCCAGTTTATCTTCACACCTCCCCATAGGTGTTAGAAAAGACATTTGCACAACACCAGAAGCTGCAGAAATAGCTTAGAATCACCCCAGGTCACAGTATCAATGACACATCTCGTTATCTTGCCTTGCTACAGAAAGCAGTCTGGATTCAGACCCACAGCTCTGAAAAACCAGGCTGCAGTCAGCGTGCCCGGCTTAGCCATAAGCTACGCTCGGAGAATGAATTGGTCAATTGGCTTGCCTTTTGCAAAAGCCATTAACCATACCTCCTCGGCAATAGTGCTGCTCAACCAGGAGCAGACAGAGCTCCGCCATGCCATACTAGATAATCAAGCAGCTATTGATTATCTCCTGTTGTTACATCATATGGGCTGCAAGTCTGTCCATGGCATGTGTTGCTTCAACCTTACTGACAATTCCCGTAAAATCCAGAGTCAGCTCACAGACCTCCACACCATGGTCCAGGGCATCAGAGAGGGGTCTGCATGGGGAACTTGGTGGAGTTCATTGTGGAATTGGATGTGGTCATGGATCCCTTGGGGGTGGCTTCAGACGGTACTTGAAGTGGTCGTGGGGGTGATTGTACTAGGCATAGCACTCTGCTGCTTTGCGCAATGTATTCCCTCGCTGATATCGAGGTGCCGATCCAAGAAGGAGCCCCAAAGTGTCATTCCCGCTCATCAGTTAGTGCCTCTCTTACGCAGAGTCACCGGTCAGGCTCTTAAGTAAAATTAAAAGGGGAGATGTGGATTCCGCGTGCCCAGTTGGCACGCATGGCCTCTGGCAGAGATTAAACCTAGCGAGCACGCTCCTGGCCCCTGGCCCTTGCCAGTAGGGAGAAATTAAGGGGGGTGGATAAATGATAGGGTTTGATTCACCCAATTCCTTGACCTGACTAGCGGACCTGCTGAGAGAGCGAATATGTTACCCATTAGAGTAATCCCTCATCTCCGAGTCTCAGTCTTATCCCAGAAGCAAACAGGAGTCATGATTGCCTTAGTCTAAGCCTTGAACAATGGTGTTTTCCCAGTCAATGTTTGCCCGCACTAATTAACTTCCCCAAAGGAGATTCCCAATTAACTTGAGTAAATAGGTGATGTGATTTTCTGTCAGATAACCATCCTACCATGTGCAGCCTTCTGCATAATATATACTGATGATTTTCCCTCAATAAATCACTGGTCTTCGCTCCATCTTGCCTCGTGTCGTTCCTTTGACCAGTCTCCTCCGGGACCCCAAGGGCCGCTTTACGGCCCCAATTCCTACACTAACCAGCATGAATAATAGAAGTCTACAAAGTATGGTAAGACAGCATCAGCTATTCTGAAAAACTAGAACACTATATGCTTTGCAAATAAGTCTGATATGTATCTGTTATCTGTATCAGTAGGAGGGCAATGTGTGTTACCTCACACTACAGAGCAACGTCTTCACTGCAGTAATAACATTTTATTGCTATACAAGCCTCATGGGTAATGAAGATCCTAAGAAAAATAATGAGCCAGACTTGCCAATGCAAGCTATTACTCCTGTATTACTTTTATTCTTAGTTTAATAAAATTATTTTCATGTCAAAATTACTTTAGGATTGTTTGCTAATTTTAATTCATTTCATGCTGTGAAACTACGTTGGAAATAATTGCTGAAAATAGCCTTTAGTCACAGCCATAACAACACATCTGAAAGAATTTGTCTACACCTCCTCAAACGATTGCAGCTATTTAAATTACTTTTTGTGTATGCTGATTAAAAACATTCTCAGCAGCAATTTAATTTGGTTTTCAATCTCTGATGGCTGTCAAGAATTTGTGAAGCATCTATCAAAGGTTTGATTTTTAGAAAGGTCATAGGTCAGAATTGTCTTATCACAGAGTTTTCAAGATATACATTTTTCAAAAGTTTCTTATCACTGATTTCTTTGCATGGTACTAATAAGATAGTTTGAGTGACACTGTTGCTATCTGTGAAAGATCTTCCACCAACACCCCATTCCACAATTGGTGCTGCCAATATTTGTTATCAAGAATTTCTCTGCCCCAATCATCATTAGAATTATAAATTCTCTTCTGCTGCTGTGGGCTAATTTTTGAAGAAGATATGTGTGCATTGTGACTGTGGCCACCTTCATCCAGGGACACAGTGTCCATCTAGGTCTTCTCACGCATAGGTTCCCTAGATCATCAACACCCAGGTTGGTCATATGAGGTCTGTATCTGGGCACCAAACCAGTTTACAACAATAGGCAGGATGCTCTGAACCCCACTTCCTGAGAGTGCACAGAAGAAGTTAGTTCCCTTCACTAGTCTCTTGTTGTCCAATGACAGTACTTAGAGTTTAATCATAGGCACTAGTGCTTTGCTGTTCACAATTCAGAGTTTGGATTGAATTTTAAGCCCTGAGTCCAGCCACCTGACACCTCTCAATGGGGGCTGGTATTTTGGGCAGCAATTGATTGCTTACTCCTAGGACAAGTATAACAGCTGCTGATGCTTCTGCATCCAGTGCCTCTTCTCAGTTGATATGGGCCTCCTTGGTCATGGCTCAGATGGGCAGTAGGGTCACCATCATGAAGGTCTTGGAAGGTGTTGTGTTTGGAATATTGTGCCTTTAAGTAATGTAACACTCGAATGAGTGGATATAATAACCACCAGCTGTAACACTGTAACCTTCTGTATCAGGACGCGAGCTAGTGACCACTAGGGGCAATAGCGAGCGCCCAGCTCACATGGTTCCAATTCCCCAAATACCTACAGCGCGGGAAGATTCCCGCCACCACCTCACCTGGACAAGAAGGGCATGACGGGGAATGATGTCACGCAGACAGTAGCCAATGGGCTATCGAGGAGCCACATTCAAATGTATAGCCACAGTATATATTGAGCTGTTCATCCGCCATTACCACATGTTCCCCCGGACCATAATGCAATAAAGATGTGTTAAGCCAACCTTTCGGCTGTTTCTATTGTCTTGGTTCTCATACACTAAACAAGGGGAGAATGGCCACTCCCCCCCACCCCCACCCCAACCCTCATGCAAGTGAAGTTCTACAGTCTGGTGATGTTGGAAGAACAAAGCCTATTTTATCCCAGGGCACAGTGGCTGAGGAGGATGTTTCTTTCCAAATGTCACATCAGCCCTTTGATTCTGCTTCCAAAGAAGGTGATGATCCTCCTTCCTCATCTCTCCCCTTTAAGCTTGGCTTTCATCACCCATACACCTAAGGCCTCACATTCCAGGTGTAGCTTATGCTCCTCCTGCTCCCTCCTGGGTGTCAAAGCCCACCTTCCATGTCCAGGTTGACGTGAAGCTGGTTCTCTGGGAAGTCCACTGGAGGGTAAAGAAATGAAGAAGATGGCCCACTGAGTACAAGTGGGTGTCTCTGTCCCCTGTATTTTAATCTGATGTCTCAACTTAGACTGTAACAGGAGATTGATTTATTTGATAAAGGAAGATGAGGTGTTTCATTTAGAAAACTTGAGCGAAGCCTTTAACCATAGAACCCTTTGGAGGTCATTTATTTATTGGGTCACCATAAACCAGCACATAAACACATGAAAACTAATCATCTGTTTTAGGGTTCTTGCTTTGCAAGAGGAAGGCTCCAGGTTAAATCTCCCATATCTTCAAATAGGTACAGTATAATAAGATGCCTTTTTAAAATCCTGAAAGGGATTGTTGCTTGTGTTGAGGTAGATGAATCAATGGCCTGGTTCAGTATAAGACAGCATCTTCTTTTACGGATTAAAGTGCAATATTTTGTATTTGGTGTGACATCTTTTTCATTTGTCACTCAGGATTCAGACTTTTTTGATTCACATTCATTAAATACTAGCTATTGTGCCGGGCAGGTTTGGAATGTGTAGCCCAGCAGATGTGTGTGTGTGTGTGTGTGTGTGTGTGTGTGTGTGTGTGTGTGTGTGTGTGTGTGTGTGTGTGTGTGTGTGTGTGTGTGTGTGTGTGTGAGGGAGAGAGAGAGAGTAGGCTGCAGGTGAGGAGGCTGTGCCCGGGTGAATAGGGAGGGAAGGGGGACGCGGAAGCATTTATTTCCCCCTTTCCCTGCCTGGGGTAGTGGTGGTGGGAAAGCAGGGAAGGGTGGGAGGCGGAAGCTTTCTGTTTCCCCCTTTCCCTGCCATGGGGGGTGGGGGTGGGAGGCCTTTGTTCCCCCTCAACTGTTCCGATGTTTTTTTTGTGTCAACCTTCGAAACAGTTGAGGGGGAAATACAAAGGTGGCAGGCAGCGTTTCGTCAGGGGAGGTGCTCTCCCTGGCGGATCGCTGGCTGCCGCTTTTGTATTACCCCCACCTCTGTTTCGAGAGCTAACACGAAACAGCAGTGGGGGTAATAGAAAGGTGGCAGCCAGCGATCCGCCAGGGAGAGCGCCTCTCCTGATGGATCGCTGGTTGGCACCTTTGCATTTCCCCATTAACTGTTTCGAAGGTTGCTTCGTGTCAGCCTTCGAAACAGTTAATGGGGAAATGCAAAGGCACCAGCCAGTGATCTGTAAGGGGATGTGCTCTCCCTGGCAGATTGCTGTCTGCCGCCTTTCTATTACCCCCACCGCTGTTTCGTGTCAGCTCTCGAAACAGCGGTTGGGGGGGGGGGTAATACAAAGGCGGCAACCAGCAATCCAGCAGGGAGAGCACCTCCCCTGACGAATTGCTGCCTGCTGCCTTTGTATTTCCCCCTCAACTTACCCCACTGCTGTAAGTTGAGGCTGGTGCCAGCATTGCTGCAGGTTCGGCGGGGTAGTGGGGAGAAGGGGGAGCCCCTTTTCTCTCCGCGGCCCCTGGGATAAAGGCCTGCACCACCCTTGCTGTGGCTTTGGCGGGGTAGCGGGGAGGAGGGGAGCCCCTCTTCTCCCCATGGCCCCAGGGAAGAAGGCCGGCGCTGGCCTCGCCATAGCTTTGGCAGGGTCAGAGAAGCGCTGCGGCCTCCTTCGGCATCCTTGCGCTCCTGCTGTGTGAGGCAGTTTTTTATTTTGCGCAAATCAGCTTTCCCGGCCTCCTCTGCATTCGCGTCCTTCAGCCTGGGGTGGCGCGGCGCAGTGGATGCTGGGAAGCGTAGGGTTTTTTTGTTCAAGTTCGTGGGCCGTTGGCCCCACTCTCGGCTTCCGGACCCTTGCGGCAATGCTCACAGGGTTAAAAGGTAAGTGTGGCCAGCTCATTACAGGATAGTCAGGACGGGTGTGGCCACGCATGCCGAACACGCATGGCCCATCCACCATTTTACAGGTAAATATATATTCTTATTTCTGAGAGCTGTGAACTTGAACCCAAATATGTTGGCCGGCCTTCAACAAGCCATGCTACTGTTTCCCACTATCTTTGGCAAATATTTCCACTGGGTTGGCAAACAAAGGCATTGTCTAAGCCCATTCAAAAGGTCATGTCCATTAGGATCCTTCCTCAGCTGCCATCACCAATAGCAGGCTACAATACATTGAAATCTTTGTCATTCAATTCTTGAGAGAATGAAACAGGGTAAAAAAAAAAAAGATAACTCCTACAGTATCTTCAAAAGTATGAAGAAACAATGAGAATCAGACACAAGCAGTCTTGTGCTGTTCAGATTACATTGGTGCCTCTGAAACATACAAACTATACAAATGTCAAATGAAACCAGTCTCTTTCGATTTACAAAAATATTGGCAGGTGATAACTGTGGAATGGTAATTACCATTTATTTGCTTTAATCCTTTACCAGTGTTACAATTAATAGTTAATTTGCATTACTACCATATGAGTTTCTCAAGCAGACTGAACCCTAGTGAGCTTTATGTATCATTTTCACAGACATGAAAGATGCTTCAGATTTTCTGAAGAAACTGTAATGCCAGACGCATATGTGGGTCTTTTATGGGATACTGTAATATCTGAAGAAAAGATATAACTCTTCCCAGTATGTATTCAGAATTGAAATGGATGGGCAGGGAGAAGTAGGAATGTGTTCATCTAAAGCTCAGAACAGGTGATTTATGAGCCATTCAGCTTCCTTACCAGATTTGCAGCCTGCTAACACATTCTCAGGTAAGGAATGAATGTTACTGCATGAATACAACTGACTCTGTCTAGAATTCTATATACAGTACCTCAAAATAGAAATCTTGAAATTTCATTGGATCTAGTAATGACTGCTAAACTTGCAGCATATGGAGTGTAGATACATTCCAGCTTTCATGAAAGAGCACTAAATTGTTAGCTTTTTAATTTTATGTCATGGTATTTTTACAGCCAGAGAGGAAATGAGAGGTTGGCGAGATTTTCTGCCTCAAGCATCAAAATGAATTGATTGGCTTTTGGGTCTGTGCATATTGACTTGACATATTGCAACTCCTTAGAGGGTTTTCTAAGTAGAGAAAACACAGAAGTGGTTTATCCTTCTCTTTTTCTGGAGGTGTCGTGGGTCTGTGTAGCTTGCCCATGATTACAAGGCTGACTTTTCTTCCTGGAGACATAGTGGAAATAAAACTCTCAACATCTGGTTAACCACTGAACTATCCAGCAAGATGTTAGGAAAGTGAAATTTTGTATTTTTTCACTTTACAGATCTTTTGTACCCTTTAATTAAATAAATAGATTTTTTTTAAAAAAATGGATTACACGAATGACATTCAGGCATTATGACAGATTATTATGCCTACATGAGACTCTATCTTCACTGTCATAACATTCACAATATATTTCTCTCTCTCGGCAAAATAATCAGTGGAGCAAGGCTTCACACGCTGAGATTACTGTTTAGCAAAAAATAAAATAAAAAATAAGATAAGAAAATTCAGAATCCCACAGAGTTGAAACACTATATTTTAAAAAGTGAAAAGGTAATGTTGGTCCATGTATCTACTTTCTACCAAAAATATCCCAATTACTTTGGAAATGGGAACATAAAAATATGGCCCCCTGATGCAACAAAAATCCATTCAGTGCTCTATTTACTGAATGAAAACAAAAAATCAAGAAGAAAAGAACTAGACAAAAGTTCACTGGCAGAAAATGAGACTTTGGATGATAATGATATAGTGATGGAAATGCATATGAAGCCCAATGGATGATGCTTCCCCCAATACTTCTTTAGCCTCTGCTTTAAAAGTAGGACTGGACTAATTATTGACTCCATGGGCTGCTCATGTTTTGCTAGTGTATATATTTCTTCTCTGGTAGCAATAAAAGAAGAAAATTGATCCTATTTTACAATATATTTGTGCCCTACACACAGTGATAGATTTTTATTTTGATGTGTTCTTTCTGGTCCAAAATAAGGATTGTCAAGTCAACAGCTGAGACATGCACCAAATCACTGTGCAGTCATAGGGGGCAGACCTTATTGATGTCAAACCTTCTAAAATAAGTTTCAAAAGAGATGGATCACTTTATAATATCTTGGTCTCTATTGGTGTTCCAACCCTTCCAGCATTCCATTACTTTTGGAAAACAGACACACACATTCATTTACTACACTTTCATTATGATTTAGCAACCGTTTAATCAAAAAGGTGAGATCAATCTGTTTTACTATGAAGAGCTAGTATTTACTGCATTTGACTGCAGTATAAATATCCTAGCAACTGCTATGATTGTTACTTCTGTTTTTATCCTTATTTGTACTTTACTGCCAAAATAAAATATTTTTTTAAAGAAAAGAATATTTTTTAAAAAATTTGCCAGATATGTATCTCCGTATCATACCTGTCAAGTTTTGGATTTGAAAATAAGGGAAATTTTGGCCATGCCCCTCTGTGGGCGTGGCCAAATATCTGTGTGTAGCCAAATCTGGCCATGTGACTTGCTGGGCTCTAGTCATGCCTGCCACATGGCCACGAAAATGTCTGCAAACATAGACAACACTGGCTCTTTGGCTGTAAATGGAGATGAGCACTGCACCCTAGAGTCGGATACGACTGGCAAATTTTACTTTCTAAGGATCAAAGATCATTGCAGATGGTGATTGCAGCCATGAAATAAAAAGGTGATTGATGCTTTGGAGACAAGGTATGAAAAATTTGGGGAACATAGTTAAAAGTAGAGACATCACCTTGCAAACAAAAATTCACATAGTCAAAGCAATGGTATTCCCGGTGGTAATGTATGGTTGTGAGAGCTGGACCATTAGGAAAGCTGAGCACAGAAGAATAGATGCCTTTGAAATGTGGTGTTGGAGGAGAGTTTGAGAGTACCCTGGACAGCGAAGAGAACAAATAAGTCGATCCTAAAAGAAATCAACCCTGACTGCTTATTAGAAGGTCAAATAGTAAAGATGAAGCTAAAGTACTTTGGTTATCAAATGAGAAGAGAGGATTCACTTGAGAAAGCCTTGATGCTGAACAACAAAAAACACTCCTAACTTTAAAAGAAAATAATAATAATGTAATGCTACTTTAAATTTGAAGCTTGGAACACAACATCTTAAGTTAAGTTTCCCATCTGAAAACATTCTAAGGGGAGAAAAGATGGCTTATAAACAATATAAAGAAAACAGATAAAAGAAAATCTTATATGATAAGCGATTGCTGAACTTACATTACAAATGCAAAACATTGGTCATACCACTAGGTGCCATTCTAAACTTGTGCAAGGATAACATGGCATCAAACTTTCCTCAACTAAAATCCTATCTAGACCATTCCCAAGGATCACTGTTGCCCGTTAGTTTGATCTGTCAATTACTACCAAAAAATGTACCAATGAAGATTTAATTTTGGCCAAAGACATAGCCAAGAAAGTGGCTTCATTTGGACAGTCCAAAGTTTGATCTGTACACAAAAGAAGAACTGTTGGCCTGAGGATAAAAGGGGTTCAAAACCCAATACAGAATAATTCCTTAGAGAGGAAGAGAACAAGAAAAGCAAGAAAGCATGAAAACTCAAAATGATGAAGAACCGGGAGCTGGGGGGCGGCGGCGGGGGAATACAGCTCTACATAATACAGTATTAGTGGTCAGCCTCTGGATTATTATTTTTTAAAAGGGTCCAAAAAATAAGGTCTGATGTAACTTCTTTGAAATAAATGGTGGCCTGGCTCTCTCCCTTGTGACTCTGAGGCTCTGCAATATAGTCCATTTGCTAGGGGAAGTGCCTCTCACCACCAATGGGATGATCTAAACCATCTGCTTATTGTCAGTCCCTTGAATTCCTCCCCCTTTCCCTTAACGACGGCCTCCTTCTCTGCTTGATCCGTTGCCTCGGCCCTCCCTCGGCCCTCCCTCCCTCGGTCCCCAGAAAGGTCAATGGGGCCGCATCAGGGACCCAGTCCATGCCTCTCGCTTACTTGGACTCCTGTCCCATGGCGGCTCCGAGCGGTATTGAAACCGAAGCCTTGCCGTGCTGGCTTTAATCCACTCAAGGCTCTGCAACGACTACGGACACTTCCGGACTCTGGATGAGTCAAAGGAGCGGAAATGAACCAACCCTATGCAGAGAAAGGACCCCACCTTCTCTCTCCCCTTTCACAAGCGAAAAGCCACAGCGGTTCTGGTGGCAGGAGGAACAAAATGCAGCTTCGCCTGTGAGGGCTCCAGTCAGGATTGTAAAAATATATGGGAGATTTACGGGGAAATTAATAAAATGGGAGGGTGGCAGGAAGAGGGGTAAAAATATGGGGGTTCCTGGGCAAAACAGGAGACTTGACAGGTATGCTCCATATTCTATAATTTGTGATAAGTAATCTGTGGATAAGATCATGGGAATAATCTGCTGACTTGGAACATACAGGATTTCTAGCCTCTTTCTCTCAATTGTGGTTGTTACTGTTCAAGTCCATGTAGACATGTCTATTACTCAGAAGTAAGCACCACTGAATTCAACTGAACTTTATTTCTGGGCATCTAGGTGTAGCACACGGCAACCATCTATTGCAGTGATGGCCAACCTTGGCATTCCAGGTGTTCTTGGACTTCAATTACCAATAGCCCAGTCAACGCACCTGCTGATCAGAGCTTCTGGGAATTGAAGTTCAAAAACATATGGAGTGCCAAGGTTGGCCATCTCTGAATTGCAAGGGAAATGAATGAATGAATTGTGGCACGCGAAGTGTTATAGGAAGAGAAGTAAAAAAAGTAACAAAATGATTACTCACATCACAATCACTGTAGACTATTACAGTACTTTCAAAATTCTGACCAAATAATGCTGAAGAGATTGAGCAGATGATATTGCCCAAAGCAATCAAAATAGTAATCAATGGGTCAAGCTGTGTAAATATGAAAACATTCAAGGAAAGAGGAACAAAGTTATTCATGTTGCCCACAGTCTAGTTCCAGTATTGAAAAATATACTCAAATGAAAACATGTGTAAGACGACAGAAATCATCTTTTACAGAAAACTTGTCATGAGCAACCACAATATAATGGACAGAAAACAAACAAAGAAAAAGTGAACTTATTCATTATGTTCTCCATTCCCAGGCCTTTTATCAGTGCAAGAAATAAATATATATCTTAACAGAGAAAGGAGTTGCAGAAGTACTGTATACAAAAACAGTAGATAGAGATGGATGCTATGTTGATGGTACATGGTCTATTCAGTCTGTTTGGAAGATGCGGAATGAAGACTTTCATAACTTTAGCAAGATCAGATAAATATGGACTATTGAATATGCGATGATGAATGAATATTCAAGATCGCGATTACAGTTACAGTGATACCTCATACAACGTCCAAACTTGGTTCCACAAGTTTGGACTTTATACGGATTTGGACTTTGTATGAGGCATGCAAAATCATAGCCGCGATGCCTCATACAACGTCCAATTCCTTGCCACGATGCCTCGTACAACGTTGTTTCCATAGAGATACATTGTACTGTAACAGCACAGACTTCAGGGCAAAGTCAAGGAAACAGACAGGAAACTGACAGAACTTTAAGAAATCAATGACTAAAGGCTAAATACATTACAAAAACATGTCAAACAACCCTGATTTTAGGGAACAAACCATACAACAAGTTTTTAACTTTTGAAAACTTTATGAAGTTTAGGTTTAAAAGTTAACATGTCCCATCATGCAGCACAGTGTTAATCATCCAAACAGCAGCAAACACCAAACAATTGCCCACCCCACCAAACAGTGCCCCCCCAAAAAAAGACCAACATAAGCAAAATTATGGAGCATGCAATCTGTTTTTAGAAACCACAGCAGCAAACATCAATTGCCCACCCCACAAAAAAATTGCCCTCCACATCTACCTCCTCACCCCATGCCAATCGGAAACAGAAAACCTCATTTGCCTACCTTTCCATTGTGCCAAAGAATTGTCCAAGAACCTGAAGAATGCTGCAAAAATCCCAGGAATGCTTCCAAAAATTTTGACGAAAAAATTCAAAAAAATCCAAAGCCGTGCTCAAAACCACTCCTAAACACTCTTTGCCTCATGCAAAACCCACAAGAGCAATGCATGGATGTGTCCTGCCTTTTATACTGCCCAGGCACAATGCAACCTGGGAAAAAACCCAATGCCTCATACAAAGACTTTGTATGAGGCAACTTTTTTCAAGGAATTAGGCAATGTTGTATGAATTTGATGTTGTATGAAGTGGATTTTGTATGAGGTTATTACTGTATATACTGCCCCATAGCTCTTAGTGCACTCTCTGGGCAATGTTTTGGAGTTCTATGCATTTGTCTTTCTTTCAGCTGAACAGATAAGCCTCTGGAGCAGATCCAGCTTTGCAGAACCACATTTACATACATATACAGATGAACATACAGTACCTGTATACCAAGTGTTCAGATGAGGATTTAAGAGATTTTGTCACAGGGGTTAACTTAAATTGTTATTTTAAAAACTTGACCTATTCTGCTCCTGAGCTTCTTTTCATGGAAAAATTCCAGAGTGCTACACTGGAACAGTTACACTTGTTGCCAAGGTGACTTTCCATTACTGCATGGGCAAGCATAGCAGATAAAGAGAACAGCGTTTTATTCTGAAATGTGTTATTTATATCCCAGCAATTAAGTTCTCCCCTTTCTTAGATGCACACCTTGATATGGTGAAGGAGTTTGAGTGTGTGAGTAAGCTGAGAGCAATGCTCTCAGGAGACCAGACTGCATTATGCACCTGGACTCTGTTCATACCTGTCAAGTATCCTGGATTGGCTGGGATTTTCCTTATTTCCATGCTCATTTGGCCCCTTTCCCGCCACCATCCCATATTTTCAATGGTGGGGAAAGTAGCTACTGCGCATGTGCGCCAATGCCTCTGATGGCCACGCATGCGCAGTAACCCATTTCTTGGCCAAAGGGGTTTCTGTGCATGTGCACAGAGTTTTTTGCGCACTCACACAGAGGTTTCTGCGCATGCACACTGCTGCCTCTGATGGCCACACATGCGCAGCAACCCATTTCCTGCCCAGTGCCTGGAAACTTACTGAGCATGCGTGCCCGGCTCCCGGATTTCCAAAACTGCGACTTGATGGGTATGACTATGTTGCCTACTGGAGTGCACCACAGAATTTCAGAAGAGGATCAGTCTCTGTGTAGACTACATCAAAGCCCTTGGTTATTATGTGTTATGAGAAATCATGTGTTGTTCTGAAAGCAATGGGTATCCCCCACCCAGCACCTGATTGTCCTGATACATAATGTATATTGTGGACAAGAAGCTACCATTAGGATAGAATATGGAGTTAGACTGACTTCTTACAGACAAAGATTTTATACAAAGCTGCATCTTCTCCCCTCACTTGTTCAATTTGTACACAACTAGATGTCCTTCCAGCTTTAACCTAATCACTTCATTAGCTACTACACAGATTGTACTTTGCTTTACATTATTTCCTAAAATTATACAAAGTGCAAATAAAATACAGCAAAAATCACCACTGAAATGAACAAAAATTGAAAACTGAGTATTAAATATAGATAAGAATGATGGAGACATAGATAAAGATGTACATGTCAGGTAAGTGTTGTGTGCATTTGCTAATGGCACTAATACAAGTGTACATAAGTAAGGCAGAAAGGTAAAGGACAACTCTAGGGTTTGGTGGTCATCTCCGTTTATAGCCAAAGAGCCAGCACTGTCTACATCTGCAGATGTTTCCATGGTCATGTGCAGGCATGACTAGTCCAGAGCGCACGGGATACCTTCCCACCAAAGTGGTACCTATTTATCTACTTGCAATTTCTTGCTTTTGAACTGCTAAGTTGTTAGGAGCTGTGAAAGAGATGGGAGCTCACTCTGTTGTGTATCATTTGGGTCTCAAACTGTTGACCTACTGACCTTCCAGTCACCAAGTTCAGCATCTTAATCACTAAGCTACTGCAGTCATACATAAGTAAGGTACAACTTAAATTTTCTCCAAGCAACATAGGCATTTATTTGAAGGCCATGTTGATTCCAGGGTCTCAGTGTTTTTGCCACTTTACCAGTGACACTGGTGTTACTAATGTTTTCTCAGTTGTAACAGAGAAATGTTGTTGTAGCATTTTGCTTTGAGAAAATAATAGCTTGAAAAGCCAGTCTTAAAAGCTTTAATAGAACTAGTGAGAGCAGAATGTGCTAAACATTAAATTAGCATGCTTTTTTTTATTTTTCCCTTGTGTGCTTTTCCTACTACTATTGTTTATGACAGCACTTGAAAAATGTCTGTCTAAGTGTCAATAGTTTGTTGTTGTTGTTGTTGTTGTTCAGTCGCACAGTCGGTTCCGACCCTTTGCGACCCTATGGACCATTGTTCTCCAGGTGCCTCTGTCCTCCACCATCCCCCTTAGCCCTCCCAGCTCTGTGCCCATTGTGTCTACAATGCCATCTAGCCATCTCATCCTTGGCCTCCCCCTTCTTCTTTTGCCCTCCACCTTTCCAAACATCAAAGTGAATCCTCCCTTCTCATTTGATGTCCAAAGTATTTTAGCTTCATCTTTACTATTTGACCTTCCAATGAGCAGTCAGGGTTAATTTCTTCTAAGATTGACCTATTTGTTCTCCTCGCTGTCCAGGGGACTCTCAATAGTATGACTTCTTATTCTTCTTGTTCTGCTCTATCCAAATCCGAATCTTGGCAATCCTCATGGCAATCAGCCATCAAAACTGTCCTGAGAATACAATGCCGTGGCATTTCATCTGCCTTCCACATCGTAGCATGTCCCCCGTACCACTGATCCAGTTCCACGAGTCACTTTCCGGTACCGAGCACTTTTGGCACACAAAGTCCTCATCAGCCCCAGGCCAATATTGATGAAGCTGCTGCCCTCCATCAAGATGGATTCAAGTAGGATTTAATCCACTTGGGGACAATCACCTTTCCCTGTGGACTTTGGAACCCAAGGCCATTAGTCCTCTGGGTTGTCCAAGACACTTGGCGTTGAATCACTGGCAGTATGGTCTTCTCTAGTACCATAGCAGGATAACCTGGCCAGACACCAATAGTATGACTACAGATGAATATTATCATTTTGGAAAAAGACAATTAGGCATGCTCTGAAGAAAGCATCTGCAGAAGAACACCAAACTGGACTTTCTATGACATTATCATTTGTTGTATAGCAGGAGTGGAGCCTGGTAAAATATGTCTACACAAATCAGTGTCTACAAGTTTTTATTTCCATACTTAGATTTTTTTAACAACTACACATGCCAATGTATAGCAGTGTAGTTGTCTGTAGTATATTAAGAACTGGGAGGAGTAAGGCTTATTTAATAAAGTGATGTGTCTTTCAGACAGACAAAAAGACAGGTTGGTCGCTATTTATCTCTGTTATTAGACTTCAGTTGGATCTAGTTAGCATACCTGTCAACCTTCCCAGATTGGCCGGGATTTCATGGTTTTTGGCGCCGATTTGCGCCATTCCCACCCCGCACTGCCGAAACCCCGGAATTTGGCAGTGGGGGAAAGGAGGTACTGCGCAGCCCTTCTGCGCAGGTTGCCTTGTACGCAAGCGGCATAGCCTTCTACATATGTGTGGAAGGGTTTTACACTTGCATAGCCCTGTTCTACGCATGCGTAGAAGGCGACCTGCGCAGAACCATTTGCGCAGGTCCCGTATTTTCCGGAGCCGCGGTTGACAGGTATGCTAGTTAGATATCATGATGACATCATTACCACATCTCAACTTGTCCAATTTTTGTTGCTATTACAACCATTATTTCCTCACTAAAGTTCACCAGAATGCTGAGACATCCAGGATGTCATGGGTGGAAATGGTAACTGTCAGAAATGGGCAACAAAGTAAGTGCTTCCTAGAGGACAGAATAAGGCATGTTTCCCAATAATTGCAATGGGACTGCATTCATGCCTAAGCTTGGATGCATAGGTTTTAACAGTGGCCAGGAGTGCAGCCATGAAATAAAAAGATGCTTACTTCTTGGGAGGCAAGCTATGACAAACCTAGGCGGTATAATAAAAAAAATTTTTTTTGTCTGAAATTACTCTGAGTTGAAAGGATTTTTGCTGGAGAAACTCTGCTCAGGGAACCCATAGAGACATCACCCTGCCAACAAAAGTCCGCATAGTTAAAGCAATGATCTTCCCAGTAGTAATGTATGGCTGTGACAGCTGGACCATAAGGAACACTGAGCGCAGAAGAATAGACGCCTTTGAACTGTGGTGCTTGAGAAGACTCTTAAGAGTCCCCTGGACTGCAAGGAGATCAAATCAGTCAATCCTAAAGGAAATCAACCATGACTGCTCTACAGAAGCTGAAACTCAAGTGATTTGGCCACCAAATGAGGACTCACTGCAGGAGGCCCTGGTGCTGGGAAAGATCGAAGGCAAAAGGAGACGGGGTGGCAGAGGATGAAATGGCTAGATGGCATCGTTGATGCATTGGATAGGCTACGAATTATGGCAGATGACGAGCCTGGTGTGCAGTGGTCCATGGGGTCAACTGAACAACAAAAAGGAGTTTAATGGTACATATCTAGTGATCCCTCTGCAACTATTCCAGAAGGCTGGTCACAGTAAATCATTCCTTAGTTGCACCGTTACAATTACTGTAATAAGCAATTGGAAGCATGGCGCCAAAATGGCCGCCGCGCTCTTTGCGGCCCCCCCCACCAGACGAAGCCATCCGGGTAGTTAGGGGCGTGGCCAGCACCCTAATAAAAGGGCTGGCCACGAGGCAGCCATGCTGCCATTTTGGCGAAGCGACGGAGCGGAGAAGTTTTTCCCTCTTACCTCCGTCGCTCGTTTCCTTCCAGGGGAAGCCTTTTCGGGCAGCTTTTCTTTTTCTTCGGCTTCCTAGCTAATCCAGCTATGCCCTCTAAGAAGAAGGCAGCTGCGAACGTGGCTCGATCGGCGCCAGCCGGGTCGGAGGACCGCGACTGCGCCCGCCCAGCAGCCACCTTTAGCGGAGCCCACCGGGACCGGTGGGATGGGATCGGTGGCCCCTTGACCCGATGCGCGGTGCGCGCAGGCTGCCCCGGACGGGGCCTCGGCCCTTGGCCCGCAAACGGCGACCACTGCCCCCGGCATGGTCCGTGCGGCTGGGCCCTCTTGCCCGAGCGCACAGTTCCCCATGGGGGGAGCGAGCCACGGGGGGTGGTTAGGTTCCCTGCCTTGGCAGGGCGTGCCCACGGCTCCCCAGGGGCCGAGCATGGGCTCTTGGCCTTATCTGGCCCCTGGGGCCCAGGGATCTGGACAGGTACCCTTATGGGCCGGCTGCCCATTTGCCCCCTGTTGGGGCTGGGGCCTATGTCAACGTGGAGGCCCTTCTGGCCCGTGTAGCGGCCCTTGAAGCATCCTTAGCGAGGGCCAATCAAACAGGGGCGTCTCTAGGATTCCAGGTGGACCCTTTGGCTGCTGAACAGCGGCTGGCGACGGGTCGGGTTGAGCTGCCTGAGGCGCGTGGGCCGGTGGCGGCCACTGTCTCGCAGCTCCCCGCTCAACAAGAGCAGCAGTCTGGTGCTGGTCTGGCCCCGTCGACGAGCTCAGCTTCGGTCGTGAGCTCCGACGCCCTCAGCAGGCCGGAACCCCCGGTGGGGGCGGCCCGTGGGGGTGCATCGGGTGAGTATGCAGTTCAAGCTAGTGCACCCACACAACTGACTTCCCTGGGGGGGCTTTCCAATGGCCGTGGCCTCGCACGGGTGGCCCGGCGGTCCAATTTCCCCCGGCCCACCCGGCGACTTCACCCCTGACCCAGGGCCCGGGTCGGGGTGGCGCCCCCTATGTGGTAGGGAATGTGTTGGGGATCCCCGGGTTGGTACAGGCCCCCTTTGCTTTGCCCGCAGTTCCCTCTGTGCCGGTGTCGGCATTGCCAACAGCAGGGTATTCCTTGCCCCTGGGGGACCATCTGGCCCAGTCCACCAAGGAACAGATCTGGAGGGCGAGTACGTAGATATCTTCTCCCTTCTTAATAGGGAGCCAACCAAGGAAGAGAGGGAAGGGCTGGACAAGAAGGATAGGGAGCAGGCACGTCGTCGTAAGCCGCCACGCACGTGGGCAAATTGGTTGCCAGCGTACCTGATTTACATGGCCGTTTACCTCAGGGCTAGGCCGGATTTGGCCATCCCTATGGTCCAGTATCTGGACAACATTTACCGGGCTATGGTTGACTTCCCGGGTCCGTCGTGGCGGGCTTACGACGAAGAATTCCGCATTAGGATTCCACTGCACCCAGAGATGAGGTGGGATGAGCCCTGCCAGAAGCTGTGGCTTCTGTATATGACCCCCACACGCCTGGTGCCTGGGGAGAGATACCATTGTGGACATGCGGCCCAACGAGCGGCCCCGGTACAGGTTCCCCGCCAAGTGGCGGGGCAGGGGATTCCAGCCCGCCTGCTGTGCTGGACCTTCTCGTCCAATGGTTCTTGCAACAAGAAAAATTGCAAGTACAAGCACGAGTGCCCCTCTTGTTCTGGCCCCCATGCTGCCTCCGCCTGTCCCAGGCCGGGAGGATACGGGGGCAGGGGTAGGGGCGGACAAGGGGCAGGTAGGACTGCCACGGAGGGAGCGGGTTCACCGAAAGGCCCCCTCCCCAATTAATGTCGACATGCTGGAGCGTTGGCTCGCATTGTACCCGAAGAGGGCTGGTGCTGTGTACCTCCTTCAGGGTTTTCAACTGGGTTTTCGTATTCCTTTCATGGGGGATAGGTCACCGCAAGACGCACCCAACCTTTTGTCACTTAGAGGAAGGGAGGAGGTGGCTGCCGCCAGCATTAATAAGGAGATTGATGCGGGCAGGGTCGCTGGCCCTTTCCCCGCGCCCCCGTTCCCCAACCTTAAAGTGTCTCCTCTAGGACTAGTGCCCAAGAAGTCCCCGGGTGAGTTCCGCCTGATTCATCACTTGTCCTACCCAGCCGGTCACTCGGTCAATGATGCTATCCCTGATGACCTTTGTTCGGTCAGGTATACATCCTTTGACCAGGCATTGCGCATGGTGCGCTCATGTGGCCCGGGTGCACTGTTGGCTAAGTGTGACATTAAGTCGGCTTTTCGTCTCCTGCCGGTGCACCCGGGTGACTTTGAGTTGCTGGGTTTCAAATTCCGGGGTGAATATTATTTTGACAAAGCCATGCCATTCGGCTGTTCCATATCCTGCTCGGCTTTCGAGCGTTTCAGTACATTCCTGCAGTGGGCATTTGTCCGTAGGTCAGGGTCTCGGTCTGTAGCCCATTACCTGGATGACTTTTGTTCGGGGGTGAACGGGGCTGGGACACGTGCACACGTCTCCTCAACACATTTCAGACGCTAATGGAGGAACTTGGTGTCCCTTTAGCGCCCGAAAAGACCGAAGGCCCGTCTAATAAGTTAGTATTCCTGGGGGTGGAGATTGACACGGTAGCGCAGGCGTCTAGGTTGCCGGGAGACAAGGTGTCAAGGATAGTGGCCCTTATATCGGACTTGCTGGCTAAGCGCAAGGCATCCCTTCGGGAACTGCAGGTGCTACATGGACACCTTAATTTCGCCTACAGGGTGGTCGCACCTGGCAGGGCATTTGCTCGGCGCTTGTGCGACGCCAGGGCAGGCTTATCCAGGCCCCATCATAGGGCGAGATTGACACGGGGCATCAGGGCAGATATGCACATATGGCTCCAGTTCCTGAGGGAGTTCAATGGGGTCTCATTTTGGAGGTCCGACCTCCAGGCTTCACCTCAATTTCAGTTTCAGTCTGATGCCTCGGGATCCCTTGGTTATGGGATGTACTTCAATGGGAAGTGGGCCTATGGTGGATGGCCACCAGCCTGGTCAGGCACGGGTCGCCTGAGGGATCTCACATATTTGGAAATTTTTCCCATACTGGGGGCTTCGATGCTATGGGGTGAGGAGCGGGCCAACTCTGTGGTGCATTTCTGGTGTGACAGTGCGGCCGTTGTCCACATTGTCAACCCACAGACCTCTAAATCTCCCAGGGTCATGGTCCTCGTGCGCCAGTTTGTATTGCGCAGCCTGCGCCTCAATGTACTGTTCAGGGCCAGGCATGTCCCGGGGGTGAATAATGATATTGCTGACGCTTTGTCCCGCCTGCAGATCTCCCAGTTCCGTGCCTTGGCCCCGGATGCGGAGGAATTTCCCTCGCCACTCCCGGAGGAGATATGGACCTTTGGCAAGGAGAGGTGAACCGGGCGATTGGCTTGTCACTAGCGCCACGCACGCGTAAGGCGTATCACTATGCATTAGTTTCTTGTCAGACATTTTGTACACAATTTCAGCTGCCAGATACCTGGCCGATCCCGGTGGCCCACATCCTCCGTTTATGGTTTACCTGCATGCCCAGGGCCTTGCACCCCGCACCATAGCATCCAGGCTGTCAGCGCTGGCTTTTATGGCCAAGGTGGGAGGTCATGCGGATAGTACCGCTGATTTCCGTGTGAGACACGTTTTGGAGGGGGGGGGGGTGCGGGAACGTGGGCGTAGCCTGGACGACCGCCACCCAATTTTCCCTGGGGTTCTTACCCAACTGGCACGGGGCTGGCATGACCTATGTTTCGATAGGTATGAGGCACCCCTGTTTCATGTGGCTACAACGGTGGCCTTTTTTGGAGCGCTCCGCATCAGCGAGCTTGTGATGCTGTCTAAGGCGGATGCAAGTCGTAGGGCACTGGAACTCGAAGATGTCTATGTTGCAATGATTGGGCTCAGTTGAGGATACGCTCCTCTAAAACAGATCAGCACGGCGTAGGCAGTTGAGTAATACTGCTACGATGTTCCTTGGAAGACATCTGTCCGGTTGGTGCCCTACAGGAGTTTCTTGCACTGTGTGGCACGCACCATGCCCCGTTTTTTCTGTCACCAGGGTGGGTCTCCCCTCACTCAACCATTCCTGCAGGATGGGGGCGGTTTCTACTGCAGCTACTTTTGGGTACTCTGGGGCTGAAATGCGCCGCATGGGAAGGTGGGGATCACATTGTTTTCAGTTTTTGTGTTCACCCTCTTCAACCGTGAGTGCCAGTTTAGTCACTGCAATGTTTCTCACCCCCCTTTTTTCCTTGACAGACCCTGGGTGTCGTTTTACACCGGTGACAGTATGGCTGGTGGGCCGTTGCCACGTGCACAGGGCAGCGCATTACGCTGCGGCGACAGAGTGGGACCCCGACTGGGACTGGGTGCACCCGCACATCTCAGGTGGTGTGGTAAGCGCGGCATGTTATGGCGGGAACTGTTGCCATTCCTTTTCTACATCAGGGATGCTGACTCGCCTGATGTCCTGGTTATTCACCTTGGGGGCAATGGTTTCGGACAGGTCACTGGCCTATCGCGGAAGCTTGCGATTTGCAGTCACCTGGCCTACTCACATTATGTGTGGCCTGCCACACCCCTCATTTGGTCGGACATGATACCGCAGTACGCTTACAGGGGAGCGTTTGGCCTCCAGGCGCTTGACCGGGCTCGTCGCTCCAGGGCTATTGCCCGGTTCCTTTTTGACATGGGTTGGGGATGCGTCATTCACCTCCCCGCCATCAGTCTGCAAAATTATGAGCTTTATTCAGGGGAGGGGGCCCATCTGTCGCGAGGAGGTATGGACCTCCTGCTGAGTGATTGGCGAGCAGGCCTGTCGACCGAGCTGACGGTCTTGGGGGGGGCGTCGAGCCTTTATTGAAGCCTCTCCGGGTGGCGGGTAGCACTGGTAAGGTAAACATTTATGACCCACAGGTATCCGGCAGGTTCGCAATTGACTGGACAACACTAGATAGGCATAAGTTGTTTAAACGTTGTCCGGTCAACGACGAACCAGGCGAGGGGGTGATGGTTACCACTAGACAGCTGGAATCACCCCCTGATTTTACGGATACACGTCAGAGGGTGGGGGCATTAGTTAGATATTGACTACGGTCAACAATTTGTTTGTTGTCAACAAACAAATTGATACAAATAGATACATTGTAACAATTGCCGTTGGCAATTTTGGGTGGTACCTTACCAGTGTTACTTCGGCCTGCTTGCCTTAAGAATTATGATTGGTCGTTTTACCAATAGAAATTTATAATTCGGACTAGGGCATGAATCAATAAATGTGGCCCAATGCCGTTATCCACTTTCATTTGTGTCTGAGTCCATTATTGGGGGGGTGCGCCTGCAATGACCATGGTATCCTCCCGGAGGAGCTGTCAGGGTTAGGAACAGAGAATATATTTTGCAAACGGGAGCGACAAGGGCAGCACGGGCCGGATGAATCGCAGTAAACCCATTCGTGTGGAGTCACAGGGTGCTTGGGCTTCTGGGAACTGATGTCCTAGAAATCTGGAGTGCCAAGGTTCACCATCATGGCTGTAGCCTATCCCCCTGTAGCTTACACATCAGCAGACAAGTCAAGCACATAAGCCAGAGTTTCTCTTCCCTTGGTTTTCTTAAACACAGGCACCCGAATGCCAGGTCTCTGTTAGCAAACAAGGATGCAGCTACACAGCAGGAAAAAAATGCATTTTGATCTTCTTTGATCTGCACTTTTTTCTAAACAGGTCCCTGCTGGTTCCTACAGATCAAATCACTGTAGTCTACTAACAACAAGCAATGATTGTCAGCAGGGCCAGAGATAGTGAACACTTTCAAATGTTCATACAGACAGCAGAAGTGGAGTTTGATCTGATGAGGTGACAATTGGCAGCTTCCACTGGGACCACCACTTTGCTTTGCCTCTTTCTCTCTCCCAACTGGCATGCATGACTCAGTGACAGCAGAGGTTTTTTTTTAAAAAAAAGAAACTCTGTTTGGAGGCATCCGGCACTAAATTAAGGGGAACCGAGACACTCCCCAAAGCAGCTTTTGCATTGGATCTGGAGATCACACAGTCAGTAGACCATACTGCCAGCGAATCAACGCCAAGTGTCAGGCGGCAGTTAACTAACTGACCACCCTGAGGACTAGTGGCCTTGGCAAAGTCCACAAGGAAGGGTGATGGTCCAAGTGGATTAAATCTCATTTGAGTCCATCTTGATGTAGAGCAGCAGCTTCATCAATACTGGCCTGGGCCTGAGGAGGACTTTGCATATCAAAAGGGCTCAGGACCAGAAAATGACCTGTGGAGCTGAATCAGTGGTATGGGTGCCACACTGTGATGTAGAAGGCAGATGAAAGGGCACAGCATTATATTCGCAGGACAGTCTTCACCACGATGACCATGATGACCGCCAATATTCGGAATCAGATATGGCACAAGAAGAAGAAGAGATACTTCCTAAAGCAGCTTTTGCTGCAGATCACACAGGGAATGCAGTCACTCCCTAAATCTCTATGTTGACATGAAAATATAAAATTATTCATTTATCATACATTCAGTAATAATAATAGGTTTCCTACTCAGCCACAGTTTTACAGCCCCAGGCTATTTTCCTTATGTATATGAGTATCCATAATTCCTGCATTTTATAAAATCTGGACTGATTCAAATAAAGCACCAAGATGTTTCATTACAAGGATAGAGAGAATGAGAGGGGGGGGGGATAGAGATAAAGAGAGAAACGTATCTTAGCTGTTGATGTCTCCTCTCCATTGCTATAATTAGAAAAGAACGTTAAATTCAATTAAATTGAAATATTTTAAGTTAAATGATTAACCTGAGCTAGAATCCTTTAACTGGTACTTTTATCTAGAATCATAGTAGGGCATAATTTAAATGCTCAACATAACATGGAGACACAAACATAGTTAAGAAAACAAAAAGCATTTTTTTAAAAATTCTTAATTACAAATGAATCTTTTCTTAATTTGATAACCAGTTCTTTGAAAATGATATTAGCTCTTCTCATGATTAGATTAGTTTTGAACATTGTTCTTATTTAGCCAGAGTTGTCAATGATCTTATTATGTCTTACATGAATAGTGCTGCTAGGCTCTTCTACTTATGCCAGTTTATTTGGTTATTTAGTCATTTCTTATGAATACCGTTCAAGAGAAACTCTCTTGGCGGTTAATATAAAAATGAGGAACATGGACTCTGGAGCTACAGTTCCAATGTATGCATCTGCTGGCCAGAATCCAGCTGGGATGTTCATTCGGTGGAAATGAAATTACATAAATCACGTAGGCAAATTGCAGCTAGTGAACAAGGTTTAACTAGCTTATTTGTCTGTTGTCTCTTTTTCTTCACTCTGGTCACAGAAAGAAAAGCCCCCTTTTTGGGCTGATAGTGTGCAGCTTTATACAGGAGTTGTACTTATCCATCTTGTTTATATGATTTTCCTAGGGGGCTGCAGTGGCTCAGTGGTAAAGAAGCATTCCTTGTTAGCTGGAAGGCTTGCAAGTTGGCAGTTCGAGACCCGGGTACTGCATGATGGATTGAGTGCCTGTCTCCATCCCAGCTCTTGGGGACATGAAAGGAGCCTCATTTGGGTGTTCCCTGAGTGGAGTTTCTTCCGCAAAAATCCTTTCAACCCAGAATAATTTCTGACATGAAATTATTATTACTGCATATGATTTTCCTGGTGAACTGCAGTATTTAAAGTAGTAGGCCATAGTGAGCTGTTGTAACCCAGAAAGTCGCTTGAACGTTGAATTGTGAAAATGAAGCCACTTTCTTGGCTTTGTCATTGCAATTTTAATCAGCCACAATGGTTGAGCCCCCTTACTCAAAAACAGGCCAGATAAAAATGTGCAGTCATCAAGTTCAGCATTTTAACCACCAAGCCACCGCAGTCCCAATCTGGAACAAATACTGTACTGCCTTACAAAAAATGTTTAAACAACAAACAGAAAGATGTGGCTGGAAACAATAGATACAGGGAACCGTCTTGGTCAGACTGGGATGCACATTTATAAGCAATAAGATTTGCAGGCGCACCCACCCAAAGAAAGACTCAGACACCGGTATTGGATTAAAGGCATCGGGCCACTTTTATTGAATAATGCCCTAGTCTGAATTATCACTTTCAATTGGTGTATCATCCAATTGTAATTCTTTAAGGCAAGCAGGCTGCAGTAGCACTGGTAAGGTTCCACCCTCAATGCCAATGGAAATTGGCTACATGTATCAATTTGTATCAATTTGTTTGTTGACACAAACAAATTGTTGACCGGAGTCAATATACTATCTACTGACCCCACCCTATGACGTGTATCCATTCAAATATCAAGGTGATGCAGGCTGTGAAGCTCCTGACATCACCCCTTTCATAGTTCGCCCTTGACCGGCCAAACCTGTTTCCCCTGTACCTATCTACGTGTTGGCCAGTCAATTGCGAACCTGCCGGATACCTATGTGTCATAAATCTTTACCTTACACAGTGCTACCCGCCACACGGGGAGGCGTCCATGATGACTCACCGCCCCCCGCCCCCCAAGACCGTCAGCTCGGTCACCAGGCCTGCTTGCACCTACTCCAGAAAGAGGTACATACCTCTAGCCGACAGGTGGACCCCATATCCTGCCTATAGGACAAAATTTTTACAAGCCTATCCTCAGATGTCCACTGGCTGTCCCCAAGCCAATCTCAGCAAGGAACTGGGCAACAGCCCTGTCCACCGACCGCCGGGGACGGTCCAAACCACGGAGAGCCATGTCTCCCCTAAAATGGTGTCTCGGCACGATGTCAGACCAAAGCGACCGCATGTACGGCCAGAAATGATGTAAAAACGGCAGGTCGCTGCACCCTGACATTTTAAGGAAGGGTCAGTGATCCGTATGAGATCATCGCCGCCGAGGTGCAGAATAAGAACATCAGGCAGTCCAGCATACCTGATGGACATCAGGAATGGCAACAGTTCCCGCCCTATCATGCCGCGCATATCATACCACCGCATACATGCGGGTGCACGCAGCCCGAGTCGGGGCCCACACTCTGTCGCATCAGCATATAGTGCCGCCCAGTGTACATAGCTGCGGCCCACCAGCCCCACTGCCACCGGTGTGTGGAGACACACAGGATCTGTAAAAGAGGAAAAAAGGGGGTTAAGGACATAACTAGGTACTCATACAGTGAGGGGACGTACATATAAGGAAAAAACGCGCACACCTCCACGTGCCCACATATATCCGCCTCCGAGCACCCAAATGCAGCTGCGATTAATGCAACGCCATAACGGGGCCCCCACTGTGAAGCGCGGTACCGGTCACCCTCCAGAACTTAAATTTGGTAAGGGAAGACCCATCCTGGTGGCAGAAAAACAGGCCAGGGTGCGCAGCAGGCCCTGCCAATTGCAGGTAGGGCACCAACCGGAACGATGTCAGCTAATGTACGTCATAGCAGTATACACCATTGCCCACTCCATGCTGAACGGCCTTTGAGGGACAAATCCCCAACTGAGCCCACTCTTGATTAATACAGACATCTTCGAGTTCCAGTGCCCTACAAAACACGTCCCCTTTTGACCATGGGACCAGCTCGCTGAGTCGTCGAGCTCCAGAACAAAGCTACAGTGGTAGCTGCATGAAAAGAGACTCCTCCTACCTACTGCAACATCATCTATGCCAACCTTGTGCAAGGTGGGTCAGAATATCTGTGAATAGGGCGAAGTGCGTCCGGGTGGCAGCCACGTACACGTGTCCACCCTCCCAAAACATGGCGTATGCAGAAGACCCTCACATTGTCAGTAAAGCACCGTGCCTTGGCCAGGAATATCAAGGCGTGAAGCCTGGTGGCTATGGTGCATGGAGCCAACCCCAGATCATAAGGGCGGACTATACATTATAAAAGCTAGTCAACCAATGTCGGCCGCATATTGGGCCATTGCCTTTGCCCACAAAAAGGCTCTGCAGTGAAGGAGTGTATGCTGATGCGCTGTGCGCGTGCGAGTTGCCAAGACATGCTGCTCGCCCGGTTCACGTCTCCTTGCCAAATGACCATATCTCAGCCAGGAGTGGAGAGGGTAGTTCCCAAGCTTCTGGAGCCCAGTCACGGAAGTATTAATATACTAATATTGCCACACCAAAAGTGAAGCACAGAATCAGGCCACCTGTCCCCCCAGAGCATAAGGGTAGCCAGAATTGAGAAAAAATTCTTTAGAAACGTAAGATCGCATAAGCGATCCGTGCCCTGCCATCCCTTGGGCCAATAACCATAGGCCCACTGTCCTTAAATAAATCCCCCCACCCCAGGGAGCCAGAGGCATCTGACTGTACTCAGAACTGGGGCTGACCAGAAGCTTAGACCTCCCAAGGAAACAGCCTGTAAGTCCTGCGGGAATGTGAGCCAAACCAACAGGTCCGCTCGTAAACTCCTAATCAGCCGTACCCTGCGGTGTCGTTTAGCGAGACCCACCATAGCGTGACCCAGACACTAGGCGAAAGCACTGCCTGGTATCACCCCTCTGCAGGCGAAGTTGATGCGGCCATGCATCACCTGTGACTCTTGGAGAGGCACCTTCCAACTTGGCAACATTGCCACATTGCAGCAGGAGCACTGCCTGGTATTACCACCCTGCAGGCGAAGTTGATGCTGCCATGCATCAGTTGTGACTCTCGGAGAGGCACCTTCCACTTGGCAACATTGCCGCATTGCGGCAGGGGCCGCTCTCCTTGACCGACAATTAGGTCACCTGGCCCTCTTGCATGTTATTCAAAGAGAGGTGCTTCTACTTGTGGACAGGTGAACCCCATCTCCAGAATACAGGCCAAATACCTGTAACCCTATCCCCAGACGACCAATGGCTGTCCCCAAGCCATTCTAAATAAGGAACCAGGCAACAGCCCTGTTCACTGACCGTCGGGCACGGTCCGATCGCTGGGTCAAAGTCTGGCCTATGATATTGCATCTGCATGATGTGTGATCATAGCAATCGTGTAGACGGCCATAAATGGCAAAGAAACGCCAGGTCACTGCACTCGGAAGTCTATAAGTCCGGGCCAGCAATCCGTGTAAGATCACCGCCTCCGAGGTGCAAATTAAAACATGTGGCAGCCCAGCATCCCCAATGGACATCAGGAATGTCAACAGTTTTCGCCACCTCTATGCCATGCACACCATACCACTGCATACGCGCGGCGATGCGTAGCCCGAGATGGGGTCCCCATTTTGACGAAGCAGCATACTGCGCCGCCCCAGTGCACAGAGTTGTGGCCCACAAGCCACACTACTACCAGTATGCGGAGACACACAGGGTCACTAAAATAAGGAGGGAGAATAGAGGGCAGAACAAGGCACTCATTCAGTGAAAGGATGAACAGACAGAGAAATTGGGCAAAGCCACACCTGCCCATGCAACATATGCCAGGCTCCGAGCACCCAAACGCTGCCGCAGCTGATGCGGCACCCAACCGGAAGGAATGGGTACCAATTCTAGATCAGTCAGGGTAGACCCGGCTTGGTAACAGACGACAGGCCAGGGCGTGAACCACGTGCTGGCACAAGCACCTGTGGGGGAGCACCTGTGGGGGAGCAAGGGCTGACTGGCCCTTGAGGAGCAAAGCCTCACCAGAGCCCACCCCTTACCAAGCAACCCATAATCTAGCGCCAGTCCCCTGGAAAACATGTCCCCTGTTGAAGATGGTAGCAGCTAACTCAATCTGAGAGCTCCAGATCAAGACACAAAGGTGGTTGCCCGAAAGTGGACTCTCCGCATGGAGCTTGAGCGTTGCCACGTAAGAGTCACATATAGTAACTACAAGTGCTAGCAGGACTCATCGCTGGCAATTCAGGGTGAAGGGCCCCCCTAAGCCTAAGTTCTTGACCTAGACTAACCACGACGGGGCCAGAGAAAACAACCACGGCCCGGCAATCATTGTCCAAGCACTGGACCATTGGAATGGCCAAATCAGGACGGGCCCTCAAATATCCTGCCATTGATGTCCAATAGGCCGGTAACCAATTGGCCCCGTAGGGAGGCAGGTTGCGGCAACGGGGCAACTCCTTGACCCTGTTGTTCTGCCCCTCAATGCCCTAATCAGTGTGCTCACATTGCAGGAGGGGGAAGTTGTGAATATATTCCTCAAACCACAGAATCCAGCTAATAGCCCAGGACAAATGGTCACCCAGGGGCATAGAGCACCCGCCGTCAGCAGAACCACCGTTGGCACGGATTGGAGTGGATAAACACATATCCGGCCCTACGGGCCCAGAGAAATGAAGGAAAAGCATAGGGGCGGTCACCCCAGTAAGAACCAGAGTGTAATTGGTCTGTTGCGACCATGGCCACTATACCCCCCCCAGGATACTCACTCGGTGCACCCCCACGAGCCGTCCCCACTGGGGGTTCCGGCCCGTGGTGGGCGTCGGAGTTCGCGATGTCCATCTAGTTCCGTGTTCCCGTGTGTCCATGCTGGATGGGGAGCCGCGAGGCGCCAGCCTACGCTGGCCTGGTAGCCTCCGGCAGCTCAACCCTGTTGGTGGCCCACTGTGCAGCCATGGCCGGCATGTGGGCCAGAACCGCCAAGTTGGCGCACCCACCAGCCGAGGTGGGGGATCAATGACCATTGATGCTTCCAGTGCCGAATTGCGGGCAGGGGAGCATCCACAGCATCTAGCCCACCAGGAAAGGTGGGCCGGATGGGCCAGATGGCCCCACCGGGTAATCGATATGGGATAACCATGTGGTAATCCCCGGGCATGATAGGGGCATGCCTAGTAATCCGGCCCATGAGGGGCCGGAATGACGGTGGGGCGGACACCCGCACCGTGCCCACGTGGGCCGCTATGCCCCAAGCAGGGCCAAGAAGCAGCAGGGGTAAGAACCCCAGGGGAGCAGGCCTGCGCCGCCCCCAGCCCGAGCCCTCAGCCTGGGCTCATTGGTGGCAGTGTGTCCCACAACCCCACCACCCACCTGTGGGGGTGCCGTCCGAGCGCTCCGGCCCAGTGGCACTCCCGAAAATAAGAGGGGGTGGGCTGAGCCCCCCCTGGCGCAACCAAGGGGGTCGGTTGAGCTCCAGGTGAGACCCGAACTCACAACCAATCAAGCACTCCGTCCTGCAGTGCGCCGGGATCGAACCGCTGACTTTCTGCCTCCCAGTCAGCCTCTTAGCCACCTGAGCCACTGCAGCCCAGTGCTGGGAGGAAGGAATCAAAGGAGAGAGACCCATAAATGTCTCTCTCCATGGAAATCCTTAAGAAAATAAAAGAATCGAGCCTCCTGCAGAGGCGAGCAGGGAAGCGACGGAGCAAACTTCTCCGCTCCGTCGCTTCTAAAATGGCAGCCAGGCTGCCTCGTGGCCACCCCTTTTAAAGAGGGTGGCCACACCCCCTAACTAACCCGGATGTCTGAGTCCGGGTGGGTGGGGGGCCTGCAAAGAGCACGGCGGCCATTTTGGCACCGCGCTTGCAACAGCTTTGCCCCCAGGCTACATTGCAGCATATGCTACTGATGTATGTTATAAATTGGCACATGCCAAACAAGTGGATATAGCTCTTAATGAACAATACAGAATTATTACTAACTGTCTAATGCCTACCACTCACTTCTCTCTTAATGTCACAGCATTAGACAATACACTAAAAAAGTCTACCATTTGGCTGGCACTGTTCCCCGAATATACATTGAGAGGTACTAGCAAATAACACACTAGAGCACTAATCAACCATTAAGACCACCACACGCATAATGGTCACTAACCCCCTTGATGACAGCTAAAACCAAGGAAACATTTTCTGCCCACATCTCAAGCTCTAAGTATTAACCCACAATAGACTAGGCTAAACATATGGGGCTCAGGTCTTTGTGGTAGAAATCTAATCACATGGTTTGGCTACAAATAGATAGCTCTGCCTTTGATTGATTTTTGTGTCAAATAAATTGCATACACTCTTCTTATGAAAAGAACAGTAAAAGTAAAACCCATGACACTGGAGGATGTAATAAATTAGAAGCAGAAAAATCTAATGCAATAAATTGATAGTGGATTAGTTGTCATCCTGTTGAATCTCTTTGTCTGAGATTGAAATCCCTTCCAGGATTCTCGGTTTATAACACCGTTGTGTTAAAAGTTAGAACACATATTTCATGAACTGTGGGAAAAGTTGAACATCACTTCAGTTTTCAGAACCTCCAACTGATTTCCTTATAATTAAGAAATCTACAGCTTGGAAGTAACTAGTTATGAATAGCTAATTGTTAGTTTTAAATAATTAGTTACCCATAAGGGATTTCTTTTCCATTATAACTAAGACATTTACCTTTTGTTCTCCTTGTAACAAAGGATAACTTTATTATTTTGGTGGCATAACTGTAACTTTTAAGAGACATATTACATGTTTCAAATCTTAGCGCTTCTGGGTATTGAAGCAATAGTGAGATGTTCTTGGACAACAGAACCCAAAAGTCTTGGCCAGCATAGTCAATGGTAAAAGTTTTGAGAGCTATAGTCCAAGAATATTGGGAGGCCCAATGTTAGGACTCACTGGTTTATTCAAATTAATTCTGTCTCTCAATATTCTGTCCTTAACAGTAGTTTATTGTCCACAATACACATGAGGATAATACGTTGCTGAGGCAAATCCATTTCTTTCAGAACAACTTCTAGTTTCTCATGATCCACACAATCAAAGGCATAAAAGTAACTTCTTCTGAAATTATTTGGTGCACTCCAGTTGATAATTACAATATGATCTCGAGTGCCTCTTCCTTCTCAGAAACCCAGCTTAAACATCTTGGTATTTCTCACTTCATTGTAAGGTAAAAGCCTCTTTTTGCAAAACTTTGAGCATCACCTTGCTTGCATTGGAAATTAAAGCAATGGTTCTTTAATGACTGCACTATTTGGCATCTCCTTTCTTGGGAATTGGATTATATGTTCAGCATTGCCAGTCTGAGGGCCATTGTTTTATTTTTCAGGTTTGTTGGTATGTTTCAGTCTCTCTTGCTTAAGATATTTCTGTTAGTATTCCATTTATCCCTGGTAATGTATTTCTTCTTAGTGATTTCAGAATAGCTTTCACTTCATTTTCTAATCAAGGCTTTAATTTTGCTTTGGTTTTCTGGAATCTTCTGGAAAGGGCTTCTTGTTTTCCCCATTTTGTTAGTCTTTATTTCTTTTCTGTGTAGATTAGTGGCTCCCAAGCAACATGGGCCCCACACACCACAGGGGGCTTCAATTCCCAGAAGCTTAAGTTAGTACATTGGCAGAACAGTACTTTGGGAAATTGACTTTGGCTTTTGGGAATTGAAGTCCAAAAAACCAAAGATTGGGAAACACTGGTGTAGATAAAGTCTGATTAGTTGCACTCAGATGCAGAGATTTTGTAGCAGAACTGAGCATGCCAACTCTGACTCTGTCAGAAAAACACCTTGGGGAGCACAGGAACTTTGAAAAGTGCATACTGGTTCATCTTTAACACTGGAAAAATGCAAGGGGGTAGCAGTCACATGCATGCAGTGGTGGGCTCCAAAAAAAATTACTACAACACTGTGGGTGTGGTATGGTGGGCATGGCCAGGGAGAGCCTTGTGTTGCACCCAAATTAGGACTACTTTATTTCAAAACTTGGATGGGCGGGGCCAGTCAGAATTTCTGCTACCAGTTCTGGTGAACTGGTGCAAACCTGCTGATGCCCACCACTGCATGCATGGTACACAAGAGATTGGAGGTTTTGCTTGCTGAAGTTCACAGTGCTTGCTGCTTTGGTTATAGCTGCTACCCTCACATTGATATATGAAGAGAAAGAAGAAGAAATGTTTCTAGCTTCTGTGTGGGTAAGAATATTTTTAAAAATTCCCTGGGAATTTTCACTTGAGAATAAGGAAGGTTTGTGACAGTATCATCTGTTATAAAGAGGTACACACTGGGATAAAAGCCATTATTTTAAGCATCCAAGTAAAATGTAGGAATAACATTTTGCAAGCCATTTCCTTAAGATAACACTGAAATTTATGGAAATGATATTTTTCATATTTGATAGCCTGGTTAACATTGTATTATAGGTGTGCTTTTCAACCCAGACTGGAGCAGAGTAAAACCAACAGCTTTTAAGCTCTTTGTACCTACACATCGTGACATTTTAATTCCACTTAGAAACTCTATACTGTAGTATTTAAACTTAGCCTAGCTATTTTAGATATAATGGAGAATGCTGCTCTAAGTGACGATGTAGATAAAGCTGCAGGTTATTTGGTAGTATGTGACATTTTCCTGACCAAAATGTATGTGCATTAATCATAATCGCTTAATTACAAGAAAGCAGGTGACCCCCTACCTGTGGGTGGAGGAGCAAAGCATAAGTGGGTGGGAAGCAGCGCTTTATGTTTGAAAGACAAGAAACGATATGCGTTGTGTAGATTTCCAAGTCTTGAAATTAAAAGAAAAGAAAATTTTAGCAATTGGGTACAGATCAGATATTAGCCCCAATAAAATACTCTTCCTCTAAGTAAGAATGAGCAACTTCATCAGGTCCAGGCAGTGTTGGAAAATGGTTTAGGAGGACCTCTGGAAGCCCAGCAGATAATCCCTGTAGCTGTGGTTTGCATAAAATTCTAAGCTTTGTAGTTCTAAAAAGCTTTCTCTCAAAGGACTAATTTTCTCCTGCTTCCATAACTGGGCAGCTGAACATTAAATCACTCCTCTGTGATTTTTTTAAACTTCTAATTTATTTTCACCAATTTACTGAGCTCTTTTGAGATATTGCACTGATTTATTCAGGGTACACAAAAATAAATTGGGGTAGGAGCCTTTTTTACACAAGCTCAGGAAAGCTGTGCTGAAAAAACACCAACCTTTCCGGCCAACTCTCAAATTCTGAACTGATTTGGACTGATGTATGCCAACTTAGTAGTTTGAAAGCAAGACATTGCAAGTAGGTAAATAGGTACCATTTCTGTGTTGCACTCCAGTGTCTAGTCATGGCTGCCACATGTCCATGGAAACATCTGCAAATTTGGACAGCGCTGGCTCTTTGACTACAAACAGATGAGCACTGAACCTTAGAGTCAGATACGACTGGCTTTCGAGCAAGGACGACCTTTACCTATACAAGGTCTATGAATGTAGAATAGCTAGATCTGCTGGGGGAAACCCCTGGGGAAATATCTTTGATTTGTTTGTTTGTTTTATTTTCTCCTAGTAAGAAGACCAAAATAATTGTTTCTTAGCATCCCTGCTTGCCTATCGCTGCCTAAGGCAGCTACCCCCCTAATACTCTCTGGGCTACTGTTTGGGTATTATTTTAACCCAGGCCAATAACTACAGCAAATCACACCTAGAGTAGGCCTATGTGAAAATGAAATATGAAGAAGGTGACTCACCAAATCCTCACAATCTCGGCGGGTCTGCTCTAGTACCTTCTTTTCTAGAAATAAACAAGGTAACCAGGATAGCTCCTCCTCCCATGCTAATATAATGTCCTTCATTTGGATCTTTTGCTTTTTTTTTATTTGCTTAGTCATAAATAATACAATTGCTTCAGCCTGTTTTTGAGGAAGGAGGCATGAACTCAGAAAACTGATGGCTTTTCACCACTGCATTACAAGCTAATTGCCTATTGTTTCTACAATCTTTATTTTTAACTCTGGAGTCTTATCTCAAATGTCCACGCCCGATGACAGATAGTTCAGAATACCATGACATGCTATAGTAAATCTGATATATTCTCCCTATGGATCAGTACCTATTAAGCTGCTTCATTGTAGGCAATTTTAATTAGCAACTCCCCCCACTCCCACAGACACACACACAATACCAAAGTCCAGATGTTTCTTTCATCAATCAATGGAATGTGAGAACAAAAACGAATTACCATTTAACCATTAAATCTCTTCCATTGCCTATGAGATGCAATTTGTCTGTTACATTTAAGATTAACTGTTTACAATCTATAGAGATAAAAAAAGGCAAAATACCTCATGCTTTTACTGTTGCTGTAGAGATCTATATGGTAAATGAAGCAAGAAAAGGAAGAAAGGAGAAAGAAGAGGAGAGTGGGTTGTTTTTGTTCCTACAGGCTTAATTCTCTTAGAGCCAATTTAGACGTGGCAATCCATATTTTCATTTTTTTTCTCTTTCTTTTTTATATTTTTCACCCCTGACTTTCTCAGTGGAGAGGTCAAGGTAGTCTTGGGTACCTTTAAAAAGGCACATGTAGATCAGATCACTTAATTCTAATTGCTGGCATAACTGGTACTTGTGACAGATAAGCCCATTTTATCATTATAGAATCCATCATTACCAACACAGTGAGAGGGAAATGCCAAGCTCTGCCCTCCTCTGTCATTGCTTTCTTCATGTGAGTGATGATAAGTCTAAATAACAGTGGTATAGTGATAAATGTAGAAGTGGAATGGATCATCATGACAGTCTTCCTGGCTGTCCCCACCATAAGGTCCAAAAATGAAAGCTGTTGGATTAGTCCGTATCAATGAAAGAGAATGATGTCTCTTATAAATCTCATGGTTTTTAATTGCATTCCTCAGTGGTGGCGTCCCTGGCTCGTAAACGCCCAGTTCTGTCACGCCGCTGCCTCCTTTCACACAATTAAAAAATCAGCTAGTTATAAATAAATAGTGGCAAATTCTTTATTGACCATAAGCTGTTCAAACTGGTTCTTCACCCGTCACACCTGCCTTTTATCCCTCTGCCTTGTCTTTTCTGTTTTCCTGTTCTGAAAGATACTGTGCTTGCTTGTTAACCAGTGGGTGTTTTAACTCTATAGACAATGCTTTTGTTGGATACCCAGTGTGGTGCAGTAAATAGACTTAGGAGTCCTCACTCAACAGTGTAAACTCACTGTGGTGTGGAACTGATAAAACCCCGTTGAAAACCCTGTTAAGGTTGCTAGAAGTTAGTTTTGACTAGAAGGCCCTTAACAATAGCATCTTTGTTACATGCTATTTTACACTTTCCGTGGTATTTATTTTTCTTGTTTAATTATGTACGTGCTAGTCTAGAAATGGAAGTAATCTCAAACCATTCAATAATGGCATAGCTATTGTTAATGAATACTGTAAAAATCCTTCAAGCTCCCCCTCCCCAATTTACCTGTACCTAATTGCTTGCTATGCCAGATATGAAATCAGTTAAAAGGAAAGATTATTAATTTTCGGCAAACTGCTATTTGAAACGTTGTATGAGATGGAGAAAGATCAATGAGATTCTCAGTGTGCCATCATAGGTGGCTAAACAGGCACAGCTTCCTTTATTAAAATATATCAGCAAATATACCAGATATTTAAACCACTGAGCTATCTAGCCAACAATAATCAGAGAACTGAGGAGATGGAAGAGACCCTATGGATCATTGAGTCTGTTCCTTATCAAGGAGGCACAGTGGGAATCAAATTCCAGATGTCTAGTCCTGGGGCCAGTTACTGAAGCCCCTGAGTTATCAGCTATTCATAATAATCTTAGCATTAGATGTTAATTCTTTATGTGCTTATATAAAAATGGCACCAACAGCTTCTTTCATTTGGTCTTCACTGGACAAGAAGGCAAATGTTACTCCTCCATTCCAGCTGCTTAGTGGTAAGATTGTGGAGGCAGCTAAGAGACCCTTACTGTGCCCTCATTGGTTTGCTAAACTGGTATCGGATCATTTACCAAAATATATCATCAGATCTACATGAGCTTCCAATGGGAACCAAACTGCAATTATTTCATTGCATTTCATCTTATCTATTTATTTGTACTCCACTTTTCCAATAACAATGAGTACAACAATTCAATAACAATTGGAACAATTAACTAAAGATATACATGTTATAAAGAATAATCAAGTAAAATACAAATAAACTAATTTAAACTAATCCAGAAAAATTAAATTAAATGTGAAAGGTATGTAAATTAAATGTATAATAGAGATAAAGTCAAATACATCATTATCCTCCAAGATAACAAAGAGTTCTACATAATTTATCTATTTATTTATTTATTGAATGCATTGTAGTCAAGAAGGCTACCAAAGATATACAGTAATACCTCATACAAAATCCACTTCATACAACATCAAATTCATACAACATTGTCTAAATTCCTTGAAAAAAAGTTGCCTCGTACAAAGTCGCTGTGACTTTGTATGAGGCATTGGGTTTTTTCCCAGGTTGCATTGTGCCTGGGCAGTATAAAAGGCAGGACGCATCCATGCATTGCTCTTGTGGGTTTAGCATGAGGCAAAGAGTGTTTAGGAGTGGTTTTGAGCACGGTTTTGGATTTTTTTTGAATTTTTTCATCAGAATTTTTGGAAGCATTCCTGGGATTTTTGCAGCATTCTTCAGGTTCTTGGACAATTCTTTGGCACAGTGGAAAGGTAGGCAAATGAGGTTTTCTGTTTCCGATTGGCATGGGGTGGGGAGATGGATGGGGAGGGCAATTTTTTTGTGGGGTGGGCAATTGGTGTTTGCTGCTGTGGTTTTTAAAAACAGATTGCATGCTCCATAATTTTTCTTATGTTGGTCTTTTTTTGGGGGGCACTGTTTGGTGGGGTGGGCAATTGTTTGGTGTTTGCTGCTGTTTGGATGATTAACACTGTGCTGCATGATGGGACATGTTGGCATCCATTTTGTCCTTGCTTCCATCCAGTAATTGTTTACAGTAGCTTGTACAAAATGGATGATTGGCCACATGGCTGCAGATTAACACTGTGCTGCATGATGGGACATGTTAACTTTTAAACCTGCACTTCATAAAGTTTTCAAAAGTTAAAAACTTGTATGGTTTGTCCCCTAAAATCAGGGTTGTTTGACATGTTTGTGTAATGTATTTAGCCTTCAGTCAACGATTTCTTAAAGTTCTGTCAGTTTCCTGTCTGTTTCCTTGACTTTGCCCTGAGGTCCGTGCTGTTACAGTGCAATGTATCTCTAGGGAAATGACGTTGTACGAGGCATCGCGGCAAGGAATTGGACGTTGTATGAGGCATCGTGGCTAGGATTTTGCATGCCTCATACAAAGTCCAAATCCGTATAAAGTCCAGACTTGTAGAACCAAGTTTGGACGTTGTATGAGGTATCACTGTATAGTACTTCAGTACACAGCAACACTTCTCCGTGGGCAGCAGTCTTCCTTCCTCTCTCCCCTGGCTATACCCTCTTAGTTTCTCCTTCCTCTGTCACATAGGGAGGTAAAGACTACTGATCCTTCCTCAAGTCTCACATTTATTCATGAATGTTATTAGTCACTCATTTTCTAAGATGGCGAGTGGGATAATTGAGGCAGATGCAAAACCCTTTAATATCAGTGGGCCCTGTAATGAATGTTGACATAAGAAGATTGCCTATTGTCATGACCCAAGGCAGCTTCAAGGCTCTAGCTCCCATTAGACCAAAACTTGCTGCAGCTGCTAGAGCTCCACCAGAGAGCCTGGGGGTGGGGGTGGGGAGCTATAGAATAATTGTCTCCTCCCTCTAGAAGCTGCCTCAGCAACAAATGTTTGTTGTGGTGCTTTATGTGTACCTCCTTCCTCTTGTCCCAGCCCTAAAGTTACTCTGCTTCAGTTGTTTCCTTAGTTGTCTAACTCCTGGCCAGCTTTAAGCTCCTGATCCAGTCCTAAAGATACCTAGCTTCAGTTGCTTCCTATGTTGTCTGATTCCTGATTTGTTTAGACTATGTTGCTTCTCATGAACTAGTCTTGTTCCCTTGTCTGATCCTGGCTTTGACTTGGATTGGGACTTTGTTATGTATGTTAATTGTGTTTTCTGACAGGAGCGGAATGTATCTTTTCTCATGTATCTATGCTTATGCAAATAAGTGGATCGAAAAATGTGCACCCTCTGTTAGTCAATGGGCTTGTTGTATTATTGTTACTGTTTATAGGAGCGGAATGTATCTTTTCTCATGTATCTATTCTTATGCAAATAAGTGGATTGAAAAATGTGCACACTCTGTTAGCCAATGGGCTTGTTGTATTATTGTTACTGTTACTGTTTATAGTGTATATAAGTCCGAGTTTTGCCCCATCCAAACTCTGTTCAAACCCCACTAATAAAGAGCTGAATTTCACTACTTCGTCTGCTTCTTCATTCCTTGAACACTAAACTGGCAATGAAGTTGGGATGGCGTCCTCACACGGCAGCAATATTGGCCCATTCGACCCAGCACATCCAGAGAAATGTGCAACATATGAACGCCGGTTCCGCCACGCAATGGCGTCGCAGAAGATCACCGACGGAAACCAGAAGTGCTCCTGTTTCCTCGCTTAGTGCGGTTCTGAGACGCTTGAGCTGGCAACCCACCTCATTCTCCCAAGGGACGTGGATGTGGTGCTACTTGCAGAAATCATGTCCGCACTGAGGAGGTACCTGCAGCCAGAGGTCTCAATCTTCCCAGCCAGGGTGGCCTTCCACAGAAGAGAGCAGCGACCCGGTGAATCCATTGCAGACTACACTGCCGCGCTGCGCATTGCTGCTGCTCCGTGCAAGTGGGACAACATTGAAGAAGCACTCCGGGACCGTCTGCTGGCCGGCATGAAGGACAAAGATGCTCAATGTCACCTCATGATCAGAAAGACGCTAACCTTCACGGATGTCCTAGAAGAGGCAGTAGCATCTGAGGCCGCATGGTCTGGGATAAAGCTCTTCCAGCATCGCCACTCCACCACCAGTGCCACCAACTCAGCTGTGCAAGCTCAGCAAAGTTCACCTTCATCCTCCTCAGCATCGCCTGGTTCCACCTCTTCATCGGAGTCCTGTGACACAGAGGGAAAAGTCCGAGCGGTCTGACAAAAGCACCGAGAGCACCGTGACGATCAGGAGAAGAAATTCCTTTGCAAGTGTGATGGCTACGGAACCCGGCCTGACTGCAAGAAGTGCCCCTTCCGCACTGCAGAATGCCACAACTGCAGGCGAAGAGGGCACATTGCTAAGGTATGCCGACAGCGAAAGCAAAGACCTCCAGTGCTTGTGCCCAAGAAGACTCATCACCACAACACGTCCATCGCCAAAGTGTCACCCGAGCCTAAGCCATGCCAAGTGGGCATCGTCAGTGAACATTTCTTTGCAGACCTGAGCCTGCAGGACGTCCCCTTCAAGATGGAGGTGGATTCAGGTACTACCTTTTCCATAATCCCACAGCGGGAATTTTTGAGAATTCCCCCTGCCTCTCGGCCCAAGCTTAAATCCTTTAAAACTTCCCTCCAGGATGTGCAAGGTTGCCAGATTCCGGTCCTGGGGGTAGGTAATTTCTTGGTTAAATTCAAAAACATTTGCACTTCCTTGCCATTGGTTGTAGTTAAGGAGGGCGCTAACTGTCTTATTGGGACCCAATGGTTTAGACCCCTGGGAATCCGGCTTTCTGGCATTCATGCAATAGACGCTGACCCAATCCGGGACGTTTGTGCTGCACATCTTGAGGTGTTCAAAAAGGGTTTAGGGTTATACAAAGGACCCCCTGTGGACTTTGAGCTTGACCCAACTGTCCGGCCCATCTGGATGACGCCACGTTGGGTACCCTTTGCTTTAAAGGAGAAGATAGAAGCCGAGCTGGACAAACTGGTGGGCAGGGCATCCTAGTGCCAGTGGACTCCGCAGAGTGGGAGACACCAATAGTGACTGCTTTGAAAAGTAATGGGGAGGTCAGGATATGCGCTGACTACAAGTGTACCATCAATAAAGCTATTCACCCGAATGCATATCCTGTGCCCGTGGTAAGCCACCTTCTTGCCTCCTTGCATGGAGGAAATTGCTTCGCAAAATTTGAACTTGACCTTGCCCAGGCTTACCAACAACTGACTGTGTCTCTGACTACTGCCATAGCCCAGACCATAGTAACGCATAGGGGGGCATTTAAGGTAACTAGACTACAATTTGGGGTAAATGCGGCCCCCGGAATATTTCAATCTCTTGTAGAACGTATTTTGAAAGGGTTGCCTGGTGTCCTGCCATATTTTGATGATGTCCTGATCATCACTAAGGACACCATTGAACTAGCAGCAAGGCTCGATCGAGTCCTGTCACGTTTTGAGAGGGCCAGTCTACATCTCAGAAGAGACAAATGTGTGTTTTTGGCATGGGAAGTGGAGTTCCTGGGGTACCACATTACACCCCAAGGTATCATGCCCTCTGACTCCAAGGTGACAGCCATGCGGAATGCACCCAGGCCAAAATGTAAAGCCGAATTGCAATCATTTCTAGGATTGTTAAACTTCTATCACGCATTTTTCCATCACAAAGCCTCAGTTGCCGAACCATTACATCAGCTTCTTAAGAAAGATACTGTTTGGCACTGGGGCCATTGCCAGGAGAAAGCGTTCCTAGAACTTAAAAGGCTGCTATCTTCGGCTGCTGTATTAACTCATTTTGATCCTAACAAAGAAGTTGTACTTGTGTGTGGTGCATTCCCTGTGGGGGTGGGAGCTGTGTTGTGCCATGTGCTGAGTGACAGGAGGGAAGCCCCCGTAGCATTCTATTCCCATTCGCTCTCAAAGCCTGAGAAAAATTATGCTCAGACAGACAGGGAGGCATTGGCAATCGTGGCAGGCACTAAGAAATTCTACGATTACCTTTATAGAAGGCATTTTACCATTGTAACTGACCATAAGCCCCTCCTTGGAATCTTTGTGAACGGGAAGCCCACGCCTCAAATTCTATCCCCAAGGATGTTGCGTTGGGCAATTTTCCTAAATGCATACGATTTTACTTTGGTGCACAGGCCTGGCAAGGACATCAGCCACGCTGATGCCCTGTCACGTTCTCCACTGCCAGGGGTTGGGGAAGCCGATTGAGAGATCGAAAGCGACCACCAGGTCCTTATGATTGAGGCATTCAACTCACCCCCGGTTGTCCCCTCAGATATAGCCAAAGCTATGGCCAAAGATGTAACACTAACTAAAGTAATGTCTTGGGTACAAAAAGACTGGCCTGTCTCTCCTCTAGCCGAGGAATTCAGAACATTCCACCACAAGCATTTGGAATTGTCAGTGGAACGAGGTTGCCTTCTATGGGGCCAGCGGGTGGTCATTCCTGTCACTCTCAGGAAAAAAGTTTTACATTTACTTCACACAAGTCATCCGGGAATTGTACATTCCAAAGTCCTTGCCTGTAGCTACTTTTGGTGGCCTCAACTGGATCAAGACATAGAACAGATGGTCGGACTTGTGCCCGCTGTCAATCCTCACCCAGAGCAATCCCACCTTCCCTCTCGGGAATGGGATTCTGCTAGGGGCCCGTGGTCCAGGTTGCACATAGATTTTGCAGGTCCATTTAGGGGTGCCCTATTTTTGTTGGTTGTAGACTCATTCTCTAAGTGGCTGGAAGTGATTAGAGTGCCTAATACCACTTCAGCCACATGATAATGCACCTGAGAAGGCTGTTCGGAGCATTTGGACTTCCAGATGTGCTGGTGTCCAACAATGCATCCACGTTCACACCTGCAGAATTCCAATCCTTCATGGAAAGGAATGCAATTAGGCACATCACTGCCACCCCATTCCACCCACCCACCAATGGCCAGGTGGATCGGCAGGTGCGCACAACTAAGGATGCGCTTTGGCGTATGGGTGAAGGGGATTTAGAGCTCCAGTTATGCCAGTTTCTTTTCACGTATAGGCTCACCCCCCTTGCCTCAGGGCTGTCCCCTGCTGAATTGCTCCAGCGAAGGAAACTGTCATCCTTGCTGGACAGATTGGATCCCTCTAGGGTGGAGGACAAAGGCACAAATATAGCGAGCGATCCAACACCAGAAGGTTTTTTCTCTGGGAGACCCTGTACATTGCCGCAATTATGCAGCTGGTGGTCCTACGTGGGTGCCTGGGTTTGTGATCAATCAGACTGGTCCTGTTTCTTACAGAATCGAAACAGCCACTGGTCTGATCTGGAGGAGGCACGCGGATCAATTGAGACCCAGAATACTGGACCCACAGGATGAATACAGACACTCAATGTTAGGGTTGGCCCCCACCCGTTTAAACCCAGGGGGCAGAGATAATAGTCGGCAGCAAGCTAACTTAGTCCCAGAGGTGTGTTCTAGGGACTGATTTCAAGGGGAAATTGTGGAATGCTCCCCTACTCCGGCCATTTGTACCCCTACACTATCCCAGCCTAGCACTCTGGATTCCTTTATTGATGATGACCAATTTTGTTTGGAGTCGCCCTCCACTCTTAGTACACATAGGAGGGACCCTGAGTTGTCTTATTCATCCACAGAATTAGATTTTGGTTTTGAGCGATCCCCTGCTCCTCCATCTGACAAACGGGGCTTTAATTTGGGTTTACAATCCTTCCCCTCTAGTCAATCCCTCACTCCAGTCGGGTTGCCCATCCTACAAGCCCCTGAGCCGGCTCAGCCAAGCGTCCGACCCAGAAGGGAAACTAGACCGCCATCCTGGTTAAAGGATTTTGTTTTTACCTGGGGCAGGGGGGGGGGGGAATGTTATGTATGTTAACTGTGTTTTCTGACAGGAGCGGAATGTATCTTTTCTCATGTATCTATTCTTATGCAAATAAGTAGATCGAAAAATGTGCACACTCTGTTTGCCAATGGGCTTGTTGTATTATTGTTACTGTTTATAGTGTATATAAGTCCAAGTTTTGCCCCATCCAAACTGTGTTCAAACCCCACTAATAAAGAGCTGAATTTCACTACTTCATTTGTCTGTTTCTTCATTCCTTGAACACTAAAGACTTGGATAGGGTTTTCATTTGATCTATAGCCTAGTCACCCTGGGTCCTGGGTCCTAATGCCTGTGCTGCTAGCTGGTTGCCTACATCCTGGACTCTGACACTTATGCACAGTGCAATGAAGCTGTGATTTTTCAACACTGGAAGAAGATGTCTGTGAAGTGAAACCATCAGCAGCAATCCTATTTCTTACCTGTGTATGAGTATCAACGTCAGTACTTTGGTTCCTCTTTTACAGGTCATTGTACAACCTGTTCTACAAGACATTGTGCAACATGAGTTGCTCTACAGCCATTTGCATTGCTCACTATGACTCCATTAGAAGTACTTCATCAAGAAAAATACATTCCCTATATATATATATTTTTCACTAGAACAATACTGAATATCAATGTTTGTATTTATGCTGGACTTGTAATCTTGGTTCCTTCATTTTTATGAGACACATGACTTTGTCATCAAGCTGCTGTTTTGTAATTTCTCTGTGACTTTTTTAAGACAGTCATTTCATCTGTCATTTATGCCCCCCTTTTTTTAACAAAACAGGTGCAGCTGGCTTATGGGGCACACTTAGTTCACTTGTGAACTGAGCAGGAAAGCACCCCATAAAATTTGAGGGTGAACTATCCTCTAGATTCATGAATTGCTCTGGAATGTAAGGCAATGGTTTTCTTTTTTTTCTTCAGAGGTGTTTTTAAAATTTAATTTTCCTTAGGAATGGTATTGGCTGCATCTTTGAGACGAACTATTTATTTGTGATACTTTTATTACTGCAGAGTGTCTTGTTACAGAGTGAGATAAACAAGCCAGAAATACAGTCATAAAAAACCCTGAAAGTCAGGAGGGCTGCAAACGTAAATTATAGCTTAATGTGTTCTTCAGAATGATACAGTACGAACAATGACTTGTCTTTCTACAGGAGAGGCAGGAAAGATGGCATTTGATTTCTCAAAGGGAAACTTTTTCATTTTGACATGTAAATTGGATGACACAGTAGTAATGATGATTGAATTTAAATTCTATTGCTCTCAGAGTCATTGCTGGTTCAACTTTCTATGACTAGTTCTAAGAAGATCATATTTGCAGGAGCTTTTTTAAAAAGTTAAAGATAAACATTGGAAAGCTAAGTAACAATAACAACAAGAATATCCTTATCATCACCATCACTGCCACTGTTAATTCATGGAAAAATATATTCACGGATACCCACTAAAATGACTTAACTATACTTGCTATGCCTTGTGTTTCCCTTTGGCTAACAGAATAATTTATACTAGCAGCAGCATGAGCCACAGCATATTATTTCAACATGGATTGCTGAACTAATTCTACATGATTGAATGAGGATGCAAATGTAGTTGCTAACTCATACTTTCTTTTCTTTGGCCAAATCAGCAGAGTTTACATGTAAAGTTCTTTGTGTTAGCAACACATTCCTCTTCAGTGCTCTATTGTGGGATAATTTGGATGCTCATAACTTGGCTGCAGGACGGAAATGAGCTCCCGTCTTCATCCCAGCTCCTGCCAACCTAGCAGTTCGAAAGCAAGAAATTGCAAGTAGATAAATAGGGACCACTTCGGTGGGAAGGTAACAGCGTTCCGTGTGCTCCGGTGTCTAGTCATGCCTGCCACATGACCACGGAAATGTCTGCAGAAGCAGACAGCGCTGGCTCTTCGGCTTAGAAACAGAGATGAGCACTGCACCCTAGAGTCGGATACGACTGGCTTTCGAGCAAGGGAAACCTTTACCTTTACCTTTAACTTGGCTGAATAAACTGGTATGATTAACCTTTTGGCCACCTAATCAGCCATTTCACTTCTCTTTCCCTATGAATGGGGGAACAAAACAGGAAATCTTACATTAACTGTCAATTTCTGTTTTGTTAGAAGCTGAAACTTGCAGAAAACACAAGGCGCAGGGCAGTTCAGAGAGTTGTTGAACACTGTGCTATAGTTATTTATTTGATGTATATCTCAGCTTCCCTGAGTTGGGCTCGCCTGAGTGGGCGGCATATAAATTCAAAAATTAAATTAAATTTAAAATGTCACGTTTCTCTCAGTACTATATCCCAAGGTAGTTAGTTACCTAACAATAGTTGAGCAGTAGGGTATTTCCCTAATGTGAGCAGTACTGTATTTCCACTTAAATCATTGATAATGTTTAGTTGTGATATTTATACATATTAGTTTAAATTAGCATATGCAAGAGACCTCAAAAGACCTAGGGGAAGACCACCTCATAGATGGGAAGATTTTCTCAAGAAAAATGTTGGACCAACATGGAGAAGAAATGCCAGGGACAGATCATTTTGGACAGAAGCTATGCGTAATATTGTCACAGAGAGGTCTATTCATTCAAGGACTCCTCACTGAATAATGACTCCAAGACTGCCAAGACCAAGATGCAAGTTTAACACAAAAATACTCTCCTTTTTCTTGAACAGTCCTTTCCCCCCATGATCACTGTACTAGTTTTTGGCAACAGATCAGTGGCCAGCATAAAATTTATGTATAATGCGAGAGTTCTATGTCACAGCTTGTGTATTATGGGCCTGTGAGAATGTGTCCTATATGGAAATATTTAGGGAATATTTGCAGGGCTATTCCAGAAGACAAATCATATCTTGCTAAATTAAAATGCACTGCCACAATCTTTGATCTAAAGAACCACCAAACTTTTAATAAGAAAATATAGCTTTAACTAAACTTCAGGAACAAATGTGAGTAGTGACCTAAACTGTCTCATAAGTTAAAGAAATGAGAAAGCTAGCATCCTTGAAAAAATGGCTGCTGAAGCATAGGGAATGGATTGGTTGTTAGTCATGCTGTTGGACAAAATATGCATCTCATCCAGTAATCTATAGGCTTTTTTTTTGTAAACTACAGTGCTGAGGTTTCAACTGCCTAGCAGGGATATTAAAAGAATGAAAATGTAGTTTTCTCTTAAAACATAAGTCAATTCTATAAATGTATTATAGTTGCTACATTGAGATTAGCTATCTTCCTCTAAACCATATTTAAATTCATAAAGCCCTCAAAGTAGATAGCATGTATTTTCACTGCTGTTTCTGATGATTTACAGATCTCTGGGAATAAGCAAATCAAAACTCTGCAGGCAAAATGTTGTATGGACCTTTATACTCAGGACACAGTAGTTAAATTGCAGTTCAGCTGCCAAAACTGCTGACTGGTTCCAGATTGACTATGCCTTCAGGTTGGTAAAATGAGTACCCAGCATGTTGGGGGCTAAAACGCTAACTGCATTATGAATTGCCCAGAAAGTGTTCTAATTGCTATGGGGCAGTATAGAAGTATAATTGCTATCACTAACAGTGGTTTGAGCTGAATGTGCTGACTGGCAGGGAAGCAGGAGAGTAAACTTTTACTTCCTGCTGAAGTGGTTTGAGGTTATGTTTCTTGCTGCCACAGTATTTTTCCAGGAGATGGGAGTTGCAGTCTCCCGGTATTCCACAAATGATGGTAGTGGCCAAAATGTATTTGCCTCTTGTTCTTGGGCAAGTGCAGATGCATCTGAACACATCACTAGGTCATTGCATTCAAAGAGCCAAAGCCGGCATTCCAATTTTACATTAAACAAAATTTGGAAAGTAACACTTTCATCCTTTGGTTTGACATTTTTTCCTGTACTTGGAGTATTTCTGAATTATACCCTGACAGAATATTTTTCAAGTGTATTTTAAAAAAGAAAGTCCTGTTTTCAATCTTTTTTGTTGCTGTTTTCCCCTTTTTTCTGACATTTCTCTTGCCTTTTTTTTCTTTCTTTCTATCCATCCATCCATTCATACTCTGCCAGCATACATTCTTTCACTAGTGACATCATTAAATGCATACTCAGAAATTCTCTGCTAGAAAATTTGTTTTATATATGATGAATTATTTACTTAATTATGACTTAATGATGGACAATGGCAGTTTTCTGTCTCTTTGGATGATGTCATGGGTGATTTAACTTGTGTGTGCTTATACTATCGGAAGGTACATCCAAGGATTAATGCAGAAGAGAAAGAACTTGGGTCAGAACTTCCCCACTTATATGATAATTTTCTGTTGTTTTTAGGAGATGTTCTATTAATTCTAAGCACCTGCTACTCTCCGATCCAAAGCACACCATGCCACCAGATATATTTTGGCTGCATGGTTTCTGCCAAAAGAGCATCTCTCAACCACCTTTAAAGACTCAAAGGTACAATCAGTGGTACTTAACTCATTACCTTGCAATAGCTATACTGTTGTTAGCCAGTCGTATATGACTCTAGGGTTCAGTGCTTGTCTCTGTTTCAAAGCCGAAGAGCCAGCACTGTCTGCTTCTGCAGAGATTTCTGTGGTCATGTGGCAGGCATGACTAGACACTGGAGCACACGGAGCACTGTTTACCTTCCCACCGAAGTGGTCCCTATTTATCTACTTGCAATTTCTTGCTTTCGAACTGCTAGGTTGGCAGGAGCTGGGACAAAGATGGGAGCTCATTCCGTCCTGTAGTGCTCGGGAATCGAACTGCTGACTTCCCACCTTCCAGTAAGCATCTTAGCCACTAACTGTTGCCACTGGTTACAGAAAAAAGCTTGAAAGTTAAATAATGTCATGATCTACAGTTAGGGTTGCCATACCTTCCAGGAAACTGAGATTGTCCCAAATTCAAGTTTGGAAAAATTGTCCCGGCCAGTTCAATAAAAATCATGTTAAAGCCCCAGATTTTTAAAACTTACTGATTGTGTATTATGACACACCATTAAAATAAATTTGAACTCTCGCCATGAAACAAGTGATTTCCTGCCACATTGGAGTATACCTGGAGACAAATCTTAACGTCCTCGCCTCACACTACCATTCGATAAGTGTGACCAGTGTGTTTCCTGGATCTGAGGCCATTAAGAGTTGACCCGCAACATGACGGCTCAGAAGTACAACAGATCATCTTACAGTAAGAATTAACTGTTGTAACTAAATTCATTTATGTATTGATATATTTAATGTGAAAGTGTTTTATAGCTGTCATTATATGATGTTTGTTTTAAAAAAGGCTATTTTGTAGATAACCCACCCATTGTTGTCAAGTATACTTCTGTCCTAGTTTTGTGGGAGAGAATTATGGCAACCCTATCTACAGTCATTCTCCACAGCCTGGGTTAATTTACCAATTACCATTGTCAATTTTCATAGAACAAAGTCTGTATATGCAAAATGTAAAGTCTGAAAGGGTTATTAACTCTACCAAATGTATAATGCCCCAACAATTATGTTGCATCCAGCACGAGTAAAAGGGCCTTCTCAGTCGTAGCCCCCACACTATGGAACCTACTCCCAGTAGAACTACGCCTCCAGACCCAGTTGCTACCATTTAGGAAAGAATTGAAGACGTGGTTGGCAAAATGGGTCTGGGGGCCGGGATTGTCAACAAGCTCCCCTTTTTGGCTCGTCTGAGGTTTTCCCCCTCCTATAATTAATTTTTAAAAAGGTTTTTAAGATTTTATATTTGTTTTTAGATAATAGATGTCACAGTGGGGGTGGGTGGGTAATATTGTTATGTTTTTATGGGTTTTTAAAATTGTTTTACCTGTATATTGGTCTTAGTGTACACCGCCCAGAGTCCTTTGGATAGGGCAGTATATAAATCTATTAAATTAAATTAATTAAATTTGCTAACCATTTGACAGTTTTATCAGAGATCCAAAGGAATAGATCTGAATATCAATAAGGGGTCTTTAGTCATAGCAAGTGTGAAATTCCACACTGGTTCACACAATTAGCAACTTGTTTTTTGAATTAGCAAGTTCATTAGGCAAGAAAGGTCATTATCTAAGTTTCCATTCAACTAGGTTTTGCACTTTTAATTTTCTTTCTATACTTCATTTTCTGTCAGATCATCTTTTATCTCAGCCGGTGTCTCATAAAAAACACATTATAAAATTAATAGGCCTAGTGTTTTGACTTTTTTAGTAGTTGGCTAGACCTTTCATAGTTTAAAGTTTTAATTATCTTTCTTTAAAAATGCAACAAAACAGGTTTATCTTTCATCCTACCCTACCCATTTCTTCTGCAACATTTATCTCCCACACTCTAGGACTAGGACTCCTCAGCCATGCCATGGAAACTCACTTTCAGCTAGAAATGGTCAAACCACTTCTTAAATACCCAACTCAACTTGAAAACCCTATTAGGGTTGCTTTAAGTCAATTCTGACTTGACAGCACATAACAATGATGACGATGACTACGGCAATGACAACAACAACATGGCTACTTATGCACCATTCAGAACACTCAGGCTTAGGTAAAGGTCACCCTTGCTCAAAATCCAGTCATATCTGACACTAGGGTTCAGTGCTCATCTTTGTTTATAGCTAAAGAGCCAGTACTGTCTGCATTGGCAGATGTTTCCATGGACATGTGGCAAGTATGCCTAGACACCGGAGTGCACAGAACTCTGTTTACCTTCCCACCAAAGTGGTACCGAACTCCAACATTGCATTCTTCCAGTTCAGCATCTTAACCACTAACCCATCGCAGTCCCCACTCAGGCTTACAACTATTGAAAAGGAAATGGGGCAGAAATTGTAGTAGGCAAGGACAGAGAAGGAAGAGAGGAAATAAATGGAGGTGGTAGATATGGAAGGTGTTATCATCCTAGCAGCTTCCACAGTCTCAAATTTGTCTATGACAATCATTCAACAATTGTAGATTTTACTAAGGCAAAGTATTTCTAAGAACTGATGTACAAATGCAGCTTGAATACTTTACAGAGCACCTTGCTGATAAAGCACTAGGTCAGTGATGGTGAACCTTTTAGAGACTGAGTGCCCAAACAGAGGAGTGGGGTGAACTCTGTGTTGGGGAGAGAGGAGGAAGCACTCCCATTGGGCTGCTGGGCAGAGGGGCGGGGTGAACTCTGTGGTGGGGCAACGGCACATGTGCCTACATAGAGGGCTGTGAGTGCCCCCTCTGGCATGTGTGCCATAGGTTCTCCACCACTGCACTAGGTCAACCAAACATTTTCTTTGGAAGCTAAATTATTATTAGTTATCTACAAATAGGTGACACAGTTGGAAAGATGATATTGTGCTCCTGTTCTATATTTTATGGGTTTCCCATAGGCACATGTATGACTGCTATGAAAACAGAATGCTTTCCAATTTACTCTTGCACAACCTTTTATGGCGCAGATATTAGGGTAATAGCTAGCCCACTGCTCCCATCTTGTGGTGACATTCAATTTAAATTTAATTTAATTGTCAAATTTATATACCGCCCACTCAGCCAAAGCCGACTCAGGGCAGTTCACAATGACAATTTAAAAAACATGTTAAAAACAGTTAAAACTACCCACCCCCTAAAACAAGGGGTGCAGGATCCAAAGGCACCATGGGGAGGAGTTCTTCTACACTAGCCACCCAATGGAGGTTATCCTTCCATCTGCACCCCACACTTGACCCGCCAGCCAGGTTTTAAGTTCTTTTCTGAAAGGCAGCAATTCCATCCGGAGACGTAGCACTATGAGAAATCAAGATGACTTTCAAAGGTGTTAGGCTAATCCCATGAAAAGGATCCACCAAAGAACACAGTGAAGACTTCCTGGTCTCCATGTCAGAGGCATATGAGGCATCTGAAAAGATCTCTAGTCTCAAATCTTTGCTGGGCTCTAAACACAGGGCATAGTTGGCAGTGCCCTTTAGATACCGCAAAACCCTTTTGGCGGCTTGCCAGTGTTTCTCACATGGACTATCACACTTCCTAGCGAGCTGGTTGACCACATAGGAGATATCAGGCCATGACCATTGAGCCAAGTGCCCAAGACTACCCAATAAAGATTAGTATAGTGTTCTATCAAACGTGGGACTGTCAGAGATGTCACGGCCAAATGCCGTGGTCATAGGAGTTCTGACCGGGTTGCACTCAGTAAGCTTATACTGGGTTAATAGCTGAGCTAACTTGTCTGCCTGTGATAGCTTGAACCCATTGGGAGTTCTGGTAACATTAATCCCCAAATAATGCTTAATGTCACCTAGATCTCTTACCTTAAACTTCTTCCATAGCTGAGCAGTTAAACTTAAGGAAGCTTCAACAGTAGAGGAAATCACAGCGATGTCGTCTGTGAACAACAACAGAAACGGATAACGGTTGTTTAGTCTACGAGAGAACAAACATGGATCAGCTTTGGCTTGCAAAAAACCGATCTCCTTTAAATGAGACACTAAACATTTGTTCCATTCGTGAGCACTCTGTTTTAAACCATAGAGGCTCTTATTCAGTTTCTAGCAATGCGTCTGTGACTTGGCATCAAAACCAGGGGGAAGATGCAGATAGATCTCATGACTAATTGGGGCATTCAGATAGGCTTTCTCTATATCTAGATGTCTTACATTATACCCCTTCTTAGCTGCCCATGTCAAAGCAGCTCTTAAAGTACTAGCTCTCATTGTGGGCGAGAACACCTCATAATTGTTGCTAGTCTGGGCAAAACCTTGAGCTACCAGACGGGCTTTAAAGGTAGAAGTGCCCTCAGTACTTTTCTTCAGTTTGTAAACCCATTTGGACCCAGTCACCTTGTGGTCCTTTGAAATGGGGACTTCTAGTATAGACAGCTAAATCTCTCAGAGACAGCTGCTCTTTCTCCATGGCTGCACACCAAGCCTTTGCCTCTGCAGCTGGCATGTTCTCCAGCTCCTGAAAGGAACTTGGTTCAATTACACAGGATCCAGCAAATGATGCCTGGTACCTGCCTGGGGCCTGCCTGGGTCGAGTTGACCAGCTTAAAACTGGACTCACTGGACAGCTTACTACCTCGGGCAGTACTGGCTCGGATTCAGAAACTGAGGGAGATGGAGATCTCTCCTTCCTCCTCCTCCTCCTGCTCCTCCTCTTTTACAGTTGGCTCAGTTGGCTCATCAGACTGGGCCGGAATGGACGTCATGCCAGATTCAGACTTGGGAAGATGACCTTGACTAATATGGTCCCACCGGTTGTGCTCCAGAAACTTAGCTGAAGTGCTATAGACAATCCGGTTGTTATCTTTGTCCCAAAATCTGTAGTTCTTATGATTGGAAGAGTAACCAACAAAACATATTTTACGTGCACAATGCTGCCCTTTCCTTGTCAACTGAGATGGCACATGCACCCACGCTGGACAGCCAAACACTTTAAGGTAGTCCAGTGTGGTTTCCTGCCATGCCATAACGTAAAAGGGATGTCATTGATACCTGAATGGAAGGTATTGTTCAAAATATGATTGGCGCACATTGCGGCTTCTCCCCACAAGCTCTGTTGTAGCCCACAATCATTTAGCATAGTGTGCATCATACTCTGCAAAGTTTGCCCACGCCGTTCTACATAGGCATTATGCTGGGGCCTATAGGGTGACACCCTTTTATGAGTGATACCAGCTTCCTGGAAGAAGTCTATGAACTGGCTGTTTTCAAACTCCAAGCCATTGTCAGAAATTACTGTTACTAGTTTATTGCTGGACTTCCTTTCCGCAAAAGCTACCCACGTTTTAAACGCATTAAATGTGTCTGACTTTGACTTTAGGAGGTAGACAAAACCATACCTAGAGAAATGGTCTACTATGCTCAAGATATACCTTGCACCACCAAGTGAAGGATTCTTTGGACCAATTAGATCTACAAACACCAACTCAAGGGGCTTTGTGGTATGAAAACTACCTGCTCTATTGGCCAGACTGGCCTTGCTCTTTTCCTGATCACAGGGAGTGCATGAGACAAACTTGCCATATGGTTTGGAGAACTGGACTGTGCACTTCACATCCTTGTAGTTGACGTGACCTAAGTGCCTATGGGCCAAATGGATGCACTCATTGTGCACTGGCTTGTTATCAAAAGATGAGTTCACCTGAACTGCATTGGGTGAATTATCTCTAAGCACAAACAAGCGATCAGACATTGGCACATTCAGGACAGAGCTATCCTTTTTGATACAACAGACATCCTTGCTAAAATTGACTGAATACCCTTGCTTGAGTAAAAGACCCTACAGATTAAAGCACAAGTTAGGCACATATAGCATAGGCATGCTGCATTTCAATGAAGGACAATAGGCTAAGCCTTCCCCTACTACCTTAAGTTTCGAACCATTGGCCAGAGCTATAAACTTTGTGCTCTTGGCAAACGTGGTGAACAGATTTCTGTTACGAGTAATGGTCTGCAATGGCCCACTATCAACAACCCAGCATCCTGAATCAGCTTTTTCAGACCCAACCACACTTACAGTAGTGGTTACATTTGAGTTCACCTTTTTCTTACCCCTTGCTCCCTTGTTTTTATCAGAACAACTTCTAGCAAAGTGACCAACCTTATTGCAAATAAAGTACTTTTTTACAACCAGAGCTGTTTCTTGCTGTGGCTTCTCAGCCTTGGGCACAGAGGGGGGGGGGAGAAACTCTCCACAGCTGTGTGGTCTCCTCTCTCTCTGCCTGCTAAATTCCAGCAAGCGAGCTGCTACATACTGAAAGGTAACATCCTGCCTAGGAATAGCTTTCATTGTAGCTACTAGAGTATCAAAAGACTCATTCAGTGAAGACAGCAAAATAATGAAAGTGCGGCGCCAAAATGGCCGCCGCGCTCTTTGCGCCCCCCCCACCCAGACGCAGACATCCGGGTGAGTTAGGGGGTGTGGCCACCCCTCTATAAAAGGGGTGGCCACGAGGCAGACGAGTTGCCATTTTAGAAAAAGCGACGGAGAGAAGTTTTCTCCGTCGCTCTTCGTTTCTTCAGTCTTCGGCTGTTTAGCCATTTCGGTGCTTGCGATACCCGGAAAGGGATCGTCTTATCTCCGCGATGCCTCCCAAGAGGAAGGCCACGGCGACCAAGCCGCGGCCAAGAGGAAGGAACTTGCCTGGCCCTGCGCTTGGAAGGGGACAGCATTCGGGTCGGAGGACCGCGACTGCGCCCCCGCAACAGGGCACCGCATCACATTCACCCACCGTTACTGGTGGGATGGGACAGATTAGGGCATGGCCCTCGGCTCTCCAGCCTCAGGCTGGCCCTACAGGGGCTTCGGCCCCTGGCCCTCAATTGCCGGCCACGGGTCAAGACAACGGGGGAGGGCCTGGTGCGGTCACACAGCAGGGCTTGCCTCTGGCCCCTCATGGGCCGGAGTTTTGGGCCTGGCCCTATTCAGGACCTGGCTCCCAAATTGGGGTCCCCAGTGTATCACCCAGTAGGCCATGCGGCCCACCTGGCCTGCCTTATACCGGGGGTTCTGCGACAGTGGATGCATTGTGGGCACGTTTAGCCGTACTGGAAGCATCCCTGGGGATCACAAACAACCCCTTGGGGGGGGGGGCTTCACTGCCGACTGGGGCCCCCTTTTGCCTGCCTGCCACCTCAACGGCCGCCACTCTGCAGCAGGCGGCCAGTCGGGTTGAGCTGCTGGAGACGCTCCGGCCTGTGCCCGCCGCGATCTCGCAGCTCCCCGTTCGTCCTGAACTACAGCCGGAGGGGGAGTGGTCAGATGTGGCCCGAGAGCTCGATTACGGTCGCGAGCTCCGACGCCCGCCATGGGCCGGAACCCCCAGTGGGGACGGCTCACGGGGGTGCACCCAGTGAGTATCAGGTTCAAGCTAATGTCCCCACATCACAGTCCACTTCCGGTGTTAGTTTTCAGTGGCCATGGCCTCGTCATGTCGAAGCGGGTGGGTATCAGTTCCCAGCTTACCCTGGTGCCACTGGGTCCCATACTGGCACAACATTGGGCGGGGGGTTTCCGCCCCCAGGGCTGTACCGGGCATCGCAGGGACTGTCCAGGCACCGCTGCCGATACCCCATGTGAATACTGTGCCGGTGTCGGCATTGCCAATGGCAGGGTATTCCTTGCCCCTCGGGGATCATTTGTCCCAGGCCACGAGGGAAAATATTTGGCGGGGGGAGTATGTTGATATTTTCTCCCTATTGAACCGTGAGCCCACCAAGGAAGAGAAAGAGGGGCAGGATGACAGAGATAAAGAGCTGTCTCGTCGTCGTAAGCCACCGCGCACTTGGGCCAACTGGTTACCCGCATATCTCATTTATATGGCGGTGTACCTCAGGGCCCGGCCCGATTTGGCCATTCCTATGGTCCAATATTTGGACAATATTTACAGGGCGATGGTGGATTTTCGTGGCCCATCGTGGTTGGCTTACGATGAGGAATTCAGGATGAGGGTGCCCTTACACCCGGAGATGAGATGGGATGAGCCATGCCAGAAGTTGTGGCTTTTATACATGACCCCCACGCGCCCGGCGCCTGGGGAAAGGTACCATTGCGGCCATGCCATCCAGCGAGCTACTCCAACGCAGGCTCCCCGCCAGTTGGCGGGGCAGGGGGTTCCAGCCCGCTTGCTGTGTTGGAGTTTCTCGGTCAATGACGTATGCAATAGACGGCAGTGCCGATACAAACACGAGTGTCCCTCTTGCGCTGGCCCCCACGCCGCTGCTGCGTGTCCGCGAGCCGGTGGGTCACGGGGCAGAGGTAGAGGTGGACAGGGAGTGGGCAGAACTGCCGCTGAAGGAGCTGGTCAGTCAAAAGGCCCCCTCCCCGGTTAACATATTTATGTTAGAGAGGTGGCTCTCGACTTACCCAAGGAGGGAGGAGGCGAGGTACCTCCTCGAGGGTTTCCAGTGTGGTTTTCGTATCCCATTCGAGGGGGTGCGGGGACCCCAAGATGCTCCTAATTTGCTTTCCCTGAAGGGTTGGGAGGAGGTGGCTGCCCTAAGTATTGCCAAGGAGGTAAATGCAGAGAGGGTAGCGGGTCCCTTTTCTAGGCCTCCCTTTCCCAATCTTAAGGTTTTCCCTTTAGGTTTGGTTCCCAAAAAGGCCCCTGGTGAATTTCGTCTAATTCACCATTTATCATACCCGGCGGGTCATTCGGTCAATGATGCCATTCCTGATGACCTTTGTTCGGTCAGGTATACGTCATTTGACCAGGCCCTGCGCATGGTGCGCTCTTGTGGCCCGGGGGCACTTCTGGCGAAATGTGACATTAAATCGGCATTCCGGTTGTTGCCAGTGCACCCGGGTGACTTTGAGTTATTGGGTTTTAAATTCCAAGGGAAATTTTATGTAGATAAAGCCATGCCTTTTGGATGCTCTATTTCCTGTTCAGCATTTGAACGTTTTAGCACTTTCCTTCAGTGGGCCTTTGTTCGCAGGACTGGGTCCCGGTCTGTAGCCCATTACCTCGATTTTTTGTTCGGGGGTGAACAGGGCTTGGACACGTGCACGCGTCTCCTCACTACATTTCAGACGCTAATGCAGGAACTTGGTGTCCCTTTAGCGCCCGAAAAGACCGAGGGCCCATCAACTACGCTCACATTTCTGGGTATTGAAATTGACACGGTCGCGCAGACATCCAGGTTACCTATGGATAAGGTCACACGGATCTCTGCAATGATTTTGGCCTTGCTGGCCAAACGTAAAGTGTCACTTCGTGAACTCCAAGTTCTACATGGTCATCTTAACTTTGCCTGCAGGGTGGTCACGCCTGGCAGAGCTTTTGCTCGACACCTATGTGACGCCATGATTGGGCTATCGAGGCGCCACCACAGGGTCTGACTGACCAAGGGCATGAGGGCTGACCTGTTGGTTTGGCTTAAGTTCCTGCGGGAATTCAATGGGGTATCATTTTGGAGATCTGACCTTTTGGTTTCCCCTAGGTTTCAGGTTCAGTCGGATGCCTCTGGGTCCCTGGGATATGAGATTTATTTTGAGGGGAGGTGGGCCCACGGCCAATGGCCTCCAGCATGGCGGGGCACGGATCGTCTACGCGATCTTACATTCCTCGAGTTCTTCCCGATACTGGGAGCTTTGATGCTATGGGGTGAGGAGTGGGCCAATTCAGTAGTCCATTTTTGGTGCGACAATGCTGCGGTAGTGCACATTGTCAATTCTCAGACATCTAAATCACCCAGGGTCATGGAGTTAGTTCGCCAGTTTGTGTTACGCAGCCTACGCCTCAATGTGCTCTTTAGGGCCAGACATGTACCAGGTCTTAATAATGATATTGCTGATGCTTTATCCCGCCTGCAGATCCCCCGGTTCCGCGCCTTGGCTCCGGACGCGGAGGAATTCCCCTCGCCACTCCCGGACGAGATTTGGACATTTGGCAAGGAGAGGTGAACCGGGCGATCGGCAAGTCACTTGCCTAAATTTCAATTTTGGAAGGTGACCGGTAAGGCACTATCCAGTGTTTGCCTCCCCGGGGCTCATTACGGCCCCCATTCTTTTAGAATAGGGGCTGCTTCTACTGCGGCTGCATTTAGGTACTCTGAGGCTGATATACACCGTATGGGGAGATGGGGATCTAAGTGTTTTGCATTATATGTTCGCCCTATTCAGGTATGAGTACCAGATAAGTCACCGTTCTCCATTTTATCTTACAGACCCTGTGTGTCCCCGCACACCGGTGGCAGTATGGCTGGTGGGCCATAGCTATGTGCACTGGGCAGCACAGTACGCTGCGGCGACAGAGTGGGGACCCCAGCTTGGACTACGTGCCTCCGCATGTATCAGGTGGTATGGTAAGCGTGGAATGTTATGGCGGGAACTGTTGCCATTCCTTTTCTCCATCAGGGATGCTGAACTGCCTGATGTCCTGGTGCTGCACCTCGGGGGCAATGACCTAGGCCAGGTCAGTGGCCTTTCTTTAAAATCTGCGATTTGCGCGACCTAGCTTATTTGCATTATGTGTGGCCTTCCACAACGCTGCTATGGTCGGACATCATACCACGTCACGCTTACAGGGGGGGTATTAACCTCCATGCCCTTGACCGTGCTCGCCGCTCGGTGAACAGGGCAGTTGCCCGGTTCTTTGCAGACAAGGGTTTGGGGTGGGTCATCCGACACCCCACCATTAGTTTACAAAATTATGATCTTTATACAGGGGATGGGGTCCATCTGTCGGCTAGAGGTATGAACCTCTTTTTGGAAGATTTGCAAGCAGGCCTGTTGACCGAGCTGACGGTCTGCGGGGGGGGGGGGGGGGGGGGCGGGGCGGCGAGTCTTTATTGAAGCCTCCCCGTGTGGCGGGTAGCACTGGTAAGGTAAATATTTATGACCCACAGGTATCCGGCAGGTTCGCAATTGACTGGCCAACACTTAGACAGGTACAAGTTTAACAACGTTGACCGGTCAACGACGAACCAGGCAATGGGGTGATGGCAGGAGCTCTTCAGCATGCATCACCCCATGATTTGACGGATACACGTCAGAGGGTGGGGTCAGTAGATAGTTTATTGACTACGGTCAACAATTTGTTTGTCGTAACAAACAAATTGATACAAATGGATACATTGTAGCCAATTGCCGTTGGCAATTTTGGGAGGAACCTTACCAGTGTTACTGCAGCCTGCTTGCCTTAAGAATTATAATTGGCTGAGTACCAATTGAAATTTATAATTCGGACTAGGGCATTATTCAATAAATGTGGCCCAATGCCGTTATCCATATACCGGTGTCTGAGTCTTTCTTTGGGGGGTGCGCTTGCAATGAAAGCGCGGTGCCAAAATGGCCACCACGCTCTTTGCGGGGGGCCCCCGGACGCAGACATCCGGGTGAGTTAGGGGGCGTGGCCACCCCTCTGTAAAAGGGGTGGCCACGAGGCAGACGAGCTGCCATTTTAGAAAAAGCGACGGAGATGAGAAGTTTTCCCTCCACCCCCTCCCTAGTGAACAGTGTGATATTTTGGTCGCTTCAGGGCCGGGTGGGAATTTTTGGCTTGAACCTACAATTGGCCTCCTGGTTCTGGCTTTTTTGCCCATCCCACACTGTTGCTAAGGTTTGATACAGGGGTTTTTGCTCTTGACTTTGGTCACATGGGCGGGTAGAACTGGTAAGGTAAATATTTATGACCCACAGGTATCCGGCAGGTTTGCAATTGACTGGCCAACACTTAGACAGGTACAAGTTTAATAACATTGACCGGTCAACGACGAACCAGGCAATGGGGTGATGGCAGGAGCTCTTCAGCATGCATCACCCCGTGATTTGACGGATACACGTCAGAGGGTGGGGTCAGTAGATAGTTTATTGACTACGGTCAACAATTTGTTTGTCGTAACAAACAAATTGATACAAATGGATACATTGTAGCCAATTGCCGTTGGCAATTTTGGGAGGAACCTTACCAGTGTTACTGCGGCCTGCTTGCCTTAAGAATTATAATTGGCTGAGTACCAATTGAAATTTATAATTCGGACTAGGGCATTATTCAATAAATATGGCCCAATGTCGTTATCCATATACCGGTGTCTGAGTCTTTCTTTGGGGGGTGCGCCTGCAAAGGCCAATTGCTGGTCTGAGAATTGCAGTCCAGATTCAGTTAAGGCAATGTTTCTCAACCTTTGGTTTTTGAACTTCAATTCCCAGAAGCCTAAGTCAATTTCCCAAAGCACTGATCAGCCGATGGACTGACTTAAGCTTCTGGGAATTGAAGCCCAAAAGCCAAAGGTTGAGAAACAGTGAGTTAAGGCTTGTACAATTTCCTTAAACATTTGCAGGTGAACAGTCATCTCTCCACCATTGGGCAGTTTAAGGTGGAACAGCAAGGTGAACCTGTGAACCAGTGGAGGTGCGGCCATAAACCCCCTTTAAATCATTTCAGCAGGCTGCTGCTGAAGACTTTCCCCGAACAAAGGTTAACTGGGAGCTTTCTAGAGTTAACCCAATAATAGCCAGGGCTTTCTCATTGCTACTTTTGAAAGCCTGCAACTTCCTTGCATCTTCATCATCTGTGGGATCCAAAAGAGCAGTGTTGAGAGGATTTTCAACTGCCTCCCACAGACCCTCCTTTTTGAGATAGAGGGAACATTTCAGAGCCCAAGTTTCATAGTTGGTCCTATCGAACAGGGGCACTAAAGAAATGCCTGAGGCATCCATTCCTTCTGCTGATAGCAGCCTCAAACAAACTGCTGGCACAAACCCAAAGCAGGGAGATGAAGAGTGAGCAAAACCACAACGACCTTGCAGCTGATGTTAGTCAAACTGTAGTGGGGTGCACTCCTCCAGGCAGCTACTCCGGTGAGGAAAGAACAGAGGGTGTGGCAGCAAACTCCAAACAGTCCCTTAGAGCTTGGCTTCTGGGTGTGGCAGCTTCACAGCAGGTATGCAGGGCTGCAAACTGACTTGCTCCAATCACTAGGCACAGGGGCTCAACCCTGGGGCCCTCTGGGGCTCCTAGGGGCTCCTCCTGGGCCCATAACCCAATGATAGGATGTTGGGGTGTTGGGGGTACCCCAATGAGGCTTGGCTGTGTTTAGCAAAGAAAAGCGGCTAGCTGTGTACACAGCGACAACTGGGAGAATTTCCACACCGACAAGCAGGTTGTATAAGGAAAAGAAAATAGCTTTACTTTTCAGTGAAAAACACAGGAGAAGCAAAAACACATGCCTGAGATCAGCAGCTCTCAGTACAGTTGGCAGCAGTTCAGAAGAGATAGCAAATGTCCTAGTAAACAGTATTTACAGAGATCACCTCTGGGCAGATGGAGAGCAGTTTCCTTCAGTTGCAATAAGCAGGCTTAGTTATTCAGTTGCAAACATTAGGCAAACAGAGTTCAGTCCTTAAAAGCCTTTAGCAGTATTATTGCAGTCATTCAGTATCCAGCCTCAAAGTTCATAGTCCTATAGCTTACCATAGCTTCCAGCAGTGTAGCAGTATAGCCCAGAAGAGACTGTAGCCCTTGGAGAATATTCCCTGGATAATATTCCCAAAAGAATGCTCAGAGTGCCTTTCCTTTATAGTAGCAAAACTGCTGAGCCACTCTCTGATTTGGTTCAGCTGGGGCAGAGCACAGAGAGGCTCTTAAACAGACTGCGATCAATACAATACACAGTGGGGACTACATAAACCATGTATCCTAACAGATATTTCTATTTATTTGTTCATATATATTCAAAACATAATTATTGAAGACAGCAAGAATGAACAGGAAGGTACAAAATATTGTGAGATGGAGGTTCAATTTACGAGGACTTATGGATTGAGGGAGCTCAGTTGAGGTGTTAAGCCATTGCTATTGGGAAAGAATTAGACTAAATTCTGTCTGCCTAGTTATCATCTCAACCTATCCTTGCTAATATAGCCAATGTCTATGGAGTTAGAGTTCATAAAGATGAAGATCTCAGTTTAGGGGAGATTGTTCTAGAATATCCTGGTTCTAAAAGGCCTTATAGATTTGGTGTAAACCAATTTGTGTTTGAACAGTAATTTGGCACCCATAACAGAGAGGAGAAAGAAAGTTTGAACAAGAACTTCTGGTGTGTTTAAGATCCAGAGAGAAGAGTACCTTGTCTATGTGACATGTTCAGATCTACATGGTGGAGAAAGGTTGGGAGCATAACAATGAATGAAGAGAGATAAAGACATGGGCCTATGAAATCTCAGCCTTCATGGCTCCTCAGCATACCCCTAGCATTGAGAAAATGTATACTGGCTCTCTTTTGAATTGTGCCCTGGGGGGGAGAAAATGTGCTCTGACAGGAGGAAAAATATAAAGACCTTCCAAATCCAAACCAAAAGAAAGATGGTGTTAATGAATTGAGGTTAAATTGGATAGATTTTACCTGCCAAGATCTTTTGACTCCCTCCAGGCTTAGGTATGGGTATATTCCAATGATCCAAATTCTGCAAATATTTTTATAAATCCAGCTTTGCAAAACTTTCCCACTAGAGTAGGGCCTATTAATTCTCCTGTTTCTAGAGAATTTCCCCATTCCCTTATCTCAGTTTCCAGTTCTTCCTAAATCCTCTGGTCAGCTTCCAATGCTCTCCTTCAAAACTGTTTAATTCTCATAATGACCAGACTCCTATAACTCCCAAAATATCCAGACCACGGTTTCAAAAAGATTTTTTTAGACACACAATTTCCCTGCTGGTATAGTCAGAGTCCTGGGTCTGACATTAAACTAATTTCCTCTAGCCAAAGGAGAATGTGGACTATTATATATAACATCCCAAAAATGTTTTTCTCTGAAAAATTAGTCTTATAGCACACTCTGGTGGCTAAGAGAATTTTCCAATTTCGAATGAACTTTTCTGAACTGCTTAGTGTGTATTTCCAACAACGGAGAGCAAGAACAAAACACTCCCAAATCACGTAGTCGTTGCGGAAAAAAACCTGTATCTTTAAACTGTATCTTCAAGCACCAATTGTATGCTTACTTGTATGCCGATACAATAATATATGGTATATAATACTACAGTTCCAGAAAGCATACATGTGCAAAAGGAATGTAGTATATCAATTACGCAAAATCATTACTCAATGTCTCTAATCAGGACGTCTTGTACAAATATAGTCACAAGCACTGCATGAACAGAATATTAATTCCAACAAAGTCTGGTGGCCCTGACGCTGTAGTGCGCGCGGTGACGAACACTGTATGGGTGGACTCAGCTATATTTCAGTGTATAACTTCTGATTCTATTTATAGTTCACAACCCAAAATCCTTAGGGAAAGCCACAAAAGCTCTGTTAACAGATGGTAGTCATGCAGCGGGCCACTTTAAGTAGTTGTAGACGGATTTCCGATGTCCATCCGGTAGCGGGACATTTCGAGTAACTTTTTCAAGTATCTACAACATAATACAAACATTAAAGTGTACCACTATCTAAACAGATATATAAGTCTATCTGAGAAACAATAAACAACGCAGTGTTAAATACTACATGTATTACATAAGAACAGCCTTGCTGGAACAGGCCACAGCCCATCCAGTCCAGCATTCTGTCTCACACAGTGGCTCACCATTTCCTTCAGGGTATTCCCAAGCAGATGCCTTCACCTGCTTAGGATTCCCTGGAAATGAAATTGAGAGATATCCTGCCTATCTCTCCAACCCGGAGGTTGTCCTTAAGTATCCATAATTATAGCCATTGATACTCTTGTCCTCCATGAACTTGTCTAATCCTTTCTTAAAGCTGTCAAGACTGACAGCTGTCACCACTTCTTCTGGCAGGGAGTTCCATAGACCAGTAATCCTCTGGGTGAAAAAGTACTTTCTCTTATTTGTTTGGGAACTAGTACCCAAAAGTTTCATGGAGTGTCCCCTAGTTCTAGTGTTATGCGATAGGGAAAACAGTTTTTCCTTATCTACTTTGTCCACACCGTGCATGATTTTATAAACTTCAATCAGGTCACCTCTTAGACGTCGTCGTTCAAGAGTGAAGAGGCCCAACCGTTGCAGCCTCAGATGGTAAGGAAGGTGTTCCAGTCCCCTAATCATTCTGGTTGCCCTCCTCTGCACTTTTTCCAGCTCCATAATATCCTTCTGGAGGTATGGTGACCAGAACTGTACACAGTATTCCAGGTGGGGCCTCACCATCGATTTATAAAGAGGCAAAATGACACTTGCTGACTTATTTTCTATACCCTTCCTAATGATCCCTAGCATTGAGTTTGCTTTTTTCACTGCTGAGGCACACTGGGTTGACACCTTCATTGAGTCGTCCACCAGGACACCAAGGTCCCTTTCCTGGTTTGTCGCAGAGAGTTCAGACCCCATCAGTTTATAAATGTAATTGGGGTTCTTTGCCCCAACATGCATCACTCTGCACTTACTAATGTTGAAACTCATTTGCCACTGTTTTGCCCACTCCCCCAGTGTCGAGAGATCCCTCTGGAGCTCCTCACAATCTCTCACAGTTTTCACTACCCTGTATAATTTAGTGTCGTCAGCAAATTTGGCTACCTTGCTTTTTACTCCTACCTCTAGATCATTTATGAAGAGGTTGAAAAGCAGGGGTCCCAGTACTGAACCTTGGGGGACCCCACTCTTTACTTCCCTCCACTTGGAGAAGTGTCCATTTAGTGCTACCCTCTGTTTCCTTTTCCTTAGCCAGTTGCTGATCCAGGACAAGACCTGTCCCTTTATTCCATGACTGGTAAGTTTATTCAAGAGCCTTTGGTGTGGGACCTTGTCAAAAGCCTTCTGAAAGTCCAGATAAACAATGTCAACTGGATCCCCCTTATCCACATGCTTGTTGACACTCTCAAAAAATTCCAACAGATTAGTGAGGCATGATTTGCCCTTGCAAAAGCCATGTTGGCTCTCCTTTAGCAGCGCCTTCTCTTCTATGTGCCTATTAATTCTATCTTTTAGGATGGTTTCCATCACTTTACCTGGGACACATGTCAAACTGACAGGTCGGTAATTCCCTGGATCACCCCTGGATCCTTTTTTGAAAATTGGTGTTACATTTGCTACCTTCCAGTCATCAGGCACAAATCCTGATTTGAGGGAAAGATTATATATTTTGGCTAGGAGATCAGCAATTTCATCTTTAAGTTCCCTGAGAACTCGTGGATGGATGCCATCTGGTCCTGGTGATTTGTTAGTGTTTAGTTTAACAAGACATGCAAGGACCTCCTCCCTGGTTATTTCTATCTGGCTTAATTCTTCGGTTTCCCTCCCTACGAAGATAGGCTCTGTTTTGGGCATGTGGCCGCTGTCTTCTTCAGTGAATACTGAAGCAAAGAATTCATTGAGTCTCTCTGCAATCTCTGTTTCCTCTTTAATACCCCTTGCCTTCCATTGTCATCTAATGGTCCAATGGCCTTCCTAGTTGGGTTCTTACTTCTAATGTACTTAAAGAAGTCTTTGTTATTTCTCTGAGTATTTTTAGCTATACGCTCCTCAAAGTCTTGCTTTGCTTTCCTGATTGTTGCCTTGCATTTGTTCTGCCAGAATTTATGTTTTTGCCTGCTGTCCTCATTCGGACAAGCCTTCCATCTTCTAAATGAGCTTTTCTTGCTCTTGATCACTTCCCGAACAGCTCCTGTAAGCCACATTGGAGTCCTCTTGGAGCTGGCAGTGCCCTTTTTCCTTTTGGGTATGCATTCCAATTGAGCCTCTGTTATTGTTTTTGTAAACAGCCTCCATGCCTCTTGGAGTGTTTGGACTCTCTCAATTTTCCCTTTCAGCTTCTTTTTTACTAGTTTCCTCAACTTTGGGAAATTTCCTTTTTGAAAATGTAAGGTCTCTGTGTTAGATTTTATCAGTGACTTGCGGTCTATGATCAAGTTAAACATAATTGAGTTGTGGTCACTGTTCCCTATTGGATCAGTCACATTAACATCTTGCACCAGATCCTGAGTATTACTCAGGATCAAGTCAAGGATTCTTGTACCTCTAGTTGGGTCTTCAACCATCTGTCCCAGGGAACAATCATTTAGCATATCTAGGAACTTTATCTCTTTATCATGTGCTGAACAACAGTTCACCCAGTCTATGTGAGGGTAATTGAAGTCCCCCATTATAACCAGGCTTCCCTTCTTGGATGCCTCCTTTACAACATTCTCCAACTACCAGTCTCCCTCAAGAGTTTGGGTCGGAGGCCGATAGTATATGCCTACTGTTAGACCATCCTTGTGGCCTGGTACTCTTACCCACAGAGCTTCTAATGGTGACTCCAAATCACCTAGATATTCCAATTCATACAATTTTATCACTTCTTTGACATACAAGGCCACACCACCTCCCATTTGCCCCTTCCTATCCTTCCTGTACAGTTTGTAGCCTGGGATAACTGTATCCCATTGGTTATCATCCATCCACCAGGTTTCAGTGATACCAATAATATCAATATTCTTATCTATTGCTAAGTATTCCAGCTCCCCTATTTTGTTCCGGAGGCTTCTGGCATTTGTATACAAGCATTTATATATGCTTTTCTGACACAGTCTTTTGTGTCCAGTTGCATTGTTAGACTGCCTCTTGCATCCTTCTGCTAGAATGCTAGTGACTAGCTCCTCGCTCTGCTCAGTAAATTTTGCATCCTCCTCACTACTCAAGTACACACTTTTCCGAACCGGATGCTGCCCAGCTCCTGTCGGCTTTCCCCCAGTTATCAGTTTAAAAGCTGCTCTGCAGCCTTTTTGATGTTGAGTGCCAGCAATCTGGTCCCATCATGGTTCAAATGCAACCCATCCCTCCTGAACAGATTTGGCTTGTCCCAAAATGTTCTCCAGTTCCTGACAAATCTGAAACCCTCCTCTCGACACCACCGCCTCATCCACGCATTGAGGCTTCTGAGCTCTGCCTGCCTGGTAGGTCCTGCGCGAGGGACAGGCAGCACTTCTGAAAATGCTACCTTGGAAGTCCGGGACTTCAATCTTCTTCCTAACAACCTGAATTTGGCTTCCAGGACAGACCGCTTGGCCTTCCCAACATCATTGGTACCAACGTGTACCATGACAACTGGCTCGTTCCCAGTTCTCTCTAGATTTCTTGTGATGTCTGCAACTTTTGCACCTGGCAGTCAAGTCACCATACGGTTATCATGTGCATCACAAATCCATTTCTCTGTATTTCTAATTATTGAATCGCCTAGTACAAGGAGCCTCTCTCCTGCAATCTGTTCATCTACATGCACCTCATCAACCATATTAAGGGAGAGAAACTCAGTTTGTTCCTGTAGTTTATCTTCCTGGATTTCATCAAGTGTGATGAAGGAGAGATCATCAGGTGGAACCAGTTGTTCCTCTGTGTGTTCCTCATCAGGTGTGATGAGGGAAAGAGCCTCAAATTTATTCTGTAATTTCAGACTCTCAGAGTGATCCCCTACTCTTTTCCTCCTTTGAGTCACATTCCTCCAAACATCTCCCTCCTGAGTTAGTGAAGGGCCTTCTCCCTCAGAACTGTGCCCTGTCTCTACTTTGTCCAGCATAGTCTGTTCCGCTCTGTCCAAGAACAGCTCAAGCTCCTTAATTTGTTGATGGTTAGATATGCGGGCCTCTAGCTGCTGGACCTTCTCTTCTTAAAGAAGTACTAAGCTGTATCACCTGGATAGAAGGTCTAGATTATAGCACATTCTTTGGAAATGATTAATCATATTCTTTTGGCAGGGCATTGTATACACAGAGCATTATTAGCAGATGTTCCTCCAGACATTCCTTGATTAATTAATTGGAGTCTGGCAGTTAAAGTTTACAAAGAATGTTGCAAGGGGCCTCCATTAGGGAAAGGTAGTCTGTAAATAAAGCAAGCAAATAAAAAATAAGAAGTTAAGGACTTTTCTGATACTGTGTTTTCCCGATTATAGGACCTCCTCCCATAATAAGACACCCCCTTTCCCCCCTGCCTTTGAAATATAAGGCCCCACCCGAAAATAAGACCCCCTTACCTCATGGCAATCCGATCGCATGCACTCCCTGCTTCCGGTGTCCGGGACAGAAGAGAAGGATGAGCGGAGCCAGAGCCAGGTACGGTACTGTAATACCAGTATGCCATCTTCCACTGCCGGCCCCCTCCTCCCGGCGTGTAAGAAGGCCTGCCGCGTCGGGGTCTCGATTGCCTCCCTGCTCACAACCAAGGGAAGTTTCCCCTGGTGAAAGCGGGATCGAGACTCCGACGCGGCAGGCCTTCATGGGCCATGCCGTCCGCCTCACAGCTGAGGCCAGTCTTGATCGTGCTTCCCCACTCGCAACCAAGGGAAGCGTCCCTTGGTTGTGAGTAGGGAAGTGCAATCGAGACTGGTCTCAGCTGTAAGGCGGCTGGTATGGCCCATAAGAAGACCTGCCACATCGGAGTCTCGATTGCCTCCCCTTACAACCAAGGTTGGTTGTGGGTGGGGAAGCGCGATCGAGACTGGTATTCTTCATGGAAAAATAAGACATCCCCTGAAAATAAGACCTTTTGCTAATTTTGGAGTTTAAAAAAATATAAGACAGTGTCTTATATTTGGGGAAACAGGGTAGTAGCTAATGTTCCACTGGAATAGAAATTTCCCCTTCCTACTGAAGGTGGCACTCAACATACTGATATATCTGATACTAGCTGATTGCCTGGCCTTGCTCGGTTTTTTAAAAAGGAAGTTAAAGGAACCCTGAGAAAGTGCCGCTCAGTAATTTGAGAGAGAAAGAAATCCATTATGTCCTGCATATGTCCTGATTATTTGGGGAAGAATGCAACTCATGACCCACCTAATATTCCCTCTGATTCTCACCAGCCAGCATAATCAGTGTTGAATGATGGTGCATTTGCAGTCTAACATCTTGAGGGAGATGCTGATTGTTACCCAACCGTGGTGTATTTATAGGTGTGTACCTGCATCATTTGTTGTTCAGTCGCACAGTCGATTCCGACCCTTTGCGACCCTATAGACCATTTTTCTCCAGGCGCCTCTGTCCTCCACCATCCCCCTCAGCACTCCCAGTTCTGTACCCATTGTGTCTACAATCCCATCTAGCCATCTCATCTTTGGCCTCCCCCTTCTTCTTTTGCCCTCCACCTTTCCCAACATCAAGGCCTTCTCAAGCGAATCCTCCCTTCTCATTTGATGTCCAAAGTACTTCAGCTTCGTCTTTACTATTAGACCTTCCAATGAGCAGTCAGGGTTGATTTCTTCTAAGATTGACCTATTTGTTCTCCTCGCTGTCCAGGGTACCCTCAAAACTCTCCTCCAACACCACATTTCAAAGGCATCTATTCTTCTGCGCTCAGCCTTCCTAATGGTCCAGCTCTCACACCCATACATTACCACTGGGAATACCATTGCTTTGACTATTCTAATTTTTGTTTGCAATGTGATATCTCTGCTTTTCACTATGTTCCCCAGGTTTCTCATGGCTTGTCTCCCAAGAATCAGTCGCCTTTTTATTTCATGGCTGCAATCCCCATCTGCAGTGATCTTTGATCCAAGGAATGTAAAATCTGTCACTGCTTCTACTTCTTCCCCATCTATTTTCCAGGAACTGATGGGGCCTGTTGCCATTATCTTGGTTTTCTTGATATTGAGTCTCAGGCCAGCTTTTTCACTCTCCTCCTTCAATCCAATCAAGAGGCTCCTTAGATCTTCCTCACTTTCTGCCATTAGGGTGGTATCGTCTGCATATCTCAGATTGTTGATGTTTCTCCCAGCAATTTTAATCCCATATTGTGATTCCTCCATCCCTGCATTGCGCATTATGTGCTCTGTGTATAGATTGAATAAACAGGGTGATAAAATGCAGCCTTGTCTTACTCCTTTTCCTATTCCAAACCACTCTGTCATTCCGTGTTCTGTCCTAACTGTTGCTTCTTGGTTCATGTACAGATTTCTCAGGAGACATGTGAGGTGCTCTGGTATTCCCATCTCTTTAATTACTTGCCACATCTTGTTGTGGTCCACACAGTCAAATGCCTTAGTGTAGTCGATAAAACAAAAGTAAACTTGTTTCTGGTATTCCTTTGTTTTCTCCATGATCCAGCGTATGTTGGCAATATGGTCTCTAGTCCCCCTACCTCTTCTGAAACCGGCCTGCACCTCTGGTAGTTCTCTCTCCACATGTTGCTGAAGTCTATCCTGTATTATCTTGAGCATCACCTTGCTGGCGTGTGGGATGAGTGCAATTGTTCGATAATTTGAGCATTCTTTGGCATTGCCCTTTTTTGGGATTGGGACGTATACTGATCTTTTCCAATCCTGTGGCCACTGTTTTGTTTTCCAAATTTGCTGGCATATTGAATGTAGTAATTTGACACCATCATCTTTTAGAGCTTTGAAAAATTCCACTGGGATACCATCATCTCCACTAGCTTTGTTGTTTGCAGTGCTCTTTAGGGCCTTTATAACTTCGCTCTCCAGAATGTCTGGCTCAAGTTCAATTTTTTCATCATTGTGGTTATCAGGGGTGTTGAGGTCCTTTTTGTAGAGTTCCTCTGTGTACTCTTTCCATCTTTTCTTAATCTCTTCTGCATCAGCTAGCTCTTTTCCGTCTTTGTCCCTTATCATGGTCATTTTTGCTTTAAATGTTCCCTTTATTTCCCCAATTTTTCTGAAGAGATCTCTAGTCCTGCCTCTTTTGTTGTTTTCCTCCATTTCTTTGCACTGTTCTTTTAGATAGTTTTCCTTATCTCTCCTTGCTTTTCTTTGAAATTCTGTGTTCAAATAATTGTACTTTTTCTTTTCTCTTTTGACTTTTGCATTCCTTCTTTCCTCTGCTATTTTAAGAGCCTCATCAGACAACCATTTTGCTTTCTTATGCTTCTTTTCTTTTGGTATGGTTTTCTTTGCTGCTTCCTGCATGATGTCCCTTATCTCTGTCCATAATTCTTCCGGCACTCTGTCTATTGAGTCTAGGCCATTATATCTGTTCATCACCTCCACCGTGTATTCTTTAGGGATACTTTCTAGGTGATATCTGTCTGGTCTCCTTGTTTTCCCTATTTTCTTTAGTCTTAACCTGAATTTTGCGATCAGTAGGTTGTGATCTGAGCCACAGTCTGCTCCGGGTCTTGTTTTTGCTGACTGTATGGAGGTTCTCCATCTTTGGCTGCAGAGTATGTAGTCAATCTGGTTTCTGTGTTGGCCATCTGGTGATGTCCATGTGTAAAGTCGCCTCTTGTGTTGCTGGAAGAGAGTGTTTGCTATGACCAGTGCGTTCTCTTGGCAGAACTCTATCAATCTTTGCCCTGCTTCATTCTGTGTTCCAAGACCAAATTTGCCTGTTATTCCCTCCACTTTTTGATTTCCTACTTTGGCATTCCAGTCTCCTAATATAATTTGGACATCATTTCTTGGTGTCTGTTCTATGAGGTGTTCTAGGTCCTCATAGAACTGGTCCATTGTGGCTTCATCTGCACCAGTGGTTGGTGCGTATATTTGAATCACAGTGACATTGAAGGGTTTGCCTTGAATTCTGACTGACATCATTCTGTCATTTTTGAGATTGTATCCCATTACTGCTTTTCTCACTCTTTTATTGACAATTATGGCTACTCCATTTCTTCTAAGGTTTTCTTGTCCACAATAGTAGATATGATGGTTTCCAGAGCTGAATTCACCCATCCCTGTCCATTTTAGCTCACTGATGCCCAAGATGTCAATGCTTATTCTTTCCATCTCATTTTTTACCACTTCCAGTTTACCTTGGTTCATTGATCTCACATTCCATGTCCCTATGCAGTATTGTTCCTTACAACATTGCATTTCTCCCCCCCCTTTCGTGTCCCTCCCCTTCCTCCACTCTGTGGTGCTAAGCATCCTGTATCACCTAGCCTGCCCCTTTGTTTTGCCTTTTGTTTTGGTCAATAGGGTTCTCTTGGCAAGGTTTATGGCGTGGTTGCCGGTGTCTGCGCCATTTTTCTCTCCTCATACATTTTATCACAGTTTTTTAAAAGTTTAAAAACATTTAAGACAACATATTATCATGCATATTATCACACTTTAAAACACAGTCTCTATGTCAGTTGCTATATTAAGTCGGCATAAAGTCTTTAGGTGAGTTATTATATTAAGTCATCAAAATTTTTCATATCAGCTACTTATCCTTTGCATGGGTCTCTGAGTCTCGCCCCCTGGTTTTCCTCCTCTGCCTTCTTCTGTCAATTGGCGCTCGGTTGTTGCTCCCGGGCTTGGAAGGGCTCTCGGTGGAGCGAATGGCTGGCCTCCTCCTCCCCCCGCCCGGCTGATCTTCCTCCTCTTCCCTGGCCCGGCTGGAGATGTTGGCTCCTGGGCTTGGAAGGGCTCTCGGTGGAGCGAATGGCTGGCCTCATACCTGTCAATTTTTGGATTTGAAAATAAGGGGAATTTTGGCCACACCCCTCTGTGGGTGTGGCCAAATCTGTGGGCATGGCCAAATATAGCCATGTGACTTGCTGGGCTCTAGTCATGGCTGCCACATGGCCATGAAAATGTCTGCAAACACAGACAGCACTGGCTCTTTGGCTGTAAATGGAGATGAGCACTGCAACCTAGAGTTGGATATGACTGGCAGATTTCACTTTTTTAGGATCAAAGATCGCTGCAGATGGTGATTGCAGCCATGAAATAAAAAGGTGACTGATGCTTGGGAAACAAGCTATGAGAAAGCTGGGGAATATAGTTAAAAGTAGAGGCATCACATTGCAAACAAAAAATTGCATAGTCAAAGCAATGGTATTCCCGGTGGAGAGAGCTGGACCATTAGGAAAGCTGAGCGCAGAAAAATAGATGCCTTTGAAATGTGGTGTTAGAAATAGGTCGATCCTAGAAGAAATCAACCATGACTGCTCATTAAAGATCAAATAGTAAAGATGACACTAAAGTACTTTGGACATCAAATGAGAAGGGAGGACTCACTTGAGAAGGCCTTGATGCTGGGAAAGGTATTGCCCTAACCCAATAAGAATGAAACCATGAGAGGTTTGTGGCGCTATGAAATTTCTCTAGGCTCTTGACAAAGATGTGCGAAATGTCCATTTACCGGAGGGACATCGAGAATTGAGCCTTAGCACCCCACACTGTTCTTCTGCCTGCACGGATGTTTCTCTCTTATTCTCCCTTAAGGTCTAACGCTACGCCGATTAATCTGGACATGGTTTTGCAGCTCATCCATCATTCCAAGACTGTTTATAGACCGAAAGTCTACAAAGAGCTTTGATACCATTGCACACAGGGGCTGAGTGGGATGTGGACATAGCTCACAGGGAGATTTTGGTGTTATTAGACATCGTTATTATCGGACTTTGTGACTATTTTACCTTAGTAGTATGCAGGGCTTTGAAGACGGGGGGTGTTACTTGTAATTTGTGAGTTTGACCGTTAGCAACTTACTGCTTGTTTTTTCTGTGCAAATAGTTTATTCATTTTTATATGTGATATATTAAAGACACTTTTGCATGTTATTACACAGTCTATCATCTTTGCCATAACAACAATTTTTATTAGTTGAATCTATATTATTATTGTATTGCTTATTTTTGGGTGTGTCTCCTTTCCACTAAAGTACTTTGGACATCAAATGAGAAGGGAGGACTCACTTGAGAAGGCCTTGATGCTGGGAAAGGTGGAGGACAAAAGAAGGGGGTGGCCAAAAATAAGATGGCTAGATGGTATTGTAGATGCAATGGGCACAAAGCTGTGTGGGCCAAAGAACTCTTTCCCCATCTTCTTGGGGAACTTTTGTTTTGTTTTCTTTCTTGTTTACTCAGTGGCTAAAGTGACTAAGATGCTGACTGGGAGGCAGAAGGTCAGCAGTTCGATTCCCGAGTACTGCAGGATGGAATGAGCTCCCGTCTTTGTTCCAGCTCATGCCATCCTAGCAGTTTGAAAGCAAGAAATTGCAAATAGATAAATAGGGACCACTTTGGTGGGAAGGTAACAGTGTTCCATGTGCTCTTGTGTCTAGTCATGCCTGCCACATGACCACGGAAACGTCTGCAGACGCAGACAACGCTGGCTCTTTGAAACAGAGATGAGCACTGAACCCTAGAGTCGGATACAACTGGCTTTCGAGCAAGGGAAACCTTTACCTTTACCTTACTCATTTTTAATTAATTTGCTCTCTCTTTCTCTCATATAGTGATCAAGAAACTTCCCCCCCTCCCAGGTTAACTCTAGAACAGAAACGAACCCCCCCCTCTCTCTCATATAGTGATCAAGCAACCCCCCTCCCAAGTTAACTCTAGAACAGAAATAAAATCCTCCAGCCAGGAGGCAGGGCAGAAACAGCTCAATAAACCATGAGAGTGAGAGACCAAGAGCTGATTTGCCCCTGCATATATAAAATATCGCTCACCTAGAGTAGACGCCCCATCCCGACCAGCTCAGCAGCAAAAATGAAGCCTCCCCATGACTATGTGGTGGCAGGGAAGTGAAAGAGAAACTACAGGGAGGGCCCCCACCACCTTCTCTCTCAGTGAAAAGCCACAGACAGCGGCCTCTGGTGGCAGGAAAAACATACTGCAGCTTCACCTGTGAGGGCTCCAGTCAGGATTTTTTTTAAAAAAATAAGGGATATTAAGGGAAAGTTAATAAAATGGGAGGGGGCGGGAAGAGAGGTAAAAATAAGGGATTTTCCCGGGAAAATGGGATAGTTGACAGGTATGACCTGCATGCATTTGTATATGTATGTGTATGTCTCTATGTACACATTTTTAGTTTGCCATCATGGTGTGCCATCATGGCCATAGTAGGATAACCTGGCCAGACATCAAGAAAGAACTAACAGATTTACTTAAACGTAAGCCTTTGTCGTTTACAACACAAATGGGTTCATAAACAGCACTGATCAAGCCTAGGTGCTGAGGAGAGGGTGGCAGAAATAATTATAGAAAAACAATTACAGAAGATGGGACTTGTTGTCCAACCACACATGCATTAGTGATCAGGTCTTTGGGGAGTTGTAGTCCAAAAGCAAATTGAGGTCCTAAATGGGGAGGGGTATCTTTAAAGAGTCACAATGTAGACCCATAGATTAATGCAGACGATGGAAGTTATAGTCCAACCACACACACAGGAGTGCTCCCCCTCCACCACTAATTTAGGTAAATGTGGAAAGGGCGGGGGACGACAGAAAGGGAACCTTTGCCATTTATATTTGCTCCAATACACTGTTTCCATTTGTATTTTTAGAAATGCTGTTAAAGTCCCTCCCTCAAGGCTGCTGCTCCTCACGAAGTGTGTGTGTGGGTAATTTGGACCCTCTACCTCAGGCAGCAAAAGCACCCCAGGGTTGGCCTTACCAGAGGCCTGAGGGGGGGAAGCGAGGAGGCGCCAAACTACCAACAGGTGCCGCCACCACAATCACCATTATCCTCCATCCCGCTCACCAGGCAGCCAATTCATCCCTTGCTCTTTCCCTTCTCTTCCAGCCAGGCCTTTGAGTCTCTTTCCCGTGCTTTCAGCCTGAGGCGGGGTTGAGGCAGCCACGTCAGGAGGCTGAGGCTGGGCCAAAGGCCCAGCTCCCTCCTCCCTGTCCGTTCATCTCTCAGCCTCAACCTCCACCTCCCTCAGTCCCTCCCCGGGCTGGCTGGATCCTCTCCCCAGCAGGGAGGATGGAGGCTTGGCAATGGCAGTGACGGGAGGCTGAAGTAAACTCTGGCTGTCTGAGACCGAAAGAAGAGGAGAAGGAAATCCAAACTGCTGTAAAGCTGCATCCTCCTTCCTTAGGTTTACGGGCTGGAGAGGAGGAGGAGGAAGAAGGGCCCGGAGTAGCCTTTTGCCTGCCGAGAGAGGCAGGCGCGGGGCTGGCTCAGTGGTGATTGCTGCCGCTTCCCTTCCTTCGCCTCACTTGGCTCACACAAACACACTTGACATACACATACACACTCCCCCACAGTCTCCTCACAGTAGCATTGTGTCATTGCTTGTTCTCCCATTGAAGAATCTGCGCATGACCACTCCCCCTAGAACTGTGCACATGCGCAGTAGGTTTTCCCCAAGTTTTGGGGGGGCTTACACCCCAAATTGGATTTTGGGACCCCCATTGCTGATCTTGCAAGGCCAAGGTAGGTGTGTGCCAAATTTCAGCCAGATTGCTCCAGGGGTGTGAGAGCCTTTCGAGCACATACAAACCCAGACTTCTGTTTTTTAGATATAGATAGTTTTCCATCTTCACTTGTGTCTTACAGAGAAGTAAAGAAAAATGTTTGGGGGGGAGAATAAGAATATGTAAATTTTACCAGGACAAAATGGTACGATGTCTGGTTATTTATTTTATATCAACCTATAACTTTGGAGGCTGTCTCTATTACCTAAAGAAGATTGGGATGTTTTTAAAAATACATGTAAAAAGCCCAAATATATTAACATAGTCATGCTAGTTAATGTACTCTGAGAATTGTAGCCCAAAAAGTACCTTTCTCAAGCACTATTTGTAGTAATAATAGCTGTGTACTATCAAGTCAGTTCTGACTTAGTGGAATCTTTTCCAGGGTTTTCTTAGGGGAATCCTTTCCAGGTTGTCTTCCTCTGGTGGCACCCTGGGACTATGCAGCTTGCCCAAGACTACACAGTCTGACACTTCTCCCAGAAGGCATGGTTGGATAATCAAATTCCCAACCTCTGGCTGTGCAGCCAGATACCTAAACCGCTGAGCTATCCAACCACCATCTTCTTGTAATTTGGGTAATTAATATGTAGATTTGGGGGGGGGGTGGTAGGGAGAAACTAGCCTTATATTCACATTCCCCATGAAACAGAGAGATGGCTGGGTAAACTTTATGCAGCCAATGGCCTAATCTGGAAAAAATCTACACAAAAACTCTTCAGACTTTTTTCCTTTGCTAAACTTTGTGCTGGTGTGTGGGAAGAAGAGGGTGTGAAGAGAGAAGATAGTGTAAAGAAGGAGAAACAAATAAGAGTATTTTACACACAAATGTCTGGCTCTAGCTCTGCTCATCCCTGGCTGTTGCTCATATGCAACCAAGAATATAATTTTTGTAAGAAAATGTAACCTTGAAAAATTGTTTCATACCACAGCCATAGGACAAAAAATTCCCTTGCCACTTACCTTGCCAAACATACAGTTAATCTGTAATAAAGTAGGATGAAAGAAGGCAGTAAAACAAGGCATGTGTAGCGCAGGTATAAAACTAGAAGCATTTGATTTCAGGAAGCAAAGGCACTCTATACATCTTTATTTAGATTTCCAAAATTCTCACATTACCAACACCAAATCACTTCCCTTTTCAACTAATAATGTCCTCTCTGTTATTGTCCTTGTGATTCTGTTTCTTTCCTTTTTAATCTTCTGGAGAAATATGGTACATACTATACTCAAGGTGGTGGTGGTGGTGGTGATCTATTATGAATAAATGGAGTATGAAATGAAGGAGAAGGAGAAAAGTCTCACAAATATGCAGTGGTTACACAGCAAATTTCTTAATCAACACAGAAATGTTGTGAGGTTTCTTAAAGGAGAAAGATCAACCAATTCTTGTCCTTTGGATGCATCATATTTTAGATGTGGTTCATGGGTAGAGGTTTTCTTTCCCAGTATGTGTCACAAAGCTTCTACAGGCATCAGCATCACATCTGAAAATGGTTACAAAGATTCTGGGGTTTTATGAGGAAGTTCCACATTCAACCAACTTTCGGAAACTCTTCCGGAAAGTATCATCCAAAAAGCCATAAAGGAATGGGTTGAGACAACTGTTAGCATAACTTAGAGTGGTGATGAAGTAGGAAATTCCAATTATCAGAGGGGTTTGTGGGATGTCTGTGGTGAGGGCTACCACAGTGCTGAGGTGATAAGGAGTCCAACAAAACAGGCAAACTGCCAAGATGATTAACACCATCACCGTCACTTTCTTTTTTGCTTTGTCCAAGGCTTTAGCATTGCTCTGGAGACGCATATGCCTTAGCTTGTACAACATGGTGCTGTATAGGATGCAAATGGTGGACACTGGGATGGCAAAACCCATGATCAGAGTGTAGAGACGGCTCACTTTCCACCAGAAGCCCTCTGGACTGGGAAATACAAAGACACATTGAGATCGCCCCTCTTCGGTGTGAATCTTGGCAAAAATGCTAAACGGCAAAATAAGAATTGTGACAAAAATCCAGACACACACACTTACTGTCTTGGCCGCTCTGTAGGTGCGAAAGGACATTTTCTTTGACTTGAGAGTGGCAACCACAACCAGGTATCGATCGATGCTCATGACAGTCAGGAAATAAATGCTTGAGAAGGTATTGTACTGATCTATGGAGATAATCATTTTACACATAAATTCACCAAAGGGCCACTGATGCAACAGATAGTCCGCTATGTTGATAGGGAGCACCAAAGTGAAGAGCTCATCTGCGATTGCCAGGTTTAGGATGAAAATGTTGGTGACTGTCTTCATTTTGGGAGCCTTCAATATAACATAGATGACAGCCGTGTTCCCTGTGAGTCCTACAGCACAGATCACAGAGTAGATGATGGGCACAGCAATGTAAAAGTTAGGAATCAGTTGTGGAGCTGACATATTGTGCCATTGATGTCCTGCCCTATAGCAGCCAACATACACATCAGCACAGGAAGCATTGGGCTCAGCCTGGGAAGAAAAATTATCCATAGTCTATAGCAATGAAGATCAGTTTCTACTGATCAGGTCTGTAGTTTACGTCAATTCAACAGACTTGAGCTTTTAAAAATCTTGCAAGTGAGACCAGTGCATTCAAATGCACAGCATTATGAGTTTGTTTCATATCCTTTAATCCTGCAGCTAGTTGAGATAAACAAATTGTTAGGTAAGTTACAATTCTGAGCACTTCCTTTTTCATTTACTTAAACCAGTAGAACAGTCCTTCACTCTAATTGTTCTTCCAACCTTGTTTTGCATTTGGACCACTCCTACTGTCCAGATTTCCTAAGGGAAATAAATTTTAAACATGAATAAATACATTTAATCAGGAAAATAAATTTTAAATACAAATAACTGTCAACATAATCCTCGACTTTTGTAAATGCAATCCATTATTTTCAAAAACAAAACAGACATTTATAACAAACCACAGAAATGCATTCCAAGTAATTCTGTTCCCTTATATTAGACAGGAGATGACATTCTGCATACATCTTTGCTCAGGTACAATAATAAACAAACATAAAAACCATACTTCTGTGAGCAAAATATCCTGAAGAAAACTCTAATCTCCATGCAGATTATGCCTCTCTCTTGTTTGCTCACCCACATAATTGTTTTCCAAAGCATTCATATGCTGTTTATAACATTCAAGATAGCATGAATTACAAGTTGTTTTACAATCCTCCTTCTCCCCTTACCTTGCTCACTAAAGTACCGTTCTTCCTTTCTGCCTCCTCTTGTGGTTTCTCTCCTCTGAAAACTCAGCAGTGAGCCAAAAATCCAGAATGCAGTGCTGGGATGCTGAAATGCTGGACAGCTCCCAAGCAGCTGCACTGCTGAATCCACAATGTTGGATTTCTGGAGAGCCTCTCTCCAAAGCCCACTTGCATTTCCCTTGGGTTTGGGAAACAGTGCAGGGGCTGCCTCAGTTTGGGAGTGACACAGTTTCAACAGTCCACCAATCCCATCACAGACTCATTTTCTGTCTCCTCATTAGAGACTTGAGTCTTTTTATGCCATCTGGCTTTGTTTTCTGTGTTTTTTTCTTATGTTTTTACTGGGATGATCATCACACACACACACACACACACACACACACACACACACACACACACACACACACACACACACACACACACACACACACACACACACACACACACACACACACACACACACTGTATATATACATTGTAGCCACCTTGAGGGTGGGGCATAAATGTGAATGAATGAATGAATGAATGAATTCTCAGAAGATGCAAACAGCTTTGTGTGACAGTAGCTGGCAGGATTTCCTCCTCAGTTCTTTCATTCTGTAGTTATGTGTGTGTGTGTGTGTGTGTGTGTGTGTGTGTGTGTGTGTGTGTGTGTGTGTGTGTGTGTGTGTGTGTGTGTATGTATGTATGTATGTATGTATGTATGTTCTTAGTCCTTAGTCTAGCAATTTCATTAAATGATCAAATGATTTAGAGTTCTTTGAGTGAAAACAAGAGTATAATTTCCAATCTCTCAACTCTCTTCTTAATCATTATAGATATCAACCATGTCACACTTCACTCTATTAACTATCCATTTTGTAAAAATCTGTCTCTTCAGCATTGCCCCAAAGAAAAGCTTCTTAAAGCAAATGACACTTTCACAATTTCCTTGTCAATCTACCCCATACACTTGCAGAAAGTGTCTGAGTATGAATGACTTGACTTGATAACACTTACTTTTGAACTTAATTTAAAGGTCCTGAAGGACAATCATAACTTTAAAAAGGACTATGGGGAGCAGTAGGAAAGTTTATCTTATTCTGCCCTACACTCACATAACCTCACATGAAGACTAAATATGTAGTGTCTGTGCTAAACTTAACACTTATAAAGATGATGCAAGATCCTTCCATTTAAGGTTCCATCCCAGTTTCCTGTATACTGCAAAGGACAATGTTCCTCTGCTACCCAGATGGAGAGAAAGTAGGGAGATGGCATGAACCCTGAGAAAGTAACTATTGCCTTGTACCTGTATAGACTGGATTTAGTTCTTGTAAAAGTAGGAGGGAAAACATATCTTTACACAACAACAGTGGGATACTAAATTATGTAATTGTTACACTGATAATTCTAGGATAGCATCACAGTGCTGTCTCAAGTATGACAATATTTGCATAGCATACTGTGTTATATATCACAATATCTATATATATAAAATGACCCTGCGGTCTTGTGGTTGTGCAATAGAAAACCACACCCCCGTACTGACCGCACTGAAACCGGGCGCACACCCTACCTTAAGTGCAGGAGAGCATAACTGGAGGGGTCTGGCAGCCCGTGGTGTGGTGCCCTCCCCGAAAACCAGGCAGAAAGGGGGTGCCCGCCACCACCGGGGAACACTGCGCCAATGTGCATGTGCTGAAGTCTACTCATGCGCAGATGAGCACCAGGAACAGCAACAGTGTGCATGCGTGGAACTCTGCAGCGCCATTGGAGCCGGCGTTCCAGCCGCTCCACCCAGCCATGCTGGACGGGGCATGGCCTAATGTGGAAGAGGAGGTGACGACATGGAGGAGCCATGCGGCGGGTGCCCTCAAGCCCAAGGACCCCAGGAACCCGAGGCATGCTGGACACAGCGGAGGCACGCTGGATGCTGCTGGTGTCAGCCAAGAGAGGGGGTGATGGAGGAGCCAGCACACATGAGCGAAGACCCCGGTAACATGTGGTCTGCCGGATGAACGCAAGGCTGGCATTCATGTCGGCACCCACACCAGTGCCCGAGAGAGAGGAGGCGGGAGGGGTGGTGGCACGCACGACCGTGGACCCCAGAAAGGAGACGTGATGGGCGGTTCACCACGGTAAGCCTGGAGAGGCGCATGAGGCGTGGGGGCATTGGAGCCAAAGACTGGCTCTGCACAAAAGCTGCCACACCTTCAGCAAGGTTGCCGGCAGCAGCAGCTGCAGCCCTTGCTCTTATCTTTCACTGTCCCGGCCCAGCGTTTCGAGCAGATGAGCGAACTTTGCTCTCCACGCCCCGCTCTCCACAAGGCCATGGCTCTTCTTTTTCCCTCTCCCGGGTCTCCCAGCTACCCCTACAGATTCCAAGTACCCCACTCCCCTTCCCCAGGGATGTGGCCAGGAAGTGGTCGGGGGGTTATCCACTCCCTGTACTACCAACCCGCCCCTCACCCCACCCTGGGATGCCAATGTTGCACGTTTGTGATTCTCTCTCTGTGTGTGTGATGGGCGCCTTGTCCACCCCCTCTAACCGCATTTTGCTGTTTTGCGTTTTGTGCCGGCTCAAGGAAAAAACACCACCTCGCGCTCATGAAACGACCGCTGGGAGATGTAGTTCTGGCAACTTTCTAACCCACTCCCCCCCCCCACGACCTGGCCTCTTTTTCCCTATCACCTGCCCTCCTGCCGGAAGGTGTGGTTGCCTGCCGGGAGGTATTGTTGCCTGGAGAACAGGTGATAGGGAAATGGGGGCTGGGAAGTGGGGGAGAAGTGGGTGGTGGACGCCGCATCATATGTCAAGAAAAATGGAATCTGGCAGTCCCCCTCCACCCCTAAATGAAATAAATAATTACACATTGGCATTTTGCCTCCCCCCTCCCACTTTCTAGACTTTGGGATAACTTTACACTGTGTGAAATGTTTCAAAGTCTCTGGTTCTCCAGATCACCCTTCTTAAGGTACAGGATTGATGCAGAGAAGATTCCCAGAGAAGGAATTAGGATACGGCAAAACTTCTGTGCCGGACTGAAGTATACCCTGTGACGGACACAGAGAGTATACTCTGTTATGGGAGTGTTGTCTGGGTGTGTTGTCTTGGTGTGTGTTGTGTGTCGGAGAGTGTTGTGTGTTGGGGGTGTGGGTTTTGTGTGAGTGTGTTGTGTCATGTTTGATGTGTGTGGCTGTGGTGGTGTGGGTTGTGTGTTGGCTTTGTGTGCATGGGGTTATTGTGTGGGTGTGTCGTGTGTTGGTGTGTATTGTGTGGGTGTGTTGCATCGCATGTGATGTGTCTGGGTGTGTTGTGTCTGTGTTGTGTGTCGGGGTTGTGTTTTGTGACACCTAACACAATACAACAAATTTGGTCCTGGACAACGCCGGGTGGAACATGAAGTAGCAGCAGTGTGGTGGGATGCGGGCCGGGGCTCCCCCAGGACTAGGTCTCTCCTCTGGCCGGGTTGGGTCCCTCACCCGCCGGGCACCCTGCAAGTTTAAAATAAAATCACAGATTTATTCAATTTTTCAACCCAATTTGGTGTAAGACTTTTTGAATTTGCCTCCTTATATCTTAGTGGCAGAGATTCGAAAAATTAATTTTTTAAAGATAATTCACAGAAGTCATAAATCAGCATGGCTAATGGCAAGTTATTCACAAATACCTTTTTGCATCAAGTACTCTTTGAGGGCCCTGTTCTTTGGTTTTATACCTTTTATTCACTTCAAAATATATAAGTAACATATTTTTCTTTGAATAAAAAGATCTGCTAAAAGCAATAGAAACTTTAACGTGGATTTCAGCATAACAACCCTGGTGCTGTTACCTTCAACAGTCAATAGCTACCAATGATGTTGAGTAGACTTCTGCCAAGATGTGTAGTAATAAGACCTTCTGCTACAACCGAGGTTGATTAAGTGAAGAGAACTAGGCCAAGGAAAAGTTAAGCCTGGTTTTTAACTCTTCTCATTTCTTAATAAACCCTTTTTTGTTGCAGTAATTATGACAGAAAATTGTAAAGACTAGAAGGGCAGATGGCAGCCTCGCTAACCCTACTGGGGCTGGAGGATCCCATAAGTTTTATCTTTCACCTTATGAATGAATGTAGCATCGATTGTTGCTCTCCATTTCTGTATACAAAGGGTTAGTAGTCATTCTATAAGCACGTGGTGCTTACACTGAGTGATCATAGAATACTCAGAAACCTGGCAAATCTCTCATTGAAAAAGTTGGAGACAAATTGTATGTTTCTGTTGGACTTTCCTGTTTGTAACCTGTGCCCAAAGCTCTGCAATGCCCAGCCTGATGAAGAAGGGTGAAAACTAGGAAAGTTCACCTTTTATATGATAGGTAAAAGCGAAGGTCACCATTGCTTGAAAGCCAGTCGTATCCAACTCTAGGGTTCAGTGCTCATCTCTGTTTCATAGCCAAGGAGCCAGCACGGTCTGCTTCTGCAGATGTTTCCATGGTCACGTGGCAGGCATGACTAGACACTGGAGCACACGGAACGCTGTTTACCTTCCCACTGAAGTGGTCTCTATTTATCTACTTGCAATTTCTTGCTTTCGAACTGCTAGGTTGGCAGGAGCTGTGACAGAGACAGGAGCTCATTCCATCCTGCAGTATTCGGGTATTGAACTGCTGATCTGCCACCTTCCAGTCAGCAGCTTAGCCACTTGAGCCACTGCAGTAGTAGTTAAATTAAGAAAACAACCACTCCTGATTCTATACTTACCTCCTGTTTCTTTTTAATACTTATCTTGGATTTCCTCATTTCTTTGTGGCTTTGGGAAGCTGTGATTGTTTTAAAATGTAAATTAAAACCACAATGCAAATTAAAAATATCAAGAACTAGTGTGATTTAGTAGATATTATGCTGAAATTGGAGTGAGGAAAACAGCTCTTTGATATGGAGCACATATAATTTGACCTCCCCCACAGAACTGGAAATGTGAGATTAATTGGACAATTTTACATCTAAACCCAAGCTCTCTTGAACCTGCTAGTGATACACATACATTTTTTTAAAAAAAATCCTAGTTTAATTGCTTAAAAATATATTAATTAAAAAAGACTAGAGAATGAAAAAGTGATTAATTGATTTGCAATGCTACCTAAAGCATGTTTACTCCAGAGGTGCATACTGTCTCCTTTTAGGTAGAGAACACACCATCTTAATGTTACCATAATTTCAGGGAAATGCACCCCAATTTTTATTTCTCTTTATTTCCTTTTAATCGCTCTCTTATACTCAATAAAGCTATCTCTTTCACTGTATTTTTATGTGCCATCCACTGTTAGGCTTCCGTGTTGCAACAAGCATTAATACACATCCATTCAAACACTTGTGGATACATAACTGCAAGCACCCTTTTTGATATCAACCACCCTCCCCCCTTTGCATTTAATTCTGTCCATTTCCTTCAGCTAGAAAGGAAATCTAACAGGTGTAATGTTTTACGCAACCACTAGGGGCAAACAACCGGCTCAGCCGTCCCCTCACATAATCCCTACTTTCATGAATGGAACTCTGTATATGGTAAGGAGTCTCACGCAAATATTGTAAGGCAGTTAAAGTATGATTAATTGGTGTCTAATTAATTAATTAATCATGCAGATTTAATTAAAGGGGCCAGAGCCTTATTAAATAATATAAATTTGATTTGTAACATACTCTCTTCTATGTTTTAAAGCAGGAGCCATAATTAACATCCAAATCACCTCCAGCCTCCAAAGGAAACCTCAATTATGTTCTCCTAATTCCCTCTCATCTTCAGTTTTTTGTCACTTATTGTGTTCAATATCACCTGCATACCTTGAGATAATGAAAGAAGGCAGGTCAAAACAGAATTGGGACCTTGGGGAATTCTGCATATCTATTGATTTTGGGAATTCCCATTGTACTTGCCCTAGACAGTGTTTGGGATGAGACAGGATGGATTAATTACTGGGTGGGAATGGAATCCGCCTCACTCTGCGAATCCATTGGTTCATTTGCAACCTGGATTCAAAATCTGGACTTCTGATTTGTGCCAAATTACAATCTTGGCGCCCATTGACACGTCAGAACCTGCACTTGATGAACTATGAACTGTCATTTTCATGTAATTGCCCTACCCATCCTCTTTTGTTCTATGTAATTGACCTGTCTTGTTTCTATGTGATTGACCTTTTAATGTAACAAAAGAAGTCTGGTGCCCGGTTTTTGTTCACCATTGTAAATCTTTTATTTTGTAAAATTGTTAGTTAGTAGTAGCATATAGATGAGTTCCCTCGGGTGGAGGGTATAAAAATCTCCTGATAGAAAATGTCATCAGCGCTCTCTGCACATTCGCACACAATCATTGGAACTAAAAAGAGCTGTTCACTAGGGGAACTTTGAATAGGCAAAAGGTTGAGAATAGGGATTTATCCGGCACCTGACCAGGGACGCTTAAATGCCTCTTCAATAAACCACTTTTAATTTTGCCTAAAATAAACGCCTCCTCGTTCTTGGGAGAAGGGCTCCACCAGCGATTCAAACCGAAGTTGCAACTGTATCCAGTAGCCATTTTTCTGGTAACATTAATATGGCAAGACAGTTTGTCAAGAACTTTCTAACTTCGGCAAATTTAACACCTTCAGTCCAGGAGTAAAACAAGAAGCACTCCTTACTTTTGCACAAAAGTCAACAGCAGAAAATTGTTATCATTTCCCATACACACACAAAAGAGACAGGCTGGGTGATCAAAAAGACACAAGCAACCCATCCAACCATGCTACTGCTAGGTCATACAAGAAGGCATATTTCAAGAATGCATATTTCACTAAAATGCAGAAAATCAGTCTTGCAAATGAACAATATCGTTCTGAGATAAATTGAATTTGGTTTAGGGTTGCAATTTGAAGTCTTTAAGCTATTGACTGTATAGTGCAGTATATTACTAGGACTCAGCAAGGTCTTTTGTCTTAAGCTCTTTGCATATTATGAAATCAGCTCTAGAGCTTGTAATAATGGTGATTAAAAGCTTCTAATTCTATTCTAAGCTCGTATGTGCTTTTTTTGTGAAAATTGCTGCATTTGTATAATGTGCCTGCCAGGGTTTTTTGCTTGTTTGTTCTTTGCATATCATGAACTTTATATATTGTTTGTTATGGTCAACACCAAGCAAATTACTACTACTAATGGTTATACAATGTGCTTTGAGTGTCACTTGGTGAATGGATTTATCCCTAAGCAATAACATTTTCTATCTTTAGTTACACTGTTCCTCAATTGACAAATGAAATTGTCATGAAGTTTGACTTCTAATTTGCATAAGATTGGACAGGATGTTTCATGAATTACCTTTATGTGTTTAAATGGGTATTATACTGTAGTATCAATTAACAGCTCACTTCCAATGGTTGGTAATGTTAGTTTCTTGCACCATGACTCCTAAGATATTTCAGGCAGGTTGGTTGGCTATTCAGGAATTTGTAACCAAAACCAGTAAATAATACCCATCTCAGTTACACTACTTCAGTCTAGTCCAGGATGAATAAATCATTCCAGCATGAGTTGTGTTACCATAGGCAAAAATGTTTGGATACACCTCTAATGTGAGATCTCAGAAACCATGGCACATGAAGAGAAGCCCAATAATTGGTAGGCAACCTTGGCCTACAAGGTTTGGATGCTTTGGGTGGGTCTCTGAAAGTCTGCTATACTAGACAACTGAACCATTTACATTAGCTTTTAATTTTTAATAGACAGAATACTTCTCAGCCTAATGATCTCAGCTCTAGTAATAAGTAAACAAATGCATAGGATAAAGGACTTTCCCCCTGAAAAATGAACATCAACTAGATGTGGGTTAAAAAGATGAACATAGCTGACAGCTTCAGAATGTCGTAGTTCCATTTTTCATCCTCAGTTCACTGTCTCCATTTCCAGGATGCATTTTCTAGGCATTTCTCATAAACTATGAATTTTTTAAAGAATTTCTTTTTATGCATGGCTGGACTCTAATGATGGTCTGCTAAAACCTGTTCTGGAGGACTGGAAAATCTTTTGGATTTTTGGAGGAAAAGGTGGTGGTAGAGTGGCTAAACTTCTGCACCGCAGCCAAAATGTTGTGCGTTCGATCCTGACATGGATCAAGGTTGACTCAGCCTTCCATCCTTCTGAGGTCTGTAAAATAAGTACCAAGCATGTTGGGGGCAAAATGCTAATTAACTTGTGAATCACCCAGAGAGTGCATTAAGCACTATGGGGTGGTATATAAATGTAATTATTATTATTGTTTTTAAAAATCCCAGTTCCCAATTCCACAGCTGTCAAATGCCAAATGCCAAGATCTTGGCCCAATTTTTACTTATTTATTCAAAATGCATTCCTCCTATGGAAGGGACTCAAAATGTGCTGTTTTCCTTTACAGATTTATTTTTGTACTTGTTTTTAACTAATAAAATGCATTTTACATCCATTTTCTCCAAGGTATACTTTTTGATGCACAGTTTTACTCACAGAACTTAGAGTTAACTGAGAAGTGCAAATATTGAAGGATAGCTGCAGTATGTCCTAATGCTCTGTTAATTCAAGAAATACAAATTAGGTATGTTTCCTGTCAACTTATCTTACAGTGTCACATTCAGAAATCTTGTGGTGGGGAGGTTTATAAGAGCAAATTATAGAATAAAATAGATTAGATACTTAGATACCCTGTGTTTAAAGGGTTCCCCCTATAGTTATGACAATTAGTCAGTGATGCCTATTTGATGTCTGTATGCTAGTACAAGACCCATTAGATTAGCAGTTTGGACTTTTTCAGAGTTAGCACAAGGGATTGATCCAATGCCATTTTATTGTAACTGCTTTCAGAACCACTTCTGCAAGAGCCTGATCCATGATGCTGCACTAGTGGAGATTTTCACTCTGCTAGTATTATTTTGGACAAAGGCCTACAGAGCTTTGTAATAAAACACACTCCTTTAATATGCCAACATTCCCACTTACAGCAGAAGCAGAGACATCTGTTAAAATTTAAATTTAAATTAAAACTGACTCTTCACAGCAGCCTGGGGTATCCTGAGGGGTTCCTCTGTGTTGACAGGTCTAGCTAGAGAACAGTTGGATAACCAATCTGAGGAGAATAGAAGTACAAAACAGATGCAGTCAGATGCAGAATCATATAAACAGCATCAGAATCAATAAAATCCATATATCAGTATAAAAGCTGCCATTATTGTGCTGTTCTCAGAGAAAGAAGGGAAGCTTTCTGCAATGTTGGATGTAGTTTTCTCCTTTGGGGCAGATGAGAAAACTGTGTTTAGTTAATAATGTCTGTTGATACTGAGAAAGTTACACACATTTTAAAAGAGCAGAGATGAGAAACTACAGTTAAGAAAACAAACCCACCCAGCTTGACCAGTTCTGGGAAATCTTCTCTAGAAAAGTAACTTTTCCCATCCATTTCCACCCCACTTTGCTCCCCCAACATACAGTCAGGACAGAGAACAAATTGTATATGGGTGGTATAACACACATTCTTAGAACATTCCTGAACAATGGCAGTCATTAATCTATGAGGCAATTGTTTTTAATTAGTTGGAACCTGATCTTAAAGGTGAAGCAAAAAATGAATCAGGTGATGGTGCTTATTTAATGAGGTTTGATTAATTCTTCAGTGTTTCTGTTAATTGCAAACTGTGTTTTCTACTCTTTGTTCTTTCATTTTATTAAACCAGGAATTTTACCAAACTATTATTAGTAATGGGAGCTGGTATTTTATACCCCCAAATTTCATGTTTTATAAAAGTTTTGTGTTTTCAACAGCCTAAGACGTTATCAGTTTGAAGCGGGATGGGTGGTCATCCTCATTTGGGATAACAAAAAACAAAAATAAATGACTGCGATTAAAATATATCAGAATGTTTAAGACATAAAACAAATCACAATTAAAACATATTAATAAAAGAAAAAGCAGTGGTCATATGGCATCGAGGTTAACCCAGTATGACTGCAACTCCCATAATTCCCAAATCAAAATATCCCTATAAAAGTTTATAGTCTTTATAGGTTGGGCATAGACCATCATGGGTTATTTTTGAATTTGTTTGGAAATAAACAAATAATAGCAATTAGTAATAGCAATTACCCAGGGTGTTTTTCTAAATGGAAATGCAATCTGTAATTTGAGTTACAGATTAAAAGAATAAATAATGTGTGAAACAAGAACTTTAACAAACAAGTTACCCATCAGCCTTGGTGATGGGCCATATTTCCTTTCAGGTCTTGAGAACTTGAGACAAGCCCTTTCTTAGTCCAACCATCCTCAAAGCTACTTTACATCTTAACACACTGAAGTGTTCTAAATGAGAGATTACTGGGATTTGAACCACTGCTCTTCTTTGTACAAGTAGGGATGTTGCTGATGGACTAGTGTAAATTAATAAAATTTGCTTAAAAGTACAAAAGATACAAGGCAGGATTGGGGGCATGTGACTCTCCTGATATTGTGCGGATGTATTTCCCAGGATAGGGCCACAGTAGCTTAGTTGTTAAGACATTGAGCTTGCTGACCAGAAGGTCAGCAGTTCAAACCTGAGCAGTGTGCGATGGAGTGAGCTCCTGTTGTCTGTCCCAGCTCCTACCAACCTAGCAGTTCAAAAGCAGGACATTGCAAGTAGATAAATTGGTACCATTTCATTTGGAAAGGTAACCACATTCCATGCACTTTGGTGTCTAGTCATGCTTGCTACATGAGAATAGAATAGAAACGGCAACCGTTTTTGGCAAAAGGTTCAAAAAGCAAATGTTTCAATTTAATTTTTCACATTTTTCAAAAACATGGTAGGTTCTATAGTAGATTCAAAAGTAGATTCAAAGCCCTTTCGATAAAGTTACGGCTTTTCACGTTAATTTCATCAGGAATCTATGGAAAATATACTGTATAGCCATAAATGAGAACCCAAAAGGGAATATATACATATATACATATTTACAAAATTACATAGAAAGACCTCGGAACATAATCAATAAGGCATCATGAGATGAAGATAATTACCTGCTTTCAAAGTTAATAAAGAAGTGCGTCCCAAGCCTCCTACATGTATTCTTTGGTGCTCTTGGACATCTAAAAGAGCTCAAAATCCAGGTGAAATATAAAGGTATAGAACAATAATGACATCATGTAACAGCTGTGAGCATGAAGAGCTCATGTAAAAAGTTCTTAAAGGAAGCAAGCATAGTCAAGTTCCGCATTGAGTCTGTGTGGTTGAAGAGATTTAAAACGGTGGATATAGTAAGCTTCTCGTCTTAGCAGTAAGTTTTCAATGTTGGAGTGTGCGAAAGGCCAAGATCTGACTGTTTCTAGCGCAGCAAATTTAAAGTCCCGATCACTGTGCTGTCGTTCCAAGAAATGTTGCACAAGCGGGGCTTGGGTGTCCAAAGCCCTGATCTTGGATATATGTTCCCCCACCCTGACCTTCAATTCCTGAGTGGTGGCCCCACATAACAAAGATCACATTTGCATACAATCAAGTACATGCAATTCCTTGTTTTACATGTTTTCAATTCTTTAAATTTAAACTTAAAGGGATTGCCCAGGATAGTCTGCAATGGACACAATTTCCACAAGGGGAATGCCCCATAGTGATCAGTGTAGAGTTTTTCAAGTTGCATTGGTAATCTGATTTAGTGTCAATTGTCCAATGGAACAGGTCTTTCTAAGCCCTATGGGGGGTTGGCACATCCTGGGAGATGTCGGACAATCTCCCAATGTTTGTTCTGATGTCTTTCTATGTAATTTTGTAAATATGTAGATATGTATATATTCCCTTTTGGGTTCTCATTTATGTTTATATATTTTCCGTAGATTCCTGATGAAATTAACGTGAAAAGCCATAACTTTATTGAAAGGGCTTTGAATATACTTTTGAATCTACTATAGAACCTACATGTTTTTGAAAAATTTGAAAAATTAATTGAAACATTTGCTTTTTGAACCTTTTGCCTCAAACGGTTGCTGTTTCTCTTCTCTACTTTATTGACTTACACCATTTGGCCCCACTTTTTGTGATGCTTGCTACATGACCATGGAAACATCTACACACAAAGCCTGCAGACAGCGCTGTAAATGGAAATGAGCACTGCTCCCTAGGGTTGAACACAACTGGCTTCTGAGTAAGGGAAACCTTTACTTTATTTCCCATGATTTCCCGCCAGAACAATGAACAAACTGAACACACACCATATAAAACAATAAGTCAAAACAATTAAAAACACTAAAACACACATTAAAACACACATAAAAATAATGTCAAACACTCAAACACTGTCAATGTCAAATGTTATTAAAAATCCTGTCTAAAAAGGATGGTCACCACCTGTCTTTGGAAGGACAAGAAGGAGAAGGTCAACCTAGCCATTGAGGGTAGACATTCTATACAGCCTGAGAATAGATATGGGGAAGGCCCTTTCTCATGTTCCCAACAGAGGTGCCTGTGAAATTATTTTATTTATTTATTTATTCAACTTATTATCCCACCCATCTGGGATACACTCCCACTCTGGGTGGCTCACAATGTTAAAACGAGCAGAACAGACACCATAAAACCATAGGAAAACCCCCAACCACCCAGTCTAATCAGCACCAAGGACCATTAGCCGGAGTGGCCAATGATGGGTCTCCCATTTAAGCTTCAACAAGCTGCCAAAGGCCTCCTCGAAAAGAAAAGTTTTAAGTTGCTTCTTAAAGGATCCTAAAGAGTTAATCAAACACAGCTCCCCAGGTAGAGCATTCCAGTTAGCCAGAACCACCACTGAGAAAGCCCTCTGATGGGTAACTGACTTTCTAGCAAACCTGGGAGTCGGTACTTGGAGTTGAGTTGTAATGAGTTGAGTTGTTTTACAGTGGATGAAGTGGGCTGACAAGCATTTCCCAAGATAAAGGCAGCAGAACAGAGACAAAGGCCTCTCCTGAAGATCTCAGGGACCAAGAAGTCTTATATGGGAAGATACTGCTTTTCAGAAAGCCTGGACTCTAAGTACACAGGACTGTTTGAGTCCAAGCCAGGCTGTTAACTACAGGGAAAGGAGGGATTATAAATCAATATGATTGAAACCATTATCTTACTTGGAATTGGCAAATCCTATCTTGCTCTGTTGTCATTCTTGTTCCAAGAACAACGGGCATTACATCTGGCCCAAATTTTGGACTATTTGCCTTAACCCCAGATTTAATTCCAATTTTATTTTAGATGTAAATAATCTAACCCAGATTATTTTGTATAAACTCTTGTCAAATATTGATGTGGGCCATATAAATATCCATTTATACTTCTTCTTCCATGTCTAGGCCAGACGTGAAACTGACAAAATGAAGCCACCTATTTTTATTAATTTATTTTATTTATATTCAGATTTATATAGCCACTCAACTCACAAAGACTCTGGGTGGAATACAATTTTAAAAACCCTTAAAACAAGAACAACCCCATTAAAACAAATTACCCCGCTAAAACCCCACACATATTAAAAAGAGGAAAATTACTTTTTGTGAGTTCAATCCACAGCTCCTTTCACCTGACCCAGTGTAAGAAAGATTAGCTGTCACAAAGTTGCCATTGCCCAGCATACGCCCAATTCTGGTTAAAAAACAACAACACAATCTTTCAGGAGGCTCTTTCAGTGTAACCCCATTTGTACTTATAGATGTCTTTATTCCCTATGTTATTAATTTCCTATGGTTAATGCTGATCCTCATTCAAAATTAATGTTTTCTTTCCTTAAATATCTTGGGAGAAATATGTATACTTTGTATCACCTTTGTAGTATAGCACTGTGAGATTGTTGTTGTCGTTGACTGCAACTCGTATCCAAGAATGCATTTTTTTCCCTGAATCATATATGGAAAGTGGAGAAGGACAAAAAGCATGAGGCAGACCCAAAGGAAGGTGGAGAGATAACATCAAAAGAATATTACAAGAACACCAAATAATCCCGGTGGAGGCTGGTAGAAGCACCAGAATGAATTTGTTTAAGGTGGATCCCATCTTGCCATGAAGTAACCAACACACTATGATCTCATAGCCATCATACGGCACACATGAAGCACGAAATGCAGGATTTAACACCAGGACTGCAATGGACTGCCACAGCCTTGAGGATATGGACAAGGTGCGCCTTCACAGCCAGTCCATCTGGCAAGGCATCTTCTGCCTCCATGACTATTGGGAGTCTTTAGTGTCTTGCACGGAAGACAAATAAGGAGTTGCAGGAAGGACTAACACAGGTTTATTCAGTGATGGTCAGCATGAACATGTGGTAATGGTGGAGATACCTCACATTATATACTGTAGTACAATACATTTGAATCTTGCTGCACGGTAGCTCATTGGCTGCTACCGGCATGATGTCGTCCTGGTCACGCCCATCTTCAGTGGAGGATCAGTAGTAGTTTGCTATTGCGGGGAGTTCCCGCGGCTGCAGGTGATTTGAGGAATGAGAACCATGTGAGTTGAACACTCGCAGCTGCCCTCTATGGGCAGCTTGCTCGCGTTCCTTTAACAGCTGTGCTACATTGTAATTGTGGTCAGGTTACATTCATACATTTCTTAAAGTAGCATTGTACATACATAACAGAGTCAGAGTTCCTCCTCTGTTCATTTTGCCATTGGGCCCAATATTATGATTTCCAGTGACATTTCCTCCACTGAGGATGACCATTACCCCACCTTAAGGGGCTCATCTGCCTGTAGCCATTGGCCCCTTTAGGGAGTGAGGTTAGTTAACCGCTGCCAGACACTCGGTGTTGAGTCACTGGCTGTACAGTCTACTCCATTACCGTAGCGGGATGTCCAGCTAGACAGAAGTGTGAGATTCTAATCTCATACAGTCAAACCTCTACATACAAATTTAATTTGTTCCTCAAAGTTGGTTGTATCTCAAAAAAATCTTATCTTGAATTTCCCATAGGAATGCATTGAATGCAATTTCCCATAGGAATGCAATGAATTTTGTATCTCAAAAAAAATCTTATTAAAAATGTGTATCTCAAACCTCATTTTTTCTTAGATTTCCGGATGTACCTTGAGTTTTTCTTAAGTCAAACTGTTCTTATCTTGATGTTTGACTGTACTGAGAATAACATTTTAGAACACTGCAGCCAGTTATTTTTGAATAGATCCTTGTGATTAACATCTATCGAGTTGGACTTGACTGTGCGACTGAACAACAACAAAAATGTCCACTGTCAGACACAATAGGTGAAGAAATAAGACACACGGGAAAAAAATCAATGCCTACATTTCCATTAGCAGATGTTTCTGCTGTGTAAAGATCCATGTACACTCCAGGAATAGCACTGTTAGGTGGGTCCAAGGCTTTGTTAACTTTTGTGGAGGCATTCTTGACATACAAACCAACAGCATCCTGTGCTAGTAGATCTAATTCAAAATGGAATTATTTTTTTCATTTTTCATAGTCAAGGCAAAATAAACTATTTCTTTCTCTAATAGGTTGTCCCTCGAGTCCTTTAAAAAAAAATCAGCAGGCAGATTTTATCCTGTTGGTGGTTGATGTTTTTTTTTTTAAAAAAAATCTATTCCCCCCCCCCCCCCTTTTATACAAAGGACAGCAAATTTGTCTTCCTCGCCTTGCATTTTTATTTTTAGAAAAAATTGGTGAATGTTTTTCATTAAGATGGACCCTACTACCTTGCACATAGTTAAGCTGACACTGACTTTCATAAGCAATGCATATGTAAAGTGGATTTGTTTATTGATAGTGCTTTTCTTGACCTTTTCAATATCCTGAACCGTCACAGCCTATGATGCACGAAAAACCTAGAGCAAATTAAACCTGAACTATCTCTGGAAGAAAAAAAATGTGAAATTGAAGCTATCCTACTTTGGGCACATAATGAGAAGGTAAGACTCTCTGGAAAATAATGTTGGGAAAAGTTGATTGCAACAGGATGAGGAAGACCAAATACAAGTACGATTGATCCCATAAATAAAGCCACAGTTAAAACAACTGAACAGGGCTACTGTGGACTGATCATATTGAAAATTATTCACCCCAGACTCACCATAAGATGGAGGCAACTGGATAATGCATAACAACAGCAATCTTTTGCTTCCTGTGTTACCTAGTGGTTTTGCAAATGTGCATGCTTTAATTGATATAAACAGAAATCAGATTATTATAGGATGAAAACAGTCTTGTGGAACAGTCAAAATTATGTCCTAGTAATTATGTATTCACATCCAGAGTTTAGAATAAAAAGATGCTGCAGTTTATATGCACAGCAGGAAGGATATGCATGCAATTTAAAAACGATTATAAAACAGCCTTCCAATTTCACAGTCCCATTATCTAAATTGTTTAAACTGGGGAAAGAAGTCCTTCATTGGACAGCCCATCCAGCCTCTAAGATCCCCTGATGGATGTCATCGAGCCCTTAAAAGACACCCTAGAGTTAAAAGTGTGCTGGCGAACATCAATAGAAGCTCCAAAATTCTTTGGTAACTTTGTCAAAAACAACTTCCTTCAAAGGCACTTACCGTAAAAAATCTCAGGCATGGAAATAATTGTGGGGGAAATGTGAACATTGATTTTGGTGCAACAACGAAATTTGGATGCATACTGTAATTTGCATGAACTGACAACATCAAAGAACTACTTTACAGAGCCCTATCTTTGTTGTATGATTGCTGCCACAAATCTGTTTCATTCTGGATTGGTGCTCAAGAGACTTGAATGCTACACATTTAAAGTTGCAAAAAGAGGCGGGAATCTATTGAGGCATTTCTGGCTGCTCTTCAGCTGCTAAGTAAGACATATGTAGCCAGTTTTGCAATGGCAGAGTACATGCTTTGCATGCAGAATATCGTTCCAGCCCCCCACAATTCCAGCTAGTCCTTCTTGAAACTCTGGAAAATCATTACTAGTCATAGTACTGGGCTAAATGTCCTAATAGTTTGACTCAATACAAGTCATCTTCCACTGTTATGCACCTGAAGTTCAGGTTGCTCCTGAATGTGCCATGAGCCTTGAATACAAAACAAAAGTAATGCCTTTTCCATATTTTATATGAAAAACCCGACTACATTTGCAATTTGGCAGGTTCTTTGATGATTTAATTTGCCAAGATTTCAAGAGGTCGACATGTACAGTTTATATGCCTGGCATGGGTGCTTCCTACCTATTTAAAAGCCCTTCATAAGGTGCCTGCTACTAGTATTTTTTCTAGGCTTTCAGAGAAAGTGAGTCTGATATAACAGCTCAAAAAGAAACAAAGAGATCCTTTCAGCAAATCTTCTAGACCAGGGGTCTCTAACCTGTTTTTCACCACAGACTAGGTTGATGCTAAACAATTTTTTCAAGAACCCATAAGTGGGGGTTGTGGGATTGTACAGTGCCCTTCTGTAGCTCAAAAACAAGGAGGAGGGGCGCAGCCATCTGCCAGCCACACCATTGGACTTGGATAGTGAGGTATCACACTACATACAGGCAGGGGGCAGAGCCCCGCCATAGTTAAGCAAAATGGAGGAGGGGCCCAGCCATCTACTTTCTGCTGTGTCACAAGCCTGTGTTCTCCCTTCATTTGCCAGGCAGACCTGGTGGAGCATGTTGATGGCAGAAGGCTCCCATCAGGGCTCCCAGTGCCACTCGCCCCCATGACCTGGTTTGGGACAGCCCACTGCCCAGTACTGGTCCATGCCTCAGTGGTTGGGGGCCTTTAGTGTCTTGCACGGAAGACAAAGAAGGAGCCGCAGTGAGGGCTAAACGCAGGTTTATTGGGTGATGATCAGGATGAACATGTGGTAATGGCAGAGGTACATCACATTATATACAGCAGTACAATACATTTGAATCTTGTTGCACAGTAGCTCATTGGCTGCTACCGGCGTGACGTCGTTCCAAGTCACGCCCATCTTCTGTAGTTAGTGATAGTGCGGGAGAGTTCCCGCGGCTGCTGGTGATTTGAGGAATGTGAACCATGTGAGTTGAACGCTCGCAGCTGCCCTCTATGGGCAGCTTACTCGCGTTCCTTAACAGCTGAGCTACATTGTAATTATGGTCAGGTTACATTCATACATTTCTTAAAGCAACATTGTACATACATAACACTCCTCCCCCCTAGGATGGGACGAAGTCCCTCAACCATTGTGGCTTGCCGCACGTGCGCCTGGGGCGAGCGGCCGCTTGACTTAGCACAGGGGAGCCGGGGGCTCCTGGCTCCGCGGAGTCCCGTCCTGCAACGGAAAGGGGGGACTCATTAGTGGCTCGGTGGGGACTCTGCGAAAACCTTGCATTGGGGGACGGGAATGGAATGAACAGTTGGGACGTGAACCCCTGCCTACCGCTTGAGGAGCTTGGGGTCCCCCCCAGAACGAATCTCGGGACCGACGAGGAGGCCCTCGTGGTCTCGCCACCCCCTGTTGCCTGTCCGGGAGTTCTAGAGGATTCCCCCCTGCTGCCTGTCTTGGGGGTGTCTGTCTCCGGGGGGCTGGAGCTATGGTATATTCTAAAACAAAAGGGCTGGGGGGACTGGAGGTACCAGGGGCTGAACTGAAACCCCTCTTCTCGCTAGGACGGGTGGGGGACCACTCCGCGACACCCCCCTGGTACTGCAAATCATAATCGAACTCATCCCTCTCTTCCAAAGTATCCTCCTCTGTGGCTGAGAATCCCGGGTATGCATTTGTACCAGCGGATGCCGCTGTGTCTCCCCCTTGGGTAACACGGGTGGGGGAGGACCCTAACGCTGATTCCCCTTCACTGGTGACTCGCCTTCTGAGTTGGTCGGCGTGCCATCTCCAGAGTAGACCCGAGCTAGTCTCGACCCTATAGGATACTGGCCCCGTCTGCTCAATGATCGTCCCTGGTACCCACGCTGGCCCCGCGGCCGCATAGTTCCTGCAGTGATCCGGGTCCCCTATCGCAAAGTTTTTTGGGCTCTCTACCCCTATATTTATATTTCTCCCTTCATCCTCCACCCTGGACGGATCCATCCGGTCAAAAAGTGTTACCGGACGCCTCCTCATGAGGAGTTCGGCTGGCGAAAGTCCTGAAGCTAGGGGGGTTGTCCTATAGCAGATGAGGAACTGACACAGATGAAGGTTCAACTCACCGGGACCCATGCGCCGCAGTGCGTCTTTCGTAGTGCGCACTTGGCGCTCTACCTGACCGTTTGTGGCGGGGTGAAACGGGGCAGCGGTAATGTGCCTGATGGCGTTTCGCTCAATAAACGTCTTGAACTCCGCAGACGTGAAGGTACTAGCGTTATCGCTAACAAGGACGTCTGGCAGGCCAAAGCAGGCAAAAACCTTGCGCAACTGTTTAATGGTCGCCGCAGAGGAGGTGCTGTTCATGGGGATTACTTCCAACCACTTGGAATAGGAGTCGACTATCAGCAGAAACATGGACCCGCGGAAAGGGCCAGCGAAGTCGACATGTATCCGGGACCAGGGCCCGCGGGCCGTGTCCCATTCCCTATGGGGTAGCCGGGACTCCTCGGGCCGAGAGCTCTGGCAGCTCTCACACGTGCCCACTAAGCGTTCTATATCCGCGTCTATCTGGGGCCACCAAAAGAAACTCCTGGCCAGCGCCTTGGAGTGCACTATTCCCGGGTGACTGGTATGCAGTAGCTTCAGTACCTTAGCCCTTAGCTTCTCTGGGATAACTACCCGCTGGCCCCAGAGTAAGCAGCCCCTTTCCAGGGAAAGCCCTACTCTACGCCTGAGAAACGGCTTGAAATGCTCCTCGGGGGGAGTAGTGGGCCACCCTTTCCTAACCCAGGAACTAACTTGGGCCAGCGTCTAGTCGGCCGCCGTGGCCTTGGCGAGGTCGGCCGGGACGATGGGGGGTGAGTCGAGGGACTCGATCAGCAGGACTTGGTGGTCCTGCTCTACCTCGCATGCGGGATCCCCTAAACTAGGGAGGGGAGACCAGGACAGTGCGTCCGCATGGGAGATCTCCTTCCCTGGGCGATAGACCAGCTCATACTGGTAGGTGTTGAGGAAAATGGCCCAACGCAGCATCCTGGGGGATAGAATTTGTGGGGTGGGTTTGCCGGTAGTGAAGATCCCCAGAAGTGGCTTGTGATCCGTCACTACCATAAACTCGCGGCCGTATAAAAAATCGTGGAACTTCTTCGTTCCTGCGATTATGGCCAGGGCCTCCCTATCTGTTTGTGCGTAATTGCGCTCGGCCTTCGAGAGGGACCTTGAGTAGTACGCCACCGGGGCTTCCCACCCGCTCTCCAACACGTGGCACAGGACTGCCCCCACCCCCACTGGGGACGCATCACAGACTAAAACCACTGGTTTTTTCGGATCAAAGTGGGTCAGGACAGCATCCGAGGATAGGAGTGTCTTAAGCAACTTGAACGCTTTCTCCTGCCTGTCCCCCCACCGCCAAACCGCGTCCTTTTTTAGTAGCGCATGCAGTGGCTCCGCGACTGATGCCTTCCTAGGCAGGAAGGAGTGATAGAAATTTAGGAGCCCTAGAAATGACTGCAGCTCCGGTTTCGCGGTGGGACGAGGGGCGTTTTTCACGGCCGCAACCTTGGACTCAGAGGGTTTGATTCCACCCGGGGTTATCTTAAAACCGAGAAACTCGACCTCCCTCGCAAAGAATACACATTTGTCCCTTCTCAGTCGAAGTCCCGCCCTCTCGAACACTGAAAGGACCCCGTCTAACCTCTTTGCTAACTCTAATTCACTCCCCGCCATTATCAACACATCGTCGAAGTATGGGAGAACACCTGGAAGCCCCTTTAAAAGGCGTTCCATGAGGGACTGGAAGATTCCGGGGGCCGAATTCACGCCAAACTGAAGGCGCGTTACCTTAAATGCCCCCTTGTGCGTCACGATCGTTTGCGCAGCGGCAGCAGCCGGGGTTACTGAGAGCTGCTGATATGCCTGCGCCAGAACTAGCTTGGCAAAACACCTCCCCCCATGTAATGTGGCCAGTAAGTGGCTGACCACGGGCACCGGATATGCATTTGGCCGAATGGCCTTATTGATCGTACATTTGTAGTCCGCACAAATCCTGACCTCCCCGTTTGACTTAAGGGCCGTAACAATCGGCATTTCCCACTCCACCGAATCAACTGGAACCAAAATCCCCTGCCCCACCAATTTGTCCAGTTCCGCCTCGATCTTGTCCTTGAGGGCGAAGGGCACTCTCCTTGGCTTGAGGCGGATGGGCCGGATTTCTGGGTCCAGCTCAAAGGAAACTGGGGGGCCCTTGTACGTCCCGAGCCCCTTCTTGTAAACGTCCAGGTGTGCACTGCACACGTCCCGCATTGGGTCAGTCTCGATGGCGTTAACGCCGGACAGTTTGATTCCCAGGGGAGCAAACCACTGCATTCCCAAAAGGCAGCATCTCCCCCCCTTGAGGACCACTAGGGGCAGTTTCTCGGAGTAATTCTTGAACTTCGCCTTGAAGTTCCCCACCCCCAACACTGGGATCCCATTTCCCTGCACGTCCCGTAAGTGTGACTTCATGGCCCGCAGTTTGGGCCGCGCATCTGGGGGAATGCGCATAAACTCTTTTTGGGACAGGATGGAATAGGATGACCCCGAGTCTATCTCCATCCTCACTGGGAGCCCCTGTAACAGTACCTCTACGAAAAAACGCCGGTGCTCCAGGCCCACGCGGTTCACACCTTCCTTGCTGTAGTTGGCTGAGACCTTCCTGGTGCCGGCCGCCTTCCGTTGGTGTGTCTGGGGATGGCTCGAAACGCCCTTGTCCTCGGCTCACCTGCGCCTGCATACTCTGGCGATGTGTCCCTTTCGGCCGCAGTTGTGGACGCCCCACAACCGTCGCAGCGGCGGTCTTGCCGTTCGCGGGTCTGTCGCTTCTCCCCGCATTTCTTTATCCTCTGGACATCGTCGTCCTCGCTGGAGCAGGAGTCCGCCGCCGTGGACGACTCCTCGGACGTTGCTGGTGTGCCGGCGGGCGACTTGGGGGCCCGCCAGGCCGTCTTCGCCGATGTCCACCGGGCCGGCTGCACTGGTGACTTGGCCCTCTCGGACGTGGCCCCTCGGGACTTGAACACTCTGACCCCGCTCCTGGCCGCCTCGGCTGCTTGGGCCTCCTGCAGTACCTCATTGAACGTGAGGCGATAGTCGCGGGTCATCAATTTCCTCTGGACCTCCTCGTCCCTCAGGCCACACAGCATGCGGTCTCGGAGGGCCATGTCCAGGTCTTCCCACTGGCAGTGCACCGCTGCAAGCCTGAGGGCCGCCGCGTAGGCGGACACGGACTCTCCCGGGCGCTGGTCTCGCCTGTGAAATGCGACCCTGGCCGGGAAAATCGACACGGGGGGGCTGGAAATGTTCGCCCAGTAACTCCAGGATGCGGTCGATGGGCACCACGTCCACCTTCCAGGGGGCCACCAGGTTCATCAGGATACGCAGCGTGGCCAGCCCCACCTGGGCCAGAAAGTGGGAGCGCATCTTCGCGTCGTCGTCGACGCCCGCGGCTTCCATTGCATGCCGAAACTGGCACTCGTACAGCTCCCATTGTTCTGGATCGCTGATATCGAACTGGTAAGGCTTGACCTTGGGATTCGCCATCAATCCCACCTTCGTCGCCAATTTAGTGTCTTGCACGGAAGACAAAGAAGGAGCCGCAGTGAGGGCTAAACGCAGGTTTATTGGGTGATGATCAGGATGAACATGTGGTAATGGCAGAGGTACATCACATTATATACAGCAGTACAATACATTTGAATCTTGTTGCACGGTAGCTCATTGGCTGCTACCGGCGTGACGTCGTTCCAAGTCACGCCCATCTTCTGTAGTTAGTGATAGTGCGGGAGAGTTCCCGCGGCTGCCGGTGATTTGAGGAATGTGAACCATGTGAGTTGAACGCTCGCAGCTGCCCTCTATGGGCAGCTTACTCGCGTTCCTTAACAGCTGAGCTACATTGTAATTATGGTCAGGTTACATTCATACAGTTCTTAAAGCAACATTGTACATACATAACAGGGCCCCTGTTCTAGACCTTTGATTTTGCTATGGTGCCTAGAGATTTGTGATCTATTTCTGCCAATGCAGACTTTCCATGTCATGTGATGTGTATTCTCTCTCTCTCTTTCTCTCATTTTTTGTGCCCATACCTGAATACCAGATAATGCTTTCTTTGTTGGGGTATATTGGTATTCAGTTGTGGTGACTACTCTAGTGGCATATGATAATATTTTTATCATCCCTCAGCCTTTTTTCTGATGCTGGTAATTCCCAATACTGGCTGATCTCTTACTAGTCAACTTTCCATAACTACATGTCTTACTTAGCAGCTGAAGAGCAGCCAGAAATGCCTCAATAGATTCCCGCCTCTTTTTGCAACTTTAAATGTGTAGCATTCAAAAGTCTCTTGAGCACCAATCCAGAATGAAACAGATTTGTGGCAGCAATCATACAACAAAGATAGGGCTCTGTAAAGTAGTTCTTTGATGTTGTCAGTTCATGCAAATTACAGTATGCATCCAAATTTCGTTGTTGCACCAAAATCAATGTTCACATTTCCCCCACAATTATTTCCATGCCTGAGATTTTTTTAACCTAATAAAGTAAATGAGCTTATCACTCTGCAGAGCAAGAGGTTAGAGGTTGGTTTCCCCATTGTATCTTCTGGGAGAAGAGGTAGCCTATGTAGTCATAGGCAAGCTGCATAGTCCCAGGATACCCTCAGAAGAAGATAATAGAAAAATTAATTCTATGTATTCTCTATATTGAAAATCCTAAAAACAGTCACCATAAATCAGAACTGACTTGATAGCATGTAATTACTATTATTTAAGTGATCATTCTGTGTGCTTTCTGTTTTCACTAACAGTTTATTTCAATTTCCAGTTACAATCTGAAATTCTCATTTACCAAATTGCTGAAGCTAGTTGACTAAGATCTCTATAACTCTGTGTGAAAATATTCTCCTGATAATAGCATTTGGTTTCCAGGGATACTGATAAACTACAAGCACTCTAAGTAAGAAACTAACATTTCATTTGCTTGCTTGCATTTTAAAAATCTATAAATGCATGCCTCCCTATTGTAAAGTATTCCACACAACTGCATTTTACAAATCTCATTGTAGTTTGGAACCCATAGCTTTTCTATTCATGCCAAGCCTTTCTGTTAACTTCTGTGAAATATGTCTTAATTCTCTTTCGCAACATTATATTAAAGGTAGGCCCAGCATACCTAAGAATTGCAAGTCGTGTTCATTCTGCAATAACTTGGAGCCAGCAGGCATTCTAGAGCTAAATCACATAATCCTAAATTGGTGCTGGCTGCATAGCTATTTCAAGGTTCAACAACACCCCCATAATGGCCACTTCACTGCTGTGCCATATCACTGTGTCCAGCTCTTCCTTAAATGAACAATTCTTCATTTTCTGTGTTGAAAGAAATCTAACTGGCACCGGGGAAATTTGATGAGAAAACCTTGCTGTATGGCTAGCTGTAAAATGCACTCAACTTTTCTGTTCTGCCAGAAACATTTTCTAAGCATCTGCTCCTAACCTATGTCTGTGCTCTGTCTTCCAAATTGGGGCATCTGAAAAGAGGAATGCTATACAGTACAGTGACATTTTCTACTGCAAATTTATATCTTTATGGTAAAGGGACTATAGTGGCTTAGTGGCTAAGATGCTGAACTTGATGACTGGAATGTTGACAACTGGAATTTGGGACTTGCGTGCTGCATGGTGGAGTGAGCTTCTATCTCTGTCCCAGCTCCTCCCAACCTAACAGTTAAAAAGCATGACCAGCACTGGCTCTTTGGCTTTGAAACAGAGATGTGCACTGAACCCTAGAGTCAGATACGGCTGCTTTCAAGCAAGGGCAACCTTCATCCTTACCTATCCTTATGGAAATGGATTTTGAAAATAGTGCTGCTGTCACTGATTAGGAGCTATAAGCATGACAAAATCATCAAGTATTTCTAGCTAAATTGCATTACATGTCTGAGAATCTTGCCGTGTATCCTGACAGTATGTTTCTCTCCTGTGTATTTTCAGTAAATAGGTGGTTAGAAACAATTCCCACTTGTAGTTTTATCACCTGCTACATTGTCTAGTTTTTCCCCACATACAGTATTCTGAAACCTTATAGGACCTTTGTCAGGATGTTTTACAGATTTGTTTTTTAAAAAAATCTAAATTAACTTCAGTAACATAAATCTTTATTACACATAGGAAGTCCATAAGTATATAGAAACCGGTTTTATTCCTCTTTGTTTTCCAAACCATTGTTCACCCAAACACCTAAATTCAGTATGAGTGGAAAGGGTGTCTGGCATTACAAGCAGATATTGTTTACCTATTAATATACTGTACATTAGCCTTAAAGGCAATCTCTTCTCCTCATAGTAAAATGAATAATCCTCAGGGAAGCAAAATTCCATGAGAAAAACAATTGACAGCTCTCCTGCATTCTGACTCCTTTCCAAAAATGCTGCCGTTGATGTGCCTTCTCTTCAGCAAAAATGATTACCCATCTGTCCAAACTAGAAGAAAAGTAGTTTGTAATAGCTGGAATGTTAGGCCCATTATTATTATTAATTGAATGATAACTGGAGACAATCTGGGCCTATAACATTTGTTCTTTTCTTTTCCTTTCCTTTCCATTCTTTTCCTTTCCTCTCTCTTTTTTTTGAAATTTAAGAAGCATTTAATTGCCTAGTGAATTTCTATTTCCTGCAAAGCAAAACCATAACATAAAAGCTTTTGTTTAATATAATCAAACAATTAAGTCAGGAGTTCTGAACCTTTTTAAGCCAGGGGCCAGATAGCCATTTTGCCCTTCCTCCACCACATGGCACTTCCTGGTTTGGTGGAGGCGGTGGGGAGGGCGGGGGCACATGAAATGGTGCCACAGGCTGCATCCGGCCCTGTTGTGTTCTGTAAAGCTGTGCCTTTAACAATGTACCTAGCCATGTGGTAACAATGTAACCTTTCTGTGTGCAACATTATAACCTTCAGCTGTATCACTGTAACCCTTATAAGAGGACGCGAGCTAGTGACCACTAGATGGCAATAGCGAGCGTCCAGCTCTCATGGCCCAGATTCACCCTAGATCAGCAGCGCGGGAAGATTCCCGCCACCTCCTCACCTGGACAAGAAGGGCGTGACCTCCTATGACGTCACGCAGGCAGCAACCAATAGACTGTCAACGAGCCACATTCAAATGTATAGCCAGCTGTATATATTGAGCTACCCATCCGCCATTACCACATGTTCCTCCGGATCATCATGCAATAAACCTGTGTTAAGCCAACCTTTCGGCTGTTTCATTGTCTTCGGTCCCATACACTAAAGGCCCCCAGGCCACAGGTTAAGAATCCCTGGATTAAGCCATTCAGATGAGTTAGCAATATGATAATCCAGTTTCTCAGGATATTCTGTTATGGATGTCAAAGTGGCTGTTGTATGAAAAAGGAATTATAAAGGGAGCTTGGAGAGAGTGACAGCAAAAGCATGCCACATTAATGAATTCCAGTGTATCTGTACGGGTTTAAAAAAGAATCAAAGCTTAGTGCACTACATGTTTTAATAAGTCGGTTTTTCGGTAACATCTCACATGCATAAAATAGTATCTCTGGACATACTCTGCCCATTGTTTCTATGGCAGACCTGCCTGGCAAATAACTAATTACCTGATGGTAAGGACTGCAATTTTAAGTCCTTAATGTTCTGCTAATCCAATGCTCTGTTAATTATGCACTATCATTTTGTTTGTGCCCTGACCTGGTTATGACCCCCACCACAGAAATATGATTAGGTGCAATAGAACACTACGAGCATTCCATTTGTCTGAGTAAGTAGCTTTGATCCATGAAAGTTCACACTGAAATAAATCTGTTAATTTAAAGTGCCATAATCTTTTGCCTTTTTTGATGATTTGTATTGGACATTTTGTATTTTGCATATTGTGTATTTCTGTGCTGCTATTGATTGATGTTTATATGCAATTCTGTACGGTGAATCGTAATATTGTATTTTTGGGGCCGCCTAAGAGGAGGAGGAAGACGCTGAGCGCCACGCCTTTGCCGAGTGCTGCATCTCCTCCCCACTCCACCCCCAGCCATTCCATGCTGCCATTGTTGCACTTTAATTGTAATTCTTAAACAATACTTTATATTGTTGATTATATTATGGCATGTTATTATTGTACTGATTTTTGTATTGATTTACCTTTGTATTACTGTATTGTTATGTTGTTATACTGTATTGTATGGATTTTAATATGTTGCCGCCTTGAGTCAGAGTTGCCCGAGAAAGGTGGGGTATAAATTAAAATTGTATTGTATTGTATAATAGTTAATAAACAGCAGGTCTATTAACTGCTAACTCATCTGGATGGCTTAGTCATTTGATTATATTGATCAGAAGATTTGATGTTATGGTTTTGCTTTGCAGGAAATAGAAATTTGCTAGGCAATTAAATGTGTCTTAAATAGTTAATAAACAGCAGATCTAGCAGCACTGCGGTGGCTTAGTGGTAAAGACGCTGAGTTTGGAGACTGGAAGGGCAGGGTTCGATACCTGAGTGCTGCACGACGGACCTTGGGGACATGAAAGGAGCCTCATTTGGGCATCCCCTGAGCAGAGTTTCTCCAGCAAAAATCCTTTCAACCCAGAGTAATTTCTAACACAAAATTTATTATTTAATAGCAGGCCTGCAACATAAGAGGTCAGATTTATTACTTTGGCTGAATTACAGGGTGGCTCTGCTTCCATTTAATTCAGCATGGAAGAGCTGATGTTGCAGTCTTTTGAGGCAAAAAGGAGGTGGTTTCATTTTGCCTTTGCCATTTCTTAAATGAATCATTTTGAGGAAAGTCACCTACAAGAAGCAATGGTTGTATTCATAAAAAGAGCAGAAGCTGCTATGGATTGGAGCAAGATGTAATAGACTCCTATTGAAAGGCTTTAAGCCCCAACATAATGACTAATGGCCTACTCTTGAGAGCCTTGGCAATATGCTTTCTAGTCATTAGGCATAGGCATTATCGTGGGAGGTTGGTGATGGTTATAATTCTTCTCTTGACATGTCTTTCTGATATAGCTTTCTATCAAGTGCCTTCTGTCACAAAAGGACTTTACTCACAAGTAAGCCGTTCATGCTTCTGAGCTGCCACCCCATGGCTGAGCAACCCAGGATTCTAAATTAGTGTAAATAAGATATCATCAAGCCAAGTAATCACTCCAGGCCTCTTCAGGTATTTTAAAAATATATTGAAATCAAAGTAAGGTACAGAATAAAGTTCATCAGAAGCTTAGAAAGCATTTCAAAATAAAGAAAACTGCTATCTGGGGAAAAGCCATTAGGGCCCTCCCTCTGTCTAAATGAGCTACATGATTGCAGTTCAAAGCATAGCATCCAAGATAGTGTGTGTCTCCTGGCCCCACCTTCAGGTTTTATCTCCTCCCTCAGGGTCCGGCTCCCAGCCATTCCCCTAAAGGATTCCAACCAATGATCTTACAGCATGACATGCCCATCACACATTAGGTTCTATCTCTTCCATTCCAACCCACTAGGCCAGCATGTTTACATTCCAATCTCTCTGGTATTTGTTTCTAAAGGGTCTCCCACACATTGAAATCTCCATCTTGGATGGGGCTAAGGCCCAGGGCGGCAAAATCTCAGGAAAAAGTACAACTCAGAACTGAACTTTTTCATGACACCATTTATCAACTTGGCAAAGCCTGTGTTAATTTTGTTATGTAATGCATACATAGCCCACAAAACGAACGGCAAAGCCAAGAAAGTGCCTTCATTTTGGCAGTTCAAAGTTTGATCTGGACACGAAAAAAGAGGCCTTCAAAAACTCATCAAGAATACATCGCACATAGTTCTCATGCTTTTCGATGTTTTGCCCCTCCTTTCTTTCTGGATAGCTCCTCCAGAAGTCTTCCCAAGAGATGGCAGAAACCCATTATTAATATGCACTTTAACTCCATCCTTTATAGATAGATAGATAGATAGATAGATAGATAGATAGACAGACAGACAGACAGACAGACAGACCGGGGAAGGAGCTCTCACCCTTTATGAGGATACTTCTTGAGGTGATTTGAAGCGCGTCTTTACAGATCTTGATAAAGAGCACGAAATATCTTGTACCGGAAGGATATCGACCTGTTTCTGCTGCAACCACGTTCTTCTTCCATGATGTTTACATAGCCCTCCTGGCTGCCTTAATTTGTACCTTGTACCTCTCTCCTTACCTTACATGGTTTGTTGACATGGACTTTACATGGATTATTGATACGGACTTTCTACATGGTACTTTGGAACTTGCCCTCTAGATATTTTCAACTTTTGCTACGACTTCGATGCGGACTTTATTACTAGGCTCCACTGCCACGACATGTTGTATATTCAGGAAATGTTATATATTTAGATCTCCATTTTCTTCTAAGTTGTTACATGTACTTTTTGGCTTTGCCTTTTGGACTTTTCCCTGGTGTGTGCCTAGCTTTTATAGTATTTCTTCTATTCCTTGTTATCTACATGTTGCTGTTTTTTCACTAGGTTTCTTCCTGGTGGGCTCGTTCACGTCTGATACTTGTTTCATGTATACATATATATTAAAATTCTTTTTACTAGGTTATATATTTCCATATTTTCATATTTTGGATTTCTATTCTGGGTGTATTTTCTCTCCCCTCTCCTATACCATACACCCTTGCCGCTTTTCCTCCCCCGCAACTCTACTGGCAGGAGGTTCCACGAGGCTGGTGCGGACACAGAAAAGGCCCTCCTTCATGTGCCAGAGAGGCGAGCCCCTCTGGCAGATGGAACAGTTAGAGAACCCCTCTAGTTCGCTCTGGTTCTAATCCTTAGAATAGAAAATAGTGAGTAATAGCTAAGGGGAGACATTGGGAGATATAAAACCCGTAATAGCTACTACTGGATAGGAATTACAATTTCTAGCACATTCAAAATACTTAACACTGGCATCTATATGAATGGAAAATAGGCTGAAGCAATGACCAATATTTTATTAGAAGAACTCCAGTGAAGGTTTTGAAAATAATTCATTGCTTTCTAATTGAGTACATTTTTATTTTTCAAGCAGCACTTTTTAAAAAAGGGCAAACATAATGAGTTATCTTTAAATCAATAGGAATGAAAAATGTACTTCTGTCTCTTGGGAAACACTGGCAAGAGTAAACAAATCTAAAAATATTAATTTCAAACCTGGAAGTTAAGCTGTTTCAAAGGCTTAGATTGTTGATGCATTTTACCTGAACAGATAATAATTGCAATGGACACCATCCAGACAAAAAATATCTCTACTCTTGGCAGAAAGCTAACATAAAACATGTTTGCATGTAAGTTATACTTTCCAATTAATTCCTCTTGTGTGTTAATTATACATGAAGCAATTGAAGAATAACCATACCCTTTAGATTTGTTGAATTTTTTCTTCTTCCGTGTCTAGGTCAAATGTGAAACTGCCAAAATTCTGCTGTTCCTTTTGCCTGACCTAGTATGAGAAAGATTAGCCTGCAACACAAGGTTGCATTGGCCGTGGGGAAGTCTGAGCACCTGGGGCTGAAGTGCACTGCAGACTTTAAGAACTGCCACCTGCCGCACCACCAAAGCTCCTTTCCCGGTCCGGCATTGGCCGTGGGGAAGTCTGAGCACCTGGGCCTGGGGCACACCACAGACTTTAAAAATTGCCGCCTGCCACATATCTACTTATTTTGAAGTTGTAACCGTATGTAGTTTTTTGCTGCATTTGTAATATTGTATTTTGTATTTTATATATTGTATATTGTACTTTTGTTTTACTTTTGCATTATTATATTATTATGTTGTCATATTGTATTGTATTTGATATGTTGTTGCTGCCTTGAGTCGGCCTTGGCCGAGAAAGGCGGGGTATAAATTAAAATTGTATTGTATTGTATTACCTGAGAGTCATAGGATGAGACTATGATACATCTCTGCTAGTAGAAGGAAGCTCTACTAGTGAGTGGACATGACTGCCTTTGAATAGCTCAGGTACTCTTACAGAAAAATAAACAGGCACAAATCTATTGTCACAGTTAGATCCCAGAACGTTGGAAGGAGCATCAGAGGCTAGTGACTCCAATTTCAAGGGTGGTGTTAGAATTTTTAGCTGCGCTAGCCTCAGCCTGGTTAAGGTATTTCGCTTTGAGCAGACCTTAATAGGAAGACTTTTTTACAAAAATCTTGGGTGAGGAAATAAACAGGAATAAGAAAGAAATTATCATTATAATGGTAACAGCTTTGAGATTGGTTATTGTTAAAAAATGGAAAATGGATTGTGAATTTGATTTGGATGACTGGTTTAAAGAGACATGGAATATGGCAATAAATAATAGGTTGAGATATGAAAAGGATTCTTTTAAAAGTCTGATTTTAGAGAGATACTTGGAGAATTTATTGAATATGTTTTAGTGAAGGAGAAAAGTGTAAGGGCAGGATAAGAATATATAACATTTTGGAAAGAGGAGTTGTTGTTGTTGTTGTTCAGTTGCACAGTCGACTCCTACCCTTTGCAACCCCATGGACTACTGCCCTCCAGGCACCTCTGTCCTCCACCATCCTCCTCAACCCGCCCAGCTCTGTGCCCATTACATCTACAATACAATCTAGCCATCTCATTTTTGGTCGCCCCTTTCTTCTTTTGCCCTCCACCTTTCCCAGCATCAAGGCTTTCTCAAGTGAATCCTCTCTTCTTATTTGATGTCCGAAGTACTTTAACTTCATCTTCAATATTTGATCTTCCAATGAGCAGTCAAGGTTGATTTCTTTTAAGATCAACCTATTTGTTCTCCTTGAAATTCTCCTCCAACACCACATTTCAAATGCATCTATTCTTCTGTGCTCAGCTTTCCTTATGGTCCAGCTCTCACAACTGTACATTACCACCAGGAATACCATTGCCTTGACTATGCAAATTTTTGTTTGCAAGGTGATGTCTCTACTTTTGACTATGTTCCCCATGTTGCTCATAGCTTGTCTCCCAAGAATCAGTAGCTTTTTTATTTCATGGATGCAATCCCCATCAGCAGTGATCTTTGATCCTAAGAAAGTAAAATCTGTCACTGCTTCTACTTCTTCCCCATCTATTTTCCACGAAGTGACAGGGCCTGTTGCCATTATCTTGGTTTTCTTGATATTAAATCTCAAGCCAGCTTTTGCACTCTCCTCCTTCAACCTAAGCAAGAGGTTCTTTAGGTCTTCTTCACTTTCTGCCATTAGGATAGTGTCATCTGCATATCTCAAATTGTTGATGTTTGTCCCAGTGATTTTAATTCCAACTTTTGATTCATCCAGCCCTGTGTTGTACATTATGTGCTCTGTGTATAAGTTAAACAGGGTGACAAAATGCAGCCTTGTCTTACTCCTTTTCCTATTCCAAACCACTCCGTCATTCTGTATTCTGTTCTAACTGTTGCTTCTTGACTCATATACAGATTTCTCATGAGGCATATAAGGTGTTCCGGATATTCCCATCTCTTTAATTACTTGCCACATTTTAGTGTGGTCCACACAGTCAAAGGCCTTGGCATAGTCAATGACACAGAAGTAGACTTGCTTCTGATATTCCTTTGCTTTCTCCATGATCCAATGTATGTTGGCAATGTGGTCTCTAGTTCCCCTGCCTCTTCTGAACCCAGCCTACACTTCTGGTAAATCTCTCTCCACATGGTGTTGCAGTCCATCCTGTATTATCTTGATCATAACCTTGCTAGTGTGTGGGATGAGCGCAATAGTTCGATAATTTGAGCATTCTTTGGAGAGAAATATATAAATAAAATGTCATAAATATTTACAAGAAGATATATAGTGTTCCAGGGGACTGAGGTGACTTACTGGTTAAGCAGCTGAATCCAAGTTTTACACAACAGACTGAACCCCCATCTCTGTCCCAGTTCCTATCAGTTCGAAAGCAAGAAATTGTAAGTAGCTAATAGGTATATCTTTGTTGGGAAGGTAAAAGCATTCTCTATATTCTGGTGTCTAGTCACACCTGCCATCATGACCACAAAAATGTCTGCAGACACAAATAGCGTTGTCTCTTTGGCTGTCAATGAAGATTAGCACTGCACCCTAGAGTAGGATATGACTGGCTTTTGAGCAAAGGAGACTTTTACCTTTACAGCATCCCACAAAGATGGTGGGTGCATGTAGTAGTTTATATATTTTTTTATTTTTATGTTGTTTTGGGTATTTAAAGATTTTGTGTTGAGTTTTTTAAAATACATTTTATATTTGTATGCTGTTGCTTTTTTCTTTATGTTTTATGTTTAGTGAAAAAATAAATTTTAAAAGCATTAAAATATCGGGTGAAAAACTACTAAAGAACTACTCCATCTTAAACCTCATCCTGGTCACTTCTGGGCAGGCAAGGTTCTCTGTGTTAAAATAGTTGTATGGCAGTCCACTCTTACAAGTGCTGTTACTTACCTCAGACCAATCCTGTCCATGTCTAAAAGTAAAGGTAAATCTTGCTCGAAAGCCAGTTGTATCCGACTCTAGGGTTCAGTGCTCATCTCTGTTTATAGCCAAAAAGCCAGCACTGTCTGCATCTGCAGACATTCATATGGACATGTGGCAGGCATGACTAGACACCAGAGTGCATGGAACACTGTTTACCTTCCGACATGGTCCCTATTTATCTACTCGCAATTTCTTGCTTTCGAACTGCTACGTTGGCAGCTCACTCCATCATGCAGTACTCGTGTCTCAAACTGCTGACCTGTTGAGTCCGGTGCTTGAATAACTATTCCGACCAGCAGGATCGGGTCAAACACAAGTGATTTATTATTCAGCTCATAATTCCGGACTGGGAAACATGTACAAGGTGGCTGGCTTATATACAGCGGGAATGGCAGTTATACAGGTTGATACATTTTTGGCGGGCTTCTGGGGAAGTGGGAAGTTTGTACTGACGAATCAGCTATTCGGACAGACCTTTGAAAATGGCACCCTTGAAAAAGGTGCACAATAACGTGGTAGACATTACGGCGCTCAAGCGGCTATAACAAATAACGCTTGGACACAACATGACCTGATGACCTTCTAGTCAGCGTCTTAACCACTTAAGTCGCTGCAGTCCCTTCCTGTCCATGTCTACTCACATGTAAATCCTTTTGAGCTCAAAGAGAATTTCTCTTAGATACCAAGGCATAGCATTATTACCTGAGTTAGTTACACCATTTATAGGCCACCTGTAGCAACCAGAAGTTACCTGGGCATTGGTACATTATGTCACAGCTTATATTATAAAGGTAGGAAATTCTCCATTCTGAGCTTCTTGTCATTGTCAATTACCACATAGATTAACCTTTGAATAAGTCTCCTCCTTCAAACAGGCATTTTGAAGATGAAGTTAAAAACCAAGCAAAACCCTTTACTGAAAACATTGCCAGCAGGACTGTCACTTATAAAAAGATACATTAATCTTTACTGAAAGAAAAGCATCCAGTAAATGCGTAGTGTGGGTTGAGAAACCTTTTGGTATTACTGCAATTTGTCAGAGAAATTGTGTTTTCTGTTTCTTGTGTTCACACACTCATTTCTAAAACGATTGGTTTGCTTCAAGTCATGATTTTGTACATCTCAAATGGCCTGAGACAATTCTTCAGATATTTCTTTCCTCAACACCTGCTTTCTGGATGTCAAAGGGTTCATACAGAAACAATTTTTAATGTTGTTACCAGCTTCTGGGGGTGGGGATGGGCATAGCATAGCCAAGGCCAAACATTTGAAATAGGTGCCTTTGCTACTGCCTTCTTGTCATTGGCTGATCATACAGATGAATGGAACTGCTCCATTTCTTTCAATATTTATTTTGACCAAACCACATCCAACCACTTCTACTAACTGAGCCAAATATTCCAGTTTGAATTCTATGTTCTTTTTTTGGGGGGGATCTCAATCCCCTTTTCCTTAAATGAAAGTATAATTACCTTGTAAATTCTGGAACACTCATGCAGATGAATAATATTATTGGATGTGCTTTACTACATGATACATCAGAAGTTTCATATGAACAAAGAAAGGTCTAGCACAGCCTGGGGGAGGCTTCACTAGATTGTTCTGTGATCACATGGATGCCTCTGACATGTTATATGAAAATACAGGTCAATAATTCCATAAGGCATGACCTGGTGCAACCAAACCTCACCTGAACCTCCATCTATTATGTTGCATCCACTTTATCTTGTTACCTTTTTGTCTGTGTTAGAATCCTCTACTTGTGGAGTTATAGGCATTCATGTCTTGCACTTGAGTTATATAAGAGTTACCATAAATGTGTGAGTCTGCTTATCTGTGATAACATGATCTTGTTACCTCTCTGGTACTGCTTGTTTAATGTCTGTTGTTACATTAAAATCAGTGTTGAGTACTTTTTGCATTTCTATTCTCCCTTATTTCTGTTTCACCCAATCATGGGCATGACTATATCTGCCTGTTCAGGTAGTATTCTACTCATTGGAAGAGGCAGTCTACAGTCTATAGGGGGACTGCGGTGTCTCAGTGGTTAAGATGCTGAACTTGAAAACTGGAAGGTCGGCAGGTTGGCATTTTGAGACCCGAGTGCTGCATGACGGAGTGAGCTCCCGTCTCTGCCCCAGCTCCTGCCAACCTAGCAGTCTGAAAGCAAGAAAATGCAAGTAGATAAATAGGGACCACTTTGGTGCGAAGGTAAATAGCGTTCTATGCACTCTGGTGTTTAGTCATGTCTGCCACATGTCCATGGAAACGTCTGCAGACACAGACAGCATTGGCCCTTTGGCTATAAACAGAGATGAGCACTGAACCCTAGAGTTGGATACGACTGGCTTTCAAGTAAGGGCGACCTTTACTTTTATCTTACAGCTTATAAAGGTTTATGCCAAATGAATCCTCTTAGTGTTTAAAGTGCCATGACACCATTTTTTGCTTCTGATAAAAGACTAACACTGCTGCACCCTTCCCAAAAATAAAATCACTCAGAGTGACAATTAGATTTGAGATGCACGAATGAATGGTGTCTGATCTCACAGGCCATCACATAAAGTAGAACGATATTCAGAACTTCTTATTTGGTGTGTGTGTGTGTGTGTGTGTGTGTGTGTGTGTGTGTGTGTGTGTGTGTGTGTGTTTTTTTTTAATGAAACTCATGTCCTAACGATTGTGTTCATGGATCTAACTCTTACGAACAGGTACATAAAATAAAATAACTTAATTTCTACATGGGTATATAAAAAGACATAGCATTCAGTAATTTTTCTGCTGAAAGTGAAGGTCACCCTTGCTTGAAAGCCAGTCATACCTGACTCTAGGGTTCAGTGCTCATCTCTGTTTCATAGCTGAAGAGCCAGCGTTGTCTGCTTCCGCAGACATTTCTGTGGTCATGTGGCAGGCATGACTAGACACTGGAGTGCATGGAATGCTGTTTACCTTCCCACTGAAGTGGTACCTATTTATCTACTTGCAATTTCTTGCTTTTGAACTGCTAGGTTGGCAGGAGCTGGGACAAAGACCTCCAGTATTTGGGTATTGAACTGCTGACCTGCCGCCTTCCAGTCAGCCACTTGGGCCACTGCAGTTGACATTTTTTTCCTGGTACTATCTTGTTATTTCCATGATACTATATCACATGATAAGGATTGTACAGTTACTAACATATAGATAATGATATATATCACTGTAGGGACTTCAATTCAGATACTGTGTAAGAGACAAACCAATCATCTGATATGGGCATCTTGGTGTGTTTTTTTTTAAACTTGGGGTGGTGGTGGGGGAAGAGACCTTCAGGCTACTGAGGAAAAAATTAATTGTTTGATCCTCACACCTTCCTGTCCTCAAAAAGTATACAAATGTCTTCTCAAGCTTATGTATCCATTTCACAATAAAAACTACCTACTGGAATAGAATAAGTTACCATGACAACAAAAAACTATGCATCTTTGTAACAAAACAAAAAGCCAAACCAGAAGTGGGGAAATAAAATGCATTATTGATTGTGAAATAACTTTGAAAAATACAAAATAAGACAAATGCAAACAATATGGCTTCATTGCGATAGATGGATTTTCTGTTCTTTAAGTACCACATTACATGTCTAGCTTTTAGTACTTCTCCATTTTTGAGAATACCATTATGGAAATCTAGCTAATGATTGCACAAGGACTTTAAAACCTAAACTATTAATGGTATGGGATTTTAAGAGCCAAATGGTTCATGCTATGGCCAACAGAACAATAGCAAAATTAAGTAAATATTTTTTATGGAAATCATGAAACCATCAATGGTTATAATAGACTTAGCTGTCCAGCATTTTGATTGTTTATGACAGGTGTTCTCAATATTTTTCAGCCATGGGAGAGGCCACACCCCCTCAGACAGCTGAGCGGGCCAGACTGGTTGTTGCCCCCATGGTAAACGGGGCCGTAAAATGCATCTGCGGCTGTCATAAACGTGTTTACGATGCACATGGACTCATTTACGGCTGTCATAAACATGTTTACACGACCCTAAATGAGTCCGCAGCTGATTCCGGTGGTGCAGGCAGGGGTGGATAGAGCAAGGTCGGGGGCTGGATTATTTGGAGCCATAGGCCAGATCTGGCCCACAGGCCATAGGTTGTGAACCCCTGGTTTAGGCTTGTTTATACTGTATATGCTAAAAAAAAATTTCTTCACTTCCTCTTTTACCCCTTCAATTTTCAAGGGAGATAAAAGGTTTTTGTCTTGGCACTTCTAACGGCCTTCACTGGCATTATTTTGTGCTTTTGTAATATGTCTCTGATGTTATCTTTCCATCATCCTCTTGGTTTGACTTGTGGTCTTTGTTCTTCTCTTTTCATATATGTCGTGTACATAACACATTCTCTATAACACAGCATTACAGTTAGGGTAATTTCAGACCTCTGATTTGAATCACATTCAGATAAGCCATTTTAATACCCCAAAGTCATCCACCATTCCAGTATTCACTCAGAAGCAAGTATTATTTTTTTACACATGGAGAGCTATAAAAATATCCCCAGCTTTCAGCCACTTACCATGAAGAAGCACGGCTGAGACCATAACTGTTCCAACAAATCTTTTGTATTTTGCCTTTGGGGTACCTTTTTGTCCTACCAATATAATATATTAGAGCAAAAATATGTCACACATAATTTTTCAGTGAGAAATAAGCAGAAATGACATGTTTTGATTGTCAGTAGGTCAGCCACATTCAGAGAAAACACTGGGTTTCTTCGTGGATTCAGGAAATACAAGTCCCACTAATACCACCCTTAACCCCATTCCTAATCCTAACCCTTTTGCTAACCCTTCAATATATTGGAATTCCTATAGGGTTACTAAATATCCCCCAAGTTAGTGGAGGTTTTTATATCTCTCTGGATGGAAGTATGTTGCCATGTTGGGGAAGAAGCTTCAGAACATTTCCCCCCAAATAGTTTGAGAAGCACAACCTTATATTTTTCATTCCACTCCCATTGTTCCATAGTTTAGAAATGTGCCTGCGTCCCTGGAAAGCTGGACTGCAACTCAGCATTTTTACATTATCTTCCAACCCTGATTTAATAAAAAAAAGTGGGGGGAGATATATTTCACTTAAATAGTCCTGGTGGTGCAGTGGTTAAATTGTTGCACTGCAGCCAAAACATTTTGATTTTGATTCTGATGGTGATCAAGCTTGACCCAGTCTTTCATCCTTCCAAGGTTGGTAAAATGGGTACCCAGCATGTTGGGGACAAAATGCTAATTAACTTTAACCCTTCAATAAATGCTAATTAACACCCAGAGATTGCACTAAGCACTATGGGGTGGTTGATGAGTGTAATTGCTATTGCTATAAATCATAATATAATGACGACTACCTCTATGGGGATGACATAGGCCAGTGATGGCAAACCTTTTAGAGACCGAGTGCCCAAAGAGGAGGAAGTAACATGCAGGCAAGCACCGTGCATGCATAGACACCCATATGATATTGCTGGGGTGTCTCCAGCAACATCATGTGGGTGTATGTGTATGCATAGTTCTTGACCGCGCACCACTGTTGCCTCTTCCATCTCCTTGGAGGGGTGGGTGGGGGTGTCTGGTTGCTTCACCTCGTCCCCACCCCTGCCTCTTAGGTGGGATTTCAGCCTCCCCTCTTGCCTCCTTATTGGTGGAGGGAGAGGAGGTGGGTGGGAAGCAGTGCCGCTATTGGCACCAGCAGCATGGGGCATTGCAGGGTGGGGTGGAGCTTGCCTGTGATGGTGCGTATGTTGACAGAAAAGGCTCTGTGTGCCACCTCCGGCATGTGTGCCATAGGTTCATCAACACTGACATAGGCTTTGATTCTGCTGTTTTCTTGGGAATAGGCACCATTTCATCTCAGCATCTGTTTTCAAAATAAAAATAATAAATTGAGTTTTTACAGCATGGGTGGGAAACCTATGGGCAGTACATGGAGGAAGGATTAATATTGCACCCTGTATGTCTGGTCTGCCAGGAATCTCTCTCTCTCTTTCTCTCTCTAACACACACACACACACACACACACACACACACACACACACACACACACACACACACACACACACACACACACACACACACACACACACACACACACACACACACACACAGAGTAAGAACTGCTTTTGAGAAAACACAAACATCATGTAAGAATTGCTTTTGAAAATAATTTTTAGGCCCTGTGGGTGTGTGGAGGAAATGTTGCCTTGCTTCTAACAGCCCAATATAAGGGTGTAAGACCCTCACAAGGTCCCATTTACTGTTTTTAAATGGTCATTCTAAAGGCACAAGCTGAATTTCTGTTTTGAAATGCCACTGACCCCTTTCTTTTCTTAAGAAACAATTTTTGGGGATGGGGATTCTAGTTGTAAATATTGATATGCTGGTTTTGACCTTTAATGCCCTATATGGCAGTGGGCCAGGATACCTGAGAGACCGCATCATGCCAAGAGTGTCTGCCTGTCCAACCAGAGTGGACGGGAGGGGCTCCCTAATTGTGCCTTCAGCTAGAGGGGCCCGCCTCTCTAGCACATGAAGAAGGGCCTTCTCTGTGTCCGCACCAGCCCTCTGGAACCTCCTTCCAACAGAATTGAGGCTACAGACAGAACTGCTGCCCTTCAGGAAAAGTCTGAAAACCTGGCTGGCAGGGGAGGTGTGGGGCCTTAATGGGAATATGGCTCCAGCCTGTTGGCTCATCCCCAGTTAGTACTTAGTTAATATCCCTCCCTTTGTGTTGTTGTATCCCCCCATTCCCTTTTATTTCTTTTTATTCTTTTAATTGGGGTGGGGGTAGTAGGGTGGGGAAGTGAGTGGGTGATTTGGGATTTTAAAATTTGTTTTTATACATTTTTAACTGTTGTACGCCGCCCTGAGTCAGGTTCTCCTGATTGGGCGGCATATAAATTTAAATTTAAATAAATAATAAATCCTAAAGTATATCTCTGGTACTGTTATGTCCGGCCCTTATAAGCACAAGCCCAGACAACGATGAACAAAACAGTAACAAGTCTTTATTCTACAGTCTTTTAGAGATGAGCTTGCAAGATGTTCCCGGACACAGAGATGGCTATACAATCCCAGTAGAATCACTCCCTCCAGATTCTTGCCATGTAGGAGGCAAAGGCTAGCTACCATAAAAGTGTAGCATGATTATGGTTTCCCCATGCCCACCGGGCATGGAAACGGCCCTTGCAGAGGCCGCTTCGGGAGAACGCTCCTTGAGCCGCGGGCTCTGTGGGCAGACAAATTAAGGGGGGTGGATAAATGATAGGGTTTGATTCACCCAATTTCCTGACCTGACCAGCGATCTGCTGAAGGAGCAAATATCTAACTCGGTTACCCATTAGAGTAAATCACTCATCTCTAGGTCTCAGTGTAATCTTCGGCACAAATAGATGCCATGTTTGCCCCTGTCTAATCCTTGGACAATGGGGCTTCCTATGTCAATGTTTATCCCTGTTAATTAACTTCCCCAGAGAGATTCCCAATTAACCCGAGTAAACAAGTGATGTGATTTCTGCCTGATGACGGTTTTGCCACCGTTGCGCTTTTCCTTCTATATATACTGAAGCTTTCCTTCAATAAACTACTGATCTTATCCTCCTCCATGCTGCCTCGTATCATTCCTTGATCAGTCTCCTCCGGGACCTACGGCCCTCAGCGGCCCCGATTCCTACATCTGGTGACCCCGACATGATCTACTCGTGAGTAAGAGCGGTCTTCCTCAGAGTAGCGATCACACGGTCCGGTTCTGTGCTTGAACCGTGTCCGAATCGTCCCGGAGGACAGCGCGGCACTCCGCCCGGCAGGCAGCCGAACGGAGGGACGGCCTGCGGTGAGGCAGTCCAAAGAGGCATCCTACAGCTTGCTCCTGACTTTCGAGGCGGCTTGCGCCAAAGGGAAAAACGCGTTCCGCTCAGGGCAGCTGTGAGCCCCTGACAGCGCAGTGGCCACCGAGGGCCCGTGGCCGCAGTCCACGCTCCGAGCTCTACCCAGAAGCGTCGTCGCCAGAACCTGTTGCCTGCCAAAGATGCGTCGACTCGTCCCGAGGAGGAAACTTCGGAGGACCCATCACAGGTAATATGGGGACCTGTCCTCAGTGACAGCGTCCATCTGCTAGCCAAAGAACTCGTGAGGGAGAGTTCGACATCCTGGCCAGGGTATTTAATTTGCGTTTTCACAGCGGAGAGCTAGCGAGACTTTTGGTGTACCTAGGGGAACACTGCCTGCTTTACCCAGAAGTAGGTACGTTAACCCTTGAGCTCTGGGATCAGATAGGAGACTGCATTCAGCGACCCCCGAAAGTTCCGAGAGGCGTAATTCGCACATGGGCTAAATGTAGGAAGCTCTTAGCGGAGTTAGAGCCAGTCCGGATAGAGGCCAAAGAACCCCCAGATCTGCCAGATACGCCAGCCGAACCAACGGCGCCTACGGCACTCTATCCGTCACTCCAATTTAGACAGAGTAGTGTAGGGAGCTTTCCCTCGGTGACAGCTGCAGACGTCACCGACGGAATGCAAGGAATGAGGAGCGCAGGTGCTTCTCAGATAGCAACGCGTTCCCTAGCTACCAAAAGTGCCCTTCAGCGCACAGTAGAGGAAGAGCTCAGGAAGGGGGAATTGCCAGTAGAGGAGCTAGCAGAGCTCAGTCAGATATGTCCCATACACATGGAAATGGACGCGCTTACGGGCGCTCAGCAGATAGTACACTCCCCAGTCCCGTATAAGCTTCTCATGGCTATACGGAAAGCCATTTCAGAAACTGGGCTCCAAAGTCGTTTTACAAGGGGCACACTTCAGCAAGTGTGCGAGAACACCATGTGGATTCCCCATGACTGGAAAGCCGTCATGCGGATGATGCTCACCCCTAGCCAGTATTTAATTTGGGACAGCGAGTTTCGCCTTGAGGCACAGACAAGGGCTGCTAGGATGGGAGGCGCAGTACTTCCTGACCAGTTATATGGTTCAGGTGCCTTCGAGCCCATCAATGCCCAAATCAACTTGCCTCTCGCCACTCTCCAGATGTTGGCCGAGGCCGCCTTTAGGGCGTTTTTCAAAGTCCCAGCAACTGGCAAAGCGGCTAAAAATTACACCGCTATCAAGCAAGGAGCCCAGGAGCCCTATATGGATTTCATCAATCGCCTGGAAGAAGCAATTAGCAGGCAGATTGACAATGAGGAAGCCCAACAAGAGCTCATGATGAAGTTAGCCAAGGACAATGCCAATTTAGACTGCCGTAAAATCTTGCAGTCCCTGGGCAATCGTCCGGATTTGACCCTTACGGACATGATTAGAGCTTGCGCCGACATTGGCACAGAATCCTACAAGATGGGATTGCTAGCGGCAGCGGTGCAAGGGGGCAGAAGACCAAAAGGAAAGACCCAAGGAGCGTGTCACAATTGTGGCAAGGTCGGTCACTTCGCTAGAGAGTGCCGATCCAAGGGAGGCGGACAAAAGTCCGGCCGCTCCAAGGCTCCGAAACCCAGTGTCCGAAGTGCAAAAGAGGCTACCATTGGGCTCGAGACTGTCCGAATTCGGGAAACCGGAACACGGGCATGTCTCTGGCCCCGGTCCAAACAGAGGCTTCCCTCATCCAGAACTCACCAGAACTAGACTAGATCCCGGTCACAAGCCAGGCATTGCGAGGGCACGGGCCAGCCCCAAGGGCAGTACAGGGTTAGAATTGACTTGTCAGGCAGACGTTACATGTGACCTGCCAGGCACGGTCTATCTAGTGGACTCCCAGTACATGGGTCCACTGCCCAAGGGCTTTATAAGTTTAGTTTTGCCCCGTAGTGTAGCTGGAGCACACGGAATTTTCATAATTCCAGGAGTCATTGACTCAAACTTTTCAGGCATTCTCCAAGTCCAGCTTTGGACTCACCTGCCCCAAACAATTCACAAAGGAGACACCCTAGCGCAACTGATCATGGTTCCTTGTCACTCGCCAGCAGAGATCCAGGGAAGGCCCAGTGACAGCTCCGAGTCCCGGTCAGAGGACCGCTCGAGCGCCAGTGAGGCAGTGCAAGGATACCAGGTCTTAGCGACAGTGGAGACCAACATTGAGTGGAAACAGCGCCCGGTTATTGAGGTATTTTTGAACAATCGTTCATTCTCAGGCCTGTTAGATACCGGAGCAGATGTCAGTGTGATAAGCAGGGGCCAGTGGCCGAGGGAATGGGCCATTGAGCCGGTCTCCGATGTGTGGGGGGTAGGCAGAATTCAGGAAGCGTTTAGGAGCCGAGAGTGGGTGACGGTCACAATCCCAAAGGCTGACGGCACGGCGGTAATTCGGCCGCACATTCTTGACGTGCACATCAACCTTTGGGGGCGAGACATTTTGCAGCAGCACGGTGCTACGCTTACCTTTGGGTAATGGCGTTGCCACTTAAGTGGCTCACCGATACACCGGTCTGGGTAGAACAATGGCCGGTAGTGGGAGAGAAATTAGTCGCCCTGAAACAGCTAGTGAAAGAACAGCTAGATGCAGGACATATAGAGCAGTCCACGAGTCCCTGGAATTCGCCAATTTTTGTCATAAAGAAAAAGTCGGGGAAGTGGCGACTCCTCCACGATCTCAGAGAGATCAATAAATGCATACAGCCAATGGGTCCGCTTCAATGTGGCATCCCGAATCCTAACATGATTCCCGAGGGGTGGGAGATTCTAGTCGTAGTTCTCTAGGATTGCTTTTATACAATCCCCTTAGACCCCCGGGACCGGGAAAGGTTTGCCTTTACGGTGCCGGTTGTGAACCACAGTGAGCCTACGCAGCGTTACGCGTGGAAATTTTTGCCACAGGGCATGCTCAATTCGCCCACCCTGTGCCAAATTTATGTTCACAATGCACTGGCAAGGTTTTGAAACCTTTACCCAAAAGCAATAGTTTGTCACTTCATGGACGATATTTTGGTCGCGGTGCCGCAACTCGGCAGCGAAATGTTTTCTGACCTCCAGGCCAGCCTGGGGGGACAAAGGTTTACTCATTGCCCCAGAGAAAGTGCAGAGAACCGAGCCCTTCTCATACTTGGGTCATCGGCTTCTCCGCTCTTTCGCAGCACCAGTTTTGCCTCAGATCAATTTACAGGACTCAGTCACCTTAGTTGAGTTGCAGCAAGTCTTAGGTAATATCAATTGGGCCAGACCATATTTTCGTTTGGATACGGATCTTTTAAAACCACTCTTCTCGCTGCTAACTTTAGGTAAGCAGCCGGCAGACCGGATACACATTTCTCGAGAAGCGCGCTTAGCTCTCGAGAAAGTGAACCAAGTTCTCAGCCAGAGGTGGGTAGATAGGATCACCCCAGGGCCATATGCTCCGATCCTGAATTTGTACATCGTACGGTCGGGATCCATGTTCACCTGAGCGCTCGGCGTAGATGCTGAGAAAGGGGCGAGTATCGTGGAGTGGGTGTACCTTCCGAACACCTCCCCACGAAACATCGTTCCTCCCCAAGAGTTGGTCTCCGCGGTGGTCTACCGCGGAAGGCTGAGAGCTAGGGACATCTCAGGGCACGATTTAGCCAAAATTGTAGTCCCGTTCACCAAGGAACAAATTCAGCAATTGATGCAGCTTGGTGACTCGCTTCCAATCGCTTTGGAGGGATTCACCGGATGCTTGGCATACCACTTGCCAAAAGACCCCAGACTTGTCTCACTTCAAACGCAGACAGTCAGCTTGTTCGAATTGCTCTCGCTGGTTCCGCTTCAGGGGGCCAGGACAGTTTTTACTGATGGTGGTCGCACATATGGTGTCTTGACTTGGCAGGAGGGCCAGGCTTGGCGCACGCTGTTAACTCTTCCACAAAAGTCCACACAGCGGGCAGAGTTGGCAGCGGTGAACCTTGCCTTGCGCACCTTCGCCAAGGAGCGTTTAAACATCATTACCGACAGTCAGTATGTCAGGAATTTGCTTCACAGTCTACCGGGAGCCTACATTACTCCCGCGATAGACAAGAATCTGCTTAGTCTGTTTCTCACTGCTCAATTTCATTTGCGAAACCGCACGGAGCCGCTCTATATTGCCCACATCCGAAGTCATCAAGACCTACCGGGTCCGATTTCCGCGGGCAATAGCAGAGCGGACGCGGCGGCAAAGGAAATTCAGCAACGTTCAGTTTTGGGTGTTTTTACTACTCCAATTCAGAGCCATGCATTCTTTCATCAGAATGCCAAAGCGCTCACCAGACAATTTAACCTGCCACTCTCTCAAGCCCAAGGCATAGTCCGCTCTTGCCAGCATTGCGCAGGGGCACCGGGGGGGGGGCCCTCGTGGGGGGTCAACCCACGAGGGACAGAGGCTAACCAGGTGTGGCAGATGGATGTCACGCATGTCCCGCAGTTTGGCAGATGGCAGTACATGCACGTTTGCATTGACACTTTTTCTCAATTCATTTGGGCTACGGCGCAGAAAGGGGAGACTGCTTCCCATGTAGAGCAGCACCTCCTTTCCTGCATCGCGGCGATGGGCAAGCCGCGGCAAATTAAAACCGATAACGCCCCGTCCTACAGCTCCAGGCAGCTGGCGGCCTTCATGGCCACATGGGATATTCAGCATACTTTTGGCATTCCTTACAATCCGCAGGGGCAAGCGATTGTGGAACGGGTCAATCGGACGCTCAAGTCCTATATTGACAAACAAACAGAAAGGGGGGAGCCACCAGCCCTCCCCAAGTCACAGGCTCAGGCACAGCATTGTCTGAATAAGGTATTGTTCACGTACAATCACCTTAATGTTTTTTCGGATTGCACGCCACAGGAGAAGCACTTCCGCCGTTCGGAAGCTCTCCCGCGACCGATGGTCCAATACCCGGTGCCACCGGACCCTTCCTGGAGGGGCCCGGCGCCGCTCATAACCTGGGGGAGAGGGTATGCAGCAGTTATGTCTCCTACAGGTGTCGTTTGGATTCCAGCTCAGTGTGTCAAGCCTCACTTGGAACCGCATGGCATGGACCCAGACCGACCAGAGTCCGATCCCGGAGATGGAGGATCTCACCCTGACCGACAAGACCTGCCGGAGGAGACGGCCACCGACAGCGCCGAGGATCACCTGGGGGATGGTCAAGGCTCTTTGCAGTGAGGCCGAGGACGCCCTCCAACGTGAGGAGAGGGAGCCGACACCGGAGAACCTCATAGCAGCAGTCTTCGCCCAGATTCATGCCAACTCCATGGCAGTCACCATCATCCTGATCCTTTCCCTGTTTTGCGGGGGAGGCGTTCAGGCTACCTTGTTGAAGGCCAACGATTTGGTGCCCGGCGGAGACCTCTCTGCCAGGATGCAGTACAACATTTGGGAAAGGTTGGCGGGCCTCGTCAACCAGTCCGATTTTTGCCTGAGACAGGACATTGGTTCTGCCTCAATCTTGAGCACTTGCCTCATCCCAGTGTGCCACTCTCCAGGCGCATACCCCCGGGATGGGGATTGGCTCGTGAAGAGACTCTTCAGCCCATACAACCCAGCGGCTTCTGCAGAGTACGCCCGTTGGGAAATGTGGCTCACAATGACTTTGCCAGCTGATGCAGCCACTCTCCACACTCCCCGAGTGGCGGTCAGCCCGAACACTACTTGTGCTCGAATGACTGGCTGCTCCTCAGTCGGTCGAACCCAGTGCCGCTGCCTCTACGTCGGCAGCAGCAATTGGACTTGCAATAACCCGGTCAAGCGTGGTTCACTGTATGCTCATGTTACATTGCCATCCGGTTGGTTCGTCACATGTAATCAGTATGCTTTCAACTATATCCTGCAAATGTATCAGATTCCACATGTTGCCTTAGTCGTTTGACACTGTTGCTCCCCACTAAGGATATGGTTACCCCAAGCACAAATGTTTCAAATGTTCCCGTACCCATACGGCACACTCGCACCACCCAGTTAGACAGCTCATGTGAGAGCAGCTTTAGAGTCATGAGTCCAGCCGAATATGTCTCGTTGGCAGTCAGTATTATCGGCGTGCCAGGCTTAGCCGTCGGCAACGCTCGGAGGATTAGTCGGTTGGCTTGCGGACTAGCCAAAGCCATCAACCATACCTCCTCAGCGATCGCGCTGCTCAACCAGGAGCAGGCGGAGCTTCGCCATGCCATACTTGACAACAGAGCGGCTATAGACTACCTCTTATTGCTTCATCATTTGGGTTGCGAATCTTTCCACGGTATGTGTTGCTTCAACCTTACTGACAACTCCCGCAAGGTCCAGAATCAGCTCACGGCCCTCCACACCATAGTTGAGGGCATAAGGGAAGGCTCGGCATGGGGAACTTGGTGGAGCTCATTGTGGAATTGGATGTGGTCGTGGATCCCATGGGGGTGGCTCCAGACAGTACTCAAGGTGGTTGTGGGGGTGATTATATTAGGCATTGCCATATGCTGCTTTGTACAATGTATTCCCTCACTGATCAGGAGGTGCCGCCCCAAGAAGGAACCCCGAAGCGTCGTTCCCACTCAACAGCTGATGCCGCTCCTACGCAGGGTCGCCGGTCAGGCTCTTAAATAAAACAGAAAGGGGAAATATGGTTTCCTCATGCCCACCGGGCATGGAAACGGCCCTTGCAGAGGCCGCTTCGGGAGAACGCTCCTTGAGCCGCGGGCTCTGCGGGCAGACAAATTAAGGGGGGTGGATAAATGATAGGGTTTGATTCACCCAATTTCCTGACCTGACCAGCGATCTGCTGAAGGAGCAAATATCTAACTCGGTTACCCATTAGAGTAAATCACTCATCTCTAGGTCTCAGTGTAATCTTCGGCACAAATAGATGCCATGTTTGCCCCTGTCTAATCCTTGGACAATGGGGCTTCCTATGTCAATGTTTATCCCTGTTAATTAACTTCCCCAGAGAGATTCCCAATTAACCCGAGTAAACAAGTGATGTGATTTCTGCCTGATGACGGTTTTGCCACTGTTGCGCTTTTCCTTCTATATATACTGAAGCTTTCCTTCAATAAACTACTGATCTTATCCTCCTCCATGCTGCCTCGTATCGTTCCTTGATCAGTCTCCTCCGGGACCTATGGCCCTCAGCGGCCCCGATTCCTACACATGATGGAGGAGACCCAGGCTTAGCACATATCAGGCTACCTGTACGGAGTGGGAAGTGTAGTCCGGTCCAGCCCCACCCTTGTTTACTCATGGGGCTTATATAGTGTCTCCTCGGTGGTGGCTCCTTGATACAAAGTAGCGACCCACCGGATAACCATAACTGACCAATCATAACAGAGTATATATGTATTTTACCAATGGAGAACAGGATCCAAAACTGTATCCAATCACAGGGCTTGGATTAGCATAAGGAGTGCACCCTGTGCATGGGGTTTTCGCACCACTTTAGGTTCCTAATTTGGATGGCGGGAAACTACCATTTTCCTCCTTGCAAGGTGCTGCCCGCGGTACTTGCAAATGTGTCTTAATACACAACAGGTACCAAGTGAAAAACAACAACAAACTATGCTAGCTAACCTTACATTTGTCATCTACCTTGAACTGAATGAAATGTTTGGGTATTTAGGAAAGTTCTCTTTCATTTGCCCTAAAACAGCCACTCTGTGACAACAAGACGCATTTATAATTTTAGATCAAAGCAGATGTAATTTCAATTGTTGCGAACAACCATGAGCCTCCCCCCTTTTTTATACTAGTAGGCTGTTGTTGGACTTTTAAAAAAGGATTCAGGGCCAACAGCATCAATGCATGCAGCAAAGCCTTGCATATCACTAGTAAAAAATTAAACCATTAAAAAGAGAAAAAATATTATTTGTTTACTGTGGTTAAAAATAAACATCAAAACCAGTAAACTATAAAACCATGAAATTCATACATAAGGAGTTATAATTATAAAACTATAAGAATGAATACAATTTAAATGAATGATTGAATAAATGGATAGTAGTCAATTACTGGGCAAGTGTATCATATTTTATATCTGGACTGTATACTTAGGCTTTGAGGATTTATACAAATGAGGAAAAAGGAAGGGGTAAGATCAAAAATAAATATAAATCTTCCTTTTATTAAGGTGTTTTTTCAGTTACTTGCTTTATTGATCAGAAAATGAATAGCTTGAAGCCAACACACCACTTTGATTAGAAAAGCAAGGAAGCAGCAAGATAAATAACATTTAGCCATTTGCTGCTGTATGTATGGCCTTTGCAATTGCAGACTTTTGGAAAATAAGTTTCTTTTTTGTAATGTATTAAGTGCTGGTTCTTAGTTAAGTTATTGTCTGATTTGATGTTTTGTTTTAACGATTACTCAAGTTTAATTCTTTTTAAATTGTAGATATATTGTACATATATTTTACATTAATTTGGTCTTTTAAATTTTGTGACTCACCTTGAGTCCTTCATCGGGAGAAAAGTGGCCTATAAAGCAAACAAGCAAGCAAGCAAACAAACAAACAAAATTTAAAAAGCAACATAAGTTGTCCAAAACCATCAAGATGATAGCCATAGACATTGATGCATCTTCTGAGACAAAAATGCACTTTTCGTGTGTGTAGTATTGAGGCAAGTCTTAAGGCCAAGGCAGGTCACAGATTTCTACAGATAAGAACACACTTGAGTCTTGCTCAGGTTAGGCTTCAAGAGAATCTCCGGTTCTGGAGGAAGCTGCCAATGATCGTAGAAAACTTGTTATCTTTAGTAAGATTTATTTTACAGAGCAGCATCCTATAATTGACAGTACAGTGAAGCTAGGTTAATGAAAGCCACTACCATAATTAGCTTTCTTTGGAAGCCATCCTCAATGTGTTGCATAAGGTTAAGAATTTGACCACAACATGACCTGCCCGGCCTGAAGCCTGTTTGCTGCTTCATGATCTTTCCATCAATAAATTCAGAAATATGATTGAAGATCATTCATTCCAGTGCCTTATAAAGATGGCAAAGGAGTGACACTGGTCAGTAGTTTTTTGGATCATCTGGGTCTTTGCCAGGTTTCAATAAAGCAACAACACTAGTTTGTCTCCACAATTTAGGAATATTAAACTCATCTATGCAGCTGTTTGTTAATTGCAGAAGCCATTCCAAAGTGGGAGGACCAAACTGTTTTATCTGCTCTGTTCCTATGCCATCGATACCTGCTGCTTGATTTGGTTTCATGCTGTTTATAGCTTCCTCCAATTCAGATGTCACATGGATGGATTATAACATCTCTGTACTGCCAATGTGGTAAATATACCACTCTGAGCAGCTTAAAAATAGTAAGAAATTCAAACAATCATACAATAAAATAGCATTTAAAGGAGATCAATAAAACATCTCACAGGATCAGCATCATTAAAGCAGTTAAAACATGTACCCAGTCAATCTCCCCATATTATAAAACATGACAATCTTGAGATTTCGATCCAATCTTGAATATCACTTTAGTCACATTTAAATTAATATGATGGTCTGATAGCTGCTACAGTCTGACAGCTCTCTTCTTTAGGATTGGATGCATATTACATATTTCCACTCCCTGGGTTATTGTGTCTTCCATATTTGTTGACTTATACCTGTTGACATTTGATAAATTCCATCTCTACAGCTTGAAAAAACTCAGTTTGGAATAAAGCTGTCTTAATCTTTCCTTTTCAACAAACACCATTATTCACGCACATCATTCCAAGTCATTATAATTTGAGCAATGGGATCCTCCTTGTATGTTCACTTTTTAAATACATCTGCTCTAACTGAGTGAAATTTAATCCATTAGCGCAGAAGTTGGTCTCTCTTGGCCAATCAAACTGCATCCTACTCTCCAGCATATCCTAAATAGGACTCATTAAAGTTCTACATCTGAAACCATACTTTTTATTTATTTATTTCTCTTCTCATCCAAGACAAAAAGTAGTCTAAATTTGTTTCAGAGCTTGCCTGGAGGTGCATATGCTATCCTCATTATAAGTAGTATAATGTTTACAAGAAATAGCTTGTGGTAGAATCCTATTAGCAATTTATGATTTTGGAAAGGAAATTAGTCTTGCCAGCAAATTGTCACTCATTAAGATGATCTTGGTTGCATTCCTTTGTGTGAGCCTGATTAGAGTAATCCCTAGCAACATTACCAACCTCTTGTTATTGACCAGCAGTTTGCCACCAGGACTAACTCAATTTCCCTTATACAAGCACAAATCACCAATAAGATTCTGGCCACCACTGGTGCACTGCCACTGCTTCCTTCTCCTCCTCCTTCTGCCATTTCTATGAACATCATTAATTCCTGCCAGAGGATGGCTTTGCTTTTTGCATTTGAACGCTGTTCTGAATATTAGGACAAATTGATAAGTGTGAACCATAACTTACCAAATTGCTTCAAAGGTAAATTCCATAGCACACAACCAGATATAGAAAGCAAGAGTGCTTTCAGATGGAGGTAGTATCACTCAGAAGATGAATGCTACAGCTGTGAGCTAGTCATTCCTTTATTCCCTCAGTGGATTTTTGTATGTGTGTTTGTAGAAACAGTTTTTTAAAAAGCAGTGGAGTAACATAGGAGTATAGGACATGGTAAACAGTGTTCTGGATAACTACCCCTAAAATTTGGTGGCTCTAGATACTTCACTTTTATATATAATATATCCCAAAAATATAGAGAGTAGCAGAAATCAGTGTACCAAAAAGCATTAGCATGTCAGGCAATGAATGCCAAAGGATGCTGGATTTAACAAACCTACAAAAACAGACATATACTTCAGAATGCCTGCTATTCCTAGACCTATTGTTCATTGCAATATACCAAATGCACAATACTTGTTTAGATGTATGAGTGCTTTGACAGTTTACCTCTGAAATAACAATTCTTCAACTGCAGAATCTTTTAAAAGCCTTCAAAAATCAGTGCTGTAGAGAAAATCAATAGCAGAACTTAGTGTCCAAATTGTACAACACTTGCTGAGAGCTTAAAACAAGTTTACAGATACTGTATAGGAAAACTTGTTTTAAGCTCTCAGCAAGTGTTGTACGATTTGGACACTAAGTTCTGCTATTGATTTTCTCCACAGCTTAAAACAATTTTACCTACTGTATACCTGAAATTGGGCGGGGGGGGGGGGGAGTAATTCTTACTGAGTGTACTATTGCTTATATAGCCATGACTTTGGCCATCACTGATATTTGATTTCACCCTGACTGTTTGTTTTTCAATAGAGAAGTTACCAACAAAACTCTTGCAAAACTCCAAAATTTTAGTTGCCTTTTTGGGTCCAGATAATACCTTTCATTCCTGAAATATGTGTAAGGTGTGTCTCAGGAAATCTCGAAATAAATTGAACAGAATGCAAACTCATTTAATAGAAGCCTGCAAGCGAGTTAATCACACCACTTGCTCTGGATGACCTGGTTGTGTCCACCATCTAAACATGGAAAAAGTGAGTTGTCTGATTAAATGGGCTGTTGTGATCACCTGAGAGACAAATAGGAAAAATAGAAATAATTTGATTAAGAACAGTGACCTCTTCTCTCTCTCAATTTTTTGTCTGTTATTAGTATGGAGTTCTTGTGATCACCCATTTGGATTGCTGAGCTGATAAATATTAGCTTAAATGAGCAACACTACATTATATCCAGCCATTCCTTACATTATGTATTTTAGGTGTAAACCAAACATGAGCCCTGATGGTCGAACATTGTTAGTTCGGTCCTGACAGGGTTCCAGAATGATTCATCCTTCCATCCTTCAGAGGTTGGTAAAATGAATGCCCAGCATGTTGGGGGCAAAATGCTAATTAACTTGGGAATTGCCCAGAGAATGCACTGAGTGCTATGGAGCGGTATATAAATGTAATTGCTATTGCTAAAAACAAAAATGAGAAAATTGGTAGTTGACGAAGTATAACTTCTCTACTGGCCAGGTAGTTGTGAAATATTCTGACATATAGTCAATTTAAACCAGTCAGGCCAGGTTATCCTGCTATGTGATAGAGTAGAGCATACTGCCAGCGACTCAATGCCGAATGTCAGGAGGCCGTTAAGTAACCTGACAACCCTGAGGACTAGCAGCTTTGGCGAAGTCCACAAAGAAGGGTGATGGTCCCCAAGAGGATTAAATCCCACTTGAATCCATCTTGATGGAGGGCAGCAGCTTCATCAATACTGGCCTGGGGCTGAGAAGGACTTTGCATGACAAAAGGGCTCAGGACCAGAAAGTGACACAGCTCAATCAGTGGCATGGGTGTCATGCTGTGATCTGGAAGGCAGATAAAAGGCCATAGTATTATATTCTCAGGACAGTCTTCATGGTTGATTTCCATGATGATCACCAATATTCGGAATCGGATATGGTACAAGAAGAATAGTCAATTTAAGTAAAGCTCTCAAATTTTGAGAGCTATTCCTAAATAAGGGACCCTTTCTGTCTATACTTTGTATCAAAGAGAACCATACCAGCTATTGGTTTGGGGCAGAAAGATTAACTACTATTTTGACCTTGAGATTCCCTGTGGGTTCCAAAGTTCTGATGGGCAAATCTTGATACCCTACCACCACCTTAGTGATGACTGAGAGTGTTCTTGTGTGTTATTCTGAGTTTGTGTTACTTTTCCTACACAGGTTCATTTGTAACTGAATAATTTAGTTTAAAAATTTGCACTTGTCATCACATCCCATTTGCTGGAGAGTGTAGATTAGACAATAAAAACAACAAATATGTGATCTCATGAATAGGGCTTTGACCTCCATGTAGTTGGGATTCCACCTGAATTGCCGCCCTCCTAGCTAAGCAAGCCAGGATTTTAGCTTGCTGTAAGTACGGTAGCACATAGGAAATCAAACACTCTAGTCATCTTCTTGAATTTTAAAAGTATATTCTAGTATATTGTAGTAAAAGCAAGTTACAGCAAGTTTTAGAAAGCAAAGAATTATTAGCCCTCAAAAGTTCAGAAAACACATTAAAACAATGAAAGCCTATCTCCTGGGGGAAGGCCTGGGGCCCACTCTTAGCTTAAAAGCCCCTACATGGCTTACTCAATGTTGAGCACCGGATCAAGAGAGAGTTCTGCTCCTTCCCTCTGAGTTTTATTTCCTAACACATGTTCCACCCTCTTGTCATTCCCCTAAAGGAATCCAGCCAATGACTATACAGTATCACATGTCTATCAGACTTTAAGTTTCATTTCTTCCAAACCACAAAGCTAGCATGTTCTGACTATGGAATGTGCCATAGCTCCCCTCCTCCTACCCCTCTCCCACCCCTGCTTGGAAATCTCCAGGCTAAGCTCAGGCACAATCAATACCCTTTTAGTATATGGGACCAAAGACAATGAACAGCCGAAGGGTTGGCTTAACACAGGTTTATTGCATGATGATCCGGGGGAACATAAGGTAATGGCGGATGGGTAGCTCAATATATACAGTGGCTATACATTTTGAATGTGGCTCCTCGACAGTCTATTGGTTACTGTCCGCGTGACGTCATGGACGGTCACGCCCTTCTTGTCCAGGTGTAGGTGATGGCGGGAATCTTCCCGCGCTGTTGTTTGCTGGTGAGTCTGGGCCAGGAGAGCTTGACGCTCGCTATTGCCACCCGGTGGTCATTAGCTCGCGTCCTATTGTAAGGGCTACAGTTAAGCAGCTGCTGGTTATAATGTTACACAAGCATGGTTACATTGGATACACGTGAATGGGTACATTGTAAAAGGTACAGTAATAGAACACAACATCCCTCCCCCCTAGGATGGGACGAAGTCCCTCAGCCAAGATGGCTTATTGCAAACGCGTTTGGGCCGCGATGTGGGCTGACCTGCCCCAGGGGCGCTACTGTTTCCTCATTCCCTGGTCCCTTGTCCTGAAACAGGAGAGGGAGACTTGTTAGCGGCTTGCCGTGGTTTCGTGGTTTTGGGGGAAGGGAAAAACTCCATTGTGGGCAGACCGGAGCCACTCGGGGCTAACGAAAAACCCCTCTTCTCGCTTGGATGGGTGGGGGACCACTCCGCAAAACTTCCCCGGTTCTGAAAATCAAAATCTAACTCTGTTGGGGTATCCGTATAAGTGGGGAGATCCCGCGGGATATCTATGAGATCGGCTTCCCTTCTCTCTGCTGACCGATCCCGCAGGATATCTACGAGGACAGATTCCCTTTCCTCCCCTCTTGGTGGGGACCCATGGCCCCCCTTTCCTCCCCCTTGGGCTGAACGGGTGGGGGAGAACCCTAACGCTGAATCCTGTTTCCCGCGGTCCGTGCCCTGCTCGCCGGGGACCCTGCGCCGGAGCTGGTCTGCGTGCCACCTCCAGAGTAGACCTGTGCCGGTCTCGATGCGGTACGAGACGGGACCGGTCTGCTCTAAGATGACGCCCGGTACCCAGGCCGGACCCGCGCTGGCGTAGTTCCTGCAATACACGGGGGCACCCACGTCGAAACTCTTTGTGTCCTCTATCCCAATGTTCTTCCCCTTGTCCTCTACTCTCGTGGGGTCTATTCTAGTTAGTATGGTGGTCAGTTTCCTGCGCATAAGCAGCTGCGTGGGGGAGTACCCTGACACTAGGGGAGTCACTCTGTAACCTAGCAGGAACTGGCACACTTGATGGTTTAGGTCCCCGGGCCCCATGCGCCGCAGCGCGTCCTTGGTGGTGCGCACAAGGCGCTCTACTTGGCCGTTTGTGGCAGGGTGAAAAGGAGCGGAGGTGATGTGCCGAATGGCGTTGATTTCTGTGAATGCCCTGAACTCTGAGGACATGAAACAACTTGCGTTGTCGCTTACGAGAGTGTCGGGTAAACCGAATGTGGAAAAAACCCTCCGCAAGTGCTTTATGGTTGTGGCCGTGGACGTGCTTGTAACCGGAATGACCTCCAACCACTTGGAGAAAGCATCCACCACAAGGAGAAACAGCGTCCCACGGAACGGGCCAGCAAAGTCTACATGAATCCGGGACCACGGCCCCTTCGCCGCGTCCCACTCCCTGTGAGGCAGGCGGGCTTCTTCTGGTCTGGAGCTTTGGCAGGGTTCACAAGTGCCGACCATGTGCTCGATGTCGGCGTCTAGCTGGGGCCACCAGAAATAGCTCCGTGCCAGGGCTTTGGAGCGCACAATTCCAGGGTGACTGACGTGCAGGAGTTTGAGTACCCGCGGTCGTAAGGACGCCGGGATCACTACTCGCTGGCCCCACAGAAGGCACCCCCTCTCAAGGGACAACTCTAACTTCTTTCGAAAAAATGGCTCGAACTCTGCTGCCGGGGAGGACGCTGGCCACCCTTTCTGCACCCAGGAGCTAACCTTTGCTAAAATGTTGTCCTTGCCGGTCGCCTTGGCGATGTCAGCGGGCAGTATTGGGGGCGAGTCGAGGACCTCTATCATCAGCACCTGGTGGTCTGGCTACTCCCCGCCCACGTGGCTGTTACCCTGGGGAAGGGGGGACCTCGATAGAGCGTCCGCATGGCTGATCTCCCTCCCGGGCCTGTACACTAACGCGTGCTGATACGCGTTGAGAAAAATGGCCCACCTAAGCATCCTTGGGGACAGGATCTGTGGCGTGGGCTTATCTGCGGTAAAAATGCCTAGCAGGGGCTTGTGATCAGTTACGATTGTGAAGGGGCGGCCGTACAGGAAGTCGTGGAACTTTTTTGTTCCCGCAATTATCGCTAATGCTTCCCTGTCAGTCTGGGCGTAGTTTCTCTCCGCTTGGGACAGGGACCTGGAGTAGAACGCTATCGGGGCCTCCCTCCCGTTTTCCAGCACATGGCACAGCACCGCCCCCACCCCCACCGGGGATGCGTCACATATCAGGACCACTGGGCGCTTGGGGTTGAAATGGGTGAGGATGGCATCAGACGCTAGAAGCTGCTTTAGCTCAGTAAATGCCCTCTCTTGCTCATCGCCCCACTTCCATGCCTCGTCCTTTTTAAGCAATCTGTGCAACGGTTCAGCCACGGCTGCTTTCCGGGGAAGGAAAGAGTGGTAAAAATTCAGCAGCCCTAGGAACGACTGCAACTCGGGCTTGGAGGTGGGGCGAGGGGCTTTCTTGATGGCGGCTACCTTAGATGTGGACGGCCTTATTCCCTCAGGAGTGACACGGAACCCTAGGAATTCGACCTCGGTTGCGAAGAAGACGCATTTGTCTTTTCGCAGTCTCAACCCCGCCTTTTCAAATATCGCTAGAACCTTGCCCAACCTCTTTGCCAATTCAGCCCGACTTCCCCCCGTTATCAAGACGTCATCAAAATAAGGCAACACCCCCTCGAGCCCCTTCAGGAGGCGTTCCACGAGTGACTGGAAAATCCCAGGCGCCGAGTTTACGCCGAACTGAAGGCGCGTCACCTGGAACGCCCCCTTATGGGTGACTATGGTTTGTGCAGCCGCTGCGGCTGGGGTCACCGAGAGCTGCTGGTAGGCTTGTGCTAAGTCGAGTTTAGCGAAACACTTTCCCCCATGTAACCTGGCCAGCAAATGGCTGACTACCGGCACCGGATACGCATTAGGGCGAATGGCCTTGTTGATGGTGCACTTGTAATCAGCGCATATGCGCACCTCCCCATTGGCCTTTAGTGCTGTTACAACTGGAGTTTCCCACTCCGCAGAATCAACAGGAGCAAGAATCCCCTGGCCCCTCAATTTGTCCAGTTCCGCCTCTATTTTGTCCTTGAGCGCAAATGGCACCCGGCGCGGTTTGAGTCTTATTGGGCGGACCTCCGGGTCTAGGTCGAAGGCTACTGGGGGTCCCTTAAATTTCCCAAGTCCCTTTTTGAAGACTTCGGGGTGCGCGTCGCACACCTCCTGAATCGGGTCAGTCCCCACGGCAACGGCGTGCACCCCCCCCCAATGAACAAACCCAGGGGCTGGAACCATTGAGTCCCGAGGAGGCTGCAATTCCCTCCTTTAAGAACAACTAGGGGGAGAGTCGCGGCGTGTTTCTTAAATTGGACCTGAAATTTCCCAACCCCCAACACTGGAATGCAGTTCCCTTGCACGTCCCGTAGCATGGACCTCAAAGCTTTGAGTTTGGGCCGCACGTGGGGGGCAATTTTCAGAAACTCCTTCTGGGGAATGATGGAATATGAGGAACCCGAGTCAATTTCCATCCTAATGGGGGCCCCTTGTACTAGTACCTCAACAAAGTAACGGGGGTGTCCCGCGGACATGCTGAACACCGGCGCGTCGTCCTCGCTGTCGTCGGCGATGCGGCCCACGCCGTCTCGCTTCCTCATGGCCTGGGTGCCGTCCTTGGGTCTCGTCGCGCGGTCTCTCGAGCTCTTCCGGGCCTTGCGCCTTTTCCTGCAGACCTTGGCGATGTGCCCGCGGCGGCCGCAGTTGTGACACTCGGCCTTTCTGAAGGGGCATTTGGCGCGGTCGTGGTTCGCTCCACAGCCGTCTCAACGCCGGCCTTCCTTCCGGACCTTCTGGACGTCCTCGTCGTCGCTGCTCTCCGCGGACGACTTCGAAACTCGCCGGGCCGCGTGCACCGAAACGTGCACCGAAGTCTCTGCCTTGCCTGTCTTTGGGCGCCAGTCCTGGAGCTCCTGGACCCTGGCCTTCGTAGCTTCCGCGGCTTGTGCCTCCTTCAGGACCTCCTGCAACGTGGGGGGTGGCTCCCGGTTCATCAATGTGCGCTGAGTTTCGGCATCGCTCAGGCCGCACAGCACGCAGTCTCTTAGTGTGATTTCTGCGTTCTCCCATTTGCATGGGCCGGCCGCCAGTCGCAGAGCCGCTGCGAAATCGGCGACCGTCTCCCCGGGCGCTTGGACTCGCCTCCAAAACGCGCTCCGATTGGGGAACATCGCCGTCGAGGGCCGGAAGTACTCGCGCAGCATGTGCATGAGCTCTTTCACCTTGAATTCACTCGCCCTCCTCGGCACGATCAGGTCCACCAAGACCCTCTTGGTGTCTGGCCCCAGCATCCTGGTGAATATGGCTCTTTTCTTTGCCTCATCCGTGACTTCGGATTCCACCAGGGCTCCCTGGAAGTCCATCTCGAAGATGTCCCAGTCTGCCGGTCTCCTGATTTCGAAACCGGTGCATGTCTTGGTCCCGTGGGCAGCCATCATTCCACCTTCGTCGCCAATTTAGTATATGGGACCAAAGACAATGAACAGCCGAAGGGTTGGCTTAACACAGGTTTATTGCATGATGATCCGGGGGAACATGAGGTAATGGCGGATGGGTAGCTCAATATATACAGTGGCTATACATTTTGAATGTGGCTCCTCGACAGTCTATTGGTTACTGTCCGCGTGACGTCATGGACGGTCACGCCCTTCTTGTCCAGGTGTAGGTGATGGCGGGAATATTCCCGCGCTGTTGTTTGCTGGTGAGTCTGGGCCAGGAGAGCTTGACGCTCGCAATTGCCACCCGGTGGTCATTAGCTCGCGTCCTATTGTAAGGGCTACAGTTAAGCAGCTGCTGGTTATAATGTTACACAGGCATGGTTACATTGGATACACGTGAATGGGTACATTGTAAAAGGTACAGTAATAGAACACAACAACCCTGACATGATCTTCTGGTGAAAATGCAAAATAATACCTATTTGGCACATAACACTGCACAACAACGATTTTGCTACTACAAATAACACATGTGATTTACATGATATTGAGTGTGCTGATTCCAAATCTGAACTCAGAATTTGCCTATCACGTACAGATTTTAAGATCTGCTATAGCTGTTCAAATGGTCGGTAATTGAGTAATATATTTTTACATGGGAATATTATAACAGTAGCAGCTACCATTATGCATGCTACCACCTCAGCTGAATCACATCTCCTGGGGGCATGCATGTTCCAGCAGCGGCCAGGCACGTCTGGGCAAGTCAGTGAGCTGATGTCAGAAATAGGTATATGGACCAAGGGCTTGTCTCTAGTGTGAAAGCATCTTATTCGATAGTGCAGCTAGGGAATAGTGAGTCTGTTTTGAGCTAAAGATGAGTAGGCACAGCTGTGTTAATAAACCGGACAATTTTTGCTACATTTGTGGCAAATATACCCTGCGTGATTAAAGCAAGATATGCTAACATACGATCATGATGTCCTAGGCAGAATTGGACTTCAGATTTGGATTCAGCTCACTTGATTTAGTATAGGACACATGTATTAGACTAAGTAGGAGACAATATTTATTTATTTATGATGCAGTGTGACCAGCCAATCTCAATTAAAGACAAGACAGTAAGAAAAAATGTTTATTCAGCATGGTAAGCTGCAACTAGAGCAGGCCTATTTGAATCACTGAAACTTAAGGAGGAGTCAATTTATCAAACTTCATCAATCTCATAGTGCAACTTGCTATGGTAATGATCATATCAACCACTTCTTCTTCCATGTCTAGGCTGGATGTGAAACTGCCAAAATGAAGCCACCTTTTGGAGAATTCATTCTGTAGTTCCTTTCGCCTGACCTAGTGTGAGAAAGATTAGCTGGCACAAGGTTGCTCAGGATACACCCGATTGTGGTTCAGAAATACCATAATCTTCGAGGAGGCTCTTTCTGTGTACCACATATCAGCCACTATAAAATAAGAAATTGATATGGTGGTGAGACCACAGGGGTACCCAAGAACAAAACCAAGTTAGAAGATGGAGGAAAGAGTTCACTGGACATGGAATGACATTAAAGGAGGATATAGCTGAGGAACTCACCCTCCTCTATGTCACTTGGGGGACCCTGAATAGGCTGAGGGTTGGAGTCCTTAAATGCAAAACCAACATGTTCAAGTGGGGGCTGCTGGCAGACAACAACATGCTGTGTGAATGTGGAAAGATACAGAATCTGGCTCATTTATTGGTCTGCCAATTACTGCCAGAAACAGGGCCGCCATTGGGGGGGGGTGGACCATCGGGACTCCCGTCCCGGGCCCAGAGATGACGGGGCCCTGGCGGCGCCAAGAAACCACTGATGTGTGCATGCACAAACAAACAACGCATGTGCAGAAAACCATGGGGGCATGGTGCCACTGGGAAACCACTGATGTACGCATACACAAATGACGCATGCACAGAAAACCACAGGTTTGTGGCAAAAATGTGTGTGTGTGTGGGGGGGGTGTACCAGGCCCGGAAATTTCTGGTGCCGGCCCTGGCCAGAAACATGCACCAATGAGTAATTAAGTTTGGGCAATGACAAAGCAAAGAAAGTGGCTTCATTTGATCTGAACATGAAAGAAGACCACGGGTGCTCGGTAGGGGACAAAAGAAGTCTACATAGGGATGGAATGGATTGGAACAGCTTCCTTGGATTCAGCCTCAGCCACTATTAGGACTGAGGACATATCCAGAGGATGCCTTGTTCCCATATCTATCTCATCCCTTTGCAGTCAGGCACCCATGTTCAGCAATTTTTCAACTGAAGAATGTGATTCTGATGCTACTTTGCTATCTCATTTAATGATTTGCATATTCTTAATTGTTATTATAAACTGCATTTGTATTCTTATTACTATTATCACAATCTTTATATTTTTTATAATACATCTTCTTGTCTTTGTTAATCTCTTTTCTCCCTAGTGTTCCCATCAACTGAAACATGTTGTTCCTGTGATAATAAAGGTTTTGCCAGATGGCTCCATTTTGCTGCACCACAGCTGATTTAATTATAAAAATCATCTACAAACTGCAACATTTTAAAACATGATTATGTGAAAAATTGTTGAGCTCCTTAAACATTATCTTTACTATGTTTGTGGCTACTTTAGCATGTTTTAATGTGTGTCAGGGTACTTATTGTGTAGCCTATTTCAATGTGATCTGTTACAGCAGGGATTCTCAACCTGTGGCCTGTGGCGCCATTTCATATGCCCCACCACCACAACCACATCCGGAAGTGCCATGCAGTGGAGGAAGGGCAAAATGGCCATCCTGCCCCCAAAGCTGTCTGAGGGAGTGTGACCTAGACTCCAGCTTAAAAAGATTGAGAAATCCTGTGTTACACCAAATAGGGACCTAGTGCCCACTACAGGATGAGGGCTTTAGTTGGTGGGTGGAGAAAACCAAGTTGCACTAGTTAAGCATACCCGTCAAGCGCGGCTCCAGAAAATACGGGACCTGCGCAGAACCCTTCTGTGCAGAAGGGTTCTGCGCATACATGCATGAGCAGTAACTACTTTCCCTGCCGGTCAAATTACGGAATGGTGGCAGGTAAGTGGAGGAAGCGGTGCAGAAATACGGGAAATCCAGGCCAATCCAGGATACTTGACAGTTATGTATTTAAGCCATTCTCCAGTGATATGAGATATAAATTTCATTCAGGAAAATAACGTGAGATAACTAAAACTTATTTATTTATTTATTTATTTTTATTTATTTCAGTTTCTATACCACCCACTTGGCCAAGGCCAACTCAGGGCGGTTCACAGCATAATAAAAAACATATTTAAAAACAGGACATGGTGGTGAGATGTGTGTCAGACCGGCGCAAATGTTTTTTGTTAAGGTACTGTTGCAGGGGGTCCAGGTGAAGATGGAGGTGGACTCAGGGACTGCCTACTCCATTATCATGCAGACTGAGTTTCTGCGCATTCCCCCTAAGGACCGCCCCAAACTTAGAGCCCTCCAAACGAACTTGCGGGATGTCCAGGGAAGCTACATCCCAGTCCTGGGGGTGGGAGACTTCACCATACGGTTTAAGAACTTCACCAGGAAGTTGCCCTTAGTAGTTCTTAAGGGGGGGGTGTCCAGTTGCCTTTTGGGGACCCAGTGGTTTGAACCTCTGGGAATTGCATTGACTGGAATCAACGCCATCTGAGGCGACCCCATCCAAGATGTGTGCAATGCACACTTGGCAGTTTTCAGGAAAGGACTTGGGGTTACAAGGGGCCTCCTGTGGACTTTGATATGGACCCTTCCGTCCGCCCCGTGCACCTCAAGCCGTGCAGAGTGCCCTTCGCACTAAAAGACAAAATAGAGGTGGAGTTGGACAAACTGGTGGGTCAGGGGATTTTGGTACCAGTGGACTCCGCGGAGTGGGAAAGTCCGATTGTAACTGCCATGAAATCTAATGGGGAGGTTAGAATTTGTGCTGATTACAAGTGTACTATCAATAAGGCAATCCCCCCCAATGCCTACCTGGTGCCGGTAGTTAGCAACTTGCTGGCCAAGTTACATAGGGGGAGGTGTTTTGCGAAGCTGGACCTAGCACAGGCTTACCAGCAGTTAACAGTCACACCTGCAGCCGCAGCTGCCCAGACGATAGTGACGCACAAGGGTGCCTTTAAAGTGACACGCCTCTAGTTTGGCATGAATTCAGCTCCCGGTATCTTTCAGGTGCTTGTGGAATGCCTACTTAAGGGACTCCCTGAGGTTTTGCCATACTTTGACGATGTATTGATAACCACTGGGGGGGCAGAGTTAGAGCTAGCACAAAGTTTAGACTGGGTGCTGTCCGTATTTGAGAGGGCTGGGTTACGCCTGAGAAGGGACAAGTGCATTTTTTACGCAAACGAGGTAGAGTTCCTAGGGTTTCGGATCACCCCCGACGGGGTAAAGCCATCCAAATCAAAGGTTGCGGCCATTCAGGACACCCCCATGCCAGCCACTAAGGCAGAGCTACAGTCGTTCTTGGGGCTCCTGAATTTCTACCACTCCTTCCTCCCACGGAAGGCATCTGTGGCAGAGCCACTGCACCGCCTACTAAAAAAGGACACAGTCTGGCAGTGGGGGGAGGCTCAGGAACGAGCGTTCAGTGAGTTCAAGAGGCTTCTCTCTTCCGAAGCGATACTAACTCACTTCGACCCTAAGAAACCCATAGTGTTAGTGTGTGATGCCTCACCAGTGGGGGTCGGGGCTGTCTTATGCCATGTGTTTGAGAATGGGAGGGAAGCATCAATTGCATTCTATTTGAGATCCCTCTCAAAAGCAGAGCGCAATTACACCCAGACAGACAGGGAGGCCCTCGCGATCATCGCAGGGACAAAGAAATTTCATGACTTCCTGTATGGGAGGGAGTTCACCGTTGTCATGGATCACAAGCCCCTCCTTGGTATCTTTGTCACGACCAAGCCCACCCTGCAGATTTTGTCCCCTAGAATGTTAAGGTGGGCGATTTTTCTAAACGCGTACCAGCTCACGCTGGTGCATCACCCAGAGAAAGACATTGCGCACGCGGATGTGCTTTCCAGGTCTCCCCTACCAGAGCTGGGGGAGCCCGAGTGCGAGGTTGAGCAAGAGCACCAGGTGCTGCTCATCGAATCACTCGAATCGCCCCCGATTGTGCCTGCGGATATTGCCAAGGCAACTGCCAAAGACAGGGTCTTGTCCCAAGTATTGGCGTGGGTTAATGTCTCCTTCCAAAGAACTCGATCTGTTCTTCAGGAAGCACTTCGAGCTGTCACTTGAGAGAGGCTGTCTCCTCTGGGGGCAGAGAGTAGTAATTCCCGAGGTCCTGCGAGCCAAGGTGCTCCGTTTACTCCATACGAGCCACTCGGGCATCGTGAAGTCAAAAGCTCTAGCAAGGAGCTACTTCTGGTGGCCCAAGATAGATGAGGACATAGAGAAACTGGTGGGCAGGTGTGAGAGTTGCCAGTAATCACGGCCCGAGGAGCATAGGCTACTCCCCAGGGAGTGGGACACAGCACGCGGTCCATGGTCCAGACTCCACATGGACTTTGCGGGGCCCTTCAGAGGCACAATGTTCCTACTTGTGGTCAACGCATTCTCAAAATGGCTTGAGGTCATTCCAATGCATAACACGTCCTCCACGGCCACAATCAAACATCTACGAAGGATGTTCGTTGTTTCGGCATTCCTGATGTGCTAATTTTGGATAACGCATCCATATTCATGTCCGTGGAATTCCAAGTGTTCCTCGAGCGGAACACAGTTAGGCAGGTCACCTCTGCCCCTTTCACCTGGCCACGAACGGCCAAGTGGAGCGCATGGTCCGCACCACAAAAGAGGCCCTAAGAAGGATGGGTCCAGGGGATTTGGAGCTACAGCTATGTCAATTCCTCATACGCTATAGGGTCACCCCACTAGCCTCGGGGCAATCCCCCTCAGGGCTCCTAATGTGGAGAAGAATCCCAATGTTACTCAACTGCCTAGATCCATCCAGGATGGAGGTTAGGGGTACGAATGTGTCAATACAGCAGGTGACCAGGTTTATTGCAGGAATTATGTGAGTTCAGGGCCAGCGTTGGTGCCTGGGTATGTAGTAGAGCAAACCGGACCTGTATCATACAAAGTCATGACAGAGTCGGGGTTACTGTGGCGTAGACACGCTGACCAACTTAGGAGAAGGGTCATGGAAGCCACAAGGGGAATTGATCCAGAGGAACCCCCTGAGATGAGAGAGAGGGGAGAGTCAGCGTTAGGGTTAACCCCCCCCCCACCCGTTTAAACCAAGGGGGAATACAGGATTGAGCATGACTGGCTGCATGGAGCCATGGGAGTCCATCTTTCAGCCCGAGGAAGAAGACCTCCAGTTTGATTTTTTGTTTCAGGATGAGGGGAGTTTTCACGAGTGTTCCCCCACTCGTTCTAGTGAGCAGGGGGCTTTGATTTCTCCCAACGGTCCCCTCATCCTCCCCAAACTAGGGATACCCCATTCTTTCCCCTGCCAGGATTCGATGGGACCCTTCAGTTTTCCCGGGGGAGAAACCCAGGCACCCCAGGCACCCCAGGGAGCACCTCAGAGCCAGCAGGCCGGCCACAATGAAACCGCCTGCCCCCACAATTGGTAAGGGACTTCATCCCATCCTATGGGGGAGGGATATTGTGTATGCAAGCAGCAGCTGAAGGAGCCAAGCCAATGCGGCTCCAATCACCCAATTAATAGCTAGCGCGGGGAACTCCCCAACTCCAGGTGTTCATGGTCGGGAATACAACACAATGGGTAATCATGGGCAGGAATACAGTGGGTATTGTGGCGGGGAATTCAAATGCATTATAAAAGGAGCTGCGTCTCCCAGTGTAAACTCATGTACAGATTGACCATGCTGAAATAAAGAAGTGTTTGGCCCGCCTGCCGGCTCCGTGTGCAATCAATCTGCCTACATCAAAGCTGCGGAGAATGGCAGAGGACAGAGGAGCCTGGCATGCAGTGGTCCATGGGGTAGCAAAGTGTCAGACCCAGCTGTGTGACTGAACAACAACAACAAAGTCCCGAGGTCATTAATTTTAAACTATAGTCCTGAGGTCATCGATTTAGGCTGTGTGCTCACATACCTCTGTGTTTATCTGAGATTTCCAGACAAACGCACTGTGGCAATGGATACAAGCTCCAGCAGATTGGTGGAGATGAGTCCCAGCTGATCAGCACCATCTTCACTGTCACTGCCGATCGCTGCTGCTGATCTGCTGGAGTCCATCTTCAATAAATATTTAAAATATTTAATCCAATTGACATAGTGCTATGCCACTTCAAATAAATATTTTTAAAAGAATGATCCACAACAGAAATGGGCTTCAGCATATCAGCAGTGGCAAGTCTCTGCTGATCAGCTAGTGTCTGTCTCTGCTGATTGCTATTAGTGATCTGCAGTGACAGTGAAGAAATCACTAGTTGATCAGTGGCATCTCTAGTTTTTCCACAGATCCCCATGGCTAATCAGCTGTGGCTACTGTCTACCAATCAGCTGGGGCTCACCTCCACTGCTGCCATAGATTGCTACCACCAGTCAGTAGAGATGGGCTCCAGCAGACAATAAAGACTGGTCCCAGACTTCTATAGCTATGCACATCAAGTCAAAGACAACATGATGATGTTTGGGGCCGGTATCTGTTTAGTAACATCCCATTCCTTTCAGTCGTGCCCGACCTCCTGGGTTATTGGGGTCACATTAGAGAGCCCTAAGTTGAGCCGCATCTTACGTCAAACTGTAACAAAATTATTAACCTACTTATTCAGATCAAAAGTTTAATGAAGAAATGTCAGCTTGAATGCAATCCATTTTGGAACATTTTACTGTGGAATCCTTTTTATCTAGCTACATATGCTATAGTCAGTGTAATTTCTGTGGCTATCTTGTTTTGTTTTGTTAGCTGAGGCATTAATTTCCAAGCGAAGGTTTATGACAGACAGCTTTAAAATGTCATGCAAAGGTTCATCTATAACTCTTGACCTACACTCAGAATTCACAATTTTCATTTGGAAATAGTTTGTTCACAGATGTATGTGAAGCCAAAGACTGTGAACATGCCTGCAGCAAACTTATAGAGTTCCATATAGTTCCATATAGAGTTACCATATGTAATGGAAAACCACCATAAAAAACATTGAAAATTCACGGTTTTCAAACAACTTGATTTGTAAGAAAAAAACATGCATTTTTTCTTGCACTTCTGTTGGAATGACCAGCAGGTGGCAGCAGCAGCTTGGTGAACAAGGAGAGGGGGATGTGTCTTTTTTATGACTTGTGGTGTCTGGTAGCAGCAGTTCGATATCCGAATGCTGCAGGATGGAATGAGCTTCCATCTTTGTCCCAGCTTTTGCAAACCTAGTAGTTTGAAAGCAAGAAATGGCAAGTAGATAAATAGGGACCAGTTCGAGGGGCGGGGGGAGGCAGCATTCTCTGTGCTCTGAAGTCTAGTTATGCCTGCCACATGACCACAGAAACGTCTGCAAAAGCAGACAGCACTAGCTCTTCGGCTTTGAAACAGAGATGTGCACTGAACCCTAGTGTTGGATACGACTGGCTTTTGAGCAAGGACAACCTTTACTTCTGTCCCGTTTTTGTGAGAGGGAATTATGGTAACCCTAGTTCCATATGAAAAAAGTTCCTCTTCTGTTCCTACTTCAAATGGATCCTGAAACATTCTTATTTTCTTTCCATGCTATTGGCAATGAGTGAATATCCAGAATGGTCAAAATGCTTGTAAGGAGGATAAAACCAAGAAGGGGCTGGCAGGAAGAACCATGGAGGTCAGAAGTCACAATGTTACTATCATTTTTATTTTTATAAGAAAGGGATATAAAAAACAGTAGTTGATGGTGGCCGCTTAAGGCAAGAACAGTGTGGCCCTAATGGCAAATGCCTTGAGAGTGGTAGCTGTAAATAAGCAGGTTGGAGAGCTGGAAAGAAAGAAAGAGCTTTCTCATCACACCCCTGCTTTAGATTGCAGAGCCAAAACCAAAGACAGATCCTTGTGATGTCACAAAGGGCTCTTTTGATGTCACAGGTATATGTCTTCATGATGTCACAGAGGCAATGCAGTCAAATTGTTGGGAGAAAAGTCTGTTGTTGTTCAAGTCACCTATGACTTATGCAACCCTATGAATTGAATGATCTCCAAAATGCTCTGCCTTCAACAGCCCTGCTCAGATTTTTGTAAACTCAAACCTGCATCTTCCTTTAGGGCAGGGGTCCCCAACCTTTTCAAGCCAGGGGCTGGGTCATGCTCTCTCAGTCAGCTTTGAGGGCTGGATGGCCATTTTGCCCTGCCTGCACAATGGGGGTGGCCATTTTGTCCCAACAGCTTCAAAGGAGTGGCCATTTCGTTTATCAAATGCCCTTGGAGGGGTGGGGGGCACATGAAATGGCATCACAGGCCAGATCTGGCCTGCAGGCCTTAGGTTGGGATCCCCTGCTTTCTGGAGTTAATCCATGCCATATTTGGTCTTCCTCTTTTCTTCCTTCTTTACTGCCTTCAAACTTCCTCAGTATTATTGTCTTTTCAAAATAATCCTGCTTTCTCATCACATTCCCAAAGTAGACAGGCTCAATTTCATCATTTTTTCCTCCAGAGACAGTTCTTGCTTTAGTACCAACTTGTTCATCTTCCTGGCAGCCCAGGTCATTCACAAAGCTCTTCTCTAGCACTATATTTTAAATGAATATTTTTTCCCCTGACAGCTTTCTTTACTGTCCAGCTTTGGTCTCCAGTGACACATCTTTACACACTTCATTATCTTTTCTAGTTCCTTCATTGTTTTTAGAACTTGTTGTAGTGCCGCCCTGAGTCGGGTTCTGCCTGAGTGGGTGGCATATATAAATATGACTATTAAATTAAATTAAATTAAATTGCTGGCCTTCTGAGTCTCAGACTTCTTTTTTCTTGGCTGCAGTCTCCATTTGGATTGCTGTTTGAACGAAAGAATCCAAAAACTCACTATTTCAATGTCTTCACTGTCAACATTAAAGTCATGTAGTTCTTCTGTAGTCATGATTTTTTTTCCTTCTTAATTCTCAAATGCAGACCAAATTTGGCACTTTCTTTTCCTTTCAATTTTATTAAGATTATTTCAGGGCATGGTTGCTTTCTGCCAGTAAAATGGCCTCCTCGGCATATGTTACATTATGACTTCCCACCACCACCACCATTTTTCATTCCTTCTTCATCTGAATCTAGTCTGGTTTTTCACAGGACAGGTTCTACAAGAAGACTAAACAGATAAAGAGATAAAGTACCCTTCTGTCTCTCCATATTCTGTCTTAATGCTAGCTTCTTGTCCACAATACAGCTTATGTATCAGAGCAGTTGATTGCTTCTTCTTTCGTGTCCTGATCAGACCTTGGATTGCCAAAATGAAGCCACTTTCCTCACTTTGTCGATGCCCAAACCCAAGTCCTCATTGTTGCATGTCTCTGGCAGCAATCAGCAGACCAGCAAATGTGCTGGACTCTGTGTCTCTCCACATTCACACCGTGTTGCTATCCACCAGCATTCCCTACTTGAGCATGTTGGTCTTTCATTTAGGGACTCCAACCCTCAGCCTTTTCAGGGTCCTCCAGGTGACATATGGGAGATTGAGATCTTCAGCTATATCCACCTTCAATGATGTTCCTTTCCCAGTGAGCTCCTTCTTCCATCTTCTAATTTAGTTTTGCTCTTGTGTACCCTCAAGAATGATTGTTCTTGCCAGAAAGCTCTTCCTGGATCTGAGCTCTGTTGGCAGGCTCATATCCATTCAGTGAGTGTCAAGGGTCATTCTCTTGCTTAGTTCTCTCACCATCTGCTGCTACTTTTCTCCTGATCTTAGGTGGAGCAATACCAACAAGGGGGTATATCTTCTTGACTTATGTAGGTTTAAGGCATCCTGTCACTATCTGCATGGTTTCCTTTACAGCAATGTCAACTTCTTTAGTGTGTGTGGATGCATTTATTTATTTATTCATTTGTTCAATTTCTACCCTGCCCAATCAGCCAAGGCCGACTCAGGGTGGCTAACAAACACAGGATAAAACAGCAGATAAAACAATTAAAACTACCCCCCGCCCAATAAAAAAGGGTGCTGGAACCAAAGGTGGGAGGCAATCTGATATATATCAGCCAACCCAAGTTGGTCACCCTCCCACCAGCACCCCATACTTGGCCCACCAGCCAGGTTTTAAGTTCTTTTCTGAAGGGCAGCAATTCCATCTGGAGCCGCAACTCTGTTGGCAGGAGGTTCCAAAGGGCCGGTGCGGACACTGAGAAGGCCCTCCTCCATGTGCTAGAGAGACAAGCCCCTCTAGCTGATGGTACAATCAGAGAACCCCTCTGGTCTGCTTTGGTCAGAGGACAGACATTCTTGGGATGATGCGGTCTCTTAGGTATCCTGGCCCACTACCATGTAGGGCTTTAAAGGTCAAAACCAGCACCTTGAATTCAGTGGTGGGCTCCAAAAATCTTTACTACCACACTGTGGGTGTGGTATGGTGGTCGTGGCCATGGGGAAAGCCCTGCGTTGCCCCCAAATTAGGACTACTTTATTATAAAACTTGAATGGACGGGGCCAGCCAGAATTTTTGCTACCGGTTCTGGTGAACTGGTGCGAACCTGCTGATGCTCACCACTACTTGAATTGCACCTGGAGGCAAACTGGTAACCAGTGCAGCTCCCGAAGCAGTGGCGAGGCATGGGCATAATGCCCACACCCCATCATCACTCAAGCTGCCACATTTTGGACCAGCTGCAGCCTCCGAATGGTTGCCAAGGGCAGCCCCATATAGAGTGCATTACAGTAATCTAGACTGGAGGTGACCAGAGCATGAGTGACCAGGAGCAAGGAGTCCCAATCCAGGAGCAGGCGCAACTGACGGACAACCCAAAGTTGTGCAAAAGCCCTCCTGGCCATTGCCGCCACCTGCTCTTCAAGCAGCAGTCGCAAGTCCAGGAGGACCCCCAAGTTGCGTGCCGGGTCTTTCTGGAGCAAAACAGCCCCATCCAGAACCAAAGATGGTAGCTCCCGGGATAACGCAATCCATAGCTACTCAGTCTTTCCGGGATTCAGCTGTAGCCCGTTGTCCCCCATCCAGACCCCAACAGCCTCCAGACACCTGGAGAGGACTCAGTTCCATACTGGAGCAGCATACTCTGTTGCAGAGACGCTCAGGGCCAAAGCTGATGTGCACAGTGTGGATGGTTGAGTTCCCCATTTACAGCATACCTGTCAAGTTTCGGGAAATTTCTGTCAAACCCCCATATTTTACACGCATTCCCGCCATCATCCCATATTCGTTAGACTGGAATTAGACTGGAGTTAGACTGGAGGCCAGCACAGGATAAGCATAGCTGTCCAGTTTCCTGTTTTGGATGGGAAATTTTCCTTATTTGACAGAAATTTCCCGAAACTTGACAGGTATGATTACAGCTTGTGAGTTTTCTGATGATTGCTGAGACATACTTGTTTCTTTCAGAACAACTCATATGGTTTCTTATGATCCATATAGTCACAAACTTTACAGTAGTTCGGAAACCATAGATTGATTGTCTTCTGAAATTCTTTGGTATATTCAAGTAGCCTGTGGATATTTGCAATATGATTTCAAGTACCCCAATCATATTTGTGTTGAAGTAATGAGCCCTAATTGCTGTTGGAAATCATTAGACATAGATGCACAGGATTTGAAAGAATTAAGTGTTAATTTGATCTATAACTCATTTATATGTCTTGATGATGGGCCATAGTATCCATAGAGCACTCCTCCATTAAGTACACACTTGGAAATGGGTCTGTACTGCTGTATGATCAAACTGGTAGTTTGATTTCTTTTTCTTTGATGCTAGTCTTTTATTTGAACTCACTGTTTCTGAAGATTTATTGAACATTTTGCTTTCCCTAGAGGCTGTTTCAGTAAACACATTAGTAGCATTTATTGGTATTCAATTGCATATACAGTACCTCACATATTCACAGGGCCTTGAGGTAATGCACATTAGATGTCTCCACAGCTGCTATAAAGCATTCTTCCATTAAAAGTGTTTTGCCTTTTGATATTCAGAGTGATACAACATAAGGACAACAATACAATTCTTCTACCACAAGAGAATCCATTGTTGTTTTCCCCTAACATGAATGTGAAAGCACAGGACAGAAAAAAGGCACTAAATGAGGTCATGTTCAGCCTTGAGTGTATTTTGCAGTCCAATGTGAACAATATAACTAAACAAACAATTCTGGCAATAAAATTCTTTTATCTTAAAAAGGAACAGTATGATTGCATGCATTCTCTCATATGAAAGCCATTTTCAGAATCTCACAGGGTGATATATTTCTGCATGGTATACTGGAGAGGAGCACATCACATATTTGGTATGAACCTAGTTACTAGCTGCACTCAAAAATGTATTGGATTAAGCCAAAACCCAAATTACTACCCAAACTGGTCTGATTCAGATTGATATGTGTGAGTTACAGATCAAAATGGAATGGCCAGATTTGGTTCTAGAATGAAGAGCATTGGATTTATCAATTATTTTGAATTTGGAGCATAAATTGGAGTATGTGGACCTACATTTGTTCTACCTTCTATTTTTTAAAATTCAAAATTTGAAGGGCCCAAATACACAATCTCTTGCCTGAAATTTGACACACAGTATTTACATTTTCTTTAAGGGCCTATTGTATATATCTTCAACTTTCAAATACCTCAATGAAAACCGGTAAAGTTATAGCTGTATTGGTTTTAGCTATGTACAAGTCTGTAGGATTTTTTTAAAACATATTTATTTGAATCTACAACCCCACCTCCCAAATCTCTTCAACGTGTACAGGAGGGCCATATGAACTCACTGTTACAGACTAACTTTCTCATTTGATATATAGAATATATCCTTTGCAACTGGTTTTGAGTGCTTAAATCATCTAGGATTGAATCATTGTGTATTCTATCATGCTTGGGCTTAATTACATTTGCCAATTCTTCCTCTTTCTGAAAGGTCCTTCATCTTTAAAACATAAATTGGAGGGAGACACAATATGATCTTCTATGCTGGGCATAGAGTTATACCTCTTGAATTTGGGCAGAAATTGTGTCTGACTTACAGCAACAGCACAACATGTATCACCATCTCTGTGGCCATTTTAAATTTTTTAGTATGAGGTCCACCAGACCTACACATGGTGGGTGATGCCAGGGTTTAAAATTCCTCTGGTAACCAACTCCATGGACTCCACATTGTTGGTGCAAACAGAGGTAGGATTTATTGGCAGTGGGTTATATGTTACATAAATATAAGTTGTACAATTCATGCCCCAGTTGTCCAGTCATCAGTTGCTGACACTGGCCTGCTGGATAGAGTCCCTTCAAGTCCTTCCTTGAATTAAGTTCACTAGAGGGTCTAGGGCATTATGGTGAACCTATGGTACATGTGCTAGAAGGGTCACTCAGAGCCCTCTCTGTGGGCATGTGTGCCGTCACCCCAGCATAGAATTTGTCCTGCCCCTCTGCTCAGCAGCCCAATGGGAACACTTCCTCCCTCTCCTGAGCACAGAGTTTGCCCTGCCCCTCAGCCCAGCAGCCCAATGGAAGTGCATCCTCCCTCCCCTGTCTGAAGTAAGGTAGGCGGTTCACATGTGTCTTGAGGGTGTGGCATGGATGGCAGCCTGTTGAGTTTGGGCACTTGGTCTCTAAAAGGTTCTCTATCACTGGTCTGGGGATCTAGACTGCCAATTTCTAGCTCTTTTCTCTTAGCGATGGTCAGTATAGTCAGATGGATGGTACATACAGGACCTCCTCACCCCTCTTGGAGTCATCATTGCCTCCTTATGATATTTGGAATGCCAATACCAGAGCTGCTTGTCCAGCTGGCTTCCTTGGACACTAGATGGATGCGGGTTGTAGCAGAGACTCCAGAGGAACAAATATTGGATCCCCTATGTTATGGAATACTGAACTAGACAAAATCACATTCCACGCGCTAAGACAGATTTAGGAGTTTTTATTATTAATATTGTTTAGCCAAACAGATTCAGGAACGCTTTACCAAGCTAATAGTCCCTGAATGAATATACATTTTCAGAGCCATCTTTTTATAGCATCAAATTTGGAAATTTCTACACATTACATCACTATGGGATAAGCAAAATTATTAATTAATCTTCTGACATTTCATTGAGTTCAGGTTAGAACATTCAGTAACTGTTATTTAGATCATGTCATATAAGGAACATGTCTCATGTCACATCACATCATTTCACAGAAATATCCTGTGTTTACACTCCATGTTTGTTCGGCTTCTGTTGATTTTTGCTATATTGTCACAGTGAATCAACAGGGTTACACTGACCTGTTTAACTTTACAGAGTACTGAGAAAATGAATTTTTACTTTTAAAACAGAATTAATATTATCTTAATATCTTAATTCTTTCACCCCTATTTCATTCCCTCCTGATTTCTTGAAAATTATTAAAGTTTAATAACTTTTTCACATTCTATTGCAATAAATAAACATTTCTATCATGGTGATTGCAGATTCCTCAGGCTTTGGCTGGGCGTTGAAAAGACCACCTCCAGTTTGGGTCTTTAGCCAAGCTGCCGTCTTTTCTCTTGCATTGATTATTTAAGCAAAATCTATGCATTTCAATCTTTCCAGGGTCTTAAACTGGAACAGAAAAAAGATACTACCGACAGTATATAGTTCAATGATCCATCTTATCAATGTTTAACTATAGTCGATCTCCTGGCTTAAAGCGATGTGTTGCCGTGGAGATGGGGAGGGCAAGCCTCCTGCACTGATTCACATATTGATTTCTACTGCAGTGTCTGAGTTAATAATTTCCTTCTATGCGGGCCAGATCTGGCCTTCTCTATGTGTTTAGGACAGAAATTCAAATGGGGAAATAGGATACTTTGTACAGAAGGGAGTTCTCATATCATGCATTGTCATTGGCTAAAACCTGGACTTATTGATTTACTTTCACACAATTCCGCAATGCTGTCAACAATTCCACTTGCTTTCTCAACCTCTTCCTAACTGTGGATTAAATGAACAAGGATGACTCCACTAAGCCTCCCTGCTTTAAGTAAGTATTCCCTTACTGGCTTTTTATTTTATTTTTGTGTACTTCAGATGTGTTGCATTTTCAAGTCCTCAAATTCTTTAATCAAATACAACTCCTGTATTTGTTTTGGCTTATTTAAACATAGCTGTTTTTCTCTTTGCTTCTGCTCCTTTTTGCCAACTGTGCCTTCTGTTTTCTGATTAATTGCAATGGATCTAGGCATCCTGGGCAGCTTTGATCAGTCTTTGATTACTAACCCATAAATGTCCCTTATTTTCCAAATCATCTGGAGGTCATGGCCAGTATGTACTTGTACGTCTGCAGAAAAAATAAACTTCCTTCTTCCGCAGGCCTTCAAGTTCCTCTGGAGTTAGGCAACTGACCTGTGACATTTACACTTTTATTTCTGCGTACTTTCACATACTGCCTGAAAAAGTTGGGACAAACCTAGTAGCCTTAAAGCTTGGGGCTGACTAGGGATTCAAAATCTTGGGGTTAGCTATCAAGTGCTCAGCTGTTTTTTCCTTTTTTTCCTTTTTCTCTTCTTTTTGTCTGTATCCATAATTTCCTCTGCCAAATGGGTGTATTTTACCCATTCTTCTCTCGGGTCAATTCCTCTGCCAATGGCCCTCTTGCTTGCAGTAAGCACACTGATTGTTGCCTCTTCCCAAAGCAAGGGCGATCATCTCAGCTCTTTTATATTCTCTCATATTCTCCTTCTTCTCTTCCTCCTCCTCCCTGTTAAAGTAGACCTTCCTCACAATTTGCACCAGTTCGCTTGTGTTCTTTCCCAATGCTCCTTCCAGCTTTTGTAACTTTTTCTTTATATCCGGTGCACTCTGTGTAGTTAATCTTTCATTTAACATCTGGCAATTTTCAGGATCTTCCATATTAATCCCTGTGTTCACTTTATAAGGCTCAATTAACCTGGCTAAGAAACTTTCAGGGGATTCTTCTTTCTCTTGAATTATATTAGCAGGTTTGCTAAAATTGACAGGACCTTTTGCTGCTTCCTTTAAGCTTTCCAAAATCAAATATCTGTACTGTTGAAGACTTGTCCTGTGTGTTGAATCATTAGGATCCCAATTTGGGTTTTGTTCAGCAGCTGCCGCCATACGCACTACAGTCTGATTTGCGTCTGGGCAATTTCTATGGAGAATTTTGTCTTTTGCCAGTTTTAATTTTTGCTTATCTTCCATATTAAGGAGCGTATTTATTATTTGCTGCATATCACTCCATGTGGGGTTATGTGTCTGGACTATGGTTCCAATTAGTTCAATCACCTCATTCGGCTTGGTACTAAAAGGTCCATAATGTTGTTTCCAGTTTAATAGGTCTGTTGTGGTAAAAGGCACATATTGGAAGATTGACTGATTTACTAGTTCATCATCTTCCCTCATATGGCTGGTTATCATCTCCCTCAGTGGGGCCACTATCTCCTTTCTTTTTTTCATCGTTGGCATGATGTGTGCCATTGGGGTGTTCGGAGGTGGCTCCCTACCAGCTTCATTGTTATAGGGAGAAGATTGGCTGTACCTTTTGAATTTTTCTTCTCCCTGTTCAATTACATCTTTCAAGATTTTAGTTATTTTTCTTAGTTTTTCTGTGGTTGGGGAAGTCTCACTTCTGTCTGGGGTCTGAAATCTTCCTGCAGAGTGACTGCTTCCTGCATTTGCTAATGCAAGGTCGGGATAAATATGTGGAACTTGGCCATCTTGTGGCGCTGATTTTGGCATGACATAAGGTGGAGGTCTTTGAAACAGAATTTCATCTTTTTCATTTCTGCTTAAAATTTTCAATCTTTCTTCTGTCTGCCATTCTATTTCTGGGGTATTGGGTGTTCTGACCACTTTCCTACCTAATTTAGATTTCTTATCTTTGGATTTCTTTTCCTTCATTAAATATGCTTTTACACATTCAGCCTGGCATTTGCATAGCCAAGGGGGGGGGGGGGGGGTCACGTCTTTCTGCATTATTCTTCGAAACACTCTATTTATAAGACCCAAATCTAAGGAGCCTTCTGAAGGCCACCCTACTTGGAAACTGGGCCATTCATATTCACAAAACTTTCTTAACTCAAATTTTGTTAAAGGGGGTTCATGTGTCTCTGATGTAAATATCTCAAAGTTCTCTAGGAAACACCGTAGCGGCGTTCTTGGAATGCTTCTACTACCACCACCCATTCTAAACTAAACACTACCACCGGCCTGGGGCACCCGAAAAATTCAAGGGCTACCATCAGGGAACGCGATGGTTTAACCACCCACACAATATAAATTTTACACACACACAAATCAGGCTCGCCCTGATTTTTCCAGGAACACTGGGTTACCGCCCGTGGTTCATTAAGGACTTAGGAATTGCCGTCCCATCCACTTGAAGGTGATCAGGCTCCACTTCCACTCCTCAAATGAGTGGGCACACATAAGTATACTTCCACAGTTTCATACAGTTTCATACAGTTTCATACAATTTTATACTTGACTGCAGGCTTTTGAAAATCCAGCTCCAGTTCCAGCTTCTGGAGAGTTCTCTGTCTGTCTTAGCTTTCCGGATCCTTGACTGGTCTGTTTCTTCTGACAGTTACTCACCACCTCTTCACTGATTTCCTAGAGTAGATCAAAGGTCTACTATGCCAGCATTTTAGGTTATCCCTGGAGAGCCGTCGTTTTATCCCATCAGGAACAGCCGTCTAGAGTGACAATGGCACCTGCTATTTGTCAAGTCAGTCCCCGGCGGAGTTCGCCAAAAATGTTATGGAATACTGAACTAGACAAAATCACATTCCACACGCTAAGACAGATTTAGGAGTTTTTATTAATATTGTTTAGCCAAACAGATTCAGGAACGCTTTACCAAGCTAATAGTCCCGGAATGAATATACATTTTCAGAGCCATCTTTTTATAGCATAAAATTTGGAAATTTCTACACATTACATCACTATGGGGTAAGCCAAAATTATTAATTAATCTTCTGACATTTCATTGAGTTCAGGTTAGAACATTCAGTAACTGTTATTTAGATCATGTCATATAAGGAACATGTCTCATGTCACATCACGTCATTTCACAGAAATATCCTGTGTTTACACTCCATGTTTGTTTGGCTTTTGTTGATTTTAGCTATATTGTCACAGTGAATCAACAGGGTTACACTGACCTGTTTAACTTTACAGAGTACTGAGAAAATGAATTTTTACTTTTAAAACAGAATTAATATTATCTTAATATCTTAATTCTTTCACCCCTATGTCACCTACACTCCCCCCCCTCCGGCACACCTATATCCATGCTGAAGGCACAGCACAAATTGCTAATGAAAGCTTGATACAGTTTTGAGTTTGTTTTAGAAACATCTTGTCAAAAAGAATTTAACACACAAATAGAATAATTTGTGAAATGAAGATTCCTGGCTATAAAATGATTCAAATGATTCTTTCAAGATGATATTAAATTCATTCAGTTCAATAATGTCATGTCACAATCTCTTAAATCATAATCTCTTAAATCTCGAAATATCATACCAACACCCTTGCTTAATATCTCAACTTCTACAGCAGGAGTTCTCAACCTTTTGAAGCCAGAGGCTGGGTCACACTCCCTCAGACAGCTTTTGAGGTGGGGGGGGGCATATGAAATGATGCTGCAGGCCACGTCCAATCCATGGGCCACAGGTTGAGATCCCTGTTCTATAGCATGCATATTAGCATTCTAATTTTATTGAGGGTTTTATTATTGCTTGCAGTTGCTATTGCAGTAAGTTTTAATTCAGACATACCAGTGAAAATCTAATACTTCAGACATATATGGAGATGAATAAAATGAGGTACTGAGCAATTTCACCCTATGAAGCAATAGATCTTTGCAAAATGCTAAAAAGTGCTCAACATAAAAATCTATAAACACACAAGCAATCTGCTGAATGGGAATTAAAATTATACCCTTTTTAAAGCTACCCAGCCCCATATGCAGGATTCTTTGTCATAGTTCCCCCCCCCCCTTTATTTTTTCCGAAAACTTTTGAAGTGGTAGCCGTGTTAGTCTGTGCAAGCATATCAGAGAATAAACAGAACAAAACAAAAGTCAAGAAAACCCACTGTGGCACCTTAAAGACTAACTCCTGTATTTTAATGTTAGCTTTCGTGGATCAAGTACACTTTGTCAGACATAAGAGTGGATCTCAAGGTATACTTTTATACACATCTGGTATAGAGGACCAGAGTAGCTGGGCAGAATTGGTTGGTTCAAGAGATGGATGTGCAAAATAATGAGTTATTTACAACCAGTAATAACATGCAATCAGTTTGGCTATTTACCGTGGTAAATCTCTGATTGCATGTTATTACTGGTTGTAAATCACAATGGAGGCAAACAAACAGTGTTTAATTTTTAGTGATATAGATGATGAGGACCAGATTTTATTCATTCTCCAGAAGACAGCTGTTGCTTTTCCAAGATGGCAATATGATCCAATGGACATTAGAAGATTATTGGGGGTTGTAGCTCATTTCTTCTGGCTCACATGGTGAGGGTACCAGATCACAGTAGCATTCCCTTCCAACCACCAGAAATGTAGCTGTTGCCACCACTGCTAATGCCCCTGGTACACAACAGCACAGGAGGAATGAAATGGCTTTTGGACACGAGGATTGCACCAAATGGCATTTTGCCCCTTTGCCTGAAATTAAGCAGCTTATTAAAAGCCCAGTGTCTTCTGCACTATTGTAAGGGGTGTTATGTAGGATATGAAGCCTAGAAGGGGACAACAATACTTTACTGCATATCTATCTTTTGAAATATGGTTGCCCCCCCCCCCCCCTTCAACTCTGAGTTGACATATTGCGAGTTAGCTAGATTTAACCAGGATTTTAGGACTCCGGTGTCTAGTCATGCCTGCCACATGACCACGGAAATGTCTGCAGAAGCAGACAGCGCTGGCTCTTCGGCTTAGAAACAGAGATGAGCACTGCACCATAGAGTCGGATACGACTGGCTTTCGAGCAAGGGAAACCTTTACCTTTACCTTAGGACTTTTTTATTTAAACTCTCCTCGTGCCCATTTCCACAATCAGTTGGCCTAGCAGCAGCTCAGCTTCTAATTAACAATTATTTACCCTACTCCCGTGACATCACAAGGACTCATCCTATTCTCCACTTTTAGCCTTGAATTTCAGGAAAGTTGATGACCTGGGGAGGAACACATTTATTAATCTTTTGACCTTACCTACACATACATTTAGTGCTGTAATATTTAGCTCTATTTTCAAAGAGAACAGCCCAACTTCTCAATGATCATACTATATTTGTCACATTTATTTTTGATAGCCAAAATCTGTTGGTTAGCATAGTAAATTGCACTAAAATAGGTTAATTGAGTCAATGAGGATTTAGTGATTACTTCCTCCATTTGTTCTACTCGAATCAAGAGACCTACTCTATGACTTACTTTAACATAATAAGTTGCAATTAGAGTATGCCTATTTGAAAAAGTGAAACCTATTGAGCAAAAGGATTATGGCCACTGTTTTCTCTGTTTTGATTTCTTAAAAACTGTGAAGGTCAGCATTAGCTACAGAACTTTAGCAGTGCGTAATGAGTATTTTTCAACTTTAGGAGATATTTTGTATTTATGAACTGGATAAATTACTCAGAAGAAGGTTTCCTAATGCATTTTCTGCTGAACTCAAGGAAATTCAGCTCTCACTTGAATAGTATGTTATTATACCCTATTCATCTTCATCAGAGTATTGCAGTCCTGAGAGAGGAGTAATTAAGGCAAAACATAATCTATGTATAACATTGAGTTTAAAATTCATTTTGTTTTGAGTAGACTAATAGTTTCTTAACTTTGATTTCTCAAGTAGCATAACATTTCTACCATACAGAGGATGAGTCACTGCTCTGAGTTAAGAATATTTTTTTAAATGTATCATTTTCTTGCCACATACATTTATTTTATTGTCACCAGATCTATCTGGGTAGTTTGTTTTTTTTATTCTAAGGTATTATGGATGCAATGGGCACAGAGTTGGGTGGGCTGAGGAGGATGGTGGAGGATAGGGGTGCCTGGCATGCAATAATCCATAAGGTCTCAGGGGGTCGGAATCGATTGTGCGACTGAACAACAAAATTCTAAGGCACATATTACCCAACAAACCATAGCAACTGCTGGACATATCTTGTTTCCTTATGATATACATAAGAAATTAATAGATATTGCTCTGGTCTTTGGTCCTTTTTTGTAGGGTTGTTGGGGGGGGGGGGGTCTGTTCTTGGTTGACTTTTTTATGTCTGAAGAAGGGATGAAAAATCACACTCTGGAATTCACATGTTGACAGACAGCCATCGATGCTTCCAGCATAAAATTCACACATTTGAAAAGTGTAAGTAGAAAAGGTGTGTATAATGCATGTTTGCACCACAAATGCCGTCATTCTTGGAGATATACAAGACCTACTGCATTTTTCTTTCTAGTAGCTTCAAGACTGTCAGGATCTGGAGTGTGGGTGGCTGATAGGCAACACAATCACTAAGACCCAGGACAACCAGGTAACAGGCTGAATAGCAAGTGTAACTGTCCAGAGTCCAGTTCTAAGTTAAACCAGAGATGCAGGATTAGTCCAATCAATGAAAGTGTAGTCCAAACAAGCCAGGAGTCAGGTGAGTTGGAGAACAGACATGCCAGAGAATCCTCAGGGGCTGGAGCAAGGCAAGGGCCAAATTCCAGGAGCAACAATCCAGGCAACCTTCATTGCAACAGGGTGAGGACAGAGTTCAAGGAGCAAGGATCCAAGCAAGACACAGCAACAATCCACAGAAACCAGGAACTGGGCAGAATTCTTTAGAAGTGGGAATCAGGAACAAGGCAAGTGATCCAGGAGCCAAGTAACTGGCGGTCTTCATTGCTGAAGACATAGTATCTTCAAGAGCTGGAACGAGGCAAGGACAGAGTTCTAGGAGAATGGATCCAAGCAAGGCACAGCAACAGTCCACATGAACTGGGCAGAAGAAGAAATAAGGAACCAGGAGGAAATCTTCTAGATACCAGGAACAAGGCAAGAGTTTTTCAGAACCAGGAGCAAGGCTAGAGATGTAGGAGCCAAGCAACTGCAAGTCTTCTGACCTCCATTGCTGAGGCAGCTTGTAGGAAGAAGGGCCAGTTTGTGGACATAACATTGGCCTTTTAGCCTACTCCTGTATAAAATTCATTAGTTTATTGTTTATCTCAGAGTTCACTCTTCAGAATTATATGAAATCCCTCAACCTTTAATGGTAATTGAATCTGAAGGTGGAAGGATGGATCCATAGATGATGGGGCCTCTAAATCTGAATATTTAGTTGTACAGCTCTCACTGAAGCTTCTGGAGGGTACAAGTGGGCTGTAAACAGTTCCACATTCTCCAGACACCGAATGTCTCCATTTTCCCCTTTCTTTTTCCCTTCTAGGTAGGATGGTCACCACAGAAGTGAGATTTCAATTATCCTAAGTTCATTTTTCTTAAAAAATAATAATTTCCAAATTGTGCAAATGACTATCTCTTGCAATTTAGATCATGATCCAGTGTTCACAGAAGTAAGCCCTACTGAGCCATGTAGAACGTTTCTATGACAAAAGGCTTAGGATCAGAAACTTGTGATATGCAGCTAGAAGAATTCATCCAGAACTCAACAAACATTGCTTGTGTAGGAGAGGAGACATATTTTTATTTGCCTACAATAGATGGATATAGGTGGAGGAAGGCCCTCCAAGCCACATCCCCTCCTTCTTTGGAATCCTAGTACTTGTCCTCCTACCTTGGATTTGAACAGACTTCGCAGTCAATTTTTCATGGTTGCCCTGCCACTACGCTGTATTACACTAAACAGGATGTAAGGGTTTTGTGTTTCATGTAAGTATTGGTAGCCAGGTTAATTTGGTCACATATCTATGGCAGGATTGTCACAATGTTGGTTTAATTTCACTATTTGATTATCAGAGAGTAAATAAAATAAAACAAAAAAATTTAAAACATTTTCCTCCTTTTTTTGATTGAGGTTAATTTTGGGGCACATCTTCGGGGGCCGGACAGAGTATCCATTGTGTGGGAATTCTGTTAAGGGATATGGTTGGTAAGTAACCTTGGATAAACAAACTGGTGCTGCAAAATACATCAACCAGGTACATGACAGATGGAGAATCAGAACATGGTATCCTTCCAGAACTATGGACAGACTATGGCACTGTATGTTTTCTAGAGATATATCTCTTGCCAATTTAGCAGTGTTAAAATACTCAGACTTCTCTCCTGTCTTCCACTGAGTGTAAGTGCTTCATATGAAATGTCCTGATTCACAGCTAGGTAGGATAAGCTTAGTATCTGGATTTCAGACAAACATGAGTTAGCTACATGGATTTACCTAGCTACCAACACTCCCTGGAGTCCTAACTCATCTGAGAGCTGCATCGCCATCAACGGAGAAAGTAGGACACTGGAAGGATGTGGTACTTAGAAGAAATATTTATGTGGTACACTGGCAGGCCTCCTCATTGCTAAACAGTCAGGTATTATGGGGACAGAGAGAAAATACAGAGTCCAGTTCAAGCACATGGGTAGGGACTGGAAGTTTAACTGCAAAAACTACACAGAGTGGGAGATGGAAAGGGGAAAAAAGGATAGAAACAGAAATGAAGGGAGTTTTAATTATCCAGCAGTTAATAAGAGAATTGAAGGAACCATTCTTTTGTATTTTGCTTGAAATGTTTAACTTTCTTGACCAAGATTTCAAGTTCTGATGCTTTGCCATTTCTACATCTTCTTATTGCTTCTTCTAATTCCATCAATATGATGGCAGCAGAATGTTTGATGGATTTGTTCTGAATATGACTTTGATGTTTTACTTTTATTTTGACCTGTAGCTGGTGTGCTATTTAGTTTGAGGTTTTATTTGCATACAATGTCATTTTGTTTGGAATGTTGCTCAGGCCTTTCAGTAGTCCAAGCTTTCTTACCATGTCAAGCCCTCTTATGGTATCTATCAAGCAAATTATTTTTGTTTCTGCAAGAGCCAAGATCAATTTAAACAAAATTCTTTGAAGTGTGAAATACAATCTAAGTATTCAGGTATACCTCCTATGGAAAGTTATAGACTGAGGTCTGATGGCTGAGTAGCTCTGACATAGAAAGTGTCTTTGCTGAGTTTTTGGAATTGGCTCACCTATGTTCTTTATGCATGGTAAAGTTCTAGGCCAAGGATTCTCAACCTGTGGCTTGTGGGCCAGATGTGGTCCATGGCACCATTTCATGTGGCCTCACACTGCCTCCACCACACCAATTAGTGCCATGTGGTGGAGAAAGGGCAAAATGGCCATCCGGCCCCCGAAGATGTCTGAGGGAGCGTGACCTGGCCCCCAGCTTTAAAAGGTTGAGAACTCGTGCTCTAGGCTCACTAACAAAAGTTAGATCTGGTTTGCAGCCTTTGGTGTATGCAAACCAAGACACAGGACACAGCCTCGGGCTGGGTTAACTCAGGTTTATTGCATCGTGGACAGAGGGAACATGAGGTAATGGCGGATCGATAGCTCTTTATATACAGTGGTAATACATTTGAACGTGGTGCCATAGTAGCCCATTGGCTACTGCCTGCGTGACGTCATTGCGAGTCACGCCCTTCTTGTCCAGGTGTAGGTAGTGGCGGGAAAGCTTCCCGCGCTGCTGCCTTTGATGAGATCGGACCAAGAGAGCTTGGACGCTCGCTGCTGCCAGCTGGTGGACATTAGCTCGCGTCCTCATGCAGGGTTCATATGATACAGCTGAAGGTTACATTGTTGCTATAGGCAAGGTTACATTGGTTCAGATACATTGTAATCCATGTGGAAGGTAAAACCCTTAGAACACAACATCCCTCCCCCCTAGGACGAGACAACGTCTCGAGCCCATGCTTCTAGACACTCCCCCCCCTAGGAGACAAAATCTCTCAGCCAAGATGGCTTGTTTCGAACACGCTGGGGTCTCGATGCGGGCTGCCTCTCCCCGGGTTTGCTACCTTCTCTTTGTCCCCTGGTTTCCTGTCCTGTAATTTGAGAGGGAGACTCGTTAGTGACTTGCCGCGGCTCTGCGGCGTTGTTGGGAGGTGTGCTCTTACTTAGGGAGGAACCGGGGGCACTGGGGGCTAACGAAAAACCCCTCTTCTCGCTTGGATGGGTGGGGGAACACTCCTGAAAACCCCCCCGGCTCGCTAAATCAAAATCTAAAGTCCATTCGGGGGCAGCGGTCGCGAACTCCTCTCCCCCTACCCCGGCTTCTGATAGGACTGGTTTATCAAAAGGATATGAGTCGGGGCCGCTGCTTCTTCCTTCCCCCCTTGCTTGGGACTGTTGTCCGCTGCTGTCTCCCCCTTGGGTTAAGCGGGTGGGGGAGAACCCTAACGCTGAATCTTGTTGCTGATCCTCACTGACAGGCCCACTTACTCGGTGCCTCAGCTGGTCTGCGTGCCTCCTCCAGAGGAGACCGGCGTGGGTCTCGACCCGGTACGACACTGGCCCCGTCTGTTCTACAACCGTCCCCGGCACCCAGGCTGGCCCCGCGCTGGCATAGTTCCTGCAATGAACAGGGTCGCCGGCGGCGAACCCTTTCGAGACTGCCAGCCCCACGTTTTTTCCCTTATCCTCAATTCTTGTGGGGTCCAGCCTGGACAGGAGTGTAGTCAGTTTCCGCCGCATCAATAGCTCTGCCGGCGAGTAACCTGACGCTAAGGGGGTCACCCTATACGCTAGTAAGAACTGACATACTTGGTGGTTCAGGTCCCCGGGGCCCATGCGCCGAAGCGCCTCCTTTGTTGTACGCACCAACCGTTCCACTTGGCCATTCGTGGCCGGGTGAAACGGCGCGGACGTGACATGCCGAATGGCATTCGCCTCCATGAATGCCCCGAACTCTGAGGAGGTGAAGCAACTCGCGTTATCGCTGACTAAAGTGTCGGGTAAACCGAACATTGAAAAGACTCTCCGTAGTTGGTTAATTGTAGTGGTGGAGGATGTGCTCTTTACCGGAATGACCTCCAGCCACTTTGAGAATGCATCCACCACCAGGAGAAACATGGTTCCTCGGAAAGGGCCAGCGAAATCTACGTGCACTCTGGACCATGGCCCCCTTGCTGTGTCCCATTCCCTATGCGGGAGCCGGGCCGCCTCTGGTCGGGACCCCTGGCACGCCTCACAAGTGCCGACCATGTGCTCAATGTCCTCGTCCAGCTGTGGCCACCAAAAGTAACTGCGGGCCAGCGCTTTTGAGCGAACGATGCCCGGGTGGCTGACGTGCAGCAGTTTGAGAACCCTCGGCCGCATGGGTGTTGGGACCACCACCCGTTGGCCCCACAACAGGCACCCCCGTTCTAGGGACAACTCTAGCTTCTTCCGAAAGAATGGGTCGAATTCCTTGCTTGGGGACGAAGCTGGCCACCCTTTCTGCACCCATGAGCTGACTTTCTCCAGCGTTCTGTCCTTGCCTGTCGCCCTGGCTATATCGGCCGGTACTATTGGGGGTTCGTCTAAAACCTCGATTAGCAACACCTGGCGGTCTCTTCCTATTCTGGCTTTTTGGTCGTCCGACAAGGGCAAAGGGGATCTCGACAGCGCATCAGCATGGCTGATCTCCTTTCCGGGCCGGTACTCCAACTCGTGTTGGTATGCGTTAAGAAAAATGGCCCATCGCAACATTCTTGGGGACAGTATCTGCGGTGTGGGCTTGCCTGCCGTGAAAATTCCTAACAGGGGCTTGTGATCCGTCACGATTTTGAATGGGCGGCCATACAGAAAATCGTGAAACTTTTTGGTCCCCGCTACTATTGCCAATGCCTCCCTGTCGGTTTGTGCGTAATTTCGCTCTGCTTGGGACAGGGACCTTGAGTAAAACGCCACTGGGGCCTCCCGACCGTCATCCAACACGTGGCAAAGCACCGCCCCCACCCCCACCGGTGATGCATCACAGACTAAGACCACCGGCCGTTTGGGGTCGAAGTGCGTAAGGATTGCGTCCGATGTTAACAGTTGCTTTAGTTCGTTGAACGCCTTCTCGTGCTCGTCACCCCACATCCATGTCTCCTCCTTCTTAAGTAACCGATGAAGCGGTTCGGCCACGGAGGCTTTCCGCGGAAGGAATGTATGGTAGAAATTGAGGAGCCCCAGGAATGACTGAAGTTCGGTTTTGGATGTGGGGCGAGGGGCCTTCTTAATGGCTGCTACCTTGGATTTGGACGGCTTAATACCCTCGGGTGTGATCCGAAACCCTAAAAATTCGACCTCGGTTTCGAAAAAAACACATTTGTCCTTCCTCAGTCTCAACCCCGCTTTCTCGAACACAGTTAGCACTTTATCCAATCTCTTTGCCAGTTCGGCCTCACTCCCCCCTGTTATCAATACGTCATCAAAATAAGGTAACACCCCCTCCAGCCCCTTCAGGAGGCGTTCCACAAGCGACTGAAAAAGGCCGGGTGCCGAGTTCACGCCGAACTGTAAACGCGACACCTGGAACGCTCCTTTATGTGTGACTATCGTTTGTGCCGCGGCCGTGGCGGGAGTTACGGGGAGTTGTTGATAGGCTTGTGCCAGGTCGAGCTTAGCGAAACACTTTCCCCCATTTAGCCTGGCCAAAAGGTGGCTGACCACTGGCACCGGATATGCATTAGGGCGAATCGCCTTGTTAATTGTACACTTATAATCAGCGCAAATGCGCACCTCCCCGTTAGCCTTCAGGGCTGTTACGATTGGAGTTTCCCACTCCGCGGAATCAACAGGAATAAGAATCCCCTGGCCCACCAATTTGTCCAGTTCCGCCTCTATTTTGTCCTTTAGTGCGAAAGGCACCCTGCGCGGTTTGAGTCTTATCGGGCGGACCTCCGGGTCTAGGTCGAAGGCTACAGGGGGTCCCTTGAATTTTCCAAGTCCTTTTTCAAACACGGTGGGGTGCGCGTCACACACCGCTTGTATCGGATCCGCGCCCACGGCATGCACCCCCCCTATGAACAAACCCAAGGGCTGAAACCACTGCGTCCCTAGGAGGCTACAATTCCCCCCTTTGAGAACGACTAACGGGAGTTCTGCAGAATGTCTTTTATAACGAACCCGAAATTTCCCGACCCCCAGCACTGGAATGCTGTTCCCTTGTACGTCTCGTAGCGTGGACCTCAGAGTCTTAAGTTTGGGCCGCGCTTGGGGGTCGATCTTCAAGAACTCTTTCTGGGGAATTATGGAATAATAGGACCCCGAGTCAATCTCCATCCTAACAGGGGCCCCTTGTACTATTACCTCAATGAAGTAATGGTTTTGTCCCGCGGACACGCTGAACACGGGGGCGTCGTCCTCACTGCCGTCCGAGACGCGACCCACGCCGTCCTGCTTCCTCGTGGTTCGGGCGCCATCTTGGGGTCTCGCTGGACGGTCCGGTCTGGCCGAACGGTCTTTCGACTGCCTCCGGCCCTCTCTCCGATTTCTGCATGCCCTGGCGATGTGCCCGCGCCTGCCACAGCCGTAACATTCGGCTTTCTTGAAAGGGCACTTCGCACGCTCGTGGGCCGCCCCACAACCATCGCAGCGGCGCCCCCCTTTCCGGACCTTCTGTACCTCTTCGCCGTCGCTGCCATCTGTAGAGGATCTCGAGGTTCGTCGGGTCGCGTGCACCGGCTGTCCTGACTTGCCACGCACCGAGCTTTCCGCTTTGCTGGCCCTAGGACGCCACTCACGCCACTCGTGTATTTCGTCCACTCCCGCATTCGTGGACTCCGCGGATTCCGCGGTCTCTACGACCTCGGCCAGCGTGGGTGGCGGCTCCCTGTTCATCAGGCGGCGCTGCACTTCCTTGTCCTTCAGGCCACACAGCACGACGTCCCTCATGATCATCTCCAGGTTGTCCCACTTGCAGGGAACGGCGGCTACCCTCAGGGCCTCCACGAAAGCCTCTACCGACTCATCCGGCGCTTGGACTCGCCTCCAAAACGCACTCCTAGCGGGAAACATTGCTTTCGAGGGTTGGAAACGCTCACGCAGCAACTTCAGTATGTCGTCGGTTTTGAAGTCATCCAACGTCTTCGGTTCGATCATGCCCACCAGCGTCCGCTTGGTCTCTACACCCAGCATTCGGGTGAGGATGGCCCTCTTCCTTTCCTCGTCGTCTTTGACTTTGAGTTCCACCAATGCCGCCTTGAAATCCATGTTAAAGATGGTCCAGTCTTGCGGCTTGGTAATATTGAACCCGCTCTGTGTCCTGGCACTTTGGGAATCCATTAATCCCACCTTCGTCGCCAATTTGGTGTATGCAAACCAAGACACAGGACACAGCCTCGGGCTGGGTTAACTCAGGTTTATTGCATCGTGGACAGAGGGAACATGAGGTAATGGCGGATCGATAGCTCTTTATATACAGTGGTAATACATTTGAACGTGGTGCCATAGTAGCCCATTGGCTACTGCCTGCGTGACGTCATTGCGAGTCACGCCCTTCTTGTCCAGGTGTAGGTAGTGGCGGGAAAGCTTCCCGCGCTGCTGCCTTTGATGAGATCGGACCAAGAGAGCTTGGACGCTCGCTGCTGCCAGCTGGTGGACATTAGCTCGCGTCCTCATGCAGGGTTCATATGATACAGCTGAAGGTTACATTGTTGCTATAGGCAAGGTTACATTGGTTCAGATACATTGTAATCCATGTGGAAGGTAAAACCCTTAGAACACAACACAGCCTCTCTGTCACCTGCCATTATTAAATGAACTGGGTAGTGTGGGATAATGTTCATTGAATGAGATTTTGACCATTTTTAGTGGCTTCACTCTTCTTATCAACTTGTTCACAGCCCAAAATGTTGCTATGGCTGTTGAAATCTCCAACTAGAAAGTGAAAGTTTTGGTTTTCCATATTAGATAGCTTCTGGAATCAGAATAGTATATGAAGTGGTTTATAAATCAATCTTAATATACAGTTAAAAGACTCATTAAAATTGATGTTTTCAGGGAAGCATTTGCTGACATCATTCTCTTCAGGGAGTAATCTAGCCTGTTATGTATATCCTGCGGCCTTAATGTTAATGTATATGCATATTGTTTTTATCTGTATTTTTCCTCTATATTAACAGAAATTATTGTACTTTGTGGTCCTAAAAAGCACTTGTGGGTCATTTCTTCCTTCATCAACAAGTTTATGGTGCAACACTTCTGGATAGGAAAGATAGCTGGCTGCATGCTGTTGCCCAGGGATTGCCTGAGTATTTTTTGTTGTTCAATCGCACAGTTGATTCCAACCCTTTGCGACCCCATGGACCATTGCCCTCCAGGCACCTCTGTCCTCCACCATCCTCCTCAACCCACCCAGCTCTGTGCCCATTGTGTCTACAATACCATCTAGCCATCTCATTTTTGGCCGCCCCCTTCTTCTTTTGCCCTCCACCCTTCCCAGCATCAAGGCTTTCTCAAGTGATTCCTCTCTTCTCATTTGATCTCCAAAGTACTTTAGCTTCTTCTTTACTATTTGACCTTCTAAGGAGCAGTCAGAGTTGATTCCTTCTAAGGCTGACCTATTTGTTCTTCTCACTGTCCAGGGTACTCTCAAAATTCTCCTCCACCACCACATTTCAAAGGCCTCTATTCTTCTGCACTCAGCTTTCCTAACGGTCCAGCTCTCACATTACCACCAGGAATACCTGTCGCCAGCATGCACCCCCTTCACACTCAGGACTCCCCAGCGGGCCTTGTGACTCGAGTCCTTTCTTCTGATTAACCCAATTAATTTTCTGGTAGGCACCCCGGGTCTCACCAAGAAGGGGGACTGTGGCGCTTTAAAATGCCCATGCTTTGGCCTTGCTTTGTAGAATCTGCTCTGGCCTGTAGTAAGTAAATGGTGAGAGAAATGGCACCCCTGCTTCTCTTTGTTAGCTAGGTAAGGGTGGCTGAATGAAGTCAGTGGTCCTGACTGTAAACAAACGCCGTCTTTCCTCCCTCCTGGCTGTACTGGGAAGAGTAGAAAGTGAATGTATTTGTCCTTCTGAGATAATTGGGTGCTAAGTTGTGGCAATGGGCCTTCTTTGAAGTTTTTCCCTCATTCAACTTGTACCCTTCCTCTCAGGACTCTGGTATACAAAATCTTGGAGATTAAAGGAATATGTCTCTTTGTTTAGAGTTGTTAATTTCTTATCTCACCTTCTCACTCTCAATTCCTAATGCTTGAAAATAACACTCCGTTTCAGCAGCATTAGGTTCATTTATTAGCAAAGTACTTCTTCCATAAAAATAAGAATAAAGTTGCTTCTTAAAATTATATCTTACTTCTCTCTAAGTATTCACTGAGTGCAAGAAAGGAAAATAATAAATCAGATTTCATAGCAACCTTTTTCTCGCTGGCTAATTGTCTCTAGACGGGCTAGGTTCACCCCCATTAGAGCTGCGTGGAGTTGGCCTCACAGCATGGCATGAAACCTGGAAGGCATCTCCCTGTGTATGTGTGTTCCTCCTTGGATGATGTGATAATGTTTGATGATCTTTTTAATTGCTCTCTCTTCTCCTTTTTTATAAGGTTCTTGGCAAGGCAAGTGTGTCATTAACCTACTCTTAATGTTATAGCTGATGTAAAGTATCTAGGCATTTGTATGCCAATCCTTGCCAGCTATAGGAATACCAGAAACAAGTATACTTTTGCTTTATTGACTACACTAAGGCATTTGATTGTGTGGATCACAACAAGATGTGGCAAGTGATTAAAGAGATGGGAATACCAGAGCATCTCATATGCCTCCTGAGAAATCTGTACAGGAACCAAGAAGCAACAGTTAGGACAGAACACGGAATGACAGAGTGGTTTGGAATAGGAAAAGGAGTAAGACAAGGCTGCATTTTGTCACCCTGCTTATTCAACTTATACACAGAGCACATCATGCGCAACGCAGGGATGGAGGAATCACAATATGGGATCAAAATTGCTGGGAGAAACATCAACAATCTGAGATATGCAGACGACACCACCCTAATGGCAGAAAGTGAGGAAGACCTAAAGAATCTCTTGATCGGTTTGAAGGAAGAGAGTGCAAAAGCGGGCTTGAGACTCAATATCAAGAAAACCAAGATAATGGCAACAGGCCCGATCAGTTCCTGGAAAATAGACGGGGAAGAAGTAGAAGCAGTGACAGATTTTACGTTCTTAGGATCTAAGATCACTGCAGATGGGGATTGCAGCCATGAAATAAAAAGGCGACTGATTCTTGGGAGACAAGCCATGAGAAACCTGGTGAACATAGTGAAAAGCAGAGACATCACATTGCAAACAAAAATTAGAATAGTCAAAGCAATGGTTTTCCCAGTAGTAATGTATGGATGTGAGAGCTGGACAATTAGGAAAGCTGAACGCAGAAGAATAGACGCCTTTGAAATGTGGTGCTGGAGAAGAGTTTTGAGGGTACCCTGGACAGCGAGGAGAACAAATAGGTCAATCTTGGAGGAAATCAACACTGACTGCTCATTGGAAGGTCAAATAGTAAAGATGAGGCTAAAGTACTTTGGGCATCAAATGAGAAGGGAGGATTCACTTGAGAAGGCCGTGATGTTGGGAAAGGTGGAGGGCAAAAGAAGAAGGGGGAGGCCAAGGATGAGATGGATAGATGGTGTTGTAGACACAGTGGGCACAGAACTGGGAGGACTGAGGGGGATGGTGGAGGACAGAGGTGCCTGGAGAGCGATGGTCCATGGGGTCGCAAAGGGTCGGAATCGACTGTGCGACTGAACAACAAATAGTACTTCTATATTATTTTGAATGTATAGATGTTCTGGTCATTCCTAGTGCATGTATAAATTGATGTCTGATCTTCCCTCCTCCCATCAGGTGGATGAGGTCACTCATACATAAATTGTACTCCTTCCCCCTCCCATCTGTGAATCTAGGATGAAAAGTTTGACTTTGAAAAAAATCTTTCCAGGGTGCATGCCAGACACAGTAGTGTATGCTTATGCCAACTTTTGGAAAATGCTGCAATTCTCAAACAAAGCAAATGATTTCTATCAAACTACAACTAGGCACTTAATACAATGTGACCCAGGCCTAATATAAGTCAAAGTAATTTATCATAATGGATTCTCCATGACAATACCATTGCTTTGACTATGCAAATTTTTGTTTGCAAGGTGAAGTCTCTACTTTTAACTATGTACCCCATGTTTCTCATTGCTTGTCTCCCAAGAATCAGTAGCCTTTTTATTTCATGGCTGCAATCCCCATCTGAAGTGATCTTTGATCCTAAGAAAGTAAAATCTGTCACTGCTTCTACTTCTTCCTCATCTATTTTCCAGGGAGTGATAGGGCCTGTTGCCATTTACTTGGTTTTCTTGATATTAAATCTCAAGCCAGCTTTTGCACTCTCCTCCTTCAACCTAAGCAAGAGGTTCTTTAGGTCTTCGTCACTTTCTGCCATTAGGATGGTAGCCTCTCCATATCTCAAATTGTTGATGTTTCTCCCATCAATTGTGATCCCAAATTGTGCTTCCTCCATCCCTGCATTGCGCGTTATGTGCTCTGTGTATAAGTTGAATAAGCAGGGGATAAAATTCAGCCTTGTCTTATTCTTTTTCCTATTCCTTTTCCTATTGCCTGAGCATACTTTCAATGTTTTCCACTCTCCCGGTGGGCAGCTCCCCTGGTGGCTTAGTGGTTAAGGTGCTAGGCTTGGTGACTGGAGAGATGGGTTCGATTCCCCAGAGCTGAACAATGGGGGGTGTTGTGAGGGGATATGAAAGGAGTCTCATTTGGGCATACCCTCCAAAAATCCTTTCAACCCAGAGTAACCTCTGACAGGAAAATGAACTAACTCTTCAAGGAGACTCCTTCTAAGTCCCCCAAACATAATTAAATTGACATGTTCCCATGGAAAGAATAGGGGAGAGTAGCAATAGCATGTCTGTGTGTTGAAGAGTAAAGAAAGGGAGGAAGGAAGAGTGTTAGGCAGACTCTGAGAATACATGACGGAAGAAGCAATAATGAAAGAGTCCAAAGGGCAGACAGGTTTTCTGCTTCTAAATTCCCTTGCAGTCATCTGGGATGGATAGGTACTAAGAAGCAATGCCTTGAGGATGCCAGGCTTTCTGTCTTGCTGTTTTGCTTGCTTTATAATAAACACAACCCTCAAAAAGACCAAAAATAACATAAAAAATAACTGCTGATCCCACATATCTGCAGACCATTTAGTTTGGCAATGAACTACAGTATACTTAATCCTTCAAGCCATTTCAAAATGAGTTCAACGTGCGTTAATTACACTTTGTGCTGTGAAAACCCAATGATAAAACTAACAGAAAATCTTATCATCTATACAGCTCTCATTTTGACCTTTCTTTTTTAAAATAAAAATTATATAAAAAAGAAAATAGTAATATTTGAGCCAGTTAGTCTTGCAAACTAGCAGTTTGCATTGGAAGTGCTTTGGCATATTTATTTATTCCATTTTGTTTCCATTGCTTTGAATGTTGAGTAGCAGTTCTTTCCCATATTGCTGGCCAGCTCTATTCCCCAGTTTTTCTCATCAGTACTTGATTGAGTGTCATGATTACCTTCTTAGCAGAGCAAAGAAATCAATAAGGCCTTTTTCTGCAATAGTAGATGGCAATGCCGATCGTATGCCCCTTGGTGCTTACTTAATGACAATACCAGAAATTCCTTTCATAATCCAGCACACCTATGTGACACAGTATTATAAGTGATTGGATTGTTATTAACAAGTCTAAGCCCTAAATCCAACTTCTGTTGGTAATAAACGTTCAACCCATGAGCATTTGTGCTAGGATACAAGTGTAGTTAGTCAGTTTTATACTTATTTATTTATACCAAAAAGCCAGTTGTAAACTTTGGTATGGAGTTCTGCACAAGTGTAATCTGAGGCTGATAGTATGTTTGTTTACTTCTATATGTACTTTAATAAAAATAATAATATGCAGCCCTGCAGGTTTGCCCCAGAAAAGGTAATATCCAAAAAAATCAGAATACAAAACATGACATAATTAGGACCTAATTAAGTCACATCATTAATATTGTTTGGGCCTAGCTATGTAAAAGTTGATAGCTTAGCCTAGTTATTTAGGGAATAGTTAATGTTAAGATCTGGGGGGAAAGATTGTCATGTAATAGGACAAAAATATTTTATGGTCATAGTTCTAGGTTGATTCTAGGTTGATTCATGATTTGACGTCTGACAATGAAGCTATTACTCTTGATCATACAAGCCAGTTTCCTATTCAGAGGAAGAGAAGGGCTATGATGCAAACATTTATATGGTCCCAGTGGGCTCCTACTCATGCACACCATGAGACAGCTATGGGGTATGACCAACATTTATTCACACAAATGAAATTTGAAATGTCCGCACCGTTTTCTCCCAAGGTCTTGCACTGAGCAAGGACCAGTCTGGTCTTGAGAGGGGAGGAGTAGCTTCCTCTGCTTTGGTATCAGGTTTGTAGCAGTACCAGATCCCTTGCAGGTAAGAGATTCTTCATCACTGTAACAACAACACACGGTGTGAATGTGGATAGATACACAATCTGGCTCATTTAGGTCACCTCTTGCTTGAAAGCCAGTCATATCCAACTCTAGGGTTCGGTGCTCATCTCAGTTTATAGCCAAAGAGCCAGTGCTGTCTGTGTCTGCAAATGTTTCTGTGGACATGTGGCAGGCATGCCTAGACAACGTAGTGTACAGAACACAGTTTACCTTCCCACCAAAGTGGCACCTATTTATCTATTTGCAAGTTCTTGCTTTCAAACTCCTAGGTTGGCAGGAGCTGGGACAGATGATGGGAGCTCACTCTGTCATGCAGCACTCAGGTCTCGAACTGCTGACCTTCCAGTTGTAAAGTTCAGTGTCTTAACCACTAAGCCACCACACATTCACTAAAAAGGACTTAAATTTGGCCAACGACAAAGCCAAGAAAGTGGCTTCATTTTGGCAGCCCAGGGTTTGATTGGGATACGAAAGAAGACTTTAACCTTACGTTATACATGTGATTTGCTCTCCCCAACTGCTGTAACATTACAAAAAATAAATTAATTTTGGATGTTTATTCAGAAAATACAATCTGATTATTTGGGCTTCAAAATGGTGATCCAAGACTCTACATGCTCTAGGTGGTGCTGTTGAACTACAACATAATATATGGACCTGTCACACTTGTTTTCACAAACAAACAGAATAATCACTTCACATTGTAGACATTCTTAAGTAACCAAACTTTTAGGCAGTGCAGTATGTCTCTATTCTTATATATACAGTACTAGCAAAGTATATCACTGTGCTATTTTTGATGCTCAGTTTGAAGACTGGCTAGTTCTAATGCCTTTTCCTCTTTCCTGAAAAACAGTAAGTAAAATGTACTACCAGTGTGGTGACAATAGTGGCATCTTTCTTGGCCAGAATTCACAAAGTTTAAAATAATTTCTTATTTACTGCCCTGCCATTGGTTAAAAAGGATACAGTCAGGGCCATAGCCAGTGGGCCCTAGGGCCCCCCCAAAACCCTCCTGAGCTAACAGCCCGCCCCGCTCCACCCCGTGGTGCCAACGTTCTATATGTGTTACATTGTTGCCCCTCCTGAATTTTTTTTTGCCCCTTCTGAAAAAAATTTGCACCCCAAAATCTAGAATCCTGGCTACGGCCCTGGACACAGTCACCCTTTCTCCTCCCTCCTCTAATTCCCAGCCAGTGAAGCTGAATTAGGAAAGGGTTTTATTGCCAATTTTGCGGGTTCAGAGGCATCCTAATTGTTCTCAGAAGAAAGGAACACATAATGAGAATCAGACATCTGTAGTGAAGGAAAGAGGGTTGAAGCAAATCATTACAGAAAACAAGTTACAGAAGCAGAGGCCTCCTGGACAGAAAGCACCACTTGTAATAAGTCAGGTCAATTTAGTGAACTGTGACCTCAGCATTCTCCATGTCTGCACCAGCCCTCTGGAACCTCCTGCCAACAGAGCTATGTCTCCGGACAGAATTGCTGCCTTTCAGAAAAGAACTTAAAACCTGGCTGGCGGGTCAAGTGTGGGGTGCAGGTGGAAGGGTAACCTCCATTGGGTGGCTGGTGTAGGGTAGTTTTAACTGTTTTTAACATGTTTTTAAATTGTCATTGTGAACCGCCCTGAGTCGGCTTTGGCCGAGTGGGCGGTATATAAATTTGACAATTAAATTAAATTAAATTAAAATACTGATTCAACATGACAGCTACATCTAGCAAAATGTTAAATATATTAATTGAAACAGAAAGAGTCAGTTGCATATACCTGTATTGTAAAAAATATACACAATCACTATAAAGTGGTGTAACCTCTTCATTTCCTTCCCTGTTAAACCATCAACACTTTTATTTAGCAAAGTTCTGGACAAGAAATTTGAAAACGTTACACAATCATCTCTACTGTCTTTAGTAAATGGTGGCAGAAATGCCACATGGTTCGACCTTTCAAGGATTTCATTTTCAAGTTCCCAGAAAACCTTTGAATTGGCAATTCTCCTTTGCCATCTTGGATATATATAAGTGCAAAGATGCTTGCACTTTATTGGAACAGACAATGGGTCATTCAAGAAGCCCCCTGTCATGCTGAGGTCAGCCTTGGTGTCCATACAAATCATTGTAGTTTGCTCTGGCATGGGGGATAGATTAGCATGCTGTTGTGTTTGAATGTTTATATTGCTGTAACGTTGTGTAATATTATTGGGATCAGTAAGATCCTCCATTTTGTCTTCTTCTTGGTCTTGAAGTATCGCTGGACTTGCGTTCCCGCCTTAACTATGGAGTCATGTAAAGTCTTCACTACGGTCCGATAACCTCCCAGTCACCCCACTCCTTTCCTGTCCAATCCTGTTGTTTCTCATCCAAATGTATCCATTCCTGATTGTATATATTTAGCCGTGCTGCACCATTGCCCTTCATGTTCTGACTGACTAATAAAGTTGTTTGGCCCTATTATGATGGCTGCTTCGCATTTCTACTGGAACATCAAACATGCCATAATTTGAACAAATTATTTGTTGTCAATTTCAGTAGGAAAAAAAATGGAAGCACCAAAGCAGAAGTGGATGGACAGCTGAAGTCCTGATGAAATCCATCACCTCTCCTGGAATCTCCTGTTGCTGAGCTCAAGGGGAGAGCTCACATCAACCTTGCTGTACTCTATCTATTTCTCACCCACCTGATCCTACAGTTGTTTTGTATCTGGAATAGCAAAAGGAGGGTGGAATAGCATTTATCATACTTGCTAAATCCTAGAACCGTGATGGTGAACCTTAGCATTCCAGATGTTCTTGGAATTTAATTCCCAGAAGCCCAAGCAACCTGTAAAACCACACGAATGGATTTACTGCAATTCGTCTGGCCCGTGCTGCCCTCATTGCTCCTGGAAGCAGAAGTAAAATGCGCCCATACAGGCATGTTTTACTTCCACTTCTGGGAGCAACAAGGGAAGTGCGCCTGGATGAAGAGCAGTAAATCCATTCATGTGTTTTCACAGGGTGCTTGGGCTTCTGGGAATTGAAGTCCAAGAACATCTGGAGTGCCAAGGTTCGCCATCACTCCTCTAGAATGTTCTTTTCTTTTCAGTAGCTACCAGTCTTGTTACACTTTGAACTGAGTGTGTCTCTTCGACTGATTCTCTTGTGCAAGCTTTGACTGAACAGGTCAAAGTCACACTATTATTTTTTCTCCTACTCTCACAAATTAGCTAAACTGGACTTTCCTGAGGTAGTGAGTAAGATAAGGATGCTGCTTCGTGGCACTTTCCTTGGCTGGTTTCCTGTGTTCCTCTCATCAGATTTACTGTTTAGTTTACTTCAAGAGTGTCATGGAAGAAACTTTTGCCTGAAGGTACCTGACTGCTGTTTTTCTCCAACCTTTCCTGTGTTGTCTATAATTGAAGTCTTCTTTCTCCCACTGAGTGAGGGTTTTTGTGTATGTTCCAAAGAGGGTGGGTGCCAGATATACAGCATTCAGCGCCTCTGCAGCTGTGGAGATCCCACCTCTCCCTCCCCACTCCTGCTGGGAGGGATATAGGGCCATGGGCTGCCGGGGCCAGGCTGAAAACCACCACCCAGAGCGCCACCGCAACTGTGAGGGGCCCCGCCTCTCCCTCCCCGCTCCTACCGGGAGGGATAAAGGGCCGTGGGTTGCTGGGGCCAGGCCAAAGACTGCCACCCGGAGCACCACCACAACTGTGGGGGGCCCCACATCTCCATCCCCGCTCCTACTGGTGATAGATAAAGGGCCATGGGTCACCGGGGCCATCAGTGAAATTGTTGAGCTGGTGGCTCCATCACTTGTGGACCTTGTCGCTTGGAATTTTGTATCTTTAATATTGTATTTTTATTACATTGCTGCTATTGTTGTTATATTGTATTTTCTGTATTTCTAACATTGTATCCATTGGATTGAGGGAAGTAGGATATAAACATAAATATTATTGTTGTTGTTGTTGTTGTTATTCTGATTCATGCTAGACAATGAATACACACACTTCAGCAAGCCAGGTTACTGACTGTGGACAATAATGGAGCACCTTCCCTATCTACAACATATGTTTCTTCAGAGTTAATGTCGAAGGAGAGGCACAGAAAGGACACTGGCAGAAGCTTTGCCAAAAAAGTGAAGGGCCATCACTTTTCCCAAGCTACTGAAGCTCAAACACCTCCCATTCCAGATCATCACCCTTTATTTTCTACACATTGTTTCCTCCACCCTTCCCAATTCAGAAACACACAACTGCATACAAATATCTGCAGAATCTTGAAAGCAGATCAGTTTATGGAACTATCAAATTAACTGAGGATGTATCTCACAATTTGTATAACATATATTTGAATAGATATCAGATGGGGCAATGCATTTTACTGTACTTTTGACAATCTGTGAAGGACCAAGATGAAACCTTGCTAAAATAAAACTATCTTCTGCAGTGTAACAAAGTCATTAAAGGGCTTTAGTTCTCCCTGGGACATGCAAGATTGCTGTTAGTTGGGTAACTATATGAGCTTTAGGATTCAAACATATATGCGGATTAAGTGATGCTGCAATACACATTTCATGATTAATTATGTTTTGTGATTAGTCATGTTCTGCAACACTAATGTAACTTCAGGCTTTAATGACTTGACAATGTAGAGTTCCTTAACATACCTGTCTGTTTTTATCTCTCCCCCCTCCCCTTCCTATCTTTTTATCTTTTTAATTCTTTCCTATTTTAATCCTTTTTAATAGGTTTTTAAACTGTGTTTTTGTATTTTTCTTAAGGGGTTAGGAAGGGCATGGGGGGGGGGGATTTAGATTGTTCTTAATTTATGTATGTTTTTTAAAAAAAATTGTATGCCGCCTTGGGTCATTCAAGGATGAGGAAAGCGGGGTAGAAATCATGTAAATAAATAGTTTGACTCCCAGACAAGCAACTTCCATTAACGTCTTAAAGAAGTTGTGATTTCACACTATTGTGGCATGATGGAGATCTAGCAAAACTGGGCTTTATCTACCACAGTACTGCCAACCTTAGTACGTGTGAATGTATTCATGTGTGTCCAGGTTTGGTGGAAGAGAATTAACAGAGTCCAATTACTTGGGAAAATAAATAATTCCATGTATTTATTTACTTTATTTGTACCCTAACTTTTTTCTAAATAAATAAATAAAAGGATACAAGGTAGTGCTACAGCCTGGTAACTCAACAACTTTTCAGCACTCGATTTATTTAATGAGAGGCTTAAGAATTTTACAGTAATTTTCAGCTCCAATTTGACTGTGCTGCATGGAACAGCGTACATCACTCATTTGCACAGCATTAGCTTCAGTTTGATATGAATGTTTACAATTGCTTGGCAACCAAGTTTCCTCTGTATTTCTTGGAAGACTTTCACCAAGAAAGTAAGAGTATTCCATTAATTAAAAATGAACTCTTTTTGACTGGTAGTTTTCCATGATTAATGTTATGAAGACATTTATGGACATATCATCCCATCTGAAATCACAGTATTTTCCATAGGCATACTGTGTTCCCTCATAATCCATCCTCTCTAATAAATTTTATTTATTATTTGTTTTATTTATTTTTTCTAATTTGTATTGCTGCCCAACTCCGAAGACTCTGGGTGGCTCACAGAAAATAAAACCAGTGGCAGTTTTAAAAAAGCAATTAAAACCCATTAAAAAACTACTGACAACAATATTACAAAGCTTAAAAGCTTAAAAGAGCTTAAAAGAGAGAGTGTTCTGCTGAATTAGCCAGCAGGCAGGGGTTACCATGTCACTGGTGCCCCACACCTGCTCTGCCAGCCAGGTTTTTAACCCTTTCCTGAAGGGCAGCAACTCCATCTGGAGACGCAGCTCAATTGGCAGGAGGTTCCATAGGGCCGGAGCAGATACTGAGAAGGCGCTCTTTCTGGTGCTAGAGAGACGCACCCCTCTGGCAGATGGAACAATGAGAGAATCTCTCCTGTCTGCTCTGGTGGGATGGACAGGTATTCTTGGGGTGACACGGTCTCTTAAGTATCCTGGCCCACTACCATATAGGGCTTTAAAGTTAATTACCAGCACCTTGAATTGTACCCGGAGGCACACTGGCAACCAGTGCAGCTCCCGAAGCAGTGGGGAGGCACGGGCATAACGCCCGCACCCCATCACCACCGGAGCAGCTGCATTCTGGACCAGTTGCAGCCTCTGAATGGTCATCAAGGGCAGCCCCATGTAGAGCACATTACAATAGTCAAGTCCAGAAGTGACCAGAGCGTGCGTGACCATGAACAAGGAGTCCTGGTCTAGGAGCGGGCGTAACTGGCATATAACATGAAGTTGTGCAAAAGTCCTCCTGGCCACGACTGCCACCTGCTCTTCAAGCAGGAGTCGTGAGTCTAGGAGGATCCCCAGATTACACACCGGGTCTGTTTGGGGTATAATAGCCCCATCCAGAATCAAAGATGGTAGCTCCTGAGATAATGCAGGGCCCCTGACCCACAGCCACTCAGTTTTGCCAGGATTCAGTTGGAAATTATTAATCATATTTTAATATGTTTTAAACAGTCTCACCAATATTGTTCATAATACAGCATTGTCACTGTACTCCACCCCAACACAATGTAAATTAATCAACTCTGGATCAGAGCATTTTGAAATAATATATTATCATCCACTCCAAAAATACAGTAAAGTACTTCTGAAAGACCACATGCTTGTGAAATATGAACAGACATTGGCTCGAGAGAAAGAGAGATGAGCTAATGAATAATGCATATATTTGGTTGTTTGGCCCCATGTGTCAACCACATTCTGAATGCTTGAGCATTGGTTAGGTCTTTGATTGATTCATTTCCTCTCTTCTCATTTTTATACTGTTATTGACTCATAGCTCTGCAATGGACACTGAATCACTTGGGAAATCAAGTTTTTAAAATTATATTTGTTGTTGTTTTTACAAAGAGTGGTTCTGGAAGATTTGAATTGTTCATTTATTAATTTGCTTGCTTTCTTGTTTGTTTGCATGTTTGTTAGAACTAAGAGGATACAGAAATGATGATATTGCAGCCAGGCGGATAAATAATGGAGAAAGGACTGCAGTCTCTGTCTGCTATTCCTGCCTATCTCAGTAGACAAGTTCAGGATCCTTCTGTTCATGTGGTCCATTAGAAAACTATTTGGTGTTCTTTAGTTAATATATTCATATTGTGTTACTTCATTTAAGGATGTGGGGGGCGGAGGAAGTTATATTATTTCAGAAGGTGTTTGACTTACCTTCAGATTTCAACTGATGTGATGTTTGTGTTCCTGCTGATTAATTATTTTGAACTTGCTCAAATTTTATTTGATCCACCCCCACTCAGCATAATTATTTGGATTTTATATTACTCCTTGTTGCCTCTATACTAAGAACATAAGAACATAACATAAGAACATAAGAACAGCCTTGCTGGAACAGGCCACAGCCCATCCAGTCCAGCATTCTGTCTCACACAGTGGCTCACCATTTCCTTCAGGGTATTCCCAAGGAGATGCCTTCACCTGCTTACGATTCCCTGGAAATGATATTGAGAGATATCCTGCCTATCTCTCCAACCCCGAGGTTGTCCTTAAGTATCCATAATTATAGCCATTGATACTCTTGTCCTCCATGAACTTGTCTAATCCTTTCTTAAAGCTGTCAAGACTGACAGCTGTCACCACTTCTTCTGGCAGGGAGTTCCATAGACCAGAAATCCTCTGGGTGAAAAAGTACTTTCTCTTATTTGTTTGAGAACTCGTACCCAAAAGTTTCATGGAGTGTCCCCTAGTTCTAGTGTTATGCGATAGGGAAAACAGTTTTTCCTTATCTACTTTTATAAACTTCAATCAGGTCACCTCTTAGACGTTGTCGTTCAAGAGTGAAGAGGCCCAACCGTTGCAGCCTCAGATGGTAAGGAAGGTGTTCCAGTCCCCTAATCATTCTGGTTGCCCAGAATGATTTTGATATGAGCAAGAAAATAGTTGACTTGGAAGGTAGGTATTTAATCATACAAGGCAAAATTGGTGATGGAGAAATCACTTTGGTAAATATATATGCTCCTAATGACGGTCAGGAGAGGTTTTTAGACAAGATTTATCAAATTTTGAGGAAGGAAGCTTCTGTTCTTTAAAAAAGTGTAACTCGTTAAAACAAACAAACACCCTTAAAAAGAAGGAAAGAGGAATTCCAGGGTCTTTATGCCCAGCTAGTTTACCAGTATACCTGTACAATGAACCTCACTTAACAAATTTAATGCATTCTCCGTGATGTTTTGTAATGCAAAAAAACTGTAAAGCGAATTTCCCATAGGAATGCATTGAATGCAATTTCCCATAGGAATGCATCGGAGGAAACCAAAATTTGTTAATCGGTAGATGGTTCGTTATCACTCAGGATTTGGACCCTATGTATGTTATGGAACAAGCAAAATTGGTGGAAAATGGAACGAAGGAATGGGATGCCTTCAAGGAAGAGTTAATTGTTTCAGGGGGATAGAAATCAGCTCGTCAGGGGGAGGATGATTTGGAGTTACAGGGGGCAGTAGGTGGTATATAAAAGAATTAGCAGCAGCACTGGGGATTTAATAACATCTATGATAATTTTGCATCAACAACACGTTCCCCCCTCCCCCCTTTGGGAGACAAAGATATATTTTTTATAGAAAAGTGGGTAGGGTAATCAAATATTTTTGTTTTTTGTTAATTTTCCTATATTTATTTTTCTTTTATGTATGTAGGGTGAAGGGGAATTCCTGGCTAAAGGAATACACGCCCTTAGGAGGATGCGGTGGACACAATCCAGAGGATTTGGGTAAATTATGAAGAATATAAAGGTATTAACTTGGAATGTGAAAGGTACTGGCTGCCAAGTCAAATGCAGAAGATTAGAATCAGCTCTCAGGAGAGATAGGCCAGACATAGTCTTTCTTCAGGAAACTAATCAAAAGTCAGGCAAGGTGAATAAATTATATTTAGGATGGACTCAAATATATGAAAAAGCATATGGCTCTTCAAAAGCAAGAGGAGTAGCAACAGTGATATCGGATAGATTGGGTTTTGATATGACCAAGAAAATAGTTGACCTGGAAGGTAGGTATTTAATCATACAAGGCAAAATTGGTGATGGAGAAATCACTTTGGTAAATATATATGCTCCTAATGACGGTCAGGAGAGGTTTTTAGACAAGATTTATCAAATTTTGAGGAAGGAAGCTTCTGCAAAGATGATAGTGGCAGGGGATTTTAATTTGGTAAGATCAATGGCAGATTGTACAAACTTAACCTGGGGTGGAAGTAGCAAAATGAGAATTTTGGATAGATGGATGAATCTATTAGCTTTGAAAGATACATGGAGGGAGATAAAAGGATCAGAAAGGGGATATACCTTTTTTTTCTCAGGTTTACAATACTTATTCAAGAATAAATTATATATTTGTTACCGAAAATATGATCAAAAACTTAGAAGATATAGAGACAAGAATTATTAAAGAGTCTGATCATGCAAAAGTATTGATGGTTTTAAAATTAGAAGGAGTAAAGAGTGGAATTAATTGGAGATATGATCCCAAGCTATATAGAGACCCGGAGATTAAGTTACAGATGACTCAAAAATGGGAGGAGTACTGGCTTTGGAATGATACAGGAGAAATTAAATACCATAAGTTTGGGATACCATGAAGTTGATATTTAGAGGGGAAAGTATTAAGATGGCAAGTGTCAGAAATAGACAATAGAGGGTTAAGTATGATAAAATGGAAAACGAGATAAAACAATTACAGGAGGAACATGCAAGAACAAAAAATATGAAGACCTTTGATAAGATACAAAGGTTAAAAATGGAAATAGTGGGAAAGGATATAGAAAAGGTGAAGAGGGAGTACTTCGAATTTAGCAATTTGAAGAGGGAGTACTTCGAATTTAGCAACAAAAATTCAAAAATGTTGGCAAGAGCAGCGACAGAAAAAAGGAGTAAAAGGGAAATTGGAGTTTTGATTAAGGATGGGATTAGATATAATAAATTAAAAGATAAAACTAAGATAATTAAAGATTTTTACCAAGAGTTATATACTAAAAAAAGATAAATGTAGGGAAATTAAGAGATCGATTAGCAAAACAAGTGGGGGGAAAGATAACTCAAGAGCACAAATCTAGAATGGAAGAACTAATATGAGGAAATAAATAAAAGATGTGATTGATAATTTGAAGACGTGTAAATCTCCAGGGGAAGATGGATTGCCAGCAGAGTTCTATAAAGAGTTTGAAGACAGTGTGGTCCCAAGATTATTAAAATTATTTAATTATATATTGGAGGAAGGTCCAATCCCGACTTTCTAGTACAGATCAATAATTGTTTTAATACCAAAACCGGGTAAATATCCAGAAAAAGTGGAGTCATACAGACCCATCTCTCTAATAAATCAAGATGCGAAAATTTTTACGACGATATTGGCAAAAAGACTTAATAATGTTATGAATAATTATATAAGTAAAGATCAGGTAGGTTTTCTAAAAGGAAGACATATGGCAGACTTGACAAGGAGGGCTTTAGACTTAATAGATGTCGCATTAAAAGACAAAGAAAAAGTTGGAATGCTATCTCTGGATATATTTAAAGCATTTGACGCTCTTCAATGGGTAACAATTAATGAGAATTAATTCCTATGGGTTTGGAGATAGATTTAAGAGAGACATTGAACAATTATATCAGCGAGGTTCTGCTAAGATTAAAGTAAATGCTATCACAGATGAGGTAAAATTAGAGGCAGGAACACGTCAAGAGTGCCCCCTATCTCCAATACTATTTATTATGGCAATGGAGGTGTTAGCAAATGCCATAAGACAGGATAGAAATATTGAGGGAGTCGCAGATACAAAGATAAGCCTCTATGCTGCTGATACTCTAGTAACTTTAAAACATCCTTTGAGGGTATTGGATAGGATTCAAGAACACCTAAATAATTTTGAGGAATTAATGGGATTAAGGATAAATTGGGCAAGTCTGAGATGATAACATGGAATGTAGATAAAGAAGATCAAAAGAAAATAAAAGATAAATATAAAATTCAGGTTAGGAAAAGTTTGAAATATTTGGGGATAAATATTTCCTATAATTAGGATGATTTTAAAAGAGTCTTAATTATGGAAAGCAAAAAAAAGGAAATTAAAGAAAAAATATTGCAATATAATAAATTAAAGTTGTCTTAGTTTGGCAGAGTTGCAGCATTATGTAAAATGATGTTACTTCCAAGATTAAATTTTCTGTTTGATGCTCTGCTGATCCAATTAAAAGAAAAAGAAATTAAGGATTTTCAAAATTTATTTAATGCATATTGTAATGGAGGAAAAAGATCCAAACTTAACAGAAGTTTGTTGTATTTTTCTCAAAAAGAAGGTGGATTGGGTCTACCAAACCTTAAAAACTATTATAGATCTTTTCAAATTAGAAACGTTGTAAAAATGTTGAGGAAGGAGAAACCAATTTGGGAGGAAATTGAGATGAAGGAATTAAATCAGATTGGTAAAGCAGCATTTTTGGACAAAGAATGGAGTAAACTAGGTGTTAAAAATAAAATGATGAGGGTAACACTTGATACATGGGAAAAGGTGAAGAAGGACTTAGTCCCTGATTTATCTCTGATCATAGAAATAGAGGATTTTAAAAAATTCCCAATAAAGTTGGATAGAGAAATTAAGGAATTTTTGGGGAAACATAATATTTTTCTGTTGAAAGACTGGATAAATGTCTGTAAAGATAAGGAGAAAAAAACAGAGATATATACACAGCTGAAATTAAACTGGATACAGGTAATACAGGTAAACAAATGGAATAGTATTTACTTGGAGGAAGTTAGTTTGGAAAGAGATAAGACAGACTTTGAGGAAATACTATTGAAAATTAGAAGAGGAGAAGTGGATATAAAGGGCTTGATGAGCAAAATTTATAGCATTTTAAATAAAGACAGTAATTCACAAGAAACATTGAGGAAAATATGGGAGCAAGATCTTAATGTTAGTATCACAGAATTGGATTAGAAAAAGAAATGGAATAAAAGAATTATGAGAGCTATGTCTGTCAGAATAAAAGAACATAATTTTAAAATGCTTTGGAGATGGTACTTGGCCCCAGTGCGGTTGCACCAGATAGATAAAAATAAAAGTCAAATGTGTTGGAGGTGTAAAAACAAATTGGGAACTTATGAGCATACGTAGTGGAGTTGTATGATAGTAAAGGAATTTTGGGAGAAAATAGGAAAAGAAATTGCCAGAATTATGGGGGTGAACCTTAAGCTGGAGCCATGCACAGCTTTATTGACAGACACAGGAAATATGTATTTAGATAAGGATAAAAAAGAATTGCTGTCTGTATGTTTGACAACGGCAAGGCAATGTATAGCGAGGAATTGGAAAAGTGACCTAACATTAAAGATGGAAGAATGGTATAGGGAAATGTGGCAGTTAGTTCTGAATGATAAACTAACATGGGAACTGAATAAGAAAAAGGGAATAGTAAAAGAACAGATTCTGACAAATTTGGCAACCATTTGTGGAATTTGGCAAAAAAAGGTGATGGGAGCAGACCAGTGCCGGAACATTCCAGTTTTTGGAAATAGTGTAAAATATGTGTGCCACCGCATCCTCCAGGGCAATATACAGTCACTTGGGGGAGAACTAGCACTTGATTTTTACTGTGGTTTATTAAGGTAAGAAATTGGTTAAATGGGCCATTTTGGAAAGTATGTACTTTTGCATTAAGGAAAAGAAGTTTAACAAATGTATGAAGAGTCAAATTAGCTTGATTATAGAGACTCTTTACTTGGCTGACAATAATTAAATGAATTAGGATAAAATTTAATTGCTTATACTTAATCAAGTGCAGTTTTAGTTGTATCTTAATACTCTTACCGTTCTACCTTTTTAATATGATTATGTTAATGTTAAATTTTCTATATATGTTCATTTTTTGTATACATTTTGTATTTTTTTATACTTTACTTGTTACTTTTTATGTGATTATTTTATATCTCATAAAATTAATAAAAATTAAAAAAGCAGTTTCCCATAGGAATGCATTGAAAACCAATCTGTTCCGGAAAAAAATTATTAACCGAGCCACTATTTTCTATGGATTTCCTTTCGTTATGCGATTTTTGTGTTAAGTGAGCCATTTGTTAAGCGAAGTTCCACTGTATGTTTGGTGCAAGGCTTACGCTGTGTTCCATTAGTCCACATTTTCCTTCTCCCAGCAAAGAATTCTATTTAGCTTAAGTTACAGTTTCAGATGTGTGAAACCCTCTGGCAAGGAAGACTAAACCACCTCCATTGTTATGCTACTTACTTATATTTATGGATGTGTTTTTAATCAACTTGTTTTATGTTTTGGTCAGCAATTGATTCACCTTACATTTTACTGTCATTAGGCACATTGTTAATAGGGGAAAGATGGGATGCAAAAATTCGGATAAATATAGGCAACATAGAGGACTGCAGTGGCTTAGTGGTTGAGACACTGAACTTGACGACTCGAAGGTCAGCAGGTCAGCAGTTCGAGACCCAAGTGCTGTAGGATGGAGTGAGCTTCCTTCTCTCTCCCAGCTCCTGCCAACCTTGCAGTCTGAAAGCAAGAAATTGCAAGTAGATAAATAGGTGCCACTTTGTTGGGAAGATAAACAGCGTTCCGTGCACTCTGGTGTCTAGTCATGCTTGCCACATGTCCACAGAAATGTCTGCAGAAGCAGACAGCGCTGGCTCTTTGGCTGTAAATGGAGGTGAGCACCGAACTCTAGAGTCAGATACGACTGGCTTTCAAGCAAGGGCAACTTTTATCTTTACTACCAAATTAATATAATACTGGGACAATGTAAATTTTTTTCATTTAAACACGAAGTTAAACTTCAACAAATTTTACTGTGTGATGTTGTAATCACAGAAGACTCTTTACTCAATCTCTTATATCCTTTTGCACAAATGATTCCAATAAAACTAGAAATGAAGCAAAGGGAACTGTGGTTTGAAGTGTCCTCTAGTGGCAATTTGAATGTGTTGCACTTCACTATTGATTAAAAAGGAAACAAATCATATTATGAAACAGTTGGCCTACAATAAGAAAGAAACTACAGCATGAATGATCTTTTTGTGAATTCACAGCTGGAGACGTGGCAGCATCTTCCAGAAAAGCAATAGTTATAGTTTGTGCTGCTATATTTCGCAGCACATTAAGCTTAGCTTCAGTTCTTAAAAGGAGGGAGTCTGAGCAGGGCTTCAGCAACATTGAAAAGTAGATTGCATTTCTGTACAATCTTCCTTGTAAAGGTGTATCATTGAAAGAAAGAAAGTAGGAGTTTTCCTGCCAGGATAAAAACTACCGGTAATTAAACAGCCTCTAATGGTAAAGTGTTTTGTGATAAAATAACATAGAAGTCTACTTTCTGAAGGAAATTAAACAAAATCTGAATTAATAGAACTCAAAAAAGAATATTGGCTTAAAGGGAGAGATTGTGGTTCAAACTATTCCCCACCAAAATTCAGACCCAACCTCCTTATCCTCATTTAAAACATTGCTATACAGTAATACCTCATACAAAGTCCGCTTCGTACAACATCAAATTCATACAACATTGCCTAATTCCTTGAAAAAAGTTGCCTCATACAAAGTCGGTGGACTTTGTATGAGGCATTGGGGTTTTCCCAGGTTGCATTGTGCCTGGGCAGTATAAAAGGCAGGACACGCGTGCATTGCTCTTGTGGGTTTTGCACAAGGCAAAGAGTGTTTAGGAGTGGTTTTGAGCATGTTTTTGGATGTTTTTGGATTTTTTCGTCAGAATTTTTAGAAGCATTCCTGGGGTTTTTGCAGCATTCTTCAGGTTCTTGGACAATCAGGGTTGTTTGACATGTTTTTGTAATGTATTTAGCCGTTAGACAATGATTTCTTAAAGTTCTGTCAGTTTCCTGTCTGTTTCCTTGACTTTGCCCTGAAGTCTGTGCTGTTACAGTACAATGTATCTCTATGGAAACGACGTTATAAGAGGCATCGCAGCAAGGATTTGGACATTGTATGAGGCATTGCGGCTAGGATTTTGCATGCCTCATACAAAGTCCAAATCCGTATAAAGTCCAAATTTGTGGAACCAAGTTTGGACGTTGTATGAGGTATCACTGTACTACTATTCCTGTACTTTTGTTTGTATTCCCAAGGAAGCAGGACATAATCCCACTAGCCACCTCACTTCCCCACACTGTGCATCACTGTTGATGAGAAAGCTGAGAGTTCCAGAAGATGGGTGGATCGGGAGATACAATTATAGCAATAGAGAAAAAAGCTGCAATAGAAAGATTATCAAAGAGAGTCTCCACTGTTTCTCTCCCTCCCTCCTTCTTTGGGAAGATAATATGGAAACTTCTCACTAGCCGTAATGGGGTACATAGAAAGAGCCTCCTCAAAAATTGTGGTATTTTTGAACCACAATCAGGTGTACCCCCATGTTGTGTATTCAGGCACAATTGCAAGTAGTACGGGCAGCGCCTTGCAAGAGGAAAATGGCAGTTTCCTGCCATCCAAATTAGGAGCCTAAAGTGGCGTGAAACCCCCTTGCACAGGGCATGCTCATTATGCTAATCCAAGCCCTGTGATTGGTTACAGTTTTGGATCTTGTTCTCCATTGGTTAATTACATATATACCTTCTTATGATTGGTTAGCCGGCAGGTCGCTACTTTGTATCAAGGAGCCACCGCCAAGGAGACACTATATAAGGCCCACGAGTAAACAAGGGTGGGGCCGGACCAGATCTACACTTCCCACTCCGTACAGGTAGCCAGCAATGTGCTAAGCCTTGGTCTCCTCTATTACGCTACGCTTCTATGGTAGCTAGTATTTGCCTCATCTATGGCAAGAGTCCGGAGGGACTGATTCCACTGGGATTGTGTAGCCATCTCTGTGTCTGGAGCACCTGTGTAAGCTCACCTCTAAAAGACTGTTGAATAAAGACTTGTTGCTGTTTTGTTCATTGTTGTCTGGATTGGTGCTTATAAGGGCCGGATATAACACCCCAGGAAAAGGCTAATCTTTCTCACATTAGGTCAGGTGAAAAGAACTCCAGAATGCACTCCCCAAAGGTGGCTTTACTTTGACAGTTTCACATCTGGCCTAGACACAGCAGGAGGAGGAGAAGCCATAACTATCATGGTTACTTTTTCTATAATAATTAAGACATAGGGTTGCTCCAGTGCTCATACAAATAAAACATAAAGCAAGCATAATAAAGTTCACAAGGGCTACCCATTGATTATTTCCAGCTTTAGCAAAAACCCATCCTAGAACCTATGCAAAGACTCCAAAGGCAATTTAAGGACTGAACAACTGCACAGTGTTTTCAGTAATCATATGTAAGATCATTTGCTGTAGCTCCGAGGCAGCTTGCAATTGTGACCAGTCCTTTCAGAACTATCTGTAAAGTACACATCTGTTTCTGTGTCTGTCAAAATAATGCAGGGTGCCTTAAACATTGCCATAAATGATGCATTCAAAATGCAATGTTTTTATGCAACAACCCCCCGCCCCCCCCCCCCACACACACACATATCTTGGAACGTGTTCTCTACAAGTGTGGGAGAAGACTCTCTTGTGTGAAGAAAGAGGTGGCCAACACATAGAGAATATTTTGTAAATATTTTGTAATGAATTGTTTGTCAATAAAGGTACATTTAGCTACATGTTTCCCATTTTCCCTCTGTATGATGACTTTTGGGACACCCTGCAGAAGGATTAATAGGGCTCTTCTTCTTCCATGTCTAGGCCAGATGTGAAACTGCCAAAATGAAGCCACCTTTTGGTGAGTTCCTTCTGCAGTTCCATTTGCCTGACCCAGTGTGAGAAAGATAAGCCAACAACACAAGGTTGCCATTACCATAATCTTTGAGGAGGCTCTAGATCAGGAGTTCTCAAAACGGTTTAAGCCAGGGGCTGGGTCACGCTCCCTCAGACAGCTTCGGGGGTCAGACAGCCATTTTGCCCTTCCTCCACCACACAGCACTTCCTGGTGTAGTGGAGGCAGTGGGGGTGATGTGATCTGATTTTTATTAGATATAAATCTATTATAGTTACATAGAAATATATTACATCTAACACAGAGATTGTATTAATCCTTATTACATCTACCTTTTATGAAACACTATACTAATAGTTTTTAGAGAATTGGCTTGGAGATACTATGCAACATAATAATACCTTTATATAATAGCAGGTTAATACACATGTTAGTTTACACATGTTAGCCTATATACTTAAACAAAAAGAAGTTATATTATTCTTATGTGTAATTCCATTAATATTAACCTTTACTTCTTTACTTCTTTATTCTTATGTTTTACTTAGCACACTCACATAATAGTAAACATGTTTATTCACTCACTCACTATTTAGTAGAATTTTATACCAGTAGCTTTAGAAACATTATTAATAGGATACTTTATATTTTAAATACTCATACTCAGTATCATAAAGATAGAATAGTGAAATGTAAGACCCAAAAAACCCTTTATAAGCATTTTTGGGAGTAGGAATCAAAAAGCCCTTTGTAAGCATCTTTGGGTCCTTAAGAGATAAAGAAGTTGCAAAAATGTTTTTCTAAAGAGTGTTACCCATCATTTTACCGGAACCCACAAACCATCCATCAGCTTTATGATAGGAAAGGAGAAAAAGGAGTAACTCCAGGCGTGATGGTTTCAGGGACATCCGAGACTGGGACACTATCTCTCATCACCCAGATGACCGAATGGTCTTAAATCTTAAACCTCCTAGCTTCTTAGTTTCGATTCTCGCTTAGTGACAGGCGAGAAACCTAAAAGAGCCAATCAGAGGACAGAAAAGTTATCAGAACTTTTGTAACCTTTAGGTCAAAATGAACATTAATTGCTTATTAGCTGACACTTTTTGAGTTTGGGAGGGAGGTTTGGGAAGGGGAAAAGGAGAGGGAAATGTATAAAACCTGTAACTTTTCTTTGTTTGGTGCGCCATTCTGACAAACACTCCAGTTTGTAGATTGAGTGCCAAATGCTTCCTTAATATTGATCAATAATAAAGAGCTCAGATTTGAAATAACTTTTCTCCTGGATTGCTTTCTAACTTAATTGGATCATGGGGGTTTGAAAAAGTGGAGAAGGGCCGTTCGCAATTGGCACATCAGCAAACAGCAGGTGAGTTAATTGGAACTCATCAAAGACCTAAACTTTCTTCTAAGGATATTGGGCATAAGTTCTTAGAAACTAAATTCTTTGTCTAGGCGTAATTGGGTATAAGTGTCTAGAATAGTTGGATTTCACTTACCAGTGATAACTTTCATTCTTCGAGTATATAGTTTGTGAATATACACTATTGGGTTATGCGCCTGCAAAGAACATTGATCGGAGGCTTTAATGCTGATTAGTCTAAAGTTTTGGCAGTAAGACTGCCTACCATACCACCCACCCTTAGGCACCAGTTCGCCATTTTACCTCAGTTCTATACTTAAGAAAGGCACAGGATAAACCAAATGATCTCATCTGTGCTGCTCAAGAGGGGAGATAGTGTGGGTAGTGTGTATTCACAAACTATATACTCGAAGAACGAAAGTTATCACTGGTAAGTGAAATCCAACTTTCTCCTTCGTATAGTTTGTGAATACCCACTACTGGGAGATTAGCAAGCTCACACTTACTTAGTCGGTGGGCAGTCGGATGAGATGAATCCATGATGAAGTACATCAGTCAGGCCAGATGGACCCTCAAGGCCAAGGCACCTGGAGCCCTCTGGCAAGGATGGCACAACCAAGTCTGGCATCTGCAGTGGCTCTGGTGTCCATCCGGTAGTGCTGGACAAACGTGGAAGGTCTGGACCAAGTGGCAGCCTTACAGATGTCCTCTAGCGGAGTGCCCTCCAAAAAGGCAGTGGAGGTAGCAACCGCTCTGGTGGAATGTGCCCTGATGTGTAGAGGCGGCGGCAAAGAGGCAGCCTCGTAGGCAAGATAAATGGTTGATGTAATCCATTTGGAGAACCTCTGAGAAGTGATGGGTTCACCTTTGGACTTTCCCCCATAGCAACAAAAAGATGCTGTGACTTATGGAACTCACAGGTCCTGCTGATGTAAAACAATAAAGCTCGTTTCACATCAAACGTGTGCCAAGTCCGTTCTTGAGCATTGCCGGGGTTTTGAAAGAAAGTTGGTAAGCATATAGTCTGAGCCATGTGAAACTGGGAGACTACCTTTGGTAAGAAGGTGATGTCGGTGTGGGGCACCATGCGGTCATTGTAGAATTTGATAAACGAGGCATCCGTCCGCAAAGCAACCAGCTCACCAGCTCGTCTAGCAGACATGATAGCCACAAGAAACGCAGTCTTCCAGGTGAGGAGACGAACATCTGCAGTAGCCATCGGCTTGAAAGGAGTCTTAGTGAGGGCATTCAAGACCGTAGATAATGACCACTGCGCAGCCGGAGTCTTAATGGGAGGGAAAGCGTTGCACAGACCTTTGAGGAAATGCTTCATCGTTTGGTCGCGGAAGGCACCAGAGGCAGGTGATCCAGCTGGAGAGTGGGCTACTACTGCTGCCAGATGGACCCTGATAGAAGCAATGCTGAGACCTGACTCCACCAAATAGAGGAGGTATGCCATGATGTCTTGTAGACCAACGTTGAGTGGAGACACCCGTTGAGTATCCAGGAAAGCACGAAATTGCCTGTACTTGGAGGCATAGGACTTACTCGTAGAGGGGGGTCGTGCTAGTTCCAAGATCCTGGATAATCTGGGATTATCCTCCACGCAGTGAGGTGGAGACTGGGCAAGTCCAAGTGGTGAAGTTGACCTTGCTCCATTTGTAGGAGAGTCGGAGAGTCCGGCAATGTGAGAGACTGCGACGACAGTTGTAACAGAAGTGGATACCAGGGTTGATGCGGCCACGCTGGAGTGATGAGAATCGTGTGCGCCTGGTACATCCTCGTGAGGACCTTCTGAACCAGAGGAAATGGGGGAAAGGCGTAGAGATAGTCCTGATCCCACCGTTTCATGAAGGCGTCGCCCTCGGAGTTCTGTCCGATGGCCACCCTGGAGCAGTATCTGGGACACTTGCGGTTGGACTCCGATGCAAAGAGGTCGATGCTCGGGGTCCCCCATGACTTGCAAAGGGACTGAAAGACCACGTTGTCCGGTTCCCACTCGTGAGTCATCAAGGTGAGGCGACTCAGACAGTCGGCCAGCACATTCAGCTTGCCCTGGATGTGGACTCTGATTGGAAAGATGTGTCGTTCGAGACACCATTCCCAAAGTTACACCGCCAGATAAAGTAACGCAGTGGACCTCGTCCCTCCTTGCTTGTTCAGATATGCAATCGTGGTGGTATTGTCTGAAGCGATCTGGATCGCCTTGCCAGACAGCAATGTCTCGAAGGACCGCATGGCCTTCCATATGGCAAGCAACTCCAGGTAGTTGATGTGGTGGACGATCTCATCCCGAGACCAAGTGTTGTTGACTGTTAGAGTCCCGCAAGCAGCTCCCCAGCCGAGGTTGCTTGCGTCGGTCAAAATTTGAAGAGACGGCTGCAGAGGATAAAAGTTCTTGCCAGTAGCCACATTGAGAGGTGTGGTCCACCACACCAGCTGGTCCACCAGTTCCAGAGACGGAAACAACAGTTTGGACTGACTCTCAATGAGGGGATCGAACTCATGGAGAAGCCAAAACTGCAGAGACCAGAACTTCAGTTTGGCATGAGGGATCACTGCCGTGGTGGATGCCATCAAGGCCAGGAGTTGTTGAGCCTTCTTCGCTCTGACGAAGGGTTTAGTACGGAAGTTGCTTACTACCTCTGCAATGTCCAGTAAGAGTTTTTGTGGGGCAAATGCCCTGACTGCATACAAGTCCAGAACTGCTCCAATGTAGTCCACTCGCTGTGAAGGATCCAACTTCGACTTGGAGAAGTTGATCCTGAGGCCAAGACTCTCCATGAGATGAACGGTGTACTCCATGTCCCAAATGGCCGACGACCCGGTGGAGAAGACTATCAACCAGTCGTTGATGTACAGGAAGACCCTGATCCCCGTTTGGCAGAGAAAAGCAGCAACCAGAGCCATGCACTTGGTGAAGACTCATGGTGCTGTGGCCAGACCGAACGGTAGGCAACAGTACTGGTACATAGAGTCCCCTACTTGGAAGCGGAGGAACTGTCTGTGCTCAATGAGGATGCTGATGTGGAAGTAAGCATCCTTGAGGTCTATCACCGTAAACCAGTAACGTTTGTTGATGAGGGGAAGGACGGCTTGGAGTGTCACCATCTGGAACTTCCTGGTATGGATGAACTTGTTGAGATGACACAAGTCCAGAATCAGGTGGAGGCCTCCCTCTTTCTTCTGGACAACAAAGTACCTCGAGTAGAAACCGTTGTTCCAATCGGTTGGTGGTACCAGCTCGATGGCCCCCTTGGTGAGAAGGGTTGTAACTTCTTCCTCTAGATGAAGAGATGGGGTGGTGAAACGGGGAGTTTTCCTACCTGAGGCATCAGGTCGAACTCGATGGCGTAACCAGCGGACAAGATCTTCAAGCTCCACCAGTCGTTCGTGACATCAGACCACACCTTGAGGAAGTTCCGAAGGGGAAGGTATGGGAGATGGAGCGAGAGAGTCTTGGCCAGAGGGAAGTCAAACACGAGACTTTGACTTGCCCTCATTGCATTTACCCTGGCCGTAAGGCTGGAATCGTTGCCTCCCTTGTTGCCTCCGAGGACGATAGAAGCCAGGCTTGGGGTGGTCGGCAGGCCCACCCTGCTGTTGGTGCTGCTGCGGGTTGCCACGATTGTGGCTGGTAAACGGCTGATACCTGGGCTTTGAAGGCTAAGACGAGGCGGTGAGGCCCAAGAACTTGGTGGTTGAGTTGGTCTGCCTCAACTTGTTTAAAACCTTGTCCGTGTCTTGGCCAAACAGGCCCTGGCCATCAAATGGGAACTCCTCTATGAGCTTCTTCATTGAGTCATCTAGGGTAGTTCCCCAAAGCCAAGCATGCCGCCGCAGGAGGATTGCCGAAGAGATGTCCTTGGCCGAGGCGTAGTCATTAATATGACGTGCCGTCCTCATTTGCTGCTCCGCCAGGAAATCGCCCTCATCACACAGACTGTCGAGTTCCTTTTGGAGATCGGATGGCAGTTTTGCAGCAAGCGTCTTGGCGCGCTCCCAAAGATGGGATTGGTAGAGGCCCATAGCTGCCGAATAGTTCGCGGCCCGGAGGAACAGTGACCCATTGGCATAGAACATCCGGCCCACCGCATCGAGCTTCTTCCCCTCAGGCATCGATAATACGGGGAAGCCGCTGACTGCAGTTTTATGCTGGAAGGCTTTCACTACCAGGGAATTTGGTAGGGGATGCGCCTGAAGAAACTCTACGTCCAGGACTTGGTACATCCCATCGAGCCTGGATGAAATGGAGTGGGCTGAAACGAGCTTCTTTCAGGTGGCCTTTACAGATGTCAGGATGGAAGGGAGCATGGTGATGTGGACGGGATGGATGGACTTCTTTTCCAGCTTGGCCGTCATCTGATCCTCACCTTCCAACAGTGGCTGGTCGATCCGTATGTTAAGGGCAGTTCCCAAACGGGTGAGCATTGCCATGAGGGATTTTTGGTCCTCTTCTCTAGGCGGATCGACAGCACCAATCACTTGGCTGGGCATCTTCTCCGCATCCACATCCCCCTCCTCCTCCTCCGAAGATGAGCTGGAATCATCGGAGGATAAGGGGGGGACTCTGGAGGTCACATCAAGACTGCGCCAGTATAGCCTGGGTGGGTCGACGGACAGGGCGCTCATCGCTTCAACACTCCAGAGCACGGCAGAGCGACAGCAGGGTTAGAATTCCTGGGGTGTGCGGTGGTCGGTCCCGGAGCTGCAAGCGCTGCAGGAATGGTGGCCTTAAACTGTTTGGCAAAAGACTTTGCCATGACCTCAAACATAGTCTTGAAGAGGTCCATTTGGCCAGCAGTGACGGTAGCCGTAGGCAACGAAACAGTGGGAGGTGAAACGGTGGCTGCAACGGTGTGAGGCGAAATGGTGGCCGTAAATGGTGGCTGCCGGGGTGTCTACCATAGGAGTTTGTGGTCTTGGAGACAAAGGAACCTGCTGCATCGTGGAACGGCCCCTCTCACCCGAAGGCGGTGAAGGTGAAAGAAGCATGGGGCACGCGGCTGCACCAGCCCGGCGTCCCTTGTTCGGTGACTCTGGAGAGGAGCGGCTGCCCCAGTTGGAGGATCCAGGAGAGGGACACCTCACCACAGAGAATGGTGGAGAAGGCTGGGGAGAAATTGGCAGGCGAGGGGTAGAAGGCAAAGAATGGCGAGCCTCACCCCTGTGCTTTTTCTTCTTTTCCCCATTTTTGTCTTTCTTCTTCTTGTGGATCAGGGTCGAAGAAGAGGACTTTGGAGCCCTTTCGGCAGCAGGCCACTTGTAGAGGCAGATGTAGAAGCCACTGAAGCGGGAGCCAGGGCGAGCTCCATTAGGTGCGCCTTGAGTCAGTTACTCTGGTTTTGGACCGCAAGGCACGTAAAGTTTTTGCAGTGCGCACAATACTGGCTCTGGTTGCGACTCTCCCAAGCAAAACAGACACTGGCTGTGGGCTTCCGAAGCCGGGAACTTCTTGTGGCAAGAAGTGCACTGCTTGAAAGCCGCTGAGGCCATGAAAAATTCTCCAAAGAAGGCAAAGAGAATGGAGAACGTTCGAGAAGAATGCCCCGAAGGGCCGGCCTACCTCCACCCCCTTGAGGGGGGAAATGGCGACCTGAGCGAAAAGTCACTGAGTCCTACGAGAAGAAACAAAACTGGGGTGGCAATCCTGCTCTAGGGACAAGATCACCAGAAAAAAATTGTTTAAAAAGTAGTCTTTTCCGTAGACTTAACAAGAAAAAAGTGAGGAAGCTTTCAATGATCGTCCTGCTGCTGAGGCGGAAAGAAGAGAACTGAAGTAAAATGGCAAATTGGCGCCTAAGGGTGGGCGGTACGGTGGGCAGTCTTACTGCCAAAACTTTAGACCAATCAGCTTTAAAGCCTCCGATCGATGTTCTGCGCAGGCGCATAACCCAATAGTGGGGATTCACAAACTATACGAAGGAGAACTAAATCTTCTGCATTCAAACTCATTTGGGTAGAAGGGTTTGAAAAATACTTAAAAATCGGAACACGGCCGGGTGCGGCCCATGACACCATTTCACATGGCCCCTCACCGTCTCCGCCATACCCAGAAGTGCCATGTGTGGCAGGCAGGGCAAAATGGTCATCCAGCCCCCGAAACTGTCTGAGGGAGCGTGACCTGGCCGTTGGCTTGAAAAGGTTGAGAACCCCTGTGCTATGATCTTCTTCTTCTTCCATGTCTAGACCAGATGAAAAATTGCAAAAATGAAGGCACCTTTTGATGAGTCCATTCTGCAGTTCCATTCGCTTGATCTAGTGTGAGAAATATTATCCAGCAACACAAGGTTGCCATTGCCAAGGGTACGCCCGATTATGGTTCAAAAATATAATTTTCAAGGAGGCTCTTTCTGTGTACCCCATATGCTATGGTATAGTTTGCTATTTGATCTCTTCTTTTTAAACAAAGGGAGTAGAAAAGTTTATGAAGAACAAGATTATCAGTCACATGTAGTGAAAATGTCATTTCAAACATCAGAGTGGTGTGTGTATATGTACCCGTTACTGCGGACACACTAATTGGGTGGTGCTGGTGGTGGTACTACTATTAGTAATTTCCATTGGATTTAGTTGCTTACATTGAGAATAAAAACTATACTAGATAAGCCTTTGGCCTGATCAATCATGGCTCTTCTTAGTGTAAATCAAAAGCACGGGTGATGTATTTTGTCCTATTTTCAATTGGATATTGGTAGTTATCTACTTATTCTTTTTTTTCTTCCTCCTTTTAACCAAATATACTATAGACTAATGGTATCGAATAATCGGTTTGTACATGCTATATTCCACTTTTGATTTGTTTTTTTTTCCTTTGATGTGTGTGTTTTTTTAAATTGTCCTTACTTTGTAATCTTTGGTTAATAATAAAAATTAAAATTTTAAAAATAAATAAAATAAAAAATAAATCAAAAGCTAGTTTTATTGCTGCCTGCACAAAGGAAAAAAGTTTTGAAAGTAACTGCAACTCTTGCGTTGCCTGATTTTCCAAGCATTAATTTTAATTTAATTTAATTCTTAGATTTCTATGCCGCCCACTTGGGTGAACCCGACTCAGGGCGGTGTACAGCAATCAAAACAAATAACAATACAGATAAATATAAATAAAAACAGATTAAAACCCCAAATCAACCACCCACCCTCCTACTCCCACCCCATTTAAAAGACTAAAAGGGAATAGGCTAAAAAGGGGAACAGGAGGAATAGGAGGAGGATACCAATGCAAAATACAAGAAAGGAGGGACAGTTGGGCTCTAGCTGGAAATAAGTCAACAGGCTGGGGCTACATTCCCATTAGGACCCCATACCTGCCCTGCCAGCCAGGTTTTCAATCCTTTCCTGAAAGGCAGCAATTCTGTCTGCAAACTCAATTCTGTTGGCAGGAGGTTCCAGAGGGCCGGTGCAGACACAGAGAAGGCCCTTCTTCATGTGCTAGAGAGGCGAGCCCCTCTAGCTGAAGGCACAACCAGGGAACCCCTCCGGGGGTGAACTGAAAACACTACACATTCACTTCAGTACAATGGGCCCTGGAACTTGGCTTACATAGGCTTCAAAGACTCACAGGAACTGTCATGTAATGGTTGGGGACATCTGGGACTTTTAACCTCTGGTGGTGCAGGCCAAATGCTGTGAATTCAATCCTAATGGGGATCAAGGATTATTCAGCTTCCATCCTTATGAGGTCAGCAAAATGTTAATTAACTTGTGAACTGCCTAGAGCAGGGGTCAGCAACCGTTTTAAGTTGGGAGCCAGGTGACGTTCCTTCAGACAATTGAGGGGGGCGGACTAGTGGCCCCTCCACTGTAAACTCTGCCATAAACACCTCCACAGCTGCCATAAATGTGTCCACGGCAGTGGTTAGAGTGAGGGCGGAAAACTGATTATTTGGTGGCGTGGGCCAGATTCAGCCCATGGGCCATAGGTCCCCTGTCCAAGAGAGAGGGATGGTATATAAGTGTAATTGCTATTGTTATTCATTCTAGTTACTTTAGGAAGCAGAATGAATGCTGACAAAATAATGGATATTTCAGCCTAGCAATATCTGGATGTCTATGGATATAAGTGCTACACACAGAAGTACAAGCAAGTAGGTTTCCTTATCTCACACACTCATGCTAATAGATAGGTGAGACCATAAAGAGTTGTGTAACATATAGGATGTAGCTAAACTTAAAATTGCCTCAGGCCATTCAACCCAGTTTCTCCTTCATCTAAGCAAAATACAAAGAGCATTACTGTATTACTTTTACACCAGTGGTTAATCTAGGTTAAATGTACTCAGACCAGTCTCATAGGAATATAGAATCTAGCCAGCAACAAAAGCTGCAATCAACAACTAATTTTTACAAAGCAATGAAAAAGTCTGATCTTCTCTATTTGAGTCTGAAGCTGGGAGGCAAACATCTGTTCAACAGTTTCAATCAAAAATGGGGTGACCTATTAATGGGATCTTTGCTGGCCAACTACATGATGAATTGACTGAGATTTCTTCTCTTATAACCTCTGGTGGTGCAGGCCAAATGCAAAACAGGAAAGATAGGTAAATAAAATCAGACAACGTTGTGACAGAATTGGCAAGAAAAACAAAACAAAATAAATCATGTGCAGATGTTATGGTGATGGCCATGACTGTTCTTCTATTCAATATGTCAACCAACAGAAATTCTTTGGCTATTGTAAAACAAAGACATTACATGAGGAACTCTATTGTACAAGCCCTGGACAGTTGCCTATTGCTGTGATGTCCAACCTTGGCACTCCAGGTGTTCTTGGACTTCAATTACCAGAAGCCCAAATCAGCACTTCTGCTGATCAGAGTTTCTGGGAATTGAAGTCCAAAAACATCTGGAGTGTCAAGGTTGGCCATCACTGGCCCTATTGCATCTACTGGAGGTATATTCATGCAGGGAAAAAATGGACTTCATGCTCATGCAATTTGTACATGAAACAAGAAGCAACAGTTAGGACACAACACGGAATGACAGAGTGGTTTGGAATAGGAAAAGGAGTAAGACAAGGCTGCATTTTGTCACCCTGCTTATTCAACTTATACACAGAGCACATAATGCGCAATGCAGGGATGGAGGAATCACAATATGGGATCAAAATTGCTGGGAGAAACATCAACAATTTGAGATATGTAGATGATACTACCGTAATGGCAGAAAGTGAGAAAGACCTAAAGAATCTCTTGATTGGGCTGAAGGAGGAGAGTGCAAAAGCTGGCTTGAGACTCAATATCAAGAAAACCAAGTTAATGGCAACAGGCCCCATCAGTTCCTGGAAAATAGATGGGGAAGAAGTAGAAGCAGTGACAGATTTTACTTTATTAGGATCTAAGATCACTGCAGATGGCGACTGCAGCCTTAAAATAAAAAGACGACTGATTCTGGGGAGACAAGCTATGAGAAACCTGGGGAACATAGTGAAAAGTAGAGACATCACCTTGAAAACAAAAATCCGCATAGTCAAAGCAATGGTTTTCCCGATGGTAATGTATGGGTGTGAGAGCTGGACCATTAGGAAAGCTGAGCGCAGAAGAATAGATGCCTTTGAAATGTGGTGTTGGAGGAGAGTTTTGAGAGTCCCCTGGACAGGGAGGATAACAAATAGGTTGATCTAGAAGAAATCAATTCTGACTGCTCCTTAGAAGGTCAAATAGTAAAGATGAAGCTAAAGTACTTTGGACATCAAATGAGAAGAGAGGATTCACTTGGGAAGGCCTTGGTGCTGGGAAAGGTGGAGGGCAAAAGAAAAAGAGGGCAACCAAAGATGAGATGGCTAGATGGTATCGTAGACAGAATGGGCACAGAACTGGGAAGGCTGAGGGGGATGGTGGAGGACAGAGGCGCCTGGAGGACAATGGTCCATAGGGTCGCAAAGGGTCGGAATCGACTGTGCGACTGAACAACAAATTCTGCACATCTGTTTTCTCTTTTGCTTGTATTGGAGTATGTCATTTCCTGTGATGGGTGATAAATTTAGATTTTATGAGAATTAAGTGTATTCAGACGATATCTTGGGATAAAAGCAGAGTGAAACTTCTTAAGAATGCAAGGAATTATCGGAGGCAAGTCTGCAGAGACATTTTTTGCAGTTACCAGTCACAAACAGTTACAATTAATAGTATGGGATATTAGGAAATAGATAGAGCAGTTTAGGATTTTTGATCTTTGAAGAATTTTTACAGTGAACATAGAGAAGATGACGGGTTTAAGTGGGTTGATTTAGAGTTTAATATAAATTATTAAAAATTGTTATCCAGGTAATTGGCAACCTTTAGTTTGCCAGCCATGATGTTGAACGATTGTTTACCTTGGTAGAATGAAGCTCTAAATGTAGTTTGCTTTGTGGAAAAATGAAAGATCTTCTGTCAGATGAAGATTATTTCTCCTAATATTTATCAATGTGGAAAGAACACAGTGCTAATTGCATATTTTGGCAGCTTTATTTGGTTTTCTATTCAGTTTAGTGATTATGTTTGTACTTTCTCAACAGAGTTTTTAGAGGTTTTCACTTGCTTACATAAAATATGATGAAGGAAATGTTTTGAATGAGCAGGCCATTTCATGAATTAATTCAAAAAGCTAGAGCAGGGGTTCCCCAGCTATGGCCTGTGGGCAGGCCCCTGCCCCTGATGCCATTCAATCCAGCCTGTCACCATCTCCCCTGCACCCGGAAGTGGAAGTAGGTACATTTATGTCAGTACCTTTAGTGTCTTGCATGGAAGACAAAGAAGGAGTCGCAGGAAGGACTAACACAGGTTTATTCATTGATGGTCAGCATGAACATGAGGTAATGGCGGAGATACATCTCATTATATACTATAACACAATACATTTGAATCTTGTTGCACGGTAGCTTATTGGCTGCTACCGGCGTGGCCTCGCCCAGGTCACGCCTCTCTTCTGCAGTTGTTTTCTCTTCTGCAGTTGTTTTCTGTAGCTCCTGATCATGTGGGGAAATTCCCGCGGCTGTTCGTGATTTGGGCAATGTGGACCATGTGAGACTGAACGCTCGCAGCTGCCCTCTATGGGCGGCTTGCTCGCGTTCCTTAACAGCTGAGATACATTGTGATTGTGGACTGGTTACATTCATATATTTAAAGTAACATTGTACATGCATACATAACATCCCTCCCCCCTAGGATGGGACGCCTTGGGCGTGCGGCCGCTTGACTTAACACCGGGGAGCCGGCGGCTCCTGGTTCCGCGGAGTCCTGCCCTGCAATGGGAAGGGGGGACTCGTTAGTGGCTCTGCGTGGCGTCTGTGGTAACCTTGCGTTGGGGGACGGGAATGGAATGAATAGTTGGGACGTGAATCCCTGCCTGCCGTTTGAGGAGTTTGGGGACCCCCCCATTACGAATCTCGGGACCGACGAAGTGGCCCTCGTGGCCTCGCCACCCCCCGCTGCCTGTCCGGGCGTGCTAGAGACTGTGGTGGGCGGACTCGCCCCTGTTGCCTGTCTTGGGGATGTTGGTCTCCGGGGAGCGGGAGCAATGGTATACTCTAACACAAAAGGGCTAGGGGGACTGGAAGTACCAGGGGCTGAACTGAAACCCCTCTTCTCGCTAGGACGGGTGGGGGACCACTCCGCTACATCCCCCTGGTACTGCAACTCATAATCATCATCAAACTGATCCCTCTCTTTGAAAGTATCCTCCTCTGTGTCTCCCCCTTGGGTAATGCGGGTGGGGGAGGACCCTAACGCTGATTCCCCCCCACCGGTGACTCGCCTTCTGAGTTGGTCGGCGTGCCTTCTCCAGAGTAGACCTGAACTAGTCTCGACCCTGTAGGATACCGGCCCCGTTTGCTCAACAATTGTTCCTGGTACCCACGCTGGCCCCGAGGCCGCGTAGTTCCTGCAGTGAACCGGGTCCCCTACCGCAAAACTTTTGGAGCTCTCTCCCCCTATGCTTATATTTCTCCCTTCATCCTCCACCCTGGACGGATCCATCCGGTCAAAAAGTGTTACCGGACGCCTCCTCATGAGCTCGGCTGGGGAAAAACCTGACGCTAAGGGGGTTGTCCTGTAGCAGATGAGGAACTGGCACAGGTGCAGGTTCAACTCACCGGGACCCATGCGCCGCAGTGCGTCTTTCGTAGTGCGCACTTGGCGCTCTACCTGACCGTTTGTGGCGGGGTGAAACGGGGCAGCGGTTATGTGCCTGACGGCGTTCCTCTCCATAAATGTTTTGAACTCTGCCGACGTGAAGGTACTAGCGTTATCGCTTACAAGGACGTCGGGCAGGCCGAAGCAGGCAAACAGCTTGCGCAACTGTTTAATGGTTGCGGCAGAGGAAGTGCTGTTCATGGGGATTACCTCCAACCACTTGGAGTAGGAGTCGACGACTAGGAGAAACAAGGACCCGCGGAAAGGGCCAGCGAAGTCGACATGGATCCGGGACCATGGCCCGCGGGCCGTGTCCCATTCCCTATGGGGTAACCGGGACTCCTCGGGCCGAGAGCTCTGGCAGCTCTCGCACGTGCCCACTAAACGCTCTATGTCTCCGTGTATCTGGGGCCACCAAAAGAAACTCCTGGCCAGAGCCTTGGAGCGTACGATTCCGGGGTGGCTGGTGTGCAGTAGCCTCAGCACCTTGGCCCTCAGCTTCTCTGGGATAACCACCCGCTGGCCCCAGAGTAAGCAGCCCCTTTCCAGAGAAAGCTCTACCCTGCGCCTGAAAAACGGCTTGAAATGTTCCTCGGGGGGAGAGACGGGCCACCCTTTTCTCACCCAGGAACTAACTTGGGCCAGGATCTTGTCGGCCGCCGTGGCCTTGGCGAGGTCGGCCGGCACAATTGGGGGTGAGTCGAGAGACTCAATCAGCAGGACTTGGTGGTCCTGCTCTACCTCGCATGTGGGATCCCCTAAACTAGGGAGAGGGGATCGGGACAGGGCGTCTGCATGGGAGATCTCCTTCCCTGGGCGATAGACTAGCTCATATTGGTAGGCGTTGAGAAAAATGGCCCAACGCAACATCCTGGGGGATAGGATTTGTGGGGTGGGTTTGCCGGTAGTGAAGATCCCCAGAAGCGGCTTGTGATCCGTCACTACCGTAAACTCGCGGCCGTATAGGAAATCGTGGAACTTCTTTGTCCCCGCGATTATTGCTAGGGCCTCCCTATCTGTTTGCGCGTAATTGCGCTCGGCCTTCGAGAGGGACCTAGAGTAGTAAGCCACCGGGGCTTCCCTTCCGCTCTCCAACACGTGGCACAGGACCGCCCCCACCCCCACCGGGGACGCATCACAGACTAGCACCACTGGTTTTTTCGGATCGAAGTGGGTCAGGATCGCATCCGAAGATAGGAGCGACTTAAGCTCCTTGAATGCCCTCTCCTGCTTGTCCCCCCACCGCCAAACTGCATCCTTCTTAAGTAACGCATGCAGCGGCTCCGCGACCGATGCCTTCCGAGGCAGGAAGGAGTGATAGAAATTTAGGAGCCCTAGGAATGACTGCAGCTCTGGTTTCGCGGTGGGGCGAGGGGCGTCTCTCACGGCCGCTACCTTGGATTCGGAGGGTTTGATTCCGTCCGGTGTTACCTTAAACCCTAGGAACTCTACCTCCCTCGCGAAGAATACGCACTTGTCCCTCCTCAATCGAAGTCCTGCCCTCTCGAACACTGAGAGAACCCCATCTAGCCTCTTTGCTAACTCTAGTTCGCTCCCCGCTGTTATCAACACGTCGTCGAAGTATGGGAGAACGCCTGGAAGCCCCTTTAAAAGGCGTTCCACGAGGGACTGGAAGATTCCGGGGGCCGAATTCACGCCGAATTGAAGGCGCGTTACCTTAAACGCCCCCTTGTGCGTTACGATTGTCTGCGCGGCGGCAGCAGCCGGGGTTACAGAGAGCTGCTGGTACGCCTGGGCCAGATCTAGCTTGGCGAAACACCTCCCCCCATGTAACGTGGCCAGCAAGTGGCTGACCACTGGCACTGGGTATGCATTTGGCCGAATGGCCTTATTTATCGTACATTTATAGTCCGCACAAATCCTGACCTCCCCATTGGACTTGAGGGCTGTGACGATCGGCGTTTCCCACTCCGCCGAATCAACTGGAACCAAAATCCCCTGCCCCACCAATCTGTCCAGTTCCGCCTCGATCTTGTCCTTGAGGGCGAAGGGCACCCTCCTTGGCTTGAGGCGGATGGGCCGGATTTCTGGGTCCAGCTCAAAGGAAACCGGGGGCCCCTTGTATTTCCCGAGCCCCTTCTTGAAAACGTCCGGGTGTGCGTTGCACACGTCCCGCATTGGGTCAGTCTCGATGGCGTTAATGCCGGACAGTTCGATCCCCAGGGGAGCAAACCACTGCGTTCCCAAAAGGCAGCACCTCCCCCCTTTAAGGACCACTAGGGGCAGTTTCTCGGAGTAGCTTTTGAACTTCACCTTGAAGTTCCCCACCCCCAACACTGGGATCCCATTTCCCTGCACGTCCCGTAAATTGGATCTCATGGCCCGCAGTTTGGGCCGCTTCTCTGGGGGAATGCGCATAAACTCTTTTTGGGACAGGATGGAATAAGAAGATCCCGAGTCTATCTCCATCCTCACTGGGACCCCTTGCAACAGTACCTCTACGAAAAACCGCCAGTGCTCCAGGCCCACGCGGTTCACGCCTTCCTCGTTGTAGCCGGCAGAGACCTTCCTGGTGCCGGCCGCCTTCCGCTGTTGCGTCTGGGGGTGACTGGAGCTGCCTTTGTCCTCGGCTCGCCCGCGCCTGCATACTCGGGCGATGTGTCCCTTTCGGCCGCAGTTGTGGCACTCGGCCTTCCGGAATGGGCACCTCGTGCGGTCGTGGGCCGCCCCACAACCGTCGCAGCGGCGGCCCTGCCGTTCTTGGGTCTGCTGCTTCTCACCTCGCTTCTTGATCCTCTGGACGTCGTCGTCCTCGCTGGAGTAGGGGTCCGCTGTCGTGGACGACTCCTCGGATGACGTCGGTGTGGCGGCGGGCGGCTTGGGGGCCCACCAGGCCATCTTCGCTGGTGTCCGCCGGGCTGCCTGCACTGGTGACTTGGCCCTCTCGGACGTGGCCCCTTGAGGCTTGGGCCTCCCGCAGTACCTCGTTGAATGTGAGGCGATGGTCGCGGGTCATGAGCCTCCTCTGAAGCTCCTCGTCCCTCAAACCACACAGCATGCGGTCATGGAGGGCCTGGTCCAGGTCGTCCCACTGGCAATGCACCGCTGCAAGCCTGAGGGCCGCCGCGTAGGCGGACACGGATTCGCCCGGTCGCTGGTCTCGCCTGTGGAACGCGACCCGGGCTGGGAAGATCGAGACGGGCGGCTGGAAGTGCTCACGCAGCCTCTCCAGGATACGGTCGATGGGCACCTCGTCCACCTTCCGGGGGGCCACCAGGGTCATCAGGATCCGCAGCGTGGCTGGCCCCACCTGAGCCAGGAAGTGGGAGCGCATTTTCGCGTCGTCGACGCCTGAGGCTTCCATTGCGTGCCGAAACTGGCACTCGTAGAGCTCCCATTGCTTGGGCTCGCTGACATCGAAGTGGTACGGTTTGACCTTGGGATTCGCCATCGATCCCATCCTCGTCGCCAATTTAGTGTCTTGCACGGAAGACAAAGAAGGAGTCGCAGGAAAGACTAACACAGGTTTATTCATTGATGGTCAGCATGAACATGAGGTAATGGCGGAGATACATCTCATTATATACTATAACACAATACATTTGAATTTTGTTGCACGGTAGCTTATTGGCTGCTACCGGCGTGGCCTCGCCCAGGTCACGCCTCTCTTCTGCAGTTGTTTTCTGTAGCTCCTGATCATGTGGGGAAATTCCCGCGGCTGTTCGTGATTTGGGCAATGTGGACCATGTGAGACTGAACGCTCGCAGCTGCCCTCTATGGGCGGCTTGCTCGCGTTCCTTAACAGCTGAGATACATTGTGATTGTGGACTGGTTACATTCATATATTTAAAGTAACATTGTACATGCATACATAACATCACCTGTGGCTGATGTCAACGCAGAAGTGTGCACATTTACAACAGCCGTAAATGTGCCCACTTCTGCTTCTGGGGGAGGGGGGGGCATGGTCCAGCCTGCTCAGCTGTTCCAGGGGTGTGGTCAGGCCCATGGCGCAAAAAGGTTGGCCACCCCTGAGCTAGAGTACCCTCTCTGAGAGGTAAGCGTGTTGTGACATTTAACAAGGGGAATAATTGGAACTGATATTTATTCTTATTTGTTTTGGAGGGTAAATATGTTGCAAACTCATACAGGAGTGATGGTACTGGAAATTATTTTTTCTAAATTGTACACATTGTGGCAGCCACTCATCTGAACCGACAGTACAAGACACCATGCTTGCTCTCTCATTTTATGCATACAGAGGCCTTGCTATGGCTTATCTCCACTGTGAAAACATTTAAAGATGTACAGTGTGTTTAGTCATTGCTTTGCAAAGCAAACTACATTGATAAGGTGTGTGATTTTGTTATTTATAATTTAGGTCACAAAAGTTTGTTCAGGAAAGGGCAATGTAATAGAACAAATCCAGAAGGCATACTGAGAAGAAGCCCAACAAATACTGCAAGCTGGACCTCAGATGTTTTCCTTAGCAGTAATTCACAACAGAAAAACAGTGAACATTCATACTTAGGTCAGTCCCCTGAAAACTGAGATTAAAATGTAAACTTCAGTTGTTTTGTTGCTTAAGTACGAATATATACTAAAAAGGGACATGAAAGGAAGGAAGTGTTAGGTAAACAACCGTAGTTGTAATCTCTGTCCATATATTGTAGTTTATACACATTATCTACCAAGAATTGTGCTGTATTAAATTAGTGGCTACCCAATTAATTAGGCTGTTTTATTCTATATTTAATGCATAAGCTCCTCGCATTTTATCCCCCCCACCCCCGATAGTGAGATCTCTTCTTTGAAGATAAAAACATATCACTCTTTACAATTTATGTAAATAGGTTATTTCTTGGCTAATATTTCCACACCACCTGGACATATTATGGTAATGAAATGTGAAACTATAGTACTGTAATTAAAATAATTAGAAACGTCTGCAGAAGCAAACAGCACTGGCTCTTTGACTGTAAATGGGGTTGAGCACCACCTCCTATAGACATGACTAGTTTTCGAGCTAGGGAGACCTTTACCTTTACTAATGCCACAATGTTTATTTTGCAACTATTTACAACTTCACAGATATAAATCTGGATACCAATCAGGATTCTTCTGTTATTACCGGGTATAAAAAGCCACACTGATTTGTAACCTTATCTGTTATACTAACCAACCATTGCGTAGCAAATGTGTAATGCCACAATGCTTGTCTTGCATCCGTCTACTATTTGCAATTCAACAGGGCGAAACTTCACAACTAATCTGAGTACCAGAGTTCTTCTATTACCAGTTGTAAAAAGCCACATTGATTTGTATACTTATCTGTTGTGTTAACCATTTATTTACCCTCTAATATGACCAGACTGGGAATCCTTTCTTAGATGAGCATTATAAAGAGCCCTGGTGAGGCTCTTTATAAACTGCTGTACTGCAACCAAAAGGTGGTGAGTTCGATCTTGACCAGAGCTCAAGGTGGACTCAGCATCCCATCCTTCCCAGATGGGTCAAATGAGTAGTCAGCATGTTGGGGGGGGGGGAAAAAAGCTAATTAACTTGTGAATCACCCAGAAAGTGTACTAAATGCTATGGGGCGGTAGATAAGTGTGAATGCTTTGCTTCTAAAAGTAAAGGTCACCCTTGCCTGAAAACCAGTCATATCTGACTCTAGGGTTCAGTGCTCATCTCTGTTTATAGCCAAAAGCCAGTGCTGTCTGCGTTTGCAAACGTTTCTGTGGACATGTGGCAGACATGCCTAGACACCGAAGTGCACGGGACGCTGTTTACCTTCCCACAGAAGTGGTACCTATTTATCTACTTGTTATGTCTTGCTTTCAAACTGCTAGGTTGGCAGGAGCTGGGACAGAGATGGGCACTCATTCTGTCATGCAGTACTGTATACAAGTTTTGAACCGCTGACCTTCCGCATATAAAACCACTAAACAAACAAGTTTGATGAAGTGGACTTGATTGACGAAATATGGCAGTTAGTCTTTAAAGTGCCACAATGTTTTTGTTGTTGTTTTGCTTGTTGTTCAGTCGCACAGTGGATTCTGACCCTTTGCGACCCCATGGAGCACTGCCCGCCAGTCACCTCTGTCCTCCACCGTCCTCTTCAACCCACCCAGCGCTGTACCCATTGTGTCTACAATACTATCTAGCCATCTCATTTTCAGACGCCCCCTTCTTCTTTTGCCCTCCACCTTTCCCAGCATCAAGGCTTTCTCAAGTGAAACCTCTCTTCTTATTTAATGTCCAAAGTACTTTAGCTTCATATTTACTATGTGACCTTCTAAGGAGCAGTCAGGGTTGATTTCTTCTAAGATCGACCTCTGATAAACAAACTCTTAAAAAAAAAAAGCATATCTGAGAGTAAACAAAGCAGAACAGCAAAACAACAACAAAATGTCATGACACCTTAAAGACTAACTCCTGTATTAATATTATTAATATTATTATTATTATTTCTTGTAATAATAATAATAATAATAATAATAATAATAATAATAATAATAATAATAATAATAATAATAATAATAATAATAATTTATTTGGATTTATATCCTGCCCACTTGCCCTAGGGCAACTCAGTGTGGCACACCATCACATAAATATGAAATACACCCCCTTAAAAACTTTACTAAAAAAAATGGCATAGGAAATAATAATAATAATAATAATAATAATAATAATAATAATAATTTATTTGGATTTATATCCTGCCCACTTGCCCTAGGGCAACTCAGTGTGGCACACCATCACATAAATATGAAATACACTCCCTTAAAAACTTTACTAAAAATAAAAATAAAATAAAATGGCATAGGAAATAACAACAACAACAACAACAACAACAACAACAACAACAACAATAATAATAATAATAATAATAATAATAATAATAATAATAATAATAATAATAATAAACATTTATTTGGATTTATATCCTGCCCACTTGCCCTAGGGCAACTCATTGTGGCACACCATCACATAAATATTAAATACACCCCCTTAAAAACTTTACTAAAAATAAAATAAAATGGCATAGGAAATAACAACAACAACAATAATAATTTCAACGTGGACCAAGCCCACTTCATCAGACAAGCCCCTCTCCTGCAAAACTGCCTATTTTTCTTCCTCAATTGGTAACCTAGCAGCCACCCACAGGTTCCATCTCTCCCACCGGGCTTTCTGCCAGAAGGCCTCTCTGCCACTACCCTCTCTCTGGCTCATCTTTTCCCCAGGCCCCTCGTAACCTCTTGGACGCTCTATCTTCGGGGCCGCCCCTAATCGTTGGTTCCGCAGCCGCCACCGCCCTCTTCCGATTCCTGACTTTACCCAGCATGCGTTGCGGCGGAAGAGAGACTGACGACAATAACAAACAGCGGCGAGGGCTGAGCGTAGGCGCGGGTGGGGTGGCGAGGAGGCCTGAGTTGCTCCCGGCGTCTTGGTCGGCCGCCTTTTCTCCCCCTCAGGAGTCCCAACGGCCTTTTCCACCCCCACTTTTCAGTGTGTGTGTTTGTCCGTCTCTCTTTCCGCCTCTCTCTCGGCCGGGGCTGGAGCCGCCCTGTGTGGGAGCCGCAGCGGAGAGGAGGAGCTTCCGTGGCGGGCACCGGGCGCGGGAATGGTACGCGGGGCTGCCCAGCGGTTGCTGCTGCTGCTGCTGCTGTTTTCGTGGCCTCCTTCGGGTAAGTGGACGCCCGCCCGGCTGCCTCCCTCGGCCGTAGAGGCCCCGGGGGACCGGCTTCTCGGGCCTGGCACGACCCGAGGCTCTCTGCTTCAGGCCAGCCCTCTTTCCGTGTACGTGCGGAGGAGGAACCCGTCCCTTGGGAAGGGGTCCCTCCAGGGTGACAGTCCGGACCCCAAAGTAAAAGCAACCACACTTATTTACCGCCCCATCGCTGAAACAGAGATGAGCACTGAACCCTAGAGTCGGATACGACTGGCTTTCGAGCAAGGGAAACCTTTACCTTCTTTCGTGTTTAAGGGCTATTCAACAATTACGTGATCCATGGGGGGGATTGACCCCCTCATGTAATCCAACTATAATTTTCGCCTTGGAAACCCCTCCCCCCTTTAAAATTACATAATCCAGAGTTTTTGTAGCAAAACTATAATTTTTAGAGCTTTTCACTATTGGTGCCTAACGCAGACTGCACAAGCAATTCAGTGATCTCAAATCGGATCAAAATTCCCAGAGTTCATTTTTAAACCTAAAAAAGCGCCATGTTTCGAAACCACAACAGCTCCAAATGGATTACATAACCTTTGACCTGACCCCCCGCTCCGCCCCATGTAATTTTCCGTAATTCAGATGGCAGACCCCCTCCCCCCCCTCGAGGATCACACAATTGTTGAATGGCCCCCTAGGTCTGCCAACAGTTGGAAATCTGCCTCTTTAGAGGGGTTTTTGGGTGAGCCAACAGGCAGCTGAGATGCAGAAGTTCAGTATATTTTCACAATGTTTTATTTCTTCTTCCGTGTCTAGGACAGACATGTAACTGCCAAGATGAAGCCACCTTTCGGTGAGTTTAGTCAGCAGTTCCCTTCGCCTGATCCAGTGTGAGAAAGATTAGCCGGCAACACAAGATTGATGTTACCAGAGTACGCCCTATTGTAGTTCAAAAATTCCACAATCCTTGAGGAGGCTCTTTCTGTGTACCCCTACTGCCCCATAACACTTAGGGTGTGCTCTCTGGGCACTTCCCAAGTTAATTAGCATCCCCCCCAACATGCTGGGTCCTCATTTGACCCACCTTAGAAGGATAGAAGGCTGAGTCTACCTTGAGCCATGGTCAGGATTGAACTCACAACGCTTTGGGATGCAGTACAGCAGCTTAACCACTGCACGACCAGGGCAGCCCCAGTTTTGTCCCCTACCCTTTCCTTTTCCCTTTGGTGGGGTCTCATTTTCCATTTCTTGTCCCTTCGGGAAGGGGTTGGGGCAGGAACTGAGTCTCATGTTGAAGTTAACTCAGAGGGGGATAACAAGGGAGTAAACAAAAGACAAAACAAAAACAACCTGTTGTGGCAACTCTGTACCTGTAATGTATAAATTGATGCCGTGAAGTCTCATTATCAGGTCTGACGATGTAGACTTGATCCACAAAAAGCTAACATTAAAATATAGAAATTAGTCTTTAAGGTGCCACAACTTTTTTGTCTCTTTTTTTGGTCTTGTTTACTCTGTTATGCTTGAGAAACAATCTAACTCAGCTGCCTCTTCAAAACATAGTCTGAGGGGGGAATGACTCAGCTGGTCCGCCCTTTCCTGCCCTCCCGCCCACAAGAGACTTTGTTATGAGAAGGAATAACCTGGTTGGCAAGGTGGCTGTGGTGGTTTTCTTTTGGAAGTTTTGGACTTGTCATCTGGATAGGCATCTTGCCCAGGAAGGTTTCTTCTTTCCCAAACTCTCCCTGTGTCCTTAATCCCTCATGGCTTGAAAGCCATAACTAAATGGTAACTCAGCACTTTCAACTTTTGTGTCCAGTTTGTGTCTAATTTTGCCTAGCTTGAATTTTTGTTGTGTTTTTGTTTTCTGGCTGTGGTTAAAGTTCATCATTTGGTGCTGTACACACCTTTTACTATTGCTATGTGATCCGGAGATTTTGTGTTTGCTGACCTGTTGATATGCATTATGAATGCTTGGTAAAATTAAAAAAGCTGTTTGGTAGGGAAACAGTATAATAAATGAGTGATCCCCCTTTTTTGTTAGTAATGTAGTAATGTTATTTATTCATTTTATTTTATACCTCGCCCCAATTGGTGCAAGCACTACTCTGGACGGCTTAGGTAAAGGTAAATGTCACTCTTGCTGGAAAGCCAGTCGTATCCAACTCTAGGGTTCAGTGCTCATCTCTGTTTCATAGCCGAAGAGCCAGCGCTGTCTGCTTCTGCAGATGTTTCCGTGGTCATGTGGCAGGCCATGTGACTAGACACCAGAGCTCACAGAATGCTGTTTACCTTCCCACCGAAGTGGTCCCTATTTATCTACTTGCAATTCCTTGCTTTCAAACTGCTAGGTTGGGAGGAGCTGGGACAAAGATGGGCGCTCATTCCATCCTGCAGTATTCGGATATCGAACTGCTGCCCTGCCACCTTCCAGTCAGCGTATTAACCACTTGAGCCTTACAATGATAAATACTTAACTTAATAGCATCTAGCTGAGGTAGATGGAGGATATGTACATTAGTTGAATTTGTCATTAAAAGGTGACCTGTGATAGACAGTTTCATAGACGTTGAGGAATCATCAGAAACAAAACATAGGTAAACTTTAAAGAGAAAACCAAATCTCAGTAGAGCTTACCTGACTATGAGGATGTTATATACAATGATTATGTTTAACTATTTTATTTTTAAAAACTGCCCTAATTTGTGACACTGGCATTGCAAATCTTGTTTGCTATTTCTTTTATGACTTTAGTTTTAAGCTTTCCAGTATTCAGATTCTTTATCAAAAGCTTTCTCAATGTGAAAGAAAACCTTTTCAATCTGTATTAGATTAAGTTTACTTTTTTTGAACTTATTTACTTACACAAACGTGCATGCACACCCTTCTAGCCAAAAGGTCACCCGGGGATAATTGGGTATACTGTCTTGCTCCAGTGAATTCTGTGGATGTTGATTTCATAAACTACCCCTGTTGAATCCATGTTACCAATGAGTACACGTTTCCCAATCTTTGGTTTTTGGACTTCAGTTCCCAGAAGCCTAAGTGGCTGATCAGTGCTTTGGGGAATTGACTTTGGCTTCTGGGAATTGAAGTCTAAAAACCAAAGTTTGGGAAATGCTGTTCGAGAGAGTGCTAATAAAATTTTTGTACATGCAGTATTAAAATCTGAATTAACCTACAATGTGTTTGGCAAGAAAAGAAGAGGCTGAATTAGCTGCTATGATACAAAGTATTTCATTACATAGTTGCTGCTTAATGTAATGTATAGTAATAATGCTATTCTGATCAGTCAATTCTAATTCATTGTGACCCTTTTCAGGATTTTCTAGAAATAGAGTAAAAACAAAAAATAATAAAAATAAAAAAGCAAATCAGCCACACTTAAAAATAGCAATAGCAATTACACTTATATACCACCCCATAGCACTTAGCCCACACTCTGGATGGTCCACAAGTTAGTTAGCATTTTGGCCCCAACATACTGGATACTCATTTGACCAACCTTGGAAGGATGGAAGGTTGAGTCCACCTTGATCCCTGGTCAGGATCGAACTAACAACCTTTTGGTTGCAATATAGCTAACTACTGCACCACCAGGGCTACTCAGAGGTTGCTTACAGTTCCTTACTTCTAGAGGTATTTCTGGGACTTTGCAGCTTGCCCAAGGCTACACAGGTCGGCTCTTCTCAGAACACACACATTGGGGATTCAAACTCACAGCTCTGGCTCTGCACTTAGACACCTAGTCACTGACCCAGCCACTTAAGCTTAGACAAAAGTATAGCAGTTACATACCAACATGTCACTTTAGTTGTGGCAGTTAATGTTATAATTATCTTAATAGGTATCTAGGCAAAGGAAGTGTTGAATACATTCTCTGTATACTGTATATGCATATTTCTGAGGGATCAGTGGCTTTTGATTGTTTTGAGTGCTTGCTGCTTATCAAGCAAGTCTTTCATTTTTGCATTGTAATAGAAATGAACATTAATATTTCAAAAATATGTTTGATATGATAAAAGGACATTCCCTGTGGTACGGTTATACTCCAGTTTACTTGAGAGTAAGCCCAGTGAACTGACTGAAACTTATTTCTTATTAGTTATTGTGATATTGATCTGCAAGTTTTACAGTAGTATTTACATTGTGAATTTATGGTATGTTTGCTATTGCCATTGATGTGATAAGAGTTTGGAATTATATGTACATGAAGTGTTATTGGATCTAATTCATGTTGGCCTGGGAGGAAAGTACAGGTTGGATTCATGATTTGACATCCAGTAGTAGAAGCAAAGGATGAGGTTGAGGATTAACATTGCCTTTATTAGATCAGCTATTGTTCCGTCATGTAATTGAGGGGTGGATCGCACAACAACTTTTTATATCTATTAGTAGAAATTCTTTCTGGTTTGGGAACATCCTCCCCCTATGCCAGGGGTTCCCAACCACCAGGCCACGGACTGGTACCAGGCCACGGCTGTCCCGAACTGGGCCATGGGTGGGTGGTGGTGGGATCCCCAATAGCAGCCTTCTGCCCTCAACGTACTCTGCCGGATCTGCCTGGCAAATTGAGCGAGAGCATGGGCTATAGACACAGCAGATAACTATGGCGGGGCTCCACCCCACCCCTGCCTGTGTGCAGTGTGATACCTCACTTCCCAAATTGAACGGTGTGGCTGGCAGGCAGCTGGGCCCCTCATAAAAGTGTTTCGCATGAAACTGGTCCGTGGTGCAAAAAAGGTACCCTTGCCCTAGGTTAAGAACACCTCCTGTGTCTAGTCCAAATGTGAAACTGCCAAAATGAAGCCACCTTTTGGTGAGCTTATGCCTGATTGTGTTTCAAAAAACCAACAAACCCCATAAACTTCACGGAGACTCTTTCTGTGTACCCTGCCTACCTCATTAAGCAGCATCTTCTGACTCTCTGTGAAGCATTCCAGGAGGCAAGACGAGTTTTTGTGGGACAGCAGGAGGATGAGGGAAATCAGCTCCACTTCAGAATCTTTGTACATCTCAACTGTTAGTGATGACATTTCTTACTACTGGAGGAGATTAACTTTCTGAACAGTTTGGTCTTTTACAAATCCTTACAACAGACTTGTGTGTAAAGTTTTGTCTGTAGTATGTACACAACAATCACATAGGTAGATACTTTCTGAAAACCATCAAATAAAGTCCTAGCATACTTATGGTCTCAAGCTTAATTTCTAAGCTCCATTCTGATCTATCAAACTGCATTCACCCTACCTGTTAGAAATACAGGAACAGAGGATACCTTTATTAGACACCCCCTCCCTCAAATTCGAACAATTAACAAGCTTTTGATGGCAATTCGATTTCTTCAGGCTATGTGTGTGTGTGTAATTAGTCTACCTGCTCGGTGGAGCCAATTGTAGTCAAATTCATCAACTTGGCTGATATTGAGAGTCTCTATTGTGTCCTTGGTGGTGCTGGAGGGTGGCTTTCTCCAGTACCTTGGTTTACGAGTGCCTTGGTTAATGTAATTTTCAGTTTATGAACAAAAATCCATTGAAATTAATGCCTCACAGTACGAAGCAAGTTTCCGCAGGATGCATTGTGCCTGGGAGGTTTATAGTGCGACTCCAGTGCGTGCTGGAATCTGTGGGTGGTGTTTCAGTTTACGATTTTTTCACAATACAAAACATCCCGGAGAATGCATTACATTCGTAAACCGAGGTACAGTACCACTATATTTCATTGGGGGGGGGGGACAAAGCCATGCTTAGGTCCTTGATATTTTTCCCATCTCTCTGGACAGTATCAGAAAATGTTGGTGGCCCAAATGTTGCTGAACTCAAAATTCCATCAGCCCTAGTCATTCTGGTCAATACCAGTTCCTCTGGTGGCTTAGTGGTTAAGATGCTAAGCTTGGAGACTGGAAGGTTGGATTTAATACCCGATGGCTGCACTTGGGGACACGAAAGGAGCCTCATTTGAGCATCCCCTGAGCAGAGTTTCTCCAGCAAAAATCCTTTCAACCCAGAGTAATTTGTGACACAAAATTATTATATTCTGGTCACTATGGAGATTTGTTTGGTCTGCTTGGCTAGAGGGTTGAACCTTCCTCAACCCTAATATATGACTAGATAGTCTTCTTGTTAAACTTTTAATTATGTAAAGAGTACATTGAATAGGCTGAAAGAAACTTTACTTGAGGTATATAATCACTGTACAATCAGTATCCATTTTAGCTTCTCTTAAGGCACTTTGTTTTCCAAACATTTAATGGTTGCCTTGCCAAAGTGTTTTGAGAGAACCAGTGTCGTGCCTCATGGAGCAACTTAAACATAAATATCTAGATATATGTAGAGTTGATGACACTGTTGTAAACTGGAATGTGAAATTATAAATGGGCTCTGCTAACACTGTGTTTGCCTTACTGCATTTCCCAGAAGTAGTTTTAGTTTAGTTATTTCAGATATGTATTGTATTTATGAAGCTCTATTGAAGCACGTGTATTTGGGTTCTTTAAAAAGTTACGTTTGGCAGAAAAAGTATTGTGATTTCATTAAGATGGCTGGAGCTTGCCCTGTTGTTTTATATTTTATATTTATCTGCCAGTAGAATCAATGGTACAATAATATCAGTTTGGGGGGGGGATATATCTTAGCAATGATGAGCATTCCTGCAAAATACAAAATAACTTTCACTACCCACCATACAGAACATTGCATCTCTTAATTCTTTTGTATTGGCAATGCATGACAAGCACCATGACATGTGGCGTGACGTGTGGTGCTACCAAAGGCAGTGGTAGCGGCAGGACCACCCCAAGCCGACCACACCCAAAAAAGCCTCCCACTCCCCCCCACACCGCTCCCCTACTTGCCAGCCTAGAGGAGGTGCATGGCGTGGGTGAAGGAAACCTCCCTGCAGCCACCAGTAATGTGTTAGCAGCCGCCAGAAATGCATCAGCAGGCACCAGACACCCCCCCCCCCCCCCCCGCTGCCAGGAACACCTCCACAGATGCGTTCTCAGTGGCTGCATTTCTGGGGGCTGTGGGAAGTTTTTGTAAACAATTAAGAACTCTCCTTCTTTTTATAGTGGGTGGGATGGGTGGGTGGGATATGGGTCTTTTAAAGTGGGTGGGATATGGGTCTTTTAAAGTGTTTTTATGTGTTTTAGAACTAGTTGTAATGCCGCCCTGAGTCGGGTTCTGCCTGAGTGGGCGGCATATATAAATATGACTATTAAATTAAATTAAATTTGGGCAGCTGCTGGCACGTTTTCGGTGGCTGCAGTCGTAAGGAATGCCTCCGTGGCCAGTGGGAATACATCCACAGCCACCGGAAACGTAGCTGCTTCCAGCGGCACCAGAAATGGCAGCTGGAGCGAGGGCGCGGGCTGGTTGATTTGGTGCCATGGCCCGAATTTGCCCCATGGGCTATAGGTTGAGAATCCCTTGTCTAAATAGAGGACAGTAACTAGTCCTTGTAGACATAGTGTCCCCAGAGTTGTTGTCTGCAACCACTAGTGGGTAGCGTATTCCAGGAGCTGCTGACAGGTAATTCTTTGGCCAGAGCTGTGTTTCGCAAGGTTTCTCATGTCGTGACCCCTATTTATAATAGCCAAGTAAACTGTGATCACACTTGCATAATGTTGTTTCTAATATTTACTTTCTGATGCCAGTTTTGAATCTTGGACACAAATGTCTGTTGATTGTCTTGAAATGAGACAATGTGTTTTTTTCTCTCTCTGACATTTCCGATTCAGTTTATTTTAGTTGGTCTAAATTGTCTGCTAAGTAAGCAACTATTTTCTTCCAAGATTCATCGTTAAAGTAAGCTGCAAGGTCATGTTTCCCCTTCACTTCCAGGAACAACTTGATTTTACCTTTCAAGTTAAATACATTTCCTTTTGACTTAAATACAACCAACATACAGCAATGTAGAAAAGAAGAAATTAATGATCAGAATTCTTTAAGCAGATGTTGTGTATGGCTTTAGAATTGATGTACTGTAATTCCCAGTTTTAATCAGAGGTGATGATAGTATATCTCACAGAGGAGTTGGAAGAGTCTTATTGGTGAGAGCGCATTGTTGAAATATGCAGTGGGTAGCAAGCTGTTTCATTTTCTGAAAGCCTGACTTTGACCTTAGCATAGCTGGTGTGCCACCTGTACAAACCTCACTGTACACTGTACTGTACTTTGTCTCTAACTGTGGATAAGTTTTGGAGGTTTTATAGATTCAGCACTGAGAACATTACATGAAATGCATTGCAGCTTTTCTATTCTATTGCTAATCAGGGTAGTAAAGACAAATTTTAGATAGTCTTCTCAATATTTATGCTTTTTCTCCATCGGTATAGATTTCCCTTAATATAATATAATATAATATAATATAATATAATATAATATAATATAATATAATATAATATAATATAATATAATATAATATAATATAATATAATATAATATAATATAATATAATCTATAAAATGGTGCGTTAACCATTGGAATGTGACAAAGGATGTTGCACCAGGGCCCACTAGCCCGTAATGGGCCTCCGTTCACTCGCCCAAACCTGGTTCACAGGTAACTGTCAGGTTGAAATTTTTGACCCGGGGGCAGGAGCCGCCCAGTCTCAAACAAAAAAAGGGAACTTCAATTCCCAACGTTCCTTGCGCCGCGCCAGAGCCAATCAGGCTGAGCGGCGCAGCAAAAGGAACGTTCAGAAACACGCAGCGGCCAATCAAAAAAAGCCGCAGGGGAAAAACTGCTGCAGTAAGCAAACACGCGCAGCCAAAACTACAAGCCCCAGCATCCTGCATGCCATTAGCGCACAGAACGCTGAGGCAGCCGGCGCATGGAAAATAAAAGTAAACAAAAAAAGCCCCTCCGCTGCTGCCCTTCTTCCCCACGGGCCAGCCAGCATGGCCCGCGGGGGAAAAAGAAACCCCCGCCGCCGCTGCCCTTCTTCCCCACGGGCCAGCCAGCATGGCCCACGGGGAAAAATGAAACCCCCTGCCGCCGCTGCCCTTCCTTCCCACGGGCCAGCCAGCATGGCCCACGGGAAAGAAAGCCACCCCCCATGAAAAAATAAACACAAAAACACAAACCAAAAACACTCAAAAATCCAAAAATGAAACACAAAAACAGCCAAAAACAAACAAGAAAAAACACACAGACACCCCCCCCCCAAATCCCAACCCCCCCCCAAAAAAACAACAACCAAGAGAGCTTACCAAAAGACGTCTTCTATCCATGAGGACCGGAACTCAAATGAGAAAAAAAAAACTTACCAGAAGCGACACCCAGAGGACAGAAGAGAACAATTGTAGAGAGGCAGAAAAGCTCACCACCCCCACCCAGAGGCCAAAAGAGAAAAAACATTCACAAATATTAAAACTAATAAGATTAATTCAAAAATTAATCAAATAAGTTATAAAAACATTCAAAAATAATCACACTAATCTCAAAAAATACCAAAAAAGAAATCACTTTTCACTCAAAAAAAACCAAAACAAAAAATAAAAATGCATAAAAATAAACATTTTAAAAACCAAAATTAAATTTTAAACTAAATAATATTAAATTAAATTAAATTAATTAAATTAAAATAAAATTTGCATAAGCAGAAAACAAAAACCTTCAAAAACCAATTTAAAGAGCCTGGCACTGAGGAAGCCGGCACACACACACACAAAAAGCCAAAAAAAAAAAACCCCACTGGGAGCGCAAGTCCGCTGCAGGTGGTCGCAGCGCCTCGAAGCCAAAAAAATCACAAAACCTTACAACACCATTTAAAACAGCCCAGCACCATTGGTTCAAGAAAAAAAATGAAACCCTTTACTATCCAACACAATTTTAAAAAGCCCGGCACCGTCGGGCAAAATATGCTAGTATAATATAATATAGCCCCTGCCAAGAGCTGCAGCTAAAAGCCAGGCCATCCAAACTTCTCCCAGGCCCCCACAAAAACATGCCCCACTTTCTTTCCAGAGCACTAAGCTTGGGTTCATCTGGCAAGCCCTCCCTGACTATAAGGTCAGAAAATCATGGTTTTGGGGAGTTACCCCTCTCACAGCTGCTTTGCCTCACAACCTATCTCACAAAATGGCAGTATATCTGTAAACTTTCCCCACTCCCTCTTTCCAATACTCTATTCATTAGCATTGTTGGATTGTCTTCCCCCTAAAAATGTCCCATATTGTCATATATATGTTTTGTCAATTAGCAGTTGCACCAATACCATTGGTATGCCATCATTTTTGTCTTCCTCTATGTAAATTCTCAATATGTAAATTGTAGTATGGCATAATGATGGTGACCCCTAGAAAACTCTTTGCAACTCATGGATCAGAGGAATTGAACTGTCAATAAGGGGGGAAAAGAATGCCATTTCTCTCAAAACAGCCAACATATGGCTAAATGATTATGATGTCTGCTTCTGTGATTTGCTATTTAGGAGAATACATTTGTACATTCCACACAGGCCTTGTAAATATATCTATTTGTAACATTGGGTGTTTTCTACTACCTATATGAAGAACTTTTTGCAGAGGAAGAGGGTGAGAATTACAATCATCCAATCAACATGAACAGTTGTTATAGGTGATGGGTATTGTAGTGCAAAGCAAATGTCGGTTGCAAGGTTGAGAAAGGTTGCCTTGACCAGATAGACACAAAAGGTCATGATAGATCCAAGGAATCAGATTCATGTTCATATTTCATATTAATATGTCATCTGAAACTGGCGCAGAGTCTTGAAAGACCTTTTATGTTGAACTGTGGCTTAGTGAAAATGAAGAGATTTACAAGAAATGCTGGACTGGCCATCTAATTTAGTTCTTTTGTTGTATCTATTTTCAGTTTGAAAGGGTAGTTCCCTTATTCTGTGAGTTCTGTTGAGCCTGTGTCAACAGGCATATAATGTGTAGCTGATTTTTTTCATCGTGTTTGTTGATGCTTGTAAATATTACAAGCGTAATACTGTACTAGATTATACTGACTTCTACTCTGCAGTTGGAAAGTTGCCTTTTCTAACATGGAATGGTTTGGTGGTTAAGATGCTGAACTTGAGGACTGGCAAGTCGGGAAATTAGTAGTTCGACTTCAGTTGGAAGGTAAACAGTATTCCGTGCACTCTGGTGTTTAGTCATGCCTGCCACATGTCCATGGAAACGTCTGCAGACACAGAAAGCGCTGGCTCTTTGGTTATAAACAGAGATGAGCACTGAACTCTAGAGTCGGATATGACTGGCTTTCGAGCAAGGGCGACCTTTACCTTTACCTAATGCAACTGTGGTTTTTTACTTGCATGTATGATGAACTAGATAGTGTTGCAATGACTGTTAAGAACAGGTTTATTAGTGCAGCTTCTTCCTCCTTTTACCAGCAGTTCCTAATCTTGTGTTGTACGTAAATATTTTGTATCTTTGCAAGTACAGTACCTGAATATGCATTTATTCAACCATTGAAAGGCACAGCAATTTCATGTTTGGCTACTTCCTTAATTTGTCTGTTCATTTCAACATTAGCATCAGAGCTTTGATGTTCTTCAGGCTGAATGGATAATACATTCTGTGTCCCATTTTTAGCCTGCTTTTTTGCCTATAGTGGTTCCATGACTAAATGTTATCCTCTACAGTATTATACACTGTATATTAGCGTCCTGTTTTATCCAGTATGCCATTGCCACAATTCTCATGTGTGTGTGCATGTGTGTGCACGCAAGCAGAGACCAAAACTATATGCTCACCAGTTCACTCTAAGAATTGCAGTAGCAGTGGCTTGTTTACCAGCAGTGGTTAACTGATGAAAAATTATGCTATGAACAGGATTTCAATCCTGGAGTAATTTTTTCAGTGGATTTTGTAGAGTCAATATCCAACAGTAACTATATAGAACTGTGGCTAGGATGTTTTAGATGTTCTTACCATCTCTGTGTTCTATTTCATTTCAAAGAATTGATTTATTCATTGTGACATTTAGACTTTACCATCAATAGTTTGTTATTCTAATAACTTTGCTTTGACCACCATGCTGAAGTGGGGACTGCTGGCAGACAATGACACGCTGTGTGAATGTGGAGAGATATAGAATCTGGCCCATTTGCTGATTACTACCAGAAATATGTACCAATGAGGACTTAATTTTGGCCAGTGACAAAGCCAAGAAAGTAGCTTCATTTTGGCAGTTCAAAGTTTGATCTGACACAAAAAAAGAAGAATCTGTACTACTTTATTTATAACTAGCAAAGGTTGCCCGGCGTTGCCCACTGTTTTAAATGGTGTTGGAAAGTTTTTGTTGTTGTTGTTAATGTTTGTAAAGAAGAGGTTAATCTATATTTGAAATTTTTAAAATTTTTATGTATACAAATTTTTTTTTGATGGCCTGTTTTAAACTGTGATGAGTTTTGTTTGGTGTTTTGGTTTTGTGGATGAAAAAAAGAATAAAGGATGATATACTTTTTCGAAAAACTCTTGGGGCCTTTTGTGTGGGGCTATTGTGTCTTTTTGAATTTTTTTTATTATTGTGGGCAGCAAGTGCTGCTGGTAGGGGTTATCTTGTATTTTGACTTTTTTCTCTCGTGGCCTCTGGGTGGAGCTTCTTCCAGTAAGTAGTCTCTTTCTTTATTCATTTCTTTTCCAGTCGTTGTGGTATGAGGTCGTGTGGTGGTGAGTTAGCTGTTTTTCTTTATTTGGGGTGGTGGTGGTGGTTGGATTTTGTGGTGTTTGGCTGGGTGCTGGGTGTGTTTGGAAATGTTTGTTGTTGTTTACTTTTTTGGTGTTATTTTTGTTTGTTTTTGTGTGTTTTTGAATGTTTTTAATTGTTTTGTGTTTTTTGGTGTCCTGGGGGGCGATCCCCTCTCAGACTGACTCCTTTGGTCCGCCCAACCCTCTCAACCCCAGGGGAGCCAGTAGAGAGGGGGATTCCCCCCCCAACTCCGTTTTTAAAGAGAAGTAACCGCTTGGTTTCTTCTCTTTAATATGGGGCATGTGTGTGTGGGGGGGAGGGGAATCCCCTCTCTGCCGGGTCTCCTGGGGTCAGGAGGATTGGGGAGACAGACTCCTTTTGTCCCCCCAACCCTCTCAACCCCAGGGGAGACAGTTGAGAGGGGGATTCCCCCCCCCAACTCCGTTTTTAAAGAGAAGTAACTGCTTGGTTTCTTCTCTTTAATATGGGGCGTGTGTGTGTGGGGGAAGGGAATCCCCTCTCTGCCGGGTCTCCTGGGGTCAGGAGGGTGGGGGAGACAGGCTCCTTTGGTCCCCCCAACCCTCTCAACCCCAGGGGAGCCAATAGAGAGGGGGAGCACAACACCCCCCCCCCAACCCAGTGATATTAAAGGGGAAACTCCGATTAGGAGCTTCAGGCGCCGTTGGGGAGGGGGGCTTTGGTTCCCGCGGCTTGGCGGACTTGCTCTCCCAGTGTTTTTGTTTTTGTTTTATTTTTTCGGTGCTGGCTTCCTCAGCGTTCTGCACGCTCATGGCGCGCAGGACGCTGGGGCTTGTAGTTATGGGTTGGTGCTTTGTGTTTGTGCTGCGTTTTTTAAAAATGTTTTTCTTTTGATTTTTTAAAATGTTTTTCTTTTGATTGGCTGCGGCGCGTTTCCGAATGCTGCACCGTGCGAGAGCCTCTCAGCCTGATTGGCTCTGGCGCGGCGCGGCGCAAGGAATGTTGAGAAGTGAAGTTGTTTCCCTTTCTTCGCATTTGTGGGGCTGTTGCCCCACTGCCGGTTTTCTCAATCCTTCGTTGACCTGCAGACCCAGATCGGCCGTGTGCAGGAAGGGTGAGTGCAGGCAAGTAGGGCGAGGCATAGCAACCTATAGCCAGTTCCAACGGTTAACCCTTGGATTTATGGGTTAAGATTTATGTTCCAAGTGTTTTACTGTGCTTGCTTTGGTATAGGTATAAAGAACCTAGGGTCTTTCAGCTGTCATAGGATTTCCTGTTCTTGTCAGTCCCACATAAAATGGCAAGTTATCTAAGATACTGTACCAAAGATTACTTAATTTTGTCCAATGACAAAGCCAAGAAAGTGGCTTCATTTTGTCAGTTCAAAGTTTGATCTGGACACAAAAGAAGAAGAATCTGTACTACAGTAAAACCCCTACTTACAAAAAAGTCTGTTCCATAGGCTTCTGCTTAAATCGGTTTTTTATCTACCTCGAAGCAAACCCATAGGGAAAATTATTTTTTTATGTAACTCGAAGCAAATCCATAGGAAAAATTATTTTTATGTAACTTGAAGCAAACCCATAGGAAAAATAATCTTTATGTAACTCGAAGCAAACCCATAGGAAATCGTGTAAATCGGGACATGGTTTTAGCAGCAAATCATTATGTAAATCAAATTTTATGTAACTCAAGGCATTTGTAAGCCAGGGGTTCACTGCACTTTGTTACTAACCTTTGCTAGATATTTGTGCAAAATTCCCCTGAACCAGATTTGCTCTTGTGTGTTTTGATTTCCGCCCCAGACATAAAGGCATAGTGGTGTGGTCCTTGTTTGTATCATGAACTGTGTTTTCTTACTAATATGTATGGTATAGTGCAATTGTGTTAGGCTTGGGGAAAATTCAGTGAGTGATTTCTGGGGGAGGAGGAAGCATAACAGCCCCAAAGCCACTTAGACACATCAAGATTGGTGAGAGTTTTCTATTGACTCTCCTCTCAACTTTCTCCAAGTTTAGTCTTAGGGTGTCCCCCAAATCACTCATTGAATTTTCCTCAAACCAGCTGGTGGTGGCCTAAGACTTTTGTGCAGTATTGTATACACTTCCACTACTGTGTCATTATGAGCTTTAGTCAGGATCCTGTTCTTCACTATAGGAGCAGATGGTTATTTGGGAAATGTCTGTCTTTGTTTCTCTCTATATTGGGCATGTATTTATCATGACATCTGTTCTGCTGACATAACGTAATACCAGCAGAATAGATAGTACTGTACAGTGAAACCCCAGGTTACAGAATTAATTCATTCCAGGATGTTTTCTGTAAAGCGATTTTACTGTAATGTGGAGCACAATTTTCCATATGAATGCATTGGCGAAAAAACATTCCAGAGGTTAGAAAAGAGCAAAAAAACAACAACAAATTTTTTTTTATGTTCCAAACTTTCTAAAGTGGTGAAAACACAGCAAAAAAAAATCCAAAGTACTCTTTAGAAAGAGTTTGGAACAGAAAAAAAAACAAGTTTTTTGGGCTTTTTAGTGAGCTTTAGAGCTAATTTTCCCCCCTCAAAGCATATTCGTCACATTTCCATCAGTGCCACCTAGTGGCCAGCCCTGGTAATTGCAGTAAAAGTCCCCACCTTACAGCTGATGGGGCAGGGGGAATTTCCAGCACTTCCTGGTTGCGGGGAGAGCTTCTGCCAGAGCCAGAAAGTGACAAAATTTTTCAAAAATGGAGTTGAAATGCTCCAAACACCCTCCCACTGCCCTGGGAAGCGTCGGAACACCAAAAAACAAACTTTCTGTATTGCGAGTTTTCCCTGTAAATCAGGACGCCATTTCCTCAGAATTTCTGTCTAGTAAGCCAAATTTTCCATTACCTGAGGCATCCATAACCCGGGGTTTCACTGTACATAAATGCTGGATAGCTCAGCTTGGAATCTGATATGGCCACCTTTCTATTTCCTTCTTATAACACTATCCTTTTGCCCATTTCAGCTTCTTCTACTTTATATCCTTTTTTAAAAGCTATAACTTTGTAACATCACAGTTGTTTCTTCACTACACTGTTAGTTGCAACAGTATAGAGGATGTGGCTACAGTCTCATCCTCATAAGGCTGATGTGGTTACATCTGGGGTGCCCAAACTACGGCCCAGGAGCCAGATCTGGCCCCTGGACCATAGTGATCGGCTCCCTGAACCACGTGACAGGTCCACGACTCAAAAAGTTTGAGCATCCCTGGGGTATATGTTAAAATTGTAGATGATCTCTTTCTGTTCTTATATTACAATCTTGAACCACCCATGGCAGGCTGGAGCTATTCTGCACTATTTCTGGCTTCCTAGGACCTTCCTGTGCCGAGCAACAGCTGATAATAGTTGTGGCTACCATTTTGATTTGCTTGGGCTTCAGGGAATTGTAGTCCAAAACAAAGAAATCAAAATGGTGGCCACAACTATTATCAGCTGTTGCGCAGCACGGGAAGGTCCTAGGAAGCCAGAAATAGCACAGAATATCTCCTCCCAGCCTCCCACACATTGCTGGGGAGCCAGAAACAGGGACCCAAAAATGGCGATTTTTTTTCCATTTCCAACCAGCGTGAACAGGTAGGAGATCAAACACAATGCGTCGGATAACGATGCAATGTCGTTATCCGGTGCATGACTTTAAAAAAAAAGCGCCGTTAGGCGGTTTTGTCATTCTCCGAATGGATCGTTATCCAAGGTATTACTGTACATTCTGAACACTGTTGTGTCAGAAATATCTATATTCTCAGATACAGTCATTTCATGTTAAAACTAATAAAAACATGTAATAAATATAGTGACTCAGGAAAAAACCTACCCTGATAGTGCTTGTGGAATCTGCATTGTGTATTAAACTCTGAGTATTCTGTTGTTGTGCAGAAAAATAAACCTTTCCCCAGCCCCAGAAGAAATCTCTGGTACAGGCATAGAATTACTAGTATAAGTTACTATTGTCAGTATGTTCATTAACGGGTAGAAGGAAATTATTTGTGCGGAAAGCTATCTACATGATTATAGCATGAACTTTCCACACGTTGCATGATAGCCATATTTTGTGATTGGTCATCATGATGTGAAAATGACATTCCCATGTTTAAAAGTATGATTGTTCAGTCAAAAAGGTCTTCTAGAATCTAATATCTAGGATCAGTTTGATTCCCTACAGCTTTTGGTGTCTAGAATAAGCTGCATGATCCCATAGTGTCACTAACACTGGTAAGGGCTGTCCTAAGTGGGAATTGACTTGACATCCCATGATTATTAACATGATTTGAATGCCACCCACAAAATATAGTTTGAGCCTCAATCTCCCTTCCCCCGCAGCGTAGTCTGTGCATCAGATAACTAGCATAAGCACATGTGGGCAGATAGTGCTGGCAGTAACTGAAATGATATTTCATGTGTTACCATTTGTTAATGAGTTTGTTTTCTTTGATTATATCAAATATATGGGTCAACAGCAAGGTTAGCGTATTCCAGATGTTTTGGCTATAGTTCCCATAGTTGATGATGTGGCTTGATACTGGGTGGATGCCATCTAGTCCTTTTAAATCCTTTTTGTTTTAGATATGTTAATTTTTTGCTTTGTATATTATTATATACTGGTGGTTAATTAATTAATGCGTTCTCCGGGGCGTTTCTTACAGCGAAAATTACTTTAACCGAATTTCCCATAGGAATGTATTGAAAACCAAAATACATTAACCGAAATGTGGTTTTCCATAGGAATGCATTGGAAACCAATTAATCTGTTCCGGGGAAAAATCTGTAAACCGAGCAACTGTTTTTTATGGATTTCCCTTTGTTGTGTGATTTTTATGTTTACTGAGCCATTTTTTAACCGAGGTTCCACTGTACTGTGTTATCATTGACATTGTTAACAAGCTGCCTGTTGCAAATATATTCATAACATTCTTTCTGTTTTTCTCTTTGCAGGCCTTTAATCCTCTGTGTTTACTAGAAACTTGATTCTTTTGCCAAAGTCACATGTGGAAAATAAGCTATTTTGCAATCTACTTGTTCTTAAACATCCATGCAGTGCCTGAAGGTAAGTGTTCTTTCTTAGGAAAGCAAAGATTTCCATATAACACACTTAAATATTTGATCTGCAGTAGCTTTTTAAAATATACTGTAATTTAGTGTTAAGTTCTAGCCATCATCATAGAGACTTTTCTGTACATAAAAAAATGCAGCTAGAGAAGTCTGTTGCTAGGTTTCTGCATCTTCTGTCCTTTAGCTCCCGTGATGTGATATTTTTAGTTTCAAACCTCACTAGATTGGCAAACTTGGTTGTCAGTTATCCTGACTGGCCTTCATGCAGTCCAATACCTTGAACCGAGAAGACTTTTGCTTTTCTGGAGAGTCTTCTTTATTGAGTTTCATGTTTCTGCCTCCTCCTTTCCTACCTCCTACCACTCCTAGGCAGCAGCTTTTTGATCTCAAGTCTGTTTCTGCTTAAGGGAACCATGAATTTACTGTTGTTTTTAGCTGCATCTAGAACAGGGGTTCCCAATTTACGGCCTGCGGGGCTGGACAGCCATAAATGCAACCGCTTCTGGGGCTGTGGTCTGGCCCACTCAGCTGTCTGAGGGTGTGGTCAGGCCTGCAGCGTAAAAAGGTTGGCCACCCCGGGCCACACCATCATATGAATCTACAACTGTTGACTAGGCTCCCACATACCTAACAGAGTTAATAGTTCATAAATGTCTGCTGGGATTTTCTCATTCTAGCATAGGAGGTATTGATTGCACTTTAATAATTGATGCCATGACCTTGATTTTTATTTTTGTCTGACTATGGGTTTCCTTGCAGTTTCAAAACAGTAATCACAACATCAAAGGTATAAACTTCCAGAACTTAAAGAAGTCAACATGAAGTTATATGTGTTTTTGGTGAATACTGGAACTACCCTTACGTTTGACACAGAACTTGCAGTACAGAAGTAAGAACATCTCTTCTTCTATAGAGAATGTAGCTTGACTAATCATAGCAAAATTATCTGTTCTCAAATTACTGTCCAAATCCTGTTGGACAGTAATTCAAATGGTGTAACTTTTGGACATGGATTGTCCTAGGTTAAGACATTTTTGTAAACATCTGCTGCATCTGGAGTTGAGAAACCCGATTTGTATAACAAATAGTATCTGTGGAGATTTCTTAACTATTGGCAGCTCAACCTTACTAGGCATGTCATTTGTATAACTGCAATAGGATTTGAGCTGCTAAATGTTTGACTGAGAGTCCAAGCAAGGTATTGGACTGCAGCTAAGAATAGAGCAACTTTATACCTTTTCTATACAGCTTGAGAAATATTAAAAAATATTGTGTAAGTGCAGTTCTTGTGCTTTTCTATAGAGTTATACACTTTAAATTTTTTCTAAAGTTCTGCCTAAGTCCAAATCAACTTGATGACACTCGATTATTATCAAAGTTGATTACTTTCAGCCTTGCTTGAGATTCTTCATTTTTAGTAGTGCTTTGAAGTAACAAAGATAATATTTTATTTACATCATTGTAACTGCAGTGCTTACAATTTGTGTTGTATATGTAGTCATTAAACAGTGGAGGTGATACATGGACAGTCCCAGCTATAATTCTTTGACTTATCTTTAATTTACTGTATAAAATTAAAGATTGGTCAATAAAAAAATTCATATTTAGTATTTGTAGTACATGCATGCAGTTTTAACAAAACATCTTAACCTATAAAACCAAGGGTTAACTGTTGGAACTGGCTATAGGTTGCTATGCCTTGCCCTACTTGCCTGCACTCACCCCTCGTGCACATGGCCAATCTGGGTCCGCAGGTCAACGAAGGATTGAGAAAACCGGCAGTGGGGCAACAGCCCCACAAACGCAAAAAAAGGAAACAACTTCACTTCCCAACATTCCTTGTGCCGCGCCAGAGCCAATCAGGCTGAGAGGCTCTCGCACGGCGCGGCGTTCGGAAACGCGCCACGGCCAATCCAAAGAAAACCATTTTAAAAAAACGCAGCACAAACACAAAGCACAAACCCATAACTACAAGCCCCAGCGTCCTGCGCGCTCAGAACGCTGAGGAAGCTGGCGCCCAAAAAATAAAACAAAAACAAAAACACCGGGAGAGCAAGTCCGCCAAGCCAGGGGGAACCAAAGCCCCCCTCCCCAATGGTGCCTAAAGCTCCCGATCGGAGTTTCCCCTTTAATATCACTGGGGGGGGGTTGTGCTCCCCCTCTCTACTGGCTCCCCTGGGGTTGGGAGGGTTGGGGGGACAAAAGGAGTCTGTCTCCCTGACCCCAGGGGACCTGGCAGAGAGGGGATTCCCCTCCCCCCCACACACATGCCCCATATTAAAGAGAAGAAACCAAGCGGTTACTTCTCTTTAAAAACGGAGTTTTTTGGGGGGAATCCCCCTCTCCGATGGCTCTCCTGGGTCCGGAAGGGTTGGGGTGACAGACCCCTTTTCTCCATCCAACCCTCCCAAACCCAAGGAAGCCAGTGAGAGAGGGATCACAACCCCCCCCCCCCCCCCACACACACACTGATATTAAAGGGGAAACCACAATTGAGATTTCCCTTTTAATATCAGAGGGTGGCCTGGATTCGATCCCCTCTTCTGGGTCCCATGAGTCTGGAAGGTTTGGGGGGACAAAAGGAGTCTGTCTCCCCAACCCTCCTGACCCCAGGGGACCTGGCAGAGAGGGGATTCCCCTCCCCCCCCACACACACGCCCCATATTAAAGAGAAGAAACCAAGTGGTTACTTCTCTTTAAAAATAGAGTTTTGGGGGGGGGGGAACCCCTCTCCGATGGCTCTCCTGGGTCCGGAAGGGTTGGGGAGACAGACCCCTTTTCTCCACCCAACCCTCCCAAACCCAAGGAAGCCAGCGGAGAGGGGATCACAACCCCCCCCCCCTGATATTAAAGGGGAAACCACAATTTAGATTTCCCTTTTAATGTCAGAGGGTGGCCTGGATTTGATCCCCTCTTCTGGGTCCAATGAGTCTGGAAGGTTTGGGGAGACAAAAGGGGTCTGTCCCCCCAAGCCTTCCAGAGCCAGGGGAGTCGGCAGAGAGGGGATCCCCCCGTAGGACACCAAAAAACACAAAAACAAAGAATCAGAAACATCCAAAAATACACAAAACAAACAAAAATAACACCAACAAACAAGACAAAGTAAACAAAAACCAAAATTTCAAAACACACCCAGCACCCAGCCAAACACCACAAAATCCAACCACCACCACCACCCCAAATAAAGAAAAACAGCCAAGTCACCACCACATGACCTCAGTCCACAACGACTGGAAAAGAAATGAATAAAGAAAGAGACTACTTACTGGAAGAAGCTCTACCCAGAGGCCACAAGAGAAAAAACAGTCAAAATACAAGATAACCCCTACCAGCAGCACTTGCTGCCCACAATAATAAAAAAAAATCAAAAAGACACAACAGCCCCACACAAAAGGCCCCAAGAGTAAAAACAAGTAAAAACAAATAACACAAAATCATAATTTCACACAAATCAAAAACAGATGTCAATAAAATAAAATAAAAACTATTCAAAAACCCTGTGCTGAATTTTTACTCAAATAAAAAACAAAAACATCAGTACACAGTTTAAAAACATTTATTGTGAAAAACATGTACTTTCACATTTTTAAAATTATTACCTACAGTACAACTATTAAAAAAATACATACTAACAAATTATTGGGTTAAATAAATTTTTGGGAAAAAGTATATCATCCTTTGTTCTTTTTTTCATCCACAAAACCAAAACACCAAACAAAACTCATCACAGCTTATAACAGGCCGCCAAAAAAAATGTGTATAACTAAAAATTTTAATTATAGACTAACCTCTTCTTTACAAACATTAACAACAACAACAAAAACTTTCCAACACCATTTAAAACAGCCCGGCAACGCCGGGCAACCTCTGCTATTTTTGAATATTTCTGAAATGTCAGTGGAAGTATCTAAAACTATTTTTTTCTGAATTGTTTTGCATAGTGTGGCAGATCTTAAACAGGCAATCCAAACAAAGTACAAAATCGCTGTTCAGCATCAGGTGCTGGTTGTTAATGGAGGAGAATGCATGGCAGCTGACAGGAAAGTGTGTAGTTACAGTGCTGGAACGGTAAATATTTAGTTCTGTTAATCATTTTTGGGGTTTTTCAAGAGCCTGGAAAGAGGAGGAAGTAACATATTTTGTCTTAACATAGGATACAAACCCAATATTTCTTTTCAACAAAGAAATGATCTTGTGTGAACGTCCTCCAGCTATCCCCAAAACAACATTTTCAGCAGAAAATGAGATGGAATTGAAAGTTGAAGAATCTCTTATGATGCCTGCAGTTTTTCATACGGTAGCTTCACGGACACAGCTTGCTGTGGTAAGCAACAATAGTGTTTATGTAACATTTGGATTCTATTAGACTAGAGAACACTTTGTAAAATCTCCCCAAGAGAAGAAGGTAGTTTGTCAGATTATTAAATTGTATTTTTTATTGTACCATATTTATTCGTGTATAACGCGCACTCGTGTATAACGCGCACCCCTAATTTTCCATGAAACCTCGGTATAAAATTTTGTTTCACACCACGCATTGTAATTGACAAAAAAACGTTGTTGAACACGTGCGGCCATGAAAAAAAACATTTATTGACAACGTAAACTGGTGTAAGCACAATGCCGAAATAAAATTACTGGTAACACTATTTATTTAAAATGCTTCAAACTCTTTTCCACTGACTATATCCTGAGTGCTGTTAGGATTGGCCGCAGCACATCACCTACAACCACTGAGAGAGAGCTCCACTCATCATTGAGGGAGGGGGGGATAATCAGACCCACCTGTTGCAGGGTAAAGAAAATGCAATCCGAAACGAGCACTTCCGACCCCCAGGAGCCTCGCTCGAACTGCGAGCTACCTCCGGGCCACGCCTCGTCTCCCGCGCCACCCAATCAGATCCCGTCAATTTCTTCAAAGCCACACCCCCGCCTCCCCTTCAATAGACAGCCGACCCAATTCTAAAAAGGAAGTAAAAGAGGCTCGCGACGGGGGTGGGACACCAGTCCTCGTTTATAACGCGCACCCAAACTTTGAATTCTTTTTTTGGTATAAAATTTTGCGCGTTATACATGAATAAATACGGTATATACATATTTTATTTGTATTGCTATTTTGCGGAAGAGAACATTTCATCAGGTTTTTTATTTCTCTTTTTCATTTTAATGGCAAGCAATCAGAACAGAATTAACATGTTTGGAAGGAGGGAAGGAACTGAGATGGTTGTGATGTTGGTAAACTTGGAATAAATTCTTTAGATTAAGAGTTCTCAACCTCTTTAAGCAGGGGTCCAGGTTATGCTCCCTCAGACAGCTTCAGGGGCCGGATGGTCATTTTACCCTTCCTCCACCACATGGCCATTCCTGGTGTGGTGGAGGCAGTGGGAGCCAAATGAAATGGTGTTGTGAGCTGCATCTGGCCCATGGGCCACAGGTTGAAAATCCCTGCTATAGATCATTAGGTAAGAGACATTTGACTCATTTGCTGGATAGTATAGGGGAAGCCTTTGGTACTGGCATAGCTACTACATTGTGAATCAAATTAAAAGCCCCATATGCATATGTTTAGATATATAACATGTAAAATACCCTCTCTCTGCAGGCTTACTGTCTGAAATATGTGGCGTAAGGAACTTGGGAGAGGGTAAATAGCCATAGGTATAAGTTTTAATGACTAGACTTAAATGAAAACATCTTTTTCTGTTCATTGTATCTTGCACACAGCCTGTGCACTTATGAAGGATCTTCTTCCAAAGAATAATCAGACAAGTGTTTTTGTTTGCCATAATGTATTTGTTTCTTGACAAGTAAATATGGCTGTCTGGAGTAATCACCAGTTAATGTTTACAAATATTATTTTTCTACAGGAAATGTATGAGATTGCCAAGAAACTTTGTTCCTTCTGTGAAGGTCTGGTCCATGACGAACATCTTCAGCACCAAGGCTGGGCTGCCATAATGGCAAATTTGGAAGACTGCACATACTCTTACCAAAAGCTGCTTTTCAGATTTGAAAATGTGTATTCAAGTTACCTGCAATCCATTGATGACATTAAGCTAAAACTTACACAGTAAGTTTGCCTCTGGATTCCTCAATAAAAAAATGCTGTATAAAATCACTTCCTTAAATATACAATTAATTTGAAATGTTATGCTTTTGTAGTAAGCTTAACATAACCAGGGATTCTTTTATTCAGGATTTTTTTTTAGTACATAATGTCAGTTAAATTATAGACAAGTCAGATTCTAAAATTAAGGATACACTTTTGCAAAATTGTTTAGAACTAAATATATTTGAATTCAGTTAAGTGTACATAGGTACATTTTAAATATGTGTTTCTTTCCCTGAATTTACTAATACTTACTGATTGATGACCATCAGCTTCATTTTAGGAGGGAATTTTGAGAAATCTGTTTTAAGCATTGTACAACATAGAGTAGTTCTGTGCTTGTCTGCTCAAAAGTAAATCCAATTAATTTAGTAGGATTTGAGATGGCATTCAATTGTGAATTTAGAATTTGCCGTCAAGTTCTGTACAATGTATGCTGAAGTAATTTCAGACCTTAGCTGCAGATTCTAGGACAAATAACTAAATTTAGTTGTTTTATTTTATTTTTGATGTACTTATTTGGTGGTGATTGTTTTGTTGTTGTTTGTATGTGCACCACCCAGAGTGGGAAATATCCCACATTGGTGGTATAAAAATGCAATAAATAAATATAAATAAATTCAGATCATCATGAGAAGTCTGTCTTCAAACTTTATATGTGGAAGACTGAATTGTAAGGAAAAAAAGTATTTGTTTACTGTGTGTACAGGCAAATGCTACGTAGATTATGTTTATTCTCATTACAACTATGCAAAGTAGTAGAGTGTTTATTCTTATTACAACTATGCAAAGTAGTAGAGTGACTGGTTTCTTTAATAAGATTTAGAAGTTCATATGAAATTATTTGAAAAATAGTATTCAGGTTAATGTGTAAAATATAATGGTTAAAATCAAGACATTGTGTAGCTGGCAATACATTTCACAATTTAATTTTAATAAAAACATTGCTTCATTTGTTTTGAAGAAGTCCAGAGAGATGTGTATAAAAATGTGTTGAATTTATTGGAAAATACATTCTTTTCTGCCTGCCACTTATTTTTGGTTATTCTTAGAGGGGTTTTTGGTCTATTTTTCTTCCCAAGTTTAGGGGCTGCTGTTTCTATCATGGCCAAGATACCACTGCTGGAGTGTCTAACTAGACATAGTTACAGGGAGTGTTTGGAGCATCTAGATTCTTCAGCTGAACATGGAGAAACTGAGAATGAAGACACCGGAAATGAGAAGTTGGCTGAAGTGATGCGTTCCTCTGATAAGCATAAAATGAACAAACAATCACTATTGGCATCATTTTGCAAATCAGTAGACCATCAAACCCCTGATGGCAGAATTTCTGAAAAAGTGAATGAAAAGAGGGAAGGCAGTCAAAATTCTTCAGTCCAAGACAGCGATTCTTCAGTGGAGCTTCGAGAGAATGATCTGCCTTCCTTCAATGTATCCCTGTTAGATTGGATTAACGTTCAAGATAGACCAAATGATGTCGAATCCTTGGTCCGAAAATGTTTTGATTCCATGAGCAGAGTAAGTGAATGAATCTGAGAATTTCATTGTGTTTTCTCACTATATTGTGATTTTACAGTTTTCTGTTTTTATTTTAGTTCTCTTAGAAATGTGGATGGTTAGAGTTGCCTTTGAGGATTCTACTGGTGTTCATGGGAGGTCATTTTGACAGTTTTCTCCTTCTTCGTCTGATTGAGTCAAACATTTTCTGGATTCCCCATACCCACCTTGGTGAATACAGGGAACTGTCTGGAAAAAAAAGTCAGCATATCCCATTAACAGAGTAACTTTTACCCAAATCCAGGCTGCTCAACTCTCGAAACAGGTAGAGCATGGGTTCTCAACCTTTTCAGGTTGGGATCCGGGTCACGCTCCCTCAAACAGTTGAGGGGGCTGGACTGGTTGTCCCCCTGCTGCCGTAAATGAGTCCACGGCCAATTCCGGTGATGGTGGTGGCTGGAGCGAGGGCAGGGGCCGGATTATTTGGCAATGTGGGCTGTCGGTTGAGAACCCCTGAGCTAGAGTTCTCCATCCTACCCTTTTAAAATCATACTTTAAAATGATACTTGTACTTTTCCTTTTTCATACTGTTTTTCATTTCTTTTCACATTTTCAAAGAATGTGAGGATTACCATGCTGTTGCTGTGTTTGGCTAAAGAAGGAAAGCTCCCACTATGTTCCCACAGGCTATCTCCATAGATTTGTCTATTCTTTGGAAGGTTGTCATTTTCCTCCCCTCCCCCATCTTCAGGTGATATTCTTTTGAGAACCCTGGTGTTGCTTTTGCTAATTTTGTCACTATTAACAAGTAGCCAAGAGGGTAACCATCAGTTAAGGACTCCTTTTCTGTTTTGCTTCCATGAAAGTCTCTTCTGATCATTTCCAAATCTAGACTTTAATCTTCTGGCATATGCAAAGGGCTATAAGGAGAAAGGATTTCTTTTATTGGTGCCTGTAGTATGAGAAAAAAGCAAGAAACATCAGCAGTCCTACATCTGATGTTGCTTTTGTTTTTCCAAAGTGCAGGACAAAGAAAGGCCACTGCAAAGACTGAAGCATTTAATTGTGGGTGGATTTCTGTTTTTAATAAAGTGGCTTATTAAAGAAAATATTTGGTGAATGTAAATACTTGAGTCTAATATAGTTTACAATCTTATCCTGCAAATTCTATAAAGATGGGTGATGAGAGTTGAATTTAATAGACATCGTCTCTCTTTAATTCTTGCCTCACTTCCTAATCAGTTTCAAATATAGAGTTATAAGCAAGTATACGGAAGTTGAGAACCAGATGTTTAACATTTACTATTCCACATTAATTCTGTTTATGAAGATGTTTCTTTCTAAACTTGACCATGATCAGTTTATGTCCTGTTTGAATTTTAGCTATGACCAGAGGAAATATGTGATCAGCTTTATCAAGCATAAAAAGCAGCATAGTAACATGTGGTAGTTTTTTCCACAGGACAGCCAAAATGTCATAGAAGATGCAGGCTTTTATTCATCACTCCAGGATTTGAAGCATGTTTACTACTTTATGACATTTATGGTGGTCTTATAAAATTATAGCCCTAACACAGTTGTGGTGAACTTATGGCAGTGTGCCAGAGGTGGCACGCAAAGGCCTCTCTGTTGGCACATACGCCGTCACAGGCAAGCCCTGCCCCACCAGCTTGTACAGCAGTGGGGACTTGGTGGTGGGGTGGGGCCTGGTGCAGCGGTGGGGGCTTGTCTGGGAGGGCTTGCCAGGGAGCAGTGCGAAGCTTGATGGTGCAGAGGTGGTGCTTATGCGTACATACATGCGCAGCTTGAAGCACACCGGTGACATCACTGGCATGAATGATGCCTGCCACCAATCTCCCCCTGCCTCCTGGGACACTCAGTCTCTCAAAGGTTCACCATCACTGCCCTAACATGTTTTTTGCAATTCTTCATATGACCAACACAGATCCCCTTGTTTTCTGAGTTACTTTTAAAAAAAAAATCTGCTGCTTTTCTTCAAGAAAATACCTGGCCATTATGCTTCATACTCATTCATCATTCACTTACTCATGTATATTTTTCTCCTTGCTTTTCAGTTGGATCCAAGGATTATTCAACCTTTTCTGTCAGATTGTCGACAAACAATTGCCAAGTTAGATAATCAAAACATGAAGGCTATCAAGGGACTTGAGGACAGGCTTTATGCATTAGACCAGATGATAGCTAGCTGTAGTAGGCTGGTAAATGAACAAAAAGAACTTGCTCAGGTAAGATCACTATTTTATTTCCTTGGAAAGTGGTTGATAATGCACTGTTTCTCTAAGCTTATGAAAACATAGTTTTCATAACTTTAGTCCACACAGATGACTAAATTAGATTAATTAGGCTAGAGATTGTGTTTTTGAATATTTGAAGATCAAATTTTCTGACTATATACACAAAAACTTTGGAGAACAATGAATGAATGAGGGAGGGAGGGAGTGACAGCTAGTTAAAAAAATAAAGCAGACCTGATTGGGGAACCTGGATTCGCTCCGGGTTCAATCCTGGCGTGGATGGGGAGAGTCGGGAGGGGATCAGAGCTCAGTCTGGCTGTGTTATCTGGGATCAATTCGATCCAGTTGTCCCTGAGGAACAGGCTTTTTGCAGCTGTTCGCACCACCTCCTGCCCTTTAGATCCCTGTCCCACCTGGTTGGTGAAAGCATCTAAGATGGTGACGGGAGGCTGCGTCGAGGCTATAATCAATGCATCGCTACGGGAGGGGGTGTTTCCTGCACCTTTAAAACATGCTTTGGTGCGCCCCCTCCTGAAGAAACAATCCCTCGACCCAGCAGTTCCAGCTAACTATAGACCGGTCTCCAACCTCCCCTTTTTGGGGAAGGCATTGGAGAAGGTGGTGGCGCGACAGCTGCTGGGGGTCCTGAATGAAGCGGATTATGTGGATCCCTTTCAATCAGGTTTCAGGCCTGGATATGGTACAGAGACGGCATTGGTTGCACTGGTAGATGATCTCTGGCGGGAGCGGGATGGTGGCCATCCGTCTGTCCTTGCCCTTCTTGACCTCTCAGCGGCCTTCGATACTGTCGACCACGGTATCCTTCTGGAATGGCTCAAAGGATTGGGGATCCAGGATACTGTGTTATCCTGGTTTTCCTCATTTCTGGAGGGCCGGACCCAGTCGGTGTGGTTGGAGAGTGAGAGGTCCAGCCCTAGGCCCCTGCGTTATGGGGTGCCTCAGGGCTCAGTGCTCTCTCCTCTCCTATTCAACATCTACATGAAGCCGCTGGGCGAGATCTGTTCCCATGGGGTGAGGTATCATCAGTATGCTGATGATACCCTGCTGTACATCGTGGCCCATGGGGACCCCAGTGATGCGGTCAATGTCCTATCCAGATGTCTGGAAGCTGTCGGGGTCTGGATGGGGGACAACGGGCTACAATTGAATCCCTCCAAGACTGAGTGGCTATGGATAGGGGGCCCCACGTTATCCAGGGAGCTGCCAACTTTGGTCTTGGATGGGGCTGCTTTGCCCCAGACAGACCCGGTATGCAACTTAGGGGTCCTCCTGGATTCGGGACTGCTACTTGTAGATCAGGTGGCAGCCGTGGCCAGGAGGGCTTTCGCACAGCTTCGCGTCATCCATCAGTTGCGTTCGCTCCTGGACTGGGACTCCCTGCTCATGGTCACAGATGCTCTGGTGACCTCCAGGCTAGATTATTGTAATGTGCTCTACATGGGGATGCCCTTGATGACCATTCGGATGCTACAGCTGGTGCAGAATGCAGCAGCCTGGGTGGTGATGAGGTGCAGGCGTTATGCTCGCGCCTCACCATTGCTTCGGGAGCTGCACTGGTTACCAGTTTGTGTCCGGGTGCAATTCAAGGTGCTGGTTTTGACCTTTAAAGCCCTACATGGTAGTGGGCCAGGATACCTAAGAGACCGCATCGTCCTAAGAGTGTATGTCCGTCCAACCAGAGCGGACCGGAGGGGGGCTCTAATTGTTCCATCTGCCAGAGGGGCTCAAAGGAGGGCCTTTTCTGTGTCCGCACCAGCCTTGTGGAACCTCCTGCCAGTAGAGTTGGGGGAGCAGATGGAGCTGCTGCCTTTCAGAAGAGAATTAAAAACCTGGTTGGCGGGGCAAGTGTGGGGCTGTTGGCTTATAAAATGAAGCCCCCCATCTTTTTAATGCGGGCAGTTTTAATGTTAGTTTTAATAGGTGGACTTTGGGTTTTTTAATATGTATGTTTTAATCTTGTTGTGAGCCACCCTGAGTTGGGTTCGCCTGATTGGGCGGCCTAGAAATTTGAACCATAAAATAAATAAATAAACAAACAAACAAACAAACTTCTTATTGATTGGAACACTTTAGGCTGTTCTTTCATTATTGCATATAGAATGTACAGCTATGGAGACACAGACATATGAAAAACATAGGTGATGCTGATTATGGTAATACGGTAATACCTTGCTTAATGAGCATAATGTGTTCCATGGGGCTGCTCTTTAAGCGAGTTGCTCTTTAAGTGAAACTTCCCCATAGGAATGTATTGAAATCCAAAATTCAATCTGGGACTGTAGAAAAAAAGCCCATTTTACCCCCCAAAACTCCATTTAAATTGCTTCGCAGGGCAGGATCATGCTTTGCGGAGCCCAATCGGCCGGTTTTTTAAATTTTCCACTGCCTCCCCATGCACCCATGTCTTCGTTTCGACTGTCATTGGGAGTGTGCGGTGGCAGGAGACTGCAACCGCATGTTGTTCCAGTCGGTGCTGCCTCTTAGGCTGGCTGGAGACTTTGAAGAGCCCGACCGGCTCATTTTTAAAATCTCCCGCTGCTCCCTCCATGCCCAGGACTTCATTTCTGTTGTCCTCATTGGTGAGCAGGGTGAGGGGAGACTGTGATTGCACCAGTCGGCACTACCTCCCGGGTTGGCTGGAGACATTGAAAATCCCGATTGGCTCATTTTTAAACTCTCCCGCTGTTCCCTGCATGCCCAGGACTTCATTTCCATTGTCATCATGGGCATGCTCGGGCAGGGGAGGCTGTAATCACACATTGCTCCAGTCAGCGTTTCCTCCCAGGCTGGCTGGAGACTTTTTTAAAATCTCCCACTGCCTCCCTGCTTGGTCCCAGCATCAAATCCATGGTGATTGGAGACTTTAATTGGCATGCAATGCTAATCTCAGTGCCTGGTTTCCCGGTGCTGAAGCAGGAAATATCCAATTGAAGTATCCAGGTGCCATGGATTTGATGCTGAGACCAAGTAGGGAGGCAGCGGGAGATTTTAAATATGAGCCGATCGGGCTCTTAAAAGTCTCCAGCCAGCCTGGGAGGAAACGCTGACTGGAGCAATGTGCAATTGCAATCTCCCCTGCCCCAGCATGCCCATGATGACAATGGAAACGAAGTCCTGGGCATGCAGGGAGCAGTGGGAGATTTTTAAAAAGAGCCAATCGGGCTTTTCAAAGTCTCCAGCCTGCCCAGGAGGCAGCGCCGACTGGAGCAATGTGTGATCGCAGTCTCCCCTACCCCACACGCCTACGAGAACAATGGAAACGAAGTCCTGGGCATGCAGGGAGCAGTGGGAGATTTTAAAAACGAGCCTATCGGGCTCTTCAAAGTCTCCATCCGGCCTGGGAGCCAGCGCCGACTGGAGCAATGTGCAATCACTATATTTATCTTCTATATAGATTTTGATAGAGGTCATCGTGTTTGAATGTTTGAAATACAGATCCCAAAATTCCCCAGTTGAATTCTGCAAATAGTCCAAAAACACAAATATTTGCACCTCAGATTCTTAGCCTAAAGACAATTGTGCTTTGTACTACCTAATTATTATTATTTTACTTTCTTTCATCTGAAAGCTGACTTCTCCCTGTTAAATTATTTCTGAATTTTTCCTCTTTTCTAGAAAAGATATTTATATCAGAGTTCTAAACAGCAGAACCCCATATAACGAATGCCTCTTACAGCAGAAAAAAAAGTACAACAAAGAGGATTTGAAAAAAAACATTGTGCCCTGTATAATGAAAATTATTGTTATGCGATGCAGTGCATCTCTCTGTAGGGATGCCATATATCCCTCTCACAAAAATGGAACAGGAGTGGCCCTTGCTCAAAAGCCAGTCATATCTGACTTTAGGGTTCAGTGCTCATCTCTATTTCAAAGCCAAAGAGCCAGCGCTCGTGTCAACTCTTTGCCTCACCACGCTCATGTTGCTGGAAGGCACTTCCCCCAGCTTTACTCTGGGGAAAAGGGGAAAAGAAAGCCTGCTGGCTGGGGAAAGAGGCTCCTCCACCCCCAAACTCTGGGAGAGAGTTGACGGGGGGGGGGGGAATCTTCCTGAAAGCCTAGAATTGGCGCCTCCCTTGCTGTGTTCATGCAACAGGCATGACTAGACACCAGAGCGCACAGAACACTGTTTACCTCCACCACCCCAATCAGTCCCTATTTGTCTACTTGCAGTTTCTTGCTTTTGAACTGCTAGGTTGGCAGGAGCTTGGGAAGATGACCGGAGCTCTTTCCGCATGATCTGCTGCTCACAGACGCAAGACGCCACCTGCTGGCAATAGAATTGCCACTCTAAGGTTAAAAACAATTATTTCTTTTGAAACCAAGCTTGGTTTCAAAAGCGGGACATATCAATGTTTTTAATGCAGCCGGGCGGGGCAGTTTCAAACCATGAAGTTCCCGGGTTTCCGGTACGTATGGCAACTCTATCTCTATAGGAAAAATCATACAATGAAAATCTCTTTGGGAAAAATTCTTTCGTTGTACGATTTTCCCCATATTTTCATTGTACGGTTTTTCCGATAGGGATTTTCGTTGTACGATGCATGCGTCGTATAACAAAAAAAGTATAACAAAGTGCCTTGTAGAATGAATTATTTTCGTTATATGGGGCTCTACTGTATTTCTATATAGGATGTGCCCTTCGAAGGAAAGAAATACAAAAGACAGGGGAAGGAGAATAGCTTGGACATGTAAAAGTAAAGATTTTGGCTATATAAGTTTTGCATTAGTCAGTAGGTGGCAATATATCATAAGGTTAGTTTTATTCAACTTTAAATCAGTGTAAAATTGTTCAGCTTGTGCTACTTTGATTGCATTTCAGTTGAAAAAACTATTTTGATGATGTTATTGATATAATTTCTGTTTACATCAGTGTGTGAAGCTACTGTAGTCTTCAAAATCTAAAACTGGATTCCTTCTTAATTCTTTAATCTTAAATCTTTGAACTCTCTGATTTGAAATCTTTTAAATTGGTGGTGCCAAGAATTGGACGTGGATCGTCTTTAATTTATTTAGGTTTTCTGATAATTTACTTCCATATTGTTTGTTATGTTTTATTTCCTGGCTCAGAATTTCCAAAAGATTAATTTATAGCAACAATTCAAATGACATGTGCAGTTGACATATTACTATGATACTTTGAACCCCAAGCTGTTAGTATTACTTGAAACCACTGTGTGATTGTAAATGTAAAATTGTTTAAAATGTATGTGCGTTAGTTATCCAGTGTAGATAAATAATGTTTGAGGCATATACTTTTTCAGCGATATTTTCCAAATGGTCAAATACTTTGCCTTAGTCACATTTTGCTGTTGGTTTCCCTTACCTTGGGGCATTAGTTGTAACAGACATTTTTATTTTCAAAAAGGAAGATATCTTATATCTTATTCATTCCAGCATGCATAAAAACAAAGTAGACAACTTGTATTTTAGTGTTTGCCTTGATGGGTTATAATCCACTTTGTAATGCACACTGGAGCCACACTGAAATAAATTTGCTAATTTTTACATTACTATAAGCTGTTTATTTACAGTACAAATTATTTTCTTGATCTTTGAACAAATAATTTTCTACATCTAGTTTTTACCGAGTTTGGGTTTGGTGTTTTTTATTGTTAGTCACCCTAAATGCTTTTGATGAACACTTAATTAATAAATGCTGCTTTGTATAAAAAGTTGCAAAATGGTTATGGTATTTAGTACATTTATTAAACAGACATATTTCTTTTCAAAAATATTTTTCAAAACATCTGAATAAAATGAATACAGACATAAATATCACTGGTGTCATTTTGGCAATGCAAATGTTGGTCTCTTGTTGATTATTCTTCACTATGAACAGGGAGGAAATTCAGTACAATTTCTTGAGCAACAGCAGCATCATACCTAATGCTTCCAAGAAAAAATACATGTGGCTTCCAGAAGTGTAAAACACTTGAGTGCCTAGTTTTCTCTGGTTAATGTTACATGTTATTCGTTTTAGTGGGGGAAAGTAAAATTAATACCTATGGTGTGTCAGTGATAACAACAGTATGCTTTGTTAGTAGGGATTAATATTGATCATGCATTTTTGCAGATCAGAAGTTTTCCTTCCTCTTTCATTAAGTTGCAATATGTAGAATTTTATCCATTCTACATTGATATCCAAATAATATCACTAGCATTGTCCTTATATTCAATCTTTGAAGTAGTTGCAGCATATGCGATAGGATGTTGTTCAGGGGTGGGTGGGGCAACTTTGCAGATGTTTGATCTAACTAACATTAGTGCACTGTTTCCCTTTGCTGAATTGTATTTATATTTCATTTATACTTCCAAATGGCTAATTTTATATTTAGAACAGAAATGATTGATGCTGTTTGGGATAAGAGGTTCTGAGATATTAGATGCTAATGAAGATTAATCTAAGGGGATGTGCTAAATGATTTCATGAAGCATGGAAAATAAGATATGTTTCTATTTCTTGTCATGTGAGTAAATTTTGAAATTCTGTTTTCTGATAGGGATTTTTAGCTAACCAGAAGAGAGCAGAAAACTTGAAAGATCCTTCAGTGTTACCTGATTTGTGCTTGAGTCATGCAAATCAATTGATGATTATGTTAACAAATCACCGGAAGCTTTTAGATATTAAGCAGAAATGTACTACTGCCAAACAAGAACTTGCAAATAATCTACAAGTTCGACTGAAGTAAGTTTTTGTCACGTCAGCTTGTCATATTACTGTTTTAGTCTTAGGCTTCAGATGCTTCCAGTACAATATAAGATGAACTTGATCTTAAGCTATGTGAATGTTCTTTTTCAACTGAATTCAAGTGTGGTTTTTAAAAAAATCTGAAGAACTTTGTCATTGATAATGAGAAAATGGGTAGAATTGTGTTTTTCTCTGTAATGCCCATCCTGAGTAAATTGTTATATAGTAAGAAGTAGCTTAGTGTCACACATGTATATAAGCATGCATCAGATTAGGTATTCTTTTCAATCATAGAACGATATTACTTACTGACTCATGTTCTCCAGACACAGATTAAAAACAAATAAATCACCATATATTGGCACAATATATTTAACAAGGGACTGCAGTTGGCTTAGTGGTTAAGATGCTGAACTTGATGACTGGAAGGAGGGCAGGTCAGCAATTTGAGACCCAAGTACTGCACGACAGAGTACACTTGCATCTCTGTCTCAGCTCCTGCCAACCTAGCAGTTCAAAAGCAAGGAATTGCAAGTAGATAGATAAATAAATAAATAGGTGGAAAGGTAAACAACATTCCATCTTGTCATGCCTGCCACATGTCCACGGAAACGTTTGCAGATGAAGACAATGCTGGCTCTTTGGCTGTAAACGGAGATGAATACCGAAACCTAGAGTCAGATACGACTTACTTTTGAGCAAGGACAACCTTTACCTTTATTTCTTTTGCCTAGGGGTGTAACTTTCAAAGGTGAGTTGCTGTATGTAAAGGACTCACCACAGATATTATTTGTTTCATTCTGAGGTGTGTGATTCAGCATGCAGCTGATAATATCTGCAGTGATTTCTTAACTTACAATAATTTATCTCTAAAAGTTAAGTGTTTAAAAAATACACAGTACGATTTTGTGTATTGCATACTTTTTGCAAAAGATAATCTATTACAAGGAACTTGGCATGAAAGCTTGCATCCCTCCTTGGGATGTAATTGAATGAAATTATCAATTTGATTGTCTTTCTGTGGTCTTATTTTTGCACTAGAATGATATTTAGTTAGCATCTAAGAGAAGTCTATTTATTTATTTATTACTCACATTTCTACCACCGCCCCCTCGCCAAGGCGACTCCGGGCGGCTTACAACAAATAAAAACTTACAAAAACATTTTAAATAGCATTAAAATTGAATTATTTAAAATTAAGAAATTTAATTTTTTAAAAAAAAAATGCCCTCCCAATACTACATACTAAACTGACAGCTCGAGCAATAGTTAAACAAGCCAATCTAGGGTGGCTATTTCCTCAGCCACCCTCCACACCCGCTGCGCCAGCCAGTTCTTAAGACTCTTGCGAAACGATAAAAGCTCTGCCTGGAGGCGAAGTTCAGTTGGCAGGAGGTTCCACAGGGCCGGAGCAGACACAGAGAAGGCCCTCCTTTTCGTGCTAGAGAGGCGAGGCTCCCTAGGAGATAGAATAGAACTATCAGGGAGCCCCTCCGGTCTGCTCTAGTGGGACAGGCAGATGTCCTTGGGGTGATGTGGTCTCTTAAGTACCCTGGTCCACTAATAAGGTTTTAAAGGTAATCACCAGCACCTTGAATTGCACCTGGAGGCACACTGGCAACCAGTGCAGCTCCCGAAGCAGTGCCCGCACCCCATCACTACCCGTACAGCTGTATTCTGGACCAGTTGGAGCCTCCGAAAGGTCATGAAGGGCAGCCCCATGTAGAGCGCATTGCAGTAGTCACGTCTGGAGGTGACCAGAGCAAGCGTGACCATGAGCAAGGAGTCCCGGTCCAGGAGCAGGCGTAACTGGTGAATCACATGAAGTAGTGTGAAAGCCCTCCTAGCCGTGACTGCCACCTGCTCATTGAGCGGGAGTCATGAGTCCAGGAGGACTGCCAGATTATGCGCCGGGTCTGTCTGAGGTAAAAAAGCCCCATCCAGAATCAAAGATGGTAGCTCCCATGATAACGCGGGTCCCCTAATCCACATCCACTTGGCCTTGCCAGGATTCAGTTTTATTTATTTATTTATTATTTAAATTTATATCCCGCTCTACTCAACCCACGGCCGACTCAGAGCGGCTAACAACATACTAAGATACATACTGTTACAATATAATGATGCAAAAACACAATAATTAATCAGTACAATTACAGAGAAACAATAATCACAATAATACAATATCAACCCTCCAATAGCAAGCATCAAGACAAAAAGGAAAAAACCTCTTTTCAGAAGCCCCATATGTCCAGGTACAACAAGTCCACCACAAAAATAATCAAAGTCAAAGCTACCCGCCCTAGTCAACCTCCAGGTTGAACAAAGGGCCGGGAGGGCACGATGTCTCGCAGCAACGGCGTCCTTCGGAGCCTCCCGAGCCACGGGAGGCTCCCTTTATCTCCCCGCCGATGGTGGGGGCGGGGGGGGCGTGGCTGTGATGGCATCCTTTGGAGCCTCCTGGGCCATAGGAGGCTCCCTTTATTTCCCCGCTGATGGTGGGGGCGGGGAGGTTGCGGCTGCGATGGCGTCTTCGCAGACCCCGATCCAGACCCCTACAGCTTTCAGACATCTGGATAGGACTTCCACTATATCACCAGGATTACCATGGGCTGAAATTTGCAGCTGAGTATCATCCGCATATTGGTGATACTTCACCCCATGGGAACGGATGATATCCCCCAGCGGTTTCATGTAAATATTAAACAAGAGAGGCGAAAGCACCGAACCCTGTGGCACCCCATATTGTAGGAGCCTAGGGCTAGACCTCTCGCCCTCCAACAACACCGACTGGGTCTGGCCTGTCAGAAATGAGGAAAACCAGGTCGACACAGTGCCCTGGATTCCCAATCCTCGGAGCCATTCCAGAAGGATACCGTGGTTGACGGTATCGAAAGCCGCTGAGAGGTCAAGAAGAGCAAGGATGGATGGATTCCCACCGTCCCGCTCACGCCAGAGATCATCCAACAGTGCGACCAATGCAGTCTCAGTACCATATCCTGGCCTGAATCCTGACTGAAAAGGGTCCAGATAATCCACTTCACAGCTGTTGCCCCACAGCTGTGCTGGGGGAGGGAGTTGAATGAATTGTATGTTACATTTAATGTAATTGTAATCAGACAATTTTGGAATCTACACAAAGGAAGAACTTGTTTTAGATACAGAATTTGACTTCTTAGTTACCTAACACTATTTTTTTAAAATCCACAGAAGCAGAATTAATACATATGCAGAATATACAATTTTTTTAAACTTCAGAATAGTTCTCGTTGGTATTCTTTTTTTAGTTTTGGTTAGATTTTGAAGCAAACAAATTATGCTATTGCTGATTATTTTTGTTTTATAAATAAGCAGACAACAAAAGCAACGTTCAGATTAAAATACACAGCAAAGTGTTTTACCTTAACTAACCAGTCCAGTATGCTATAATGAAACTTTATACTCCATAGGTGGTGTTGTTTTGTAATGCTTCATGCTGACCAAGATGGAGAAAAGCTACAAGCCTTGCTGCGTCTCGTTACAGAGCTGCTAGAAAGAGTGAAGATCGTAGAGAAACTTAGCAATGTTCCTCAGATGTATTGTTTGGCTGTTGTTGAAGTTCTGAGAAGAAAAATGTTTGTAAAACACTACAGGGAGGTAAATAAATTGGGTAGATCATTTATATATCAAATCTTTGAAAGACTAGAGCAGTGATGGCAAACCTTTTAGAGACCGAGTGCCCAAACTGCAACCCAAAACCCACCTATTTATCGCAAAGTATCGACACAGAAACAGGGGAGGAAGGAAACACTCCATTTGGGCAACTGAGCAGAGGAGTGGGGTGGACTCTGTGCTGGAGGAGGGAGGAAGCATTCCCATTGAGCTGCTGGGCAGAGGGGCGGGGCGAACTCTGTGCTGGGGTGACAACATGGGAGCCCAAAAAGAGATGGCACTGAGTGCCACCTCTGGCATGCGTGCCATAGGTTCTCTACCCCTGGACTAGAGGATCTATGACTCTCTTTGTATAATTGGCTAAGAATCTTCATGTGTGATTTGACTTAAATCCTTTTTTTATAGTGGGCGAGCGCTTTAACAAAAGATGGGAAACATCTCTATGATGCAGAAAAGACCAAAAGGGAATCCTTTGGGAAATTATTTAGTAAGTACTTTTTTTTAAAATAGTATTTCATTTCAAGTCATAAATAATATTACAACATTGACAAAAGTTGCACTTCTGTCTTGGAAGCCTGGGTTCTCCATGTTAACCATCGCATAGAGGTTAATGTAAAACTGCAGCATTATGTGTGGCTTTTTTCTTCTCTTGCTTAGGTGATATGTAGTGGTTGGTCACTCATGCAAGCTGTTAGTGCCAATATCCATTAGATTTGTTCACAGGTCTCCTCCTAGTATTATGCCATGCATTAAGAAAAGTTAGCAGCGTGACAGGCAGAGGAAGAGAAAAATGAAGACACAGATCACTTTCTACCGTTCTCCCTGTGCTCCGTTACACTGGTCCATCCCACTGCTTGGATCAGAATTTAACAGATGAAAAAAAAGTGTCATTAGTAATGTAGCAAAATGGGTTGAAAGTGCTACATTGAGTGCCTATTGGAGTGACAGGCAAATGTAACATTCTTCCAATCATATTTAATGCGGACAGTTTTTCTTCCACCTCAGTGATGTGGCAAAAAAATTTAATGTGACACAACAACACAAAGATAGTGCAGTGTGGTAATAGGAGCCACATTGTGCACTTCAAAATAGTCTTCATATATGGTCCATGCTGTATAATAGGGCTTTCACTCAAAATAACAATCCTATGGTATCTTAAAGATTAACAAGTTCTGTTGGATCTGAGGTGTCATACATTTGGTGAAGTGGGCTGCAATCCACAAAAGTTTATAACAAGGAAAATCTCTTATTCTTTAAGATGCCTTGGGACAGTGATGGCAAACCTTTTAGAGACCGAGTGCCCAAACCAACCCAAAACCACTTATTACAAAGTGCCAACACAGCAATATGGGAGGAAGGAAACGCTCCCATTGGGCTGCAGGGCAGAGGGATGGGGGTGAACTCTGTGCTGGGGAGGAGGAAGCGCTCCAATTAGGCTGCTGGGCAGAGAGGTGGGGCAAATGCTGTGCTGGGGTGACAGCACAGGTGCCCACAGAGGGCTCCGAGTGCCACCTCTGACACGCGTGCCATAGGTTCGCTACCACTGCCTTAGTTCATGGCAAGCCGACACCTATTCTAGAAATTTCAGCTAAAGTAATTTTTTTCCAGTTAGTCTTGATGTAACGGGGGAGGCCTTCACACCAGCCTCCCCGATGGATTCACACACAGAGATCACAGTCATGCATGCACAAACAAACACATAAACACAGACAGACCCAGAGTCGACTTTTCCTGGGGCTGGAGAGAGATATCTGAAAACAAAGCCCTCCCAGCTTGTTTTATTAACTGCACAATAACAAGGCAGGAAATGGGGTGGAGAAGGTGCTGATTGGTGCAAGCAGTCATGTGGGATTACATATTCTCATAAGGTGTACACGTGAACACAACTTGCAATAACAGGAAATTAGGTGACCTTCTATTTTAAGAGATGACTCATCTGTTTGGCCTTCTGCACAGCAAAACACAACCCAGCATCCCAAGCTGCCTCTTCCCGATAGGAAGGCCCTTTGGGGAGACTGTGAAAAGACCCTAACATCCCAACATCGTCTTATTTTTTCCTACTCTCTGTGTGCCACAACTTAAAATTCATGAGTGTTTTCATCAAGACATATTTGTTACTGAAATTTTACATACCTGAGAATGTTTGAGAGAGAAAGGAAAGAGAACACCACAAGTACAAGAAAAATGGTGTTAAATTCGGTGCATTTTGATCTCAGTGAATGTCTTGAATGCATGTTGAGTTAATGTAATTTATCTATACCCTGCCTATCTAGGCACATGAGTTCCTACTCTAGGTGCCTTACAAAATTTTACAAAGTTTTAAAAACAACACAGATACGTAAAATAAAAAACCTACATTTTGGGGTTTTGGCAGGTTCGTCAATCTCAAACATAATCGCGAATAGATAGCAAATAAATACATTTGGACATAAAAAGGGGCTTCTGGAGATCCAACAATCATTGACAATTGAAGAAACCTCACACAGTTTAGTAGATCATTCCAGATTGTGGGTGCTGTGATTGAGCAGGACCTTCATCTTGTCACCACTTTCCTGGTCAACCTCAGCAACAGCACCTGCAAAGTCTGCTAGGAATGTGTGGTGTGAGTATTAAATTAGTGGGAAAGATGCTCCACTAGGTAACTAGGCCCCAAACTATTTAGGGCTGTATAAATTAGCATCACAACCTTGTATCTGACACAGTAATCAGTCGGGAGCCAATGCAAACTGGACAGGGTTGGGGTAACATATTTGAATTTACTGGCCCCAGTTCTCTGTATGAATGGTCACTCCATTTCACTTTGATATTATTAAGTTGTCTGGTATACTTGAAAAAGAAAAAGAAAATAACATTTATTTCTATGTGCAGGGAAATCTTTTCTAAGAAATCGTTTGTTCAGGGGACTTGATGCTTGGCCTCCATCTTTTTGTGTGAGTATTTTTAACTGACAGCTAGGTTCTTCTAAATGGTTTAGAGGAGTTAATATAAGGAAAATATACAGTATATATAGCTACTCCTTTTGTTTTCCTTTTCCGAAAAATTTCCACTTTTATGATATTGTAAGATATGACAGTAAGGTTTATAATATTCAAATGTAGCTAAAATTTCATATGATTATTACTATATCATTTTACGTCCTACTTTGGAATTTTCCATATTATTGGCCTTTTTCATTAATCTGACCTTCAAGACTTGTATCCATCAGACTAAATGAGATCCTATCATAGTCTATGTAGTTATAGACTGTTTTCTTCCTGGTGTGCATCTTTTTATACCTCAGTGTAGTGTATTCAGTGTTAAAACGTTTATTTCCCCAAACATAGACTTGAGATAATCTTAATGATCTCTGTTTTTTGGCAATGTTGCTAGTGTGGTGTTCCATTACTACAACATTTTATGTTAATATTTTGAATAATATGATGTCAGTAACAGTAAACAAATGCATGCTACATTATGTAGTATATACTATATTCAGGTCATTTTGTTTTCAGCCTCTGATTTCTGACATAACTAATTGCTACGTTTGAGAATTGAGGTGTACTGTTTCCTGTATCACAAGCGAGATGTACATACATTTTGAAATGGCACCTTAAAAATGAAATTTTATTTTGTGCATAAAATACATAGTGCACATAATATTTTATGTACCGTATTTGCCGGCACATAAGATGCACTGGAATATAACATGTACCCAGTTATTACCAAAATATCTCACTATATACAATACAAGACACACTCCATTTTTCCAGTGTATTTTAAGCAGGGGAAAGTGAGTCTTATAAGCCAGCAAATAGGGTATATAATACAACAGCTGAAATCCAGTTAATGGAGTTATATTGTATGAGGCTGAAATGCTGCAAACTGCAGCAATGTTTTTTTTGCAAGTAAAACATTTCTGATTGCCCCTTCAAAGTTCATAAGGATCCCTTTCATCATGGGGTGGGAAAGGGGAGGTCACTGGGCAGGAAGGGTATTTAATTTCCAAAAGCTGTGCCAACAACAAAACCATCCTAGTGATCATAATTCTTGGAAATTAAAGACTCATGTTCCGTGGCCCACAGCAACTCTCCCATGACTAAAGGGATCTCATGAGAGCATTGGAACCTTCAGAGGAGGAATTGGAAATTTATTTCTAAAGCGATTGTCATGGCTGCTGACATTATCAGCCTCAGTTACAGAACAAGAATTACTAGTAATAGTGTATTTTACAGTGGTTGGCATTTGAAAGTCAGCTGTTGATAGACTTTAACAATTTCGTCACTTGGCTATTTATCATTTTACGTGCAGACCCGTAAACCTCGCAAGTTTGACAGTGAGCTTCCTGATATCTCCTTATCTGATTTGCAGTTTTTGCAGTCCTTTTGTCCTACAGAAGTACAACCATTACTCAGGTAAGATTAATTTCAAAGTCACATGGGTTACATGGAATATTAATCAGGGTCTGTTAAATAAGGTTGTTTATGAGGAATATCCGACTCCTAGAAGATGAGCAACAGCAAGAAAAATGATGAATGGTGAGCCCTGAAGTTATTTAACATTGCTGACCTTGTGGTAAACTGCCTTAAAATACATTTTAATGTTTTGTGTTTGGCCAAATCTTTGTGCATTTCTTCTCATCCCAATTTAAAATACAGTAAAACCCCTACTTACGAAAAAAAAGTCTGTTCCGTAGGCTTTTGCTTAAATCGGTTTTTTGTGTAACTCGAAGCAAACCCATAGGAAAAATGAAATTTGTATGTAAATTGAAGCAAACCCATAGGGAAATGAATTTTTATGTAACTCGAAGCAAACCCAGAGGAAAAAGAATATGTGACTCGAAGCAAACCCATAGGAAATTGTGTAAATTGGGACATGGGTTTAGCACAAAATCATTATGTAAGTCGAATTTTATGTAACTCGAGGCATATTTATGTCGGGGTTTTACTGTATTTGCACTGAACTACTGATATCTAGAAGCTCAGTTGTAGCAGTCAGACTGAGATGAGAGCTAGTGTGCTGTAGTGGATAGAGTGATGGACTAAGACTCAGGAGATCTGGCTTAAAAACCTAATTTAGCAGTGGATGGTCACTGGAAGGGGCAGGATAGCAATGGTAAACCATTCTTCTATTATTCCACATATCTTGAAAACCTTATTGTGTCATCGTAAGTCAGATGGAACTGACTTATAAACAACAAACCAACATGTGAGTTAATATTGTATGCAATGAGAGATAATTGACTTCTGAGCCATATTTTCCTCTTTGCAGCTGTTTTAAATTTCACAGCACTCCAGAAAACTTGTAGATCTTAGAGCCTCCTGGAAAAATTTCTTTGAGGAGGGTACCATGCAACTTAGTATGTCTCAGGATGAGCCAAAGATCTTTCCATAGTTAATTTTGAGCATCTCCCAGAGCTTCAGAATGTGTTTATACATACTCATTGGGAAATAGTTCATTTCAAATTTTGTTGGGGTATTATTTTCATCATTTTCCTTATTTCATTATATGAAATAAGCATATGCAACATTCATTTCTTTGTACTTTGCATTTTACCTCAGTTAACGGAATTAATGCATTCCACGGGACATTTGTACTGTGAAAAATACGAAATGTGGTTTCCCATAGGAATGCATTAAAAAACAAATACTGTAATCCGCTCAGAAAAAAAGCCAAAAAAGTCTCAAAAACACACATTAAAAAGCATGCAAGAGGTGAAGATCAGCTACCTACCTTTCCACCGCTTGAGAAATGGAAGTTCCAAAATGCGGAGTGCCCAGACACGGCGACGATAGGCGCAATTGCACTGGTTTTTTGGCTGACTTTGCAGCCTCCGTCACTTCTCATGGTGGTGTGGGGCTGGGACGTCTTTGCCGTGTTTCTGCTGCATTTCGTCAGTTAAAGCGTGTTTTTTTTCCACTTCCGAGTTTGGCGCTGGGAAGCCAGGCACCGCCCGAAGCTCCCCCGTCAACTGGAAGTGGAAACACCCACCCACCCCCAACGTTTTAGCTGATGAAATGCAGCAGAAACGCAGAAAAAAATGTCCCCACCACCATGGGAAGCGTAGGAGGCTGGAAATCCAGCTGGGAAAAAACCCAGCATGAATGTGCACACACCCTGCTGTGCCTGCTGAAAATGAAGCACTAGGAGGAACCCAACAGCTGATCTTCAGGACAAGTCCAGCACATTACCAGAGCTGGCCACTATGGGAAAACCCAGAAAAACTGTTTGTATTGCCAAAGAACAAAACAAAAACCTTTAACCAAGTCACTATTTTCTCTGGATTTCCTTTCGTTATGCGATTTTTATGTTAAACGATCCATTTGTTAACCCAGGTTCCACTATATTTCTTGACCATTCATAGCCAACTGACAAGAACTGGCCAACTTCTCAAACAATATCAATGTCAGGTTTTAGATTTTCTGTCTTAGTGGGTAACAACATTAAACAGCACAGAGCTAATATTATGCCACTTCGAGATAGCTATTTAGCCATTCTAATGCTAGTGCTATGTTCTCCTCACTGCTGTAAGAATATTATGGCATTATGTAAAAACAAAACACCACACACACAAAGCATGATGGAATTTTCTGCTGCTAGCTCAGCAGTCTAAAGGACAACAAAGAAGGAAATATAATTTCCTCGTGGAGAGATGGCTACAGCAGAGATGATGCTGCCCAAAAGCAGGTGGAGCTTCAGATGAAAAAATATACATTTTTTGCCAGGCAGGAAAAGGCAATCTTTCAGATGTTTCATCCTCAAATCATGTTAGTGTCTTTCCAGTTAGTGCTGAAAGATTAGCTCCTATTGATTCACAGTAGGCTAAATTGTTTATATATATATATATTACTAATAGTGAGCTGGCATAGGTTATTGTATGCTATGTGTGATTGCCATATGAACTGTATATATCCTTTGGCAAATATTCCTTTTCAGTTGTCTTTGCCATATTATGTAGATTGCAAAGCTACTCACTGGAACAGAGTGAGAAGCAGACAATTAACTACAGGCCTGTTATCTTTATTCTACTACTGGTGGCCTTTTGCAGCAGAGAATTGGTCTGTTCTTGCAATATTACTTTGGATTAATTTGAGTCTCTTAAATAGAGACATCCATTTTTCTATCATGATATGGTGTTGTTCATCCCACTCCTTCCACCATGGAGATGGAAAGAAGCTTGCTCTTAATTACTGACGAAGTCAAACACTTCTCTTTCTAAGCTTTATGAGATAATGCTGTTGAAAGATTGTATGTAGGGATTTCTCAGCCTTAGCCCTTTGCTTCTGCAGTCCAAACGATGATTGTTTCAAAACATGATGATAATTGATTTAGTCTTGAGAAGGTGCTCTGCGTCAGTGTTGACCATGACTTCTTGTAATGTGATTTTATGTATAATTTTTGGATTACAACTCAAAAGGGAGTGAATTCTATAGTTTAGGAACCACAGGGATATGGCCCTCTTTCATGTAATTTTTTTAAAGGTGGGCTTCCAAAACTTGCTATTTTTACGAAAGTCACTCCTGATGATCGTAATGTCCAGACAGATTCATAATGAGGCAAGTGGTCCCTTAAGATAGCCAAACCCAAGCATTTTAACATTTTAAGGGTTAAAAGCAGAACCTTGATATGGGCCTGGTAAGCAGTTGGTAACTATTGCATGTATTTTAGTATTGGTGTCATATAATCATAATATTAAACACTACCGGTGAACAGCCTAGTTCCATGTTCCATCAGTTAAAGATCCCAAACTCTATTCAAGGCTTCATTATTCCTGGACAGGAGATTTCTCACAACATTAGTTCATGCATTGCTAATCTGAAAAATAGATTACTGTAATGTTCTCTCTGTGTGGCTGCCATTGAGGTTTTTATGGAAATTGCAACAAGTCCAGAATGCGTAGGCCAAATTATGGGGAGTAATAAATTTGATCATATTTTGCGCTGAGCCCTGGTGGTGCAGTGGTTAAACTGCTGTACTGTAGCCAGAACAATGTGAGTTCGATTTCTGACAGTGATCAAGGTTGATTCAGCCTTCCATCCTTCCATGGTTGGTAAAATGAGTACCCAGCATGTTGGGGGCAAAATGTTAATTACTCTGTGAACTGCCAGAGAGTGCACTAAGCACTATGGGATGGTATATAAGTGTAATTGTTATTTCCCAGTTCTGGCTGGTTGCCTGATGCTTACCGTGCTAAGTTCAAAGCCTTGAATGATTTAAGGCCGTGATACCTCTTATTGGAGCATCTCTTCCAAAGAGTATCTGCCCATTGCATCCGCTCCTCACAGGCCTTGACATTGTAGATTGCCACCCTGGGAGAGATAAAGAAGAGTCTCAATGAGGAAACATGCTTTCTTGGTGGCGGCTCCACTGCTGTGGAATAATATACATTCTGAAATGTGTCAGGCCCCTTCCTTCCAGGCTTTCAAGAAATAAATAAGAAAGGGAACTTTTAAAGGAGGCCTTCAAAACATTCTCTCCGCAGATACCCGTAGGGCTGTCTAATATGAGTTTTTAAGCAGATTATTAAAGGCTGTTTGTTCACTTGCTTATCTGCTTGTTTGTTTGTCATTAATGTTATGGGTTTTTGATGGGATGAAAGGGTGAGGTTACTGGGAATAATATTTTGTGTTTCCCTCCCAAGAATAGTGCTAGTCACTAAACCAGTCAATATACAAGTGCTACCAAAAACAAAACAAAACCCTTTCTCACATTGAAGTAATCAAAGGGTAAAGTAACTAAGGCATAAATTGCTGTAGCTAAGTAAGGTCGACTCAGGAAAGACCAGCTGGAACACGCTAAGCAAATTTGTGTCAAGGAATTACCCATCTGTCACCTGGCAGTCCAGTTACAGTCCAGAGTCTAGGAGCATTCCCACAGCTGTCGGGGAGAGCAGAGCCCTTTAAGATTTAATCTTAAATTACCAAAGTAGCATCTCCATCTTGCCACAATTTTGTTTCAACTTGTTCACCTTCATGTACCTTGTTATTGAGCTCAGACAATGTTCATGGGTCCTGACTGCTGCCTCAGTATTTGGGGACAGGGAGCAAGAAAGTGGACATCATCAGTATGTTGGTATCACCTTACTTCAACCCTCCAAATGAACTTTCCCAGCAACTTCATATAGATGTTAAATAACACACGGGGATAAATTGGAGCTTTGAGGGGTTTGCTCTAGGCCATAGACCCGTGATGGCGAACCTTGGCACTCTAGATGTTCTTGGGACTTCAATTCCCAGAAGCCCCTTATGGGTGCGTTTTACTTCCACTTCCAGGAGCGATAAGGGCGGCGCGGGCTGGATGAATCGCAGCAAACCCATTTGTGTGGATTCATGGGGGCTTGGGCTTCTGGGAATTGAAGTCCAAGAACATCTGGAGTCCCAAGGTTCGCCATCCCTGCCATAGACTATGGAGTCAAACAGTGCTTCCTCACCTTTTGTGTATACCCTGAAAGGAAAAAAATATGTGCTCCAGTGCCCCCCAATACCTAACTGAGCTGGATGATCTATGCTCTGGGGTATTATAGGCCATGAAAAAGGCCAGGAGAACTAATCAAGGTGCATTCCCCTCGTACATAATGGGAACTGTGGCTTTCACAGAGCGTATTTGTAAAAGGCTCATCCTACCTCCCATTAACCAGCTTGCTGTTTTTATATGTATGACTGGGTAAAGACCACAAAGAAGACAGGTTGCTTATCTGTAATGGATTTTTTGAGTCAATCCCCATTTCCTGCGGTAGGCCGAAGCTAGTAGCACATTGCCTAAACTAAGAATTGAAGGGAATTTGCGTAAGCATCCCTTGTGTTCAAGCAAACTCCCCATTGTTTGCCTGTTCTTGCATAGGTTGTGAGCTCAGTTGTGCATTGGGCAGCCTACTGGAAATTATGTGATTTCCCTTCCACTGTACTTATGCTCATGGCTTTCCTGGAGTAAATGAGGTGATACGGCCATATTCCTAAGCCATGTGCAGTGGTACCTCATACAATGATTTTAATCTGTTCCACGGGGCTTGTTGTACAAAACAATTGCTATACAATGCTTGCATTTTCCCTATGGGTACAACGATTTTTTTTGCTAAGTGGTTTTTCCCATTTAAACATTGTTGCACGATTTTTCCATAGGGAAAATTGTTATGCAGGACGCCATCCCCCCAAAACAAACAAACAACAAAAACAAACAAAAAAAAACCCCACCTAATTGTTAGGCGATTTCATTGCTATACAGGGCAATTGTTGTATGAGATTCCACTGTATTGGTATGTGGTTTTCTGGAGTGCTTTAGAAGTTTTCTGGAGTGCTGCTTTGAATAAGTCTAAGTCCCATATGTATGACTGCAGAGATAACCACTTAAGAGTTACAGTATTTTGAAGTAAGTGAGCTGTCGTCTTCCTTTGGTTCCTGAAGTGCATAGTGATACAGATTATTCTCACCTACACTGAGAAGCAAGACATAGTCATCATTAAGAATTTCTGCAAATAAGTCAGGGAAAGTAACATTTGAAGCAGCCATTACTACAGTTCAACAACTGTCCTGCTTGTGAAGATGGCTTTTAAGAAGATATGTTTGTGTTTTTATTGTGAGGGCACAATCCCATTTGCACTTAGCACTCTATAGACATACTGAGGTGGTAATAAACTAATGTATTTCTAATCAGAGACAAAGGGCTGTCTTGTGAATGGTCAAATATGTTTTAAGTGTTATACATTTCTTACAAAGGATGCATTTCACTGTCAGAAACTGCAGACAATATTAGTTTGTTGTATGGGAGAAATATGCTATGTAAATGATACATTTTATCATGTGTGTTGTATGTTTTATACTGTTAATTTATTTTAAGATCTTTACAGCTATTACTAAACCATTGTATCTTTACGTAATTAAAACAGTATTTATTAAACATGAAAGCAGGTATTGATGTTTAAAAAACTGCATAAGGGTTAACTTTTCATCACTTCTCTTTGGCCAAACAATATTTTTCACTCTTTAGTTTAAGCATTCCTGGAGGTCAAATGAATTCAAACATTGGCATATCACAGAACAAGTCATCAGATTGGAAATTGAAATCCTCAAAGAGTGATAATTACATGCAGAGAGAACTCTGCATTATAGACTTAGAAAAGGTGTTTTAATTGTAATTGTATTGTAATCTCTCCTCTGATAAACATAATTTATATTAAATATTTCATATTTTTAAGGGTTCCCATACTTTGTGATTTTGAACCACTTCACCAGCATGTTCTTGCTCTACATAACCTGGTCAAAGCAGCACAAAGTTTGGATGAAATGTCACAGACCATTACAGATCTGCTGAATGAACAAAAGGTATCCTTGGGGTATGGATATGATTATATATAAAGAAAATATACAGAATGACAGTATGGAATGTTACTTGGTGGTAACAATGGGGCTAAATCTAGTTGCTGATTTGGTCACAGCTAAAGTAGTCCATTAAATGAACAGGACTTAGCAAATTAATATTTCTGTAAGTTTTGTGGAATCAGTAATTCTGCTTGAAGTGCGCTTGCCAAACAGATTTAATGTTAATTGAAAATTAGAATCAGTTAAGAGTTTTGAAAAATATGTCAGGATTGTTTTATTTCATCATTTTGAAAAGAAGTTTTTAATCTAAACAATATTGCTCTGAACGTCTTGAAAGCAGTATATCATGATAGTAGAAGTATTGCATTTAATAACTGATTATTGTTAGAGTTAAGAAAACAAAAATACAAAAACAAACAGCATGATTATTACTAAACAGTTATAATATAAGGAAGCTGTTTAATAACAGAGAATGAGATTCAGAGTTGAACTACGGATCTTTTATCTCTGTCAAGAAATGTTTATAACAGTATTTGCTCCAATTTTACCCATTTCCACTTCATCAGCATCTTCTTTCTTGCGCTTATTTTAATTTGCTACTGTAACTGTCCTGAATTGTTTCATTAAGGAACAAGATGGATTGGCTCCTTTAAATCTTTTGTTTTGTTTCATTAGAAAAACAATTTTCTGTTCATAAAAGCATTGAGATTTCTCATAGAATACACAAAAGTATGTCAGACATATGGGCATAGTAAGCTAAGAGATGCCTTTCTCTCCACCTACTTCAGACATAGTTTTTTTTTTTTTTTAGTATTTTACATGTAGGACCTCTTCATCACAACAGCAGTTCACATGATAGCATACTTACTCTGACTTCATCTCTAAACATTTCAGGTTTACGGATGGTAAATGTACTCTACTCATCTGTAACATGTCTTAAGAGCAGCTGTTGTGAATCCATATGCTTGTCACCTCATCAGGGGTCTTTTGACTTTTTAGAAGGAAGAACTAACATATGGAGAGATTTACGTGTTGGTGTTGGCAATTAAAATATTTCACCTTCCCTGTTTTTTTTCCATTGTAGTCTTCCTAGTTGTGCCCCTCCCCCCGGACTTTTTTGTGTGGATGTTGACTAGAATATCAGTTAGGAAGCATAAGATTGTGCCATCTGACCAGCGTCACATTTACAATTTAGAAATATAATTCCACATAAGATTTTAGAAGGCCTTGCATATCTGTCTCTTCTACATATAGATATATGGATAATTTTAGTATTAGTCTTTATTCTAAAGCAGGGGTGGCCATTGTACTGCTGCCAATCCCTATGCAGCCCCCAACACAATTTTTGTCATGCCTGAGGACCTCTCAAAAACCTATTTACTATATTCAGAAAGTTTTCATTTGGACTAAATACTTCTTGATCACAAATTAACCTGAAAGAACTTGGTCCAACTGGAGACTTTCTGAGTAATTCAGGACAATTAAGGTAAAAAACCTCAACTTTATATAAAAGTTACAGCTGGAAACAATATTAAATGGAAGTAAAATTAATGGGTTGAGCATAATAAAGCTGTTGAGAATGCTGAAAAATGACTTGGAGCCGTGCTGCCCTATACTCAGGAACAGATTCTGTTGCAAGTTACATTGTTGTTTTGGGGGGTGCACCCAAGGTTGTCATACAAAAAGAATGTAGCCTATTCTCAAATTGAGATTGTCCATTTTTTTTTCAAAATTACAGCTGCTTTGAGCACCGGATGGACTTGACTGACTTTTTTTTAATAAGAGAAAGCTATGGTATAGATCAGGAGTTCTCAACCTTACCGTGGTGCAAGCTGGACAACTCCCACTCAGACTGTGCCACGGGCTGGATGCAATGGTGGTGGGCGCACTTGTGTGGGCGGATCCGCTTCCGGGATCATCACCACATGCTTGATAGAACAACATTGGAGGCCTCAGACTTTAGATTGTGAACCCCTGGCATAGATTGTTGTTATGTACTTTTGGAGTGTGTCCCTTTTAAAGGGGATAAGAGTGTTTAGGAATCTCACTCTGTTTATTACACTCTGGTTTGGGCTTGATATCTATATGGGGGATTGATATGAAATAATAGTATTTAATACCTATCTCTTTTACATTTTCAGGCTTCCAGTAGTCAAGCCTCACCACACTCTGTCACTACACCAAGGATGGAAGGAACAACAATCACTACCTCTCCTAAAACACCACCACTGCTTAGTCTTCAGGGACCTTTGTGCCCTGCTGTATGTCCTCCAGGTCCTTTGGAAGAATTGTCACCAGACAGTATTGATGCCCAAACATTTGATTTTGAAACAATTGCCCATCCAGGCATTGAGCAAACCCTTAAGCAGGGGTCTTTAGACTTGGATTCACTGGCAGAAAGTCCAGAATCTGATTTTATGTCAGCAGTGAATGAGTTCATAATAGAAGAAAATCCAACATCTCCAAATGTAATAAGTGATCCTCAGAGTCCAGAAATGATGGTGGAGTCCCTCTATTCCTCAGTTATCAATGCAATAGATATTAGGCGGATGCAAGACACAAAAATAGGTGCAAGAGAGAGAGCTTTGCAAAGTTCTGCTGTAAATGTTTATATGGAGAAATGTAGAGATGTTGCCCAGGAATCTTGGTTAAATTTAATAAACATTAAAGAAGATCTTGGCCACTTTAGAACATTTGTAGAAAAGGAACAGTGTGAGTTTTCCAGTTCTTTAAAATGCACTGCAATAGAAATAAGAAGTATTATAGAAAAGGTTAAACTTTCTCTTGAAAAAATGCTAAAAGATAAACATCAAAAGGAACTTCAGTCTCTCAAAACTAAGTATGAAAGTAGATTGAATATCTTAGTTGAAGATAGTGAAGAGAATCAAAAAAAGATTACAAAATTAAAACATGACTTAAATAATCTAGAAGATGTTTTGCACGACAAAGATAATGAACTTGGAATAATACAGAATGAAAAGGAAGCAGTTATGGTTTTACAAAATGAAAAAGATCAGAAATTGCTTGAACTGGAATCTCAAATGGAGAATCGTACTTGTGAAATTAAAGAGCTAAGTGAGTCACGTGAAAGGGTATTAGAAAATTTGAAACAACTTCTTACTGAAAATGATACAAAAATGCAACTTCTAAAGGAAGAACTTCAGACATCAGAGCAAGATCACCTAAAGGAATTAGAATCCAATCTTCTTACCAAACATATGCAAGAATTTGAAGAATTAATATCCAAACACAACGATTGTTTAGAGAAATTTAAAAAAGAAAATCAAGAACGCCTTGAGAAAGTGCAGGAATCTCATGCTGCTGATATCCATGCAAAAGAACAACAGGTTGAAGAATTAAAGATCAAGGTTTCTGAATTGTCTGACTTAAGATGTAAATTGGAAGTTGAACTTGCACTGAAAGAAGCAGAAACAGATGAAATGAAACTAGTTTTAGAAGAAAGCAAAACTCAGCAGGAAGATAATCTGAAAAATCTTGTTGACAGTGAAACTGAAATGTTAAGAAAAGAAATTGATCAATTGAACCATATAATTCAAGTTAATAATGATGAATATCAGGTGGGCCTTGCAGAGCTAAGAACTTTGATGACAATTGAAAAAGATCAGTGCATTTCAGAATTAATCGACAGGCATGAAAAAGAAACAAATTTGCTTAGAATTGAGATGAGCAAAGTACATTCTTTGCATCAAAAAGCTCTTGGAGCAGAAAAAAGGTTGGAAGAACAAATAACAGAATTGCAAGATAAGCTAAACTTGGAAATAAGTGCCCTGGAGAAGCAAAAAGAGGAAAATCTGGCACTCTGTGAACAGCAGAAAAAATATGAAACTACTATCAGTACAATAACAGAAGAAAAAGAACTACTAATAACTACCCATGAGCAGGACAGGAAAGTGCTTGTGCAGAAACTGAATTGTGAAAAAGATGATGCTGTACAAAATGCTCTTAAAGAATTTGAGCTTCAGAGGGCAACTGTTGAAAAAGAACTTTTGGAAAAAATCCAGCAACTTGAGATTCAAGTTAATCAGAGGTACTGTATGAATTAAGTTACACACTAATGTTTGCAATAAAACCAATTATTCTCAATACATCTTGCAGTCAGTGGAGTAAGTGCATTCAAGCTATAGGAGAATGACCTCAAACCCAGATTCCAGATTTCCACTTCACATATCTTTCAACCTATCTTCACCATCAACCATAGTTCCATTACTCTATAATATATATCTGGGCATCATGAATTATTTTCCATGTGTTCATTTTCCTGAACTAAAGACAAAGGGGGGGGGGAGAGGAGGAGTGTGCCATTAGTTTGCCTTAGTATTGCCTGTTTTGTAATGGATTGGTAACTGCCTTGAATCCAATTGGTAGAGAAATCCCATTGAATCTCAAATTACTATAAATGTTGACTCATCATTTAACACTACATTTAATGGATCTACTTTAATTAAGACTGCCAATTGGATTTAGGTCTTATTTTTTAAAAGTTGTATATCCATCTGAAAACTATGCCCATGTTAAAAAGTTAATATTTGGAATAGGTGAGGGTGGAAGATAACATGAAAAGTTATCTTCTCCTCTGATGTGGAAAGCTCCACTTTAGGAAAGCTAAGAATAGGAACGATCCTTTCCCCTCTGTGTGAGCTTGAGCCTCTCAGTTTAATGCATGTGAGTTAGTTGAAAGAGAAATTATAGAAGGGGCTTGCCCTCTTGCTGTGTCCATCAAGATCTTGTTCATTATAATAATAATTTCGTGTCAGAAATTATTCTGGGTTGAAAGGATTTTTGCTGGAGAAACTCCATTTGGGATGCCCGAATGAGGCGCCTTTCATGTCCCCAAGATCTTTTCCCATCGAAGTGGTCCCTGTTTACAGTAAAACCCCGTATAACAAAAATAATTAGTTCTACAAGGCACTTGGTTATACGATTTTTTTCATTATACAATGCATGCACTATACAATGAAAATCCCTATGGGAAAAATCATACAACGAAAATCCCTATGGGAAAAATCATACAATGAAAAAAAATTGTTGTGCGATTTTTCCCATAGAAATTTTCGTTGTACGATTTTTCCCATAGAGATGCATTGCACCATATAAAGAAAATTTTCGTTATACGGGGCACAATGGTTTTTTCAAATCCTCTTGTATGATTTTTTCGCTGTATGAGGCATTCGTTATACAGGATTCTACTGTATCTACTTGTATTTTTTTGTTTTCAAACTGCTAGGTTGGTAGGAGCTGGGACAGAGACGGGCACTTAAACTGTCATGCAGTACCCGGGTCTCGAACTGCCGACTTGCTGGCCTTCCAGCTAACAAGCAAGAAATTAAATTAAGATTAAATTAAAAGGTGTGCTTCTTAACCACTGAGCCACCCCAGCCACTATGTTGTTCATAACCTAGTTTTGTGTTGGTCTTCACTTGAAACTTTTAACTTCCAGGTTGCTTTTGTTGGGATGTGCTCCTTTGTTCAAGATGAAGACTTTAAATATTTAGCTTCAAAGCTCTTTTATTCATTAGTTATTACACTGGCTGCATTTCTAATTTTTTAAAGTTTTTTTTTGTTCTTAATGTGTTTTTTAAAATATCAAATTGCCTTTAATCCTTACATTTGGAGTTTGTGGCATCCTCTCCGGCACCTTAATTGCTGAACTTATTTCTCAGAAAAATATTTTTAAATTAGTTTGAGACTTCTTCCGCTTCTAGGCCAGACATAAAAGTGCCAAAATGAAAACATACTTATTCTAGATATCTATACAATATTTAGCCTTTGGAAATGTTGAGCAAAATCCTGTTGCACAACCACTAATAGGTATGAATGTGCTTAAAGCAGAAGTGAAATCCTTGAAAAACTTCTGTTGGTACATTGTAAAATTAGTCATGCCAGGGACATGTGACACTTGCACAACTAAATAGCACAACTTGTTTGCTGGGCATGATACCTGGTATATTTATGCAGGTGTAATGTTATAGAGACTGGTGGCTTTTTGGTTAAGATGCTTAAGTCAATGACTGGAAGGTCGGTAGGTCAGCAGTTCATGACCCAAGTACTGCACGACGGAGTGAGCTCCCATCTCTGTCCGAGCTCCTGCCAACCTAGCAGTTCAAAAGCAAGAAATTGCAAGTAGATAAATAGGTACCACATTGGTGGGGAAGGTAAACGGCATCTAGTCAGGCCTGCTACATGTCCACGGAAACGTCTGCAGATACAGACAACGCTGGCTCTTTGGCTATAAACAGAAGAGCACTGAACCCTAGAGTCGGATATGATTGGCTTTCGAACAAGTGCAACCTTTGCCTTTACTAATATTGTTATGACCTGATAAACAGGATTTTGCCCATAATGTTGGGTTATTGAAAATGAAAAGCATTATGAGTCAGCAAAATTCATGATCAGTAATCATACCTTTGCTGTTCCACACACTCAAAAAGAGCTGTACAATTTTTTGTTTAATGGAGGAGACTGAAGCAGATTCAGTATCAGGGGATGGTTAACAGGTAGATTTGAAATCTGTTTTCATTTCATAGGATTTAGTCCCAGAATTTTTCAGTGTAGGAAGGGAATCTCTGGATTTAGGTTACAAAAATGTAGATTTGTGGAGCATACTGAATGTTAGATGAAAAATAGATAGGATATGAACATTGTAGGGAAGTCTGACTTCTTTTTTTAGAAGTGTCTTTAAAATGTTTAAATTAATGGCCTACGTCCTGATCTTTTAAGATTATAAATTGGGAAGAAAGCTGTGACATTTTGAACAATGTTTCTGGATGCTAAAAGAGAGAAATTGGCAAAATCCTATTTGTTAGGTACCCCAACATAAGTGCAGTGACAAATCGCCACTTTAATGAGTTGCTGTTTGTAATCTTTGTTGTACATCACCTCATGCAACAAGCGGTGCAAGTGGCAATGTGACAAGTAGTGGCTAATTCGGTACTGAAATTCATGCCATTGCATTTGTGTATATCAAACCAACAGGATTCTGTTCTGAGAGTCATAAATTGTGTTGCTCCTTTGCAGTTCAGCTTTAAATGGAAATATCTAGGATATATTTTTTAAAATGAGTTTGGTGGTAGATTGAGGGAACAAATTGCCCTAAAACATATATACTGACAAGCCATAGGATCAGACAGTTTATTTCTGGAGAGTGAACAGCTGCATTCACGGAAAGCTAGAAGGAAGGCATCACACTGGCATGGTGCAAGCTTTACTTTTCTCCAATGTAAAATTGTTATGTGAAAAGTTAGCTAATTGTTGTGCCACCATTTTGCAGACTTCTTACTTTATTTCCACAATATCGATACACTCACTACAAACAGTATGCTTTCTCATGCTTTGGTGGACGTATTACAACTTTAAAATGCAAAGAACGCCTTGCAGAGAGGAGTTGAACTTTTTTACATAATTTGGAATGTGAGAAAGCCATAAAGGGTTGACTCAGATTCAGCAAGAAAACTTCCAGTTGTGAGATACAGGGACACTATGACAATCAGCTGCAGAGAGCATTTGGCTTATTTATTTATTGCATTTATACACCACCTTTCTTCCACAGAATTCACAGTGGTATATGTAGTTCTTCCCCCTTCCACAGCTTTATCCTGACAACAAAGTTTGTTCAGGCTGAGAAACTGACTGGCCCAAGGTCCTTTTGTGCGTTTCATGGCCAGGTAGACATTTGAAAAAAGGAATCTTGAATTACAGCCACATATTCTAACCACTGAGGACTGCAGTGACTCAAGTGGCTAAGACGCTGACTGGAAGACAGCAAGTCAGCAGTTCTCTACCCGAATACTGCAGGATGAAGTGAGCTCCTGTCTTTGTCCCAGCTCCTGCCAACCTAGCAGTTCAAAAACAAGAAACTGCAAGTAGATAAATAGGGACCACTTCGGTGGGAAGGTAAACAGCGTTCTGTGCACTCTGGTGTCTAGTCATGCCTGCCACATGCATACCTGTCAACTGCGGCTCCGGGTCTGCGCAGGTCGCATTGTACGCATGCGTGTGGAGGGCTACGCCGCTTGCGTAGCCTTCTATGCAGGCGGCATAGCCTGTGGATGCATGGAAGGGAGCTACGGAAGTGTAGAGCTCTTCCACGCATGCGTGCAACGCGACCTGCACAGATGGGCTGCGCAGTGCCTCTTTTCCCCCGCTGCCAAATTACGGGGTTTTGGCAGCGCGGGTCAGGAAATGGCGCAAATTGGCACTGAATTACAGGGTAATCCCGCCCAAATCGGGATGGTTGACAGGTATGGCCACATGACCGTGGAAATGTCTGCAAACGCAGACAGTGCTGGCTCTGGCTATAAACAGATGAGCACTGAACCCTAGAGTCAGATACAACTGGCTTTTGAGCAAGGGTGATGTTTACCTTTATTCTAACCACTACTCTACCCTAAGAAAAGGTGGGGGCAAAGGTGTGCATGCACCTTTTGCACACCTTTCCCAGTTACTTATGTTTTTGATTTTAAAATAATGGTTCTCTGTGATATCTATATATGGGGAAATTACTTATTTAAACTATTAATAGTGATAACAAGCCAGGGTCAAATCACAATTTTATATCCTAGCAGTTGCACTTTAACTTTTTCTTAAGATACTGTATATGGATATTTATGGTTCCACCTTACGTTTTGTTACAGAAAACTGTCATTTGGTTCTGAATAAAAAATAAAAAACCTCTTTTTGAAAGGGGAGTATACAATCTTGAGATATGTTACAGCTCATATTTGTAAATGAAAGGTATGCTTCCTATTGCAAAACAAGTTAAGCCAGTGGTGTAAATTAGCCACTTGCCTTAGTACAGTTTATGTATTGATCTCTATTCAAATGTACAAGGTAAGGTTGTTAGAATCCTCCCCCAAACAAAAGTATAGCATAGTTCTCAGAATACATAATCTTGATAGAAACTAAGAAAAAAGAGACAAGACTCATCTTCCTTTTTTTACAGCAAATCATGCATACATTAACTCCCCCCACCCCCAGAGCCTGAATGTTTTACGATATATGGCGCGCTGCACTCATCTGATCTAGGCGGTCTGTTAGCAGAAAGGGTGGGGTGCGATTTCTGGTCTTTATCTTCTCACCATTGAATATCTGATATTTGGAAGGTTTTAGAGGCGAGGTGGGTGCTGCATGAAGGCACAGTTTCTAAAACTTAACCTGTTCCATTGGCAGCTCTTGGTCATCAAGGTAGCAAACTGTGAATACCACCTTCTGCCAAAACTGCACTGCATAGCAGGGTTTTTGAAGATAAAATAAAAATAAAATTTTCCTGTGTATTATTTGGTTTCATAAAGGTTAATTTCTGAGTTTAGCAGACTTAGATTTGATATGTCCTACCTAGCTATTATCTGAAAATATACCAAGCTTTATTTATTCGCCAAGTTTATGAAGTTTTATACTGCCTGATTCGTGGCAAATCACTACATTGGATGATGTACATTTTTAAAACTACATAATAGAAATAGCTCCACTCCATCCAACATCACCCACCTACAATGAAATCATAACACACATGTCTGCCAAGTAATACTAACACAATGTGCCAAGTTAGCTATTTGACACTAGTGTTACAAATTTTTGGATAATTTGATTTTTATTAAGATAGATTGGATGGTGTAATAGCACAACCAGAACAAAACTGAAAGATTTGGAAAAGATAATATGCTGAAAAATCAGATAAATGTATTTAGTTGCATAGTTCAGATGTGGAAGTCAGACTATTGTCTGATCATCTTCTTTATGATCCAATATTGTGTCTCATTTTCCCTCTCAAATGAAGGTCTTCCTTGCTGTTGAGTAATGTGAAAATAGGTATTCATAGTTGATGTAGAAATAAAACTTTATTGGCAAAATTGCTGCTTTTAAAGGCATTCAGTCTAATTATACTGTTGCAGTTGAGAACAAGATTAAATTATGCTTTATAAATTCCTGTTGAATGCATTTCTTTTGTGAATATGTATGAATTAGTAAATAAGTACCAATGGTTTAAGCTAGTATGTGCATCAGGGAGAAGGAGATTTTAACTAAAGTTACTCCTTTGTTGTCTTTCCAGTTAGATGTATAGTCCACCCCAGGTTAAAGAAACTTTGTGATTTAATGAGACATGCAACTGTTCTGTGCTGTTCAAGACAAATATACATGCCCATGTTCAGTCTGCTTTTTTGACTAGATTGTATTTGTCTGTGAATGCACACATAGAGTACCAGTAGGGTCTCACATAGAAGCTATATGTGATTCCTTTTCATCCAAAATTTAGAGAGCAGGAAAAACAGGGTCTTGGATCAAAACAGATTTCTTTGATCTCATGTGTAGCCAAAGAAAGACTTCTTCAGTGTCAGCACCCTTTTTATGGGAGTTTCCTGTGTGAAGTTTGATAGTCTTTATATCAGATGGTTTTTAGATGTTTATTAAAAGTTCCTAACTGTTTTCTAATCCTTTTCAATGCCATTCTGTAATTGCTTTAAAGTGGGTTTTGTTGTTGTTGGTTTTTTTTGTGTTTTTTTTTTGGGGGGGGGGTCTTGTAAATTACTTTGGGGAAAAATTTCAAGAACAGCCAAAAGGGGGTGGATAAATATTTTAAGAAACCATTATTTCTGTTAATTTTGAACACCTCCCCCTAAATTGAGGGCTTTCATTGGCCACTATAAGGTGCCATTCTGAATCAAGAAAGAATAAGGAGACAAAATAGTGAAGTTCAACAGTAAAAGCACATGACTAAGAAAATACCACAGTGACACTTTAATCAACAAGGAGCATGATAACAGAGTTCAGAACCTTTGCAAGGAAGAGGGAAATCAGTGTCCAGCAGATGGAAGGAAAATAATGTCACAATTATTTTAAAAGCAAACATTCCTTTTTCTATGTTTCCCACAACTGTCTGAAGTGATAAGTATTTATTACTTTTTTCTGTACACCAAAATACCTTCTTCAAACTGTTAAAATCTTAGTCTCTGCTAGAATTGGTGTGAAAGATCCATTAGGTATCATGAGCTTTATGAGTATTTTTCTGGTTGAAAAAGAAAAATACAGTTCCTGTTATTTATAATTTCTACAAGGACAAGATTTTGTTCTGTCTTTTGGTCTTGTATTTCCAGCAAATTCAGGAAAAGACCTAAGTGTGAACATACCTAAAGTGTAACTAAGATTAACATAATGCAGTATGGGCATTCAGTTTACCATTCACCAGTCTGTTGAGAGAATGTTGAAAATTTCCACCAGACATTGGATGCTTCAGTAATGTACGCTTCAGCCTAATATCTTGAGAAATCTCTTGTTACTTGTCTGTTACTCCCAATTCTCCCCAGAAGATGGCTGCATCCTAGATGGTTCTCTAGTAATAAATCCACCTGTAAGGTAGCTAACTGCTTGTTTTTCCATACCTGTGATAAGATCCAGGAGAGATTCATATCCTGTTCCATATCAAAACATCTTGGTGGGGCCACAGACAGTAAAACAGTTAAATTTTCACTGTAGCAGTAGAGTCAATCTGACAATGCAAAAACATCACTGAGACTTTGAATGGGAAATCATTCAAACCTAATATTTTTTTCTAGTTTACAAGTTTTTGTGAACAACAGTCCACTTCATTAAGTGCACAACCTGTCTCAAGTTACAGGAATTTATACACATTCAAAAAATAGAGTTGATGATGATTACATTGTTATAGTAGCCATTCACAATCCTTGCATGGGTGAGAGCTTTGGAAATGAACTTGTACCTTGAGACAGAATGTGATTTGTCAGAATGTCCAGCTCTTTATCTCCTGTGATAAAAAGGATCAAATACATTTTTTTTTTAAAAAAACCAAATTACACAGCATGTGTTAATTGGCTCACCAAACCAAGAATATTGTTTACTGCACACTTATTGTTTAGTGAGTCACCACTGTCTGTATTTCATTTCTTTCTACCATCTAATTCACAATTCTGATCCCTGACTCCAGACATATATATTATGTGAAAAGTAGCAGGTATATATAATTATCCAGCAGCTTACACAAGAATTAATTGTGTTCAGGGTATGATGGAAGGTAGGGTAGGGGAATATTTGGAATTATTACTTCTCTTTTGTTTGTTTGGACCAGAAGGTCATATATGATTCCATTGTCAGCTTGTCCTTTTTACAAGGTTGAGGATGTTGGAGATGGGTATAAATTGATCAGGATCAGGAGCTATCACTGTCAGGTAGGTTTCTTTGAGGAAAACAAAACCACTACAAATACAGCCCTAAGATAACATTACTAAGTAGCCAAGGCTGATGTTGACTTATCAAACAGGTCTTTGTGTGATGGGTAAGTGAACAAGGAAATGGGACATATACCATAATGGAGGACAAAATCAGGCCATGTTGTTCAGGTGGAGTAGCCTGACCAATGCATTTCATACAATCAGCTGAAATGCTATCTGGAAATTGGGAGCGGGTGACAATATGTTCATCTTTCCTTTTTTCTGCAACTGAACTTGAGTAACACCAAAGTCAGCAGTAACTCAAGTCAATGTGATATAATTATTAGATGCTTAAACTAGACCTAAGTTCAAATCTCTGCCAAGACATGAAGGTCATTGGTTGGATTTAGGGGTTTGATATTTAATTTCATGTGATTATTTTGTGAGAACAGCTGGGGCTTTTTATACAACATCTAGCTTCATGGAAAACCAAGATTTTAAAAAAAGCAAAAATGCAAGGATTTGATGCATGCTTTGCCATCCATGATATTAACACTGTTTGTAAATGGTGGTCCACTCTTCCTGTGGACCACTTACCCCACCCCTTCACGTTGGTACAGGAAGGTCAGGTTTATGCTCTTTAACACTTTTGATCAATGGCCTGCAATCTAAGAAGCATCTTCATTCTGATCCCATGTGTGACTTTCCAGCTGGTATTTGCTTTGCACCAACTAATGTCTGTGTCTAGGATAAAAATTGAAAACCAACTTCTTAAACTCTAAACTTCTATTTTTCTGTTCTTTGGTTTTCTGATTCTCTACTATATTGGTTTTATTTTACAATTATGTTGATAGCTCAAAAGTGAAGCCAGTCTCAGGTAGCTATGTTGCTGTTTTTGAGTATTGTATTTGAAATTAGCTTGGTGTTTAGTGGTATTATTAAGACCATGTGACTGAGTGGTGCCTTTAGGATCCTACTTTTACTGAGTCAACCAGAAGGATGTAAAAAGGGAAGAGAAGGTTCTGCAGATGCACAGATGAAGCTCTGTCTCATTACGTGATGTCTTTTTTAGGTTTCACATAAAGTAGTTTGCCTAGTGGGATCAGGAAAGAAGAAGATGATGATTCATGTTTCATAGCTGATCTCCTTTAACATATTGGCTGGTTGCTGGATCAGTCTCTTGGAGAATTGTTGCTTCTAAACCAGGGTTTTTCCTCTCCATCTCTTAAGTGTGTGAATAGGTTGAAGATACATTTCCATTGTTATCTAGGCATCTTTTATTATGGAGAGGTAAAGAAACTACAGATGAGTATAAGTGTTCAGATACTAACGCTTTCATCTGAGATAAATTTTCTTTTGGAAGTTTAGTGGAGCGAATATTTTCTTACCCCCTTTTCCTAGCTATGCTCATAAAAAACTTCTTTGGAAAACTGGATAAAATTTCTGAACAGGACTCTGGAGGATTTGCTAATTCTATTCCATGAAGTTAGTTCTGAGTTAGAATGTTTAAATATTCTATGAAATTAATGACCAGTATGTTTTAACAGGAACAAATTTGCTAGCCTTTGGGCTCAAGCTCATTACTGTTTTTCAAAATAAGTACATGGTGAGCTGCCTTTTCCATATTCAGATTTAAATAATACACTTGTTTTTAAAAAATGTTTCTGCTTTATTGATACAACTGTTGGCTGCAATCAAGGTATATCTGCTGACAGAATTGCTTTCTTCAGTAGCATTGGGAGGAGGCTATTGCCCACTCTTCATTGCATCTTCCTTTGTATCCCAGAACTAGCTTGTGAGGACTGGAAATGCTCCATATTAATCTTAGAAGGAGCATTGAAGTCTACAGATGAGGAGGTGGAAGACATTCAATCCTGGTGATATTACTGTACCAGTGAGATGTTGGGTTTGAGCAGTTACTATTTAATTTCAATCAATTACAGTAATACCCCACATAACGAACACTTCACATAGCGAAAAATTCACATAATGAAGCATTTGTTATGCAAGGGTGATACCCCGCATAATGAAATAAATTGTTCGTTATGTGGGGTTTTTGGTAACCGGGGTATAACTAGGTCTATGGGAACCCCGCATAATGAACATTTTTTGTTCGTTATGCAGGGCATCTCCCATTTGCTTCGCATAATGGGGGAAAAAACCCGCATAGCGAAGCAACTCTCAGAACAGAGATTTTTCATTATGCGGGGTTCTACTGTACATAAAGATCCATTGTGTAAAGATTCATTGGTTTAAAATGCCTACATAATTTTTTTAAGGCTAGATTTTCAATTATTGTTTCTATGCAAGTTTGTCAAGCACAGCAACATCAGCATGTGATATGTTTTTTATGCCAATTTGTTTCATTCTGTTTGGTGTTATAAATGCAACTTTTTTAAAAAAAAGCCACTATTTTGTGTGGGAGTCATGTATTAGAAAGTAAAAGATTAGACTATTCATCATACGTAGGTCTTGTGCCTAGACTTGAATTTTTCCAAAGAAAATGTGAATAACTGTGAGACAACTAAGATATCTATCTAGGGCATGGGTGGCCAACCTATTGCCCGCAGGCTGGACCTGGCCCTTGGCATCATTTCATGTGGCCCACTGCCACCCTTGCCGCTATCAGAAACGGATGTGTTTATGACAACTGTAAAATGCACCCGCAGCTGTATAAACGCGTGTTCGCCTGACGTAAATGCTGCTGTAAATGCACGTCTGGCTGTCGTAAACCCATTTACGACAATTGTGGATGCATTTTATAGCAGTGTTTATGGCGGGAGGAACCACATGACTGGCTCACTCAGCTGCCCGGGGGGGGGGGCGTGGTCTGACCTGTGGCACAAATAGGTTAGGACCCCCTGATTTAGGAGGTAGATTTTGATGAGTAGTACACTGTAGTGATTGTTTTACATATATGAGTTTTGTTTCCATGTTAGTTTTACATTATTTACATGTATTGATGAAAATGAATTTTGAGGAATGTAAGAAATGCAGTATGAACCACTTCCTTATGTCTAGTATCTTCCATCATCCTAATAAAATAGGAATTCTCATAGAGTTGTGTTTCCTTTATCGTCTGATTGTATGGCTGTAGCTTTGTCATGTTGCAGTAGGGTTGAGTTTTGGTGATTGCACTTGATCTACTAAGGCTTTCCCATGTACCTTGGAGCAGAATATCCCAATACGGTTACTATTAACATTGTTGCGACTCACCAGTAAGAATTCACATCACATGGAGCTTGTTACAGAATGCTTCAGTGTGTGGAACTTCTTTACAAGATTTCAGACACTCCTTTTCAAACCCTTTGCATCATTCTGTAAATACTGTATTCCATGGCCTCTGTGCATGCTAAGACCTCTCTGGGCTGATTGGGGCAGGCACTATTTAAAATAACTTTCGTGCTTTCTCTTGCAAAGCATGGTCTCTCCTCAGTTTGTTTTCATGTGTATGTCAGTGTTTGCTTCCCTTCTTGATACAGAATCAATGGGTATTGAACTTTGAGTGTTGATTGTACCAAACCTCAAACGTTTCTTTCTTTCTCAAGTTCGGCTGAATCATCCGCATCAAGTTTGGTTTCTGAACTTCAAGAAAAACTCCAGGAGGAAAAAACAAAGTTTTTGGAGCAACTTGAAGAACATGAGAAAAGGAAAAATGAGGAATTACAAAACATTCGAACATCACTCACTGCAGAACAACAGGTAGAAATGCTTGTTCTGGAACTTCAGATTAGAGACACTTGTGGGTAGAATAGCTAATAATAACGAGAAATTTAGTTCCTTTTGGCAGCCTGTGTAATAAATAGTCATTCGTCAAAATTTCTAAGAACTTTTAATGATATTCAGTTCTGTAGAAATTCAATGTTTTGTGCCACTCCCAGAGTAGGTCAGTCAGATTCAGGGGCCAGATTCACATTTGGCTTCATCATGACAGATACATCTTGGAACATGATGTCTAATTTTTTCTCTCTCACACACACACCATTATTTAAAATAAGAAAAAATATATAATTTCAGAATTATTTTTGCCCCAATGATCTCAATGTGGCTTAAAATGCGTACTTATTACTACTACTTATAGTAGTGTGGAATGCAGGATACCAGTAACATAGCAGTCGCTTGTACTATTGTTTTGATTTTTAAAAAATATATTCATGAGTGTTCTTGATTTTTTAATTCTAAATACCTTAAGGATGTTTGCCAGTTTGGGTGCAAGATAAATGAAATGAATAAATAAATACATGATGTAGCAGGTTTGTGCTTCAAAAATTTTAGGGTTCTTACAGATTGGAGGTGAAGAAAACTATTTCTGAGTTTTGCCTCTGATGTAAATAGGTTGCCTTCACTAAAGTAATGTTGGTTCTTTCTTTTCAGACGACCTTTAACACTGTGCTAACAAGAGAAAAGATGAAAAAAGAAAACATAATAAACGATCTTAATGACAAATTGAAAATGATAAAACAACAGCAAGAAAGAGACAAGGGTATGCACAAGCCAGAAAGCATTTTACAATTTTAATACAAGTACCATGTTAGAATATTGAATGTTATTTATTTATTTATTGTTCCTTGTCCAGATCTGATTGAAACCCTTTCTGAAGACCGAGCTCATTTACTTGAAGAGAAGAAGAAACTTGAAGAAGAAGTTAAAAAGCTGAGATGTAGTAATTTGTTTCCTCCAGCTTATTTACCTCCCAATACAGAGCTTCCTGGAGCCTGTGCAGCTGATTTTATGGCAGAAACTGAGCAGTTGACTTCAGAAACTACAGAGGAAGGAAGAATGGATTCTACATTGGAAACCAGCATGATGGCTGTAAAGTAAGTAGCAAAGTTTGGCACTGGAACAAATGAGATACAGTGGTACCTCATATAACAATTTTAATCCATTACACGGGGCTCGTTGTTGTAGAAAAGAATTGCTATACGATGCATGCGTTGTATAGCGATTTCCATATGGGATGCATCATACAACAATTTTTCTTTTTTGCTAAGTGGTTTTTCACACTGAAAAATAGTTGTACAATTTTTTTCCATAGGGAAAATTGTTATGGGGGATACCATTTCCCCCCAAAACCTAATTGTTATATGATTTCATTGCTATACGGGGCGATTGTTGTATGAGGTTCCACTGTACTTGGTTTAAAAAGCTATTTGAATCCCCCCAAAATAATAATAATAATAATAATAATAATAATAATAATAATAATAATAATAATAATAATAATAATAATAATAATAATAATAATAATAATAATAATAATAATAATAATAATACTTGTTTTCCAAATATTGTAAAAAATTATCACTTGAATAAAGAATTTCAAAGAAAAGCAAGGAGAGATAAGGAAACCTACCTAAATGAACAATGCAAAGAAATAGAGGAAAACAACACAAGAGGTAGTGACTGATTTTACTTTCCTAGGAGCAAAGATAACTGCAGATGGGTATTGCAGTCATGAAATAAAGGAGACTGATTCTTGGGAGACAAGCTATGAGAAACCTGGGGAACATAGTTAAAAGTAGAGACATCTCACTGAAAACAAAAGTCTGCATAGTCAAAGCAATGGTATTCCCGGTAGTAATAAACAGTTGTGAGAGCTGGACCATTAGAAAGGCTGAGCGCAGAAGAATAGATGCCTTTGAGATGTGGTGTTTGAGGAGAGTTTTGAGAGTCCCCTGGACAGCGAGGAGAACAAATAGGTCGATCTTAGAAGAAATTAGCTCTGACTGCTCCTTAGAAGGACAAATAACAAAGATGAAGCTGAAGTACTTTGGACATCAAATGAGAAGGGAGGATTCACTTGAGAAGGCCTTGATGCTGGGAAAGGTTGAGGGCAAAAGAAGAAAGGGACGGCCAAGGATGAGATGGCTAGATGGTATTGTAGATGCAATGGGCACAGAGCTGGGCAGGTTGAAGAGGATGGTAGAGGATAGAGGTGCCTGGAGGGCAATGGTCCATGGGGTCGCAAAGAGTCGGAATCGACTGTGCGACTGAACAACAAAAATTATGTCACATGTATAATGTGTATTTGATAGATAGGAATGTCTGTCCCTTGACTTATCTGCTTATCTTTTAAAAGGATCATATACTGGACTATATATGCCAGGTACATTTACATGGGCATAACATTGTGTTGCACTTAAACAAATAGGATTCCAGCTGATGCTTTGAAAATAATTGTTTTCTAGTGAATGTGTAAGGGCATGCTCTACATATAAAGGTGTGGAATTACTTTGTGTCAAAATGAGAAGAGAAGTAATATAGAAAAATAAAATATAAGAAAAATAAAATAATAATCCAAAATGTACTGGTGTCGAAACTCATTGTATAGCACGGGATGGATTATTTGGCGCCACTAGCTGGGACCAGCCCACAGGCCATAGGTTGCCCACAATGACCATAGTAATTACACTTATATACCACTACTCTTGCTTTCGAACTGCTAGGTTGGTGACCTGCCGCCTTCCAGTCAGTCGGTGGGAAGGTAAGCAGCGCTCCGTGCACTCCGGTGTCTAGTCATGTCTGCCACATGACCACGGAAATGTCTGCAGAAGCAGACAGCGCTGACTCTTTGGCTATGAAACAGAGATGAGCACTGAATCCTATAGTCGGATACGACTGACTTTCGAGCAAGGATGACCTTTACTACCACCACTCTGGCTGGTTCCACAAGGTAATTAGCATTTTGTCCCTCAACATGCTGGGTTCTCATTTCTACCAACCTTGGAAGGATGGAATGCTGAGTCAACCTTGATCCACCAGGATCAAACAACAATAACCACTTTATTAAATTTTAAATGCTTAGAATGTAGTTAAAATACACTATTTTAAAAACATATCCATTCAAAGTTAAAAGAAATAGAATAAAATCAGTTTTTAAAATTAATGCTGCAGTAACTGCTACTGCAATATAGCATTCACAGTTTGTACCACTGAGGGGCCTGCGAGAATTGTTCTTCTAATCCTCATCTCTGTAGCACAAAACATGGTGGTATTGTGGGTAAAAGTGGGACTTTCGTCTGATAGTAGCCAGTGAGTGTAAGTGCTGTTTGTTTGATCGACCAGGATATTTGCAGAGCAGTGGGGATATGGGCTTATCTCGGATATCCCTATAGAAAGGACAGATGTATGAAACTTGTTCTGTAGCTTCAGCGTCTCCTGTATCACAGGCACACACTCTGGCATAGGTATCCTTCAAAACTTTCCCTCCAGAAATGCTGAAGGAAGGGCATGGCAGAGGGCCAACGTGAATACCCTTCATTGGCTGGGAGATTATGTATCTTCGGGACTCAGGAGCCAAAAAAGTTGGATCTCTGGATAGCTCAGCTTGCCTCTCCATGTCCAATATTCTTTGCTTCATGACCAATTTTGCCTGGTCATAACCCAATTTTGGCCCGTTTGACAGATTTGGAGAAACCGAGATTCTGCAATTTGCCTCAGATTGTCCTTTCCCACACTGACTAGTAATGTGTTCAGAAACACCGTACTTTTTAGAGGATTGTCATAAATAAATGTATCCAGATGTACTTATTTTGTCATCTACAAAATAATGAGCAATGTATAATATACACTACAAACTGAAAAACAGCATAGAATATTGAGATGTCTGTAACAGTACAAATACAGCCAGCAGGCTTTTAACCAATGTCAGGTAGATAGAGGAATTTTAATCTGCACATCATCTTAATAACTGCATTTGACGTGATAGCCATGTTAGTCTGTGCAAGCATATCTGAGAGTAAATAGAACAGCAAAAATAATAATACAAAAATCATTGTGGCACCTTAAAAGACTAACTCCTGTATTTAATTGTGAGCTTTCGTGGACCAAGTCCACTTCATCAGACATAAGAGTGACGCCTCATAATATCAATTTAATAACTGTGTTTTTTTAATAGTGAAAACGTGCAGATGTCTGAAGAAAAACAGAGGATTATGATGTTAGAAAAAGTGAGTTTTTTTAAACCTAGTACCAATATACAGTACTTGCAAAATGTTTTCTTCAGCATTACTGAGTTATAATTTGTATTGTAATATGTAATGGTACTATCCTGCAGTTGGAAGAATGAAAATGTTTTATTGTATTAGGAACATAGTTGCAATTTAATACAGCTATTTATTATTTGAAGGTTTAACTACCAACACACACTTTTGGTGGGTGATTAAAGGAAGGGTGCATAACACGTTGAAAGAGCAAGTGATTTCTACATAAGGCTCTAGATTTAACATCTCTAGTTAAAAAAATCACAAGCAACAAAGCTGAAAAAGATATTCGAGAAGCACAGCCAGTGTGACAATACTGAGTGTAATTATATCTCATAAGCTTATTCATATATGGGTCTTGCTTTTAAAACCCTTAGAACAGGAGTGGCCAACCTTTTTAAGTTGGGGGCTGGATCACACTCCCTCAGACAATTGAGCAGGCCAGACTAGTGGTTCCCTCTGCCGTAAACGCTGCTGTAAAATGTGTCCACGGCTATTGTAAACATGTTTACGACAGCCGGGGGCGCATTCATGGCTGTCATAATTGCATCCGCTTCCGGCAGCAGCACAGGCTGGATGATTTAGCGCCATAGGCTGGGTCCAGCCCGTGGGCTGTTGGTTGCCCACCCCTGTCTTAGAACAATGGCTGTAGTAATTTCGCTTATCCTACCCTGCCAGGCAATACGGGGGCGGGGTGTGGGTGCAAAATGTATACATATTTCAAGAGATGTTATCTATGTCTTACATTTCAAAGTTGAATTGAATTACGGTAGCAATCTGTAGTATGACATGTCATCCAAAGATTGCTAGCATCACCATGCGACAGACAGGACAGTCAAAGAAAATGGCAAAAACACGGTTGTTGTTCAAGGAACACAAGACCATTTTGAAGAGGTGCAGTTGAATTTCCCCCTCGGTCTCCTGAGTTAACACCCCTTGTACTCTACCTGTGAGGGACCTTAAAAGATGTGGTATACCGTAGAAAACTAACTTCACTGGTAGTGCTTTGGGAAGGAATTGAAATGGCACATTTGCAGTGATACAAGTGGACACTTTGGTCAGTGTCGATCAAGCAATAGTTTGGTGTAATCAGAAGTGTCTGTACACTGATGGTAACCACTTTTGGCACCTTTTGTAATTGCAGAAGTTAAACATGATTTGTATTCATCTTTTGTTATCGATATATATTGAGTATTACAATTTTAATACAGTTTTTCCTTTCTTAAAATGTGTATACATTTTGGTACCCTCTGTATATGAGCGAGGCAAGATAGAGAAATTTTTACATCTCTTTCCCTATTCAAAACCCCTCACCCCCCACTATTTACAGGGAGCTGTACTACTTAGGTAAACATTTCAGATTGTCTTTCCTCTTCTCCCCTTCAGTTTAGGTATCATGAAGAGGACAAAAAGCTTGGGGAAATAGCACTCTTATATGCTTGACTGTTAAGAGCCAAATGGATTAACAACATCAAAGTGCATGTGTTTTTCTTAAGTCCGTTGAGGATTTATTTCATCTATCACCCCAGCTGGTTTCTCCATGTACTTAAGGGAGGAGGGAAGAACTTCACTAACACTAATGTTGATTAGCTGAGTAATGGAACTGTTCTAAAGAAAAACTATTTACTCTGAAAAACATTTTAGTTTGAATATCAAATTGTAGGAAAGGCACATCTGTCGTGTGCAGCTGCTTACCTTCCTCATAACAGAAACTGGTACTTAGGCACATAACAGAGTTACAAAAAGTGTGTAGATGGCAGATTTCAGTTGAGGACTTAGTTGACACATGCAGTTGTTCATTTATGCATAAACACATAAAGGGGAAGTTATCTACACATTCTCATAGCTCATGTTTACTCAGAAGTAAATCTCCACAACTTACATTCAGGTAAATAAATGTAGGATTTCTGCCTTAACATGCTAAGATTGTGTGTATGAGTGCATGACACTAACATACACAGTGATATATTTAAACAAACATTTAAAACTTTGTGCTATCTTGTTTTATAGACACTGCAGTTGAAAGAGGAGGAAAATAAGAGGCTTAGTCAAAGATTGGTAAGTTTATCTATATGGATTATTAGAAGTTATGTTTTAGAAAAGCAACTGGTTAAAAAATCAGCAGCTCCTTCAAGGCCTTGGAACAGAAGCTCGTGTCACACAAGATCTCTTCTGGAGGCTGTTAAAACCGTTTTTGAATGGAACCAAGAGAAGGACCTCCCCAGTTGATCTTAAAGGCTGATGTGAGGTCATATAATCCTCGTGGAGATAAAACTATATGAACTAAACTGTTCACACACAGGGTTCAATTTTGTATCTTCATCATAAATAAATTCAGTATGTTAATCTCTGGGGTAACTACATTTGAACACATCGCCCCAAACTTCGTTCACCTTCACTGGCTCCCTGCTGGCTACCATGCCCATTTACGGTACTAGTTGTTACTTATATGGCCCTTAATGGCTTAGGACAGGGGTGCCCAAACTTTTTGGGCCTTGGGCCGGTTATGTGGTTTAGGGGGCCCACTACAGGCCCACAGGCCTGATCCGGCCCCAACACCAATTCATCTGGCCCACGGAACCCTTGTCACTCCCAGAAGCAGAAGTAACCTAAATCTGAGCACCCAGTTGGGGCCAGCGAGCAAACAAATCCCTCCCTCCATCTCTCCTTCCTTCCTTCTTTCCCTGCCATCTTCTCTTCTCCTTTCCCAGTTTGAGGTCACAAAGCAGAGAGACCTGAGCTGGACCACAGACAAAGGAGGGGGGGGAGAAGGCAGAGAAGAAGGCAGAAGAATAAACTCATTGTACTCATTTTCAAGACTTCTACTCTACCAGTCTTCTCTAACAAAATTACCAGGGTTACCTTCTTTCCTGTTTCTACCTGTATATCCCCAAGGCATCCAATGAAAGGGGAGGGGGAGATGCCATTTGAACCCCCTTCTCCAAAACCTCAGCCCGCCACCCACCCCCCAGCCAGGAGCAACCATCATGTTTTGGCGGGAGCCCTGTGTCGGAGCCTGACAAGCAGCCGGATCATTAGGGATTTTGTGAAACCTTAAAGCATAACTGCTGTGGAGGGAGGCTTGCTTTTATTTATTATTGCATCAGAAGCACACAAAGGTGCTTTTGGAATTGAAAGGATTTTTGCTGGAGACTATGCTCAGGGGATGCCTGAATGAGACTCCTTTCATGTCCTTGAGATCTTTTCCCACTGAAGTGATCCCTTTTTATCGATTTGTAATTTCTTGCATGATGGAATGGGCGCCCGTCTCTGTCACAGCTCCTGCCAACCTAGCAGTTTGAAAGCAAGAAATTACAAGTCGATAATTAGGGACCACTTAAGACTAACTGCTGTTAGGAAACGGACTGTTGCAGGCAAGGAGGGGAAAATAGGGTGGGGGGGGGGGAGGAGGAAGGGGTTCTTGGGGCACTGCTTTCCATCTTCACCCCATCACTACCACCATCATGGGGATGGAGGCTGCGGTGCTTGGTAATCATCCTCTGTCTCTAAGCCACAGAAGGGAAGGAGGCTGAAAACAAGTGCCTACCTACTGCTGCTCCTTGTTGTTGTTCAGACACACTGTCAAATCCAACCCTTTGCGATCCACTACTCCTACTGGTGGCTTAAAGAGACAGAGGCCGAGGGAAAGCAGCACCCTAAGAACCCCTTCTTTTGATTAGATTAGATTTTTAATTTGTACCCCGCCCTCATCTGCCGGGGGTGAGGAGGACCAGGCGGCCGGTGGGAAAAGCCTCCATCTACCGCCGCCGCAGAGAGGCTGCCCGGGGCCAGAGGCAGCCGCGAGACCACCCCAGCCGGGGGTGAGGAGGACCAGATGGCCGGCGGGAAAAGCCACCATCCACCGCCGCCACCGCAGAGAGGCTGCCCGGGGCCAGAGGCAGCTGCAAGACCACCCCAGCCGGGGGTGAGGAGGACCTGGCGGCTGGTGGGAAAAGCCTCCATCTACCGCCACCGCAGAGAGGCTGCCCGGGGCCAGAGGCAGCCGCAGGACCACCCCAGCCGGGGGTGAGGAGGACCAGGCGGCCGGCGGGAAAAGCCACCATCCACTGCCGCCACTGCAGAGAGGCAGCCTGGGGCCAGAGGCAGCCGCGAGACCACCCCAGCCGGGGGTGAGGAGGACCAGGCGGCCAGCGGGAAAAGCCTCCATCTACCGCCACCGCAGAGAGGCTGCCCGGGGCCAGAGGCAGCCATGAGACCACCCCAGCCAGGGATGAGGAGGACCAGGCAGCCAGCAGGAAAAGCCTCCATCTACCGTCACCGCAGAGAGGCTGCCCGGGGCCAGAGGCGGCCGCGAGAACACTCCAGCCAGGGGTGAGGAGGACCAGGCGGGCGGCAAGAAAAGCAGCCATCCACCACCACCTCCTGCTGCCGAGCACTGGAGAAGAAGACCACGCAGCAGAAGGGAAGAAAACAAGAGGAAAGCCAAGGGGCGGGAGGCCCATGCAGAGGATAAGTAACTGATAGACAATAATGTAGCTGATCTAATATAGCAACTGACATAGAGACTGACTTAATATAGCAACTGACATAGAGACTTTACACCTACTTAATTATAGAAACTGACATAGTGTGTTGTAAATGGTGATAATATGCATGATATGTTGTTTAAAATGTTTTAAACTTTGTTTTTAAATATGTATGATGGGGGGAAATGGCATAGACAAACCAGCAAACCACGCCACAAAGCTTGCCAAGAGAACCCTATTGACCAAAACAAAAGGCAAAACAAAGGAGCAGGTTAGATGATACAGGATGCTTAGCACCACAGAGTGGAGGAAGGGGAGGGACAGGAAAGGGGGAGGAGAAATACAGTGTTGCAAGGAACAATACTGCATAGGGACATGGAATGTGAGATCAATGAATCAAGGTAAACTGGAAGTGGTAAAAAAATGAGATGGAAAGAATAAGCATTGACATTCTGGGAATCAGTGAGCTAAAATGGACAGGGATGGGCGAATTCAGCTCGGGAAACCATCACATCTACTACTGTGGACAAGAAAACCTTAGAAGAAATGGAGTAGCCATAATTGTAAATAAAAGAGTGAGAGTGTACAGTTCTGGTCGCCATACCTCCAGAAGGATATTATGGAGTTGGAGAAAGTACAGAGGAGGGCAACCAGAATGATTAGGGGACTGGAACACCTTCCTTACCATCTGAGGCTGCAACGGTTGGGCCTTTTCACTCTTGAACGACGGCGTCTAAGAGGTGACCTGATTGAAGTTTATAAAATCATGCACGGTGTGGACAAAGTAGATAAGGAAAAACTGTTTTCCCTATCGCACAACACTAGAACTAGGGGACACTCGATGAAACTTTTGGGTACTAGTTCTCAAACAAATAAGAGAAAGTACTTTTTCACCCAGAGGATTACTGGTCTATGGAACTCCCTGACAGAAGAAGTGGTGACAGCTGTCAGTCTTGACAGCTTTAAGAAAGGATTAGACAAGTTCATGGAGGACAAGGCTATCAATGGCTATAATTATGGCTACCTAAGGACAACCTCCGGGTTGGAGAGATAGGCAGGATATCTCTCAATGCCATTTCCAGGGAATCCTAAGCAGGTGAAGGCATCTGCTTGGGAATACCCTGAAGGAAATGGTGAGCCACTGTGTGAGACAGAATGCTGGACTGGATGGGCTGTGGCCTGTTCCAGCAAGGCTGTTCTTATGTTCTTATGTTCTTAAAAGCAGTAATGGGTTACAACCTAAAAAATGACAGAATGATGTCAGTCAGAATTCAAGGCAAACCTTTCAATGTCACTGTGATCCAAATATACGCACCAACCACTGGTGCAGATGAAGCCACAATGGACCAGTTCTATGAGGACCTAGAACACCTCATAGAACAGACACCAAGAAGTGACGTCCAAATTATATTAGGAGATTGGAATGCCAAAGTAGGAAATCAAAAAGTGGAGGGAATAACAGGCAAGTTTGGTCTTGGAACACAGAATGAAGCAGGGCAAAGATTGAAAGAGTTCTGCCAAGAGAACTCACTGGTCATAGCAAACACTCTCTTCCAGCAACACAAGAGGCGACTTTACACATGGACATCACCAGAAGGCCAACACCGAAACCAGATTGACTACATACTCTGCAGCCAAAGATGGAGAACCTCCATACAGTCAGCAAAAACAAGACCTGGAGCAGACTGTGGCTCAGATCACAACCTACTGATTGCAAAATTCAGCCTTAGACTAAAGAAAATAAGGAAAACAAGGAGACCTGACAGATATCACCTAGACAGCATCCCTAAAGAATACACTGTGGAGGTGATGAACAGATTTAATGGATTAGACTCGATAGACAGAGTGCCAGAAGACAGAGATGAGGGACATTATGCAAGAAGCAGCAAAGAAAACCATACCAAAAGAAAAGAAACGTAAGAAAGCAAAGTGGTTATCTGATGAGGCTCTTAAAATAGCAGAGGAAAGAAGGAGCGCAAAAGTCAAAGGAGAAAGGAAAAACTACAATCATTTGAACACAGAATTTCAAAGAAAAGCAAGGAGAGATAAGGAAAACTACCTAAAAGAACAGTGCAAAGAAATGGAGGCAGGACTAGAGATCTCTTCAGAAACATCGGGGAAATCAAGGGAACATTTAAAGCAAAAATGACCATGATAAGGGACAAAGACAGAAAGGAGCTAGCTGATGCAGAAGAGATTAAGAAAAGATGGAAAGAGTACACAGAGGAACTCTACAAAAAGGACCTCAACACTCCTGATAGTCACAATGATGAAAAAATTGAACTTGAGCCAGACATTCTGGAGAGCGAAGTCATAAAGGCCCTAAAGAGCACTGCAAACAACAAAGCTAGTGGAGATGATGGTATCCCAGTTGAATTCTTCAAAGCTCTAAGAGATGATGCCGTCAAATTACTGCATGCAATATGCCAGCAGATCTGGAAAACAAAACAGTGGCCACAGGATTGGAAAAGATCAGTATACGTTCCAATCCCAAAAAAGGGCAATGCCAAAGAATGTTCAAATTATCTAACAATTGCGCTCATCCCACATGCCAGCAAGATGATGCTCAAGATAATACAGGATAGACTTCAGCAGCATGTGGAGAGAGAATTACCAGAGGCGCAGGCTGGTTTCAGAAGAGGCAGGGGGACCAGAGACCACATTGCCAACATACGTTGGATCATGGAGAAAACAAAAGAATACCAGAAACAAGTTTACTTTTGTTTTATTGACTACACTAAGGCATTTGATTGTGTGGACCATAACAAGATGTGGCAAGTACCGTATTTTCCGGCATATAAGACGACTGGGCGTATAAGATGACCCCCAACTTTTCCAGTTAAAATATAGAGTTTGGAATATACTTGCCGTATAAGACTACCTCTCTTCCAATGCACACCAAAGAAAAATTAATACACACACAACCCGAAGACGCGCAGCCCTCCGAGTCGAATGGGCAGGTTCTGGTGGAGAGCCAATCCACGCTCACGTTCTCCTCCTCGAGGTACAGGAAGATGTGTGCAGCTTGCTTCCCCTTGCTTCATACTCCCCGCACAGAGCAGGGACTCGGCCGCGGCACCCCCACCATATGCGCCGGTCATATGAAGCAAGGGGAAACAAGCTGCAGTTAAATACCTGTCCTATACGACGACCCCTGACTTTGGCACAGATTTTTCGGGGTTAAAAAGTAGTTTTATAAGCCAGAAAATACAGGAATTAAAGAGATGGGAATACCAGTATGCCTCCTGAGAAATCTGTACATAAGTCAAGAAGCAACAGTTAGGACAGAACATGGAATGACAGAGTGGTTTGGAATAGGAAAAGGAGTAAGACAAGGCTGCATTTTGTCACCCTGCTTATTCAACTTATACACAGAGCACATAATGCGCAATGCAGGGATGGAGGAATCACAATATGGGATTAAAATTGCTGGGAGAAACATCAACAATCTGAGATATGCAGACGATACCACCCTAATGGCGGAAAGTGAGGAAGACCTAAAGAAGTTCCTGATTAGGTTGAAAGAAGAGAGTGCAAAAGCTGGCTTGAGACTCAATATCAAGAAAACCAAGATAATGGCATCAGGCCCAATCAGTTCATGGAAAATAGATGGAGAAGAAGTAGAAGCAGTAACAGATTTTACATTCTTAGGAGCAAAGATCACTGCAGATGGAGATTGCAGCCATGAAATAAAAAGGCGACTGATTCTTGGGAGACAAGCCATGAGAAACTTGGGGAACATAGTGAAAAGCAGAGACATCACATTGCAAACAAAAATTAGAATAGTCAAAGCAATGGTATTCCCGGTGGTAATGTATGGATGCGAGAGCTGGACAATTAGGAAAGCTGAACGCAGAAGAATAGATGCCTTTGAAATGTGGTGTTGGAGGAGAGTTTTGAGAGTCCCCTGGACAGCGAGGAGAACAAACAGGTCAATCTTAGAAGAAATCAACCCTGACTGCTCATTGGAAGGTCAAATAGTAAAAATGAAGCTAAAGTACTTTGGACATCAAATGAGAAGGGAGGACTCACTTGAGAAGGCCTTGATGCTGGGAAAAGTGGAGGGCAAATGAAGAAGGGGGAGGCCAAAGATGAGATGGCTAGATGGTATCGTAGACACAATGGGCACAGAACTGGGAAGGCTGAGGGGGATGGTGGAGGACAGAGACGCCTGGAGGACAATGGTCCATAGGGTCGCAAAGGGTCGGAATCGACTGTGCGACTGAACAACAACAACCCCGCCCTACTCAGCTTGTAGGCCGACTCAGGGCGTCTTCCAAAATAATTAAATATACAATATAACAAAACCAAAATAAAAAGCATATTAGCAGACAGCAACTAAAACAATACAATATCAACCCCACCCTACACCCCTCCTCGTTTGCAACAGCCGCTTCCTCAAGATGCAGCAGGAAAGCAGGCGTTTGGCAGGTGAGGTGAATGCCCTGGGAGGACTTCTGCCTGCCTCATCCCAACGGCCGGCAGAGAGGAGGGTGGGTTCCAAGGGATGGTGAGCCACATGGCTGTCTGGCAGCGGCTGGCGAGAGGGAGGCAGTACAATCTGGCCAGAGGTGAGACGAAGGTGCAGCAGGCAGGCAGGCATTTGGCAGGTGAGGTGAATGCCCCGGTAGGACTTCTGCCTGCCTCATCCCAATGGCTGTGGGGGAGGGGGGGCTCCGAGGAAGGGTGAGCCACATGGCTATCTGAGCCACAGCCCGGCTGGAGGTGAGTCGGAGGTGGCAGCCCCAGTGGAAGAAGCCCCATCCCATCCACCCCGGCTGCTAGGCTTGGACAATTGAGCTCAGGCCAACTGGCCTTGGGGAGGGGCGCGGGGACTACAAATACAATGGCTGTGTTGGCCTTGTGGTGTGTGTGGCAGTGGTGGGGACTTGTCTGGAGCCCGGCGTGGCCACATGGGGCTTGTGTGTGGTGGCAGCGGGGACTTGGCCAAGTGGGGTTTGTCCAGGTTGGCGGTGGCGGCTTTGGACAAGGCGCCGCCAATTCGCTGTGCAATATCCCCCACGCCGCCGCCAACCCCAGAGAAGCCCACCTGGGAGAAACTCAGGTTGATAGTGGTGGAATCTTGCCTGGCATGGTGGCGGAGGCTTCTCGGTGGTGCGTATGCATGTGCAGTGACGTCACTAGCACATGACGGCTGCCCCATCCCCCTTTTTATGGGCACTCGGACCCCAAAAGGTTCGCCACCACTTCTATATAGTTTCTACAACAACAAAAGGTTCTTTTCAAGATGTAACTAAAATCTAGCTAACCAGCAAAATAGACTAATTTTCACCTCAGTCTAGTTATTGAGAAATTAGAATATGTTGGCGTTATAATGCTCTTGAAGAAAAATGATATGGAGATAAGTAGCTAATTAGCTGCTGAGAGTATTATCACCTCATCAGAATCGGCAACTGCTTTCCCCCTTCCAGTCCACTATGCTCCTTTTAAAAATTCATCTGGGGGCAAGGAAATGTTGTGGGTTAGGTTTTTGGGTGGTGTGGAAAGCAATTGGCAGGGAGAAAAAAGATTCTGCATACATTGGGGAGAGAACCCATCCTTCCTGTCCTTCTAGTATAATAATAATTTTGCACAACTTTGTGTGATATGCCAGTTAGGCCCGCTCCTGGACCAGGACTCCTTGCTCATGGTCACGCACACTCTGTTCACCTCCATACTTGACTATTGCAATGCACTCTACATGGGGCTGCCCTTGATGACCATTCGGAGGCTGCAACTGGTGCAGAATGTGGCTGCTCGGCTGGGGATGGGGATGCGGGCCTTATGCCCGTGCCTTGTCACTGCTTCGGGAGCTGCACTGGTTGCCAGTGTGCCTCCAGGTGCAATTCAAGGTGCTGGTGATTACCTTTAAAGCCCTTAATGGTAGTGGGCCAGGGTACTTAAGAGACAGTGTCATGCCCATCCCACTAGAGCAGACCGGGCTGTCAGTTTTAGTAAATCTTGTGATGCAGCATTGGGAGGGCATTTTAAAAATTTAGAATTTTTTTTAAAATATAAAGTTTTTTGTGTGTCATGTTTTATGTTTAAGCCGCCTAGAGTCCACCTTGGTGAGGGGGCGGTGGTAGAAATGTGAGCAATCAATCAATCAATTAATTAATGTCAGAAATTATCATGGGTTGAAAGGATTTTTGCTGGATAACCTCCACTCAGGGGACACCCGAATGAGGCTCCTTTCATGTCCCCAAGATCTTTTCCCAACAAAGTGGTCCCCATTTATCTACTTGTAAGATATTCCTTTTTAAATCAGCTTTTAATAACTGCATTGGCTTAGACTCTAGATCCATGTTTCCCAACCTTTGGGTTTTATACTTCAGTTCCCAGAAGTCTAAGTCAATTCTCCAAAGCACTGATCAGCCAATGTACTGACTTAGGCTTCTGGGAATTGAAGTCCCCCTGTGGGGCGTGTGCCTCAAGTTGGGAACCACTGATCTAGATGCTCCCTGATATTTTGGTTATTGTGTTTTTAAGGTTCTTCCATTTTAGACTATTTTTATATTATTGTACATTTATTTTTAAAATTAATAATTATAATTTACTTTAGTTTAAATTATTGTGAGTTGCCTTGCTGAAATCCTGCTGCATAGATATACCTGCTTAAATAAAAGTTATGTAAACTATTGTAAAATTTGTACCAAGTCAGAAATCTTTTTTAGGAAATAGTTCTGTAGATGCAATTGTGTTATTACATAGTTTATTGTCCAGTCAGGCATGCTAACTGTGTGGATGTAATTCCCAGTGAACCTCCACAGGGTGTAACTTTACCTTTTACAAAATACTGTAGAAATACTGGCATAGAAATAAAATAAAATAAATAAAGATGCCTGCCACTGGGTGAATTGGAACTGGCTTGAGTTTATAGGACTGAGATGTTAAATTTGTCAACATTTTAAAATCTACCATAACTTAGAAGTTCTCTTTCTTATCTAGAGGACATTTTCTCACGGCAAATTATGCTATATCTTGCAATGATTTGTCTAAAATGGACATCAGGAAAACTACAGGAGAAAATTTGAGATTGGTGTTTGGTTATAGAAAAGTTATGGCAGTAACTCAGAAATGTTTAGAACAGGGGTGCCCAAACTATGGCCCATGGGCCAGATCCAGCCCCCGACACCAATTCATCCGGGCCCCCAAGCCCTAGTCGCTCCCAGAAGTGGAAGTGTGCCCGCTTCTGGGAGCGACATGGCCCATGTGACCGGTCCATGACCCCAAAAGTTTCGGCACCCCTGGATTAGAAGGAAAAGCAGCAGTTATTACACAAGGAAGGAACAAGGGCAAGAAGCCAAATTTTGCTAGTACTGGATAACTATATAATTACCACTTGTTTTTGAAATAACTGAGCAGCAATGAAGACCAGAACAGCATGTCTTTAATCAAGACTTTAAGATACTATCTGAAAATGCATTCTTCCATTTGCGTCATCATCATAACACCCTGATCATATGTCATGTTTCTAAAGAGGAAGAGGTGTTAAGTATTAGAGGCTTCCAGCTCAGGCTTCATGTGTACTGTGAATTCAAGGATTTTAACTTCAGTCCTCTATTGATTTAGGCTACTTGTGTTATTTTAGGATACTCTTGGTGTCTTTCAGGTGCCATAAGAAAACAAATCTCCCCATAGTCATGAAAAATGTTATTTTTATGCCCAACTCCATAAAAGATGGTGAACTCGTTTGTTCATTTGCTTTATTATTTCTTTTGTGTGTGTGTGTGTGTTGACTGGTTTAAGTTTTATTGGTTCATCCTCCTCAAATCCATTAATGACGTCCAATACTGGTGGAGAATCGAAGCAGCTTTTAAATAATGAAAAGAGGGTGATTTTTGAAAAAAGAGTCAGGCTGGCCAAGAGGCAGAAAGTTTCAACTGTTAGTCCACTGCAAAAAAATTATTCCCATGAGAGTTTTGGCTGTTCTCAGTCAATTTGCTGGAAAATAAATTCACTTTGAAAAGAATTTACAATAGTACTGTACTATTGATGAAGCTGATGAAAATTAGTTTGTATGTATTGTCTTTCATTCTGTAATCAACTCTGTGGCAACAGGCAATCAACCCCCCCCCCCCCCCCCCCCACACACACACACACACAAACACACTCAGTATGTCATTATCTTAAAGATCAGGAAGTGTGAACAACTAGAGAAGCTGGAAAAAGATAATGAAATGAGTAATAATAAGAAAATAAATCAATGCAGTATGCTTTGTTTCATTACAGATCTGTTATCCCATTGTAAAACTTTGTGACTAGTGCAAGTTGGATTATGTGTGGGAAACATTTAACTTATTTATTTATTTTTCGACTTATATGCCGCCCCACTCACGAAGTGTGACTCTCAGACACATCAATACACATCAACGAGACAACATACTCAATAAAACACAGCCCAACATTAAAATATCAAATCAATAAGAAACAAAAAATAAAAAACAAAGTCCTTGCCACTCAATGTCTCCAACAGAGCCTGGGGCTCAATGTCCTCGGCGGAGCCCAGGGCTCAACATCCTCAATGGAGACCAGGGCTCAACGTCAACCCTCCGGCCAGGCGGGGCCAGGAGGGCCGTGACAGCGGCCACAGCTTTCTCCCATCCCGGGCCTATGGTGTGGGCCATGGGAGAGACGCGATGAGATCCTTGTGCTAAATAAAAGCTTATTATCATCCAGTGAAGATTTTTTTTTACTTTTAAGGGGGTCCCCTCCCTATCCTGAGACTCACAGATTTCCCCAAAGCAAAAGGGAGCCCAAGGGGGCCTTTAAACTTAAAATGAAATGATAGGAAGCTTTGAATGAGTGTAAAATGTTGCTTTTCTTTTCATTTATATATTGCCATATTGTGCTAAGAATAAATATTTCTGGTGCCCCATCCAAGCTGCACTGGAGGCCTGCTGTCTGTAGAATAATAGGCAGGTTTCATAAAGCAAAAAGAGCTTTTATTTTCTAAAAATACAAAGACATAAAAAGGTTTATGAAGAAAGTTTTTTAAAAAGAAAACGAACAGTATTCCAAATGGTCAGTTTCAACACTTTTTATTTCTTTCATAGAAACTTCTTGTTTCTTTCATAGAGACATAAATACAATGGACCCCGCTTTAAGGAAGGTCCACCTATAGCAGGTTTCAACCTTTTAAAGCTGGGGTCTGGGTCACATTCCCTCAGACAGCTCGGGGGCCAGATGGCAGTGGGCCACATCTGCCCCGTGAGCCACATCTGCCCTGTGGGCTGCAGGTTGAGAATTCCCTACAGGAAAACTCGCTTCAAGGAAATAAATTCATAGGAAATTATAGCCTGCTTCAAGGGAAAAATCACAATAAAATCACTTTACAGATTAGGTTTCCCCCATGGTTTTCAATGTATTCCTATGGAAAACAACTTTAAGGGGGAAATTGCTATAAGGAAAACCCTATGGGTTTAATTCACTGCATCCTCACATAGAGATCCCTCTCATTCTAATTACAAAACTCTCACTGACAGCACTGACTCTCTTCTTCAGATGCTCTTGTATAAAAAAAGAGAATTGCTCCGGCCAGTCAGCAACTGTACAGATCAATCAGCACGGCATTTCATTCATAAACATTTAATGTTTCTCGGCTTGTCATCCCTGGCATGCTACTATGCAGACATGTACGAACGTGTACATTAAACATTGTGTATTGTAAAAAAAAAAAGCAGCAATTCTTTTGTAGAATCAGAATAGTTTACCAAACTTCATGTTTATAGTGAATGTTGCATATTGAATTATACATTCCAGTTACATTGTCGATTATAGGTATAAGAATGATAATTCATCCAGAGGAATGCGGAATGGAAGTTTATATCTAAGATATGATCTAGAGAAACAAACCTGACAGCATTCTTAGTAGCCTTTGGCTTTTAGTTAGGCTTAGACTTACTTAAAAATTTGATCATAGGATAAACCGGTGGTGGCAACCTATGGCACGCATGCCAGAGGTGGCACTCTGAGCTCTCTCTGTGGGCAACCATACAGTCATCCCAGCACAGAGTTCGTCCCACCCCTCTGCCCAGCAGCCCAATGGGAGCACTTCCTTCCCCAGCACAGAGTACACCCCGCCCCTCTGCCCAGCTACCCAATGGGAGCGCTTCCTCCCTCCTTCCATCGCAGAGTTTGCCCCACCTCTCTGCCCAGCATCCCAATGGGAGCATTTACTTCCTGTTGCTGTACTGGCACTTTGATATAAATAAGTGTTTTTTGGGTTGCAGTTTGGGCACTCAGTCTCAAAAAGGTTCGCCACCACTGTGATAAGCATATGATTAAATTAAATAAATTGATTCTTTAATGCAGGGCTCTTTTTCCATGTAAAATTACCCTAAAAGTATATATTTATAATGCAGATCCCCTTTGGAAGATAATTTTGTTGCTAAAGAAATTTTCCTTTGATTCTCTTTTGTATACTTGACAACAGACTTTCTTTTATAGTAGGGTACGTCGAAGTATCTATTTAACATTACAGTACAGTAGAAACTATACTGTCACAAAGGGTTGGAATCGACTGTGCAACTGAACAACAACAAGAAACTAGAAATACAAATTTAAATAACAAATTGTAAATCACTACTGATATAGGTTTTACAGTTGACTAGTTACTACATTTGGGATTGCGGTGGCTTAGCAGTTAAGACGCTGAACTTGATGACTGGACGTTTGGCAGGTCAGCAGTTCGAGACCCAAGTACTGAATGTCAGAATGAGCTCCCTTCTCTGTCTCAGGTCCTACCAACCTAGCAGTTCAAAATCAAGAAATTGCAAGTAGCTAAATAGGTATCACATCGGTGGAAGGTAAACAGCATTCCATGCACTCAGGTGTATAGTCATTCCTGCAACTTGTATGCGGAAACGTCTGCAAACGCAGACAGCGCTGGCTCTTTGGCTATAAACATGAGCACTGAACCCTAGATTCAGATATGACTGGCTTTCAAGCAAGGGCAACCTTTACTAGTGATTACATCCATTCTTCATACACAAAATCTGGATCATATCTTTTTCTGTTCAAATGTTAATAAGGAATTTGGACACCTTTTACTTTCCCTTTCAGTCCTCTTCACATAATCAGTCAGAATCAGCATGGAGGCCTTGTGAAAAAGCTGCTTAAGGTCTGAGACATCTTAGGAGAAATGAAGAGGGAGTAAATTCATATTATTTTATTGGTGCTCTCTCCCTTTTCTTATTTTCCATTTCTCCTCCTGTGATTTGTTCCTCCTTATTAAAATACCGCCAGTGGACTTTGTTCCCTAATATCCATGTGATAGTTCTGCAAGTCTAGATTATTGCCACATTCTGAAATAATTATACAATATTGTTTGCTCTACAGTTACAGAACACACAGTTATTGTCGGTACATAATGCAAAGTTTATACTTAATTGCAAGTGGGTATTCAGTTGTTCTCTTTTCCTTTGTTAGTGCTTTAAAAATATTGTCACATTGTGAAATATTTATTTTCTGCTGTTTTTTTAAAACGTGGAATGAGATGCACTGAGTGAAATTAAGGGGGCTCTTCCCCATATATCACTGGAATGTCTGCTAGTGTTTAATTACAGGTTTTATTTGCTGATCTTGATCTAGTCAAAGCAATGGTATTCCCAGGAGTAATGTATGGTTGTAAGAGCAGGACCATAAGAATAGACACCTTTGAAATGTGGTGCTGGAGGAGAATGTTGAGAGTCCCCTGGACAGCAAGGAGATCAGATAAGTCTATCCTAAAGGAAATCAACCCTGGCTGCTCCTTGGAAGAACAAATATTGAAGATGAAGCTCAAGTACTTTGGACACCAAATGAGAAGAGAGGACTCACTTGAGAAGGCCTTGATGCTGGGAAAGATCGAGGGCAAAAGGAGAAGGGATGGCAGAGGATGAGATTGCTAGGTGGCATTGTTGACGCAATGGGCGTAGAGCTGAGCGGGCTGCAAAGGATGGTGGAGGATAGAGGTGCCTGCCGTGTGGTGGTCCATGGGTCGCAAAGGGTCAGACTCGACTGTGCGACTGAACAACAACATTCTGAAAAAAATAAGCAACACTGTCCACTCTTCATTTATTTTGGGCATATAATGCAAAAAGTTAAAGCTTGGTTGCAAGCAACCAGAATGGTAGAAGGTAATGTGTGAATAAATAAGGGGAATTGCAAGTTTTATGTTCCATGGCACTCTGAAAAGTCTCTGAATCATACTTCTAGAGCACAAAGGACAACAGGTACTCCCTTCTCCATGCCCCTCTTAAAGCACATGTGGATGTGTGTTCATTCATCATAAGCCTAGGAAATTTTGGACCCAAGCCAGTCTTTAGGAGAGAGAAACTTAACAGAAAACATATGATTAAAAATTACCCTGTTTGATATACTGTGACTTCTAGTGACTGGGCATACAGTTTTAAAATCTTTTGGAGAATTTATTATGAAATCAGAGTGCATGCCAATTTGTTCTTAATGGTGGACTTGAAAGTTCCATGAAATCGTCCATGAAAGTTCTAGTTTGAAAAAGATTGATCCCATTTATTGCTTAAAGTTGGCTTCTCTTAAGTTATCATGTATTAAATAACTAAGGGGTGGGGAGGAATTACAGTTCAAGTAAAGTTGTTTCTGTGCATCTTGGGAAACATATTTCAGTGTTCTTCATCAGATTTATTGAACCTTCATGTAGATGTCTCTTTTAAAATACTGTTGAGAAAAATCTAACAAATTGTGTGTGCCTACTTGGGGGTAGAGTACCCCTTTGTACTAGTGGGAGTACAATGAACTGTTCAGTGCTGAAATCCAATTTGAAAAAAGTCTGTGGACCATATTCCAGAAGCAGGCAAGTTAATGTGTGCAAGACTAGATATAGTTTTTACCGATTTGAGTATTTTTCCATGCAAAGTCCAGCTGCATTTTCCGTACCTCTGCTGAACAGTAAACAACAGTGCAGCCTATTTTCAGGCTAAAAAACTTTGTACCACGTGTGTACAAAGTACAGCAGCACTCTGTACTTTAAATGTCATCTTATTTTTGGTCATTGATCAGAAGTAACATAAGATCCCTCCAAGTAGGAGGAAGACTAGAGATTCCCTGTATTTCCTATATAGCATTATTTTGGCAAAGCCTAATACTTAATACCAGGGACTAGGATGGCTTAGTGGTTAAGATGCTGAACTTGATGACTGGAAGGTCAGCAGAACTGGAGTGCACAGAACACTGTTTACCTTCCCATCAAAGTGGTCCCTATTTATCTACTTGCAATTTCTTACTTTCGATCTGCTAGGTTGGCAGGAGCTGGGACAGAGACAGAAGCTCATTCCATCATGCGGTACTCGGGTATCGAACTCCGACCTTCCAGTCTTCAAGATCAGCATCTTAATCACTTGAGCCACCACAATCCCAAGGTTTGCTACAGTAAGGCTTCTTTTGGCCAGTGTTTTGTGGAAAGAGGAAGCCTTACACTGCAAGCCTCTTCCCAACTTCACCCAGAATTCTCTTCCTTAAGTCTTCTTCTTCTGTACTTCTTTCTTTTACCCCTTTGGGTGTCGAGGGAGATGGTTATAGGTTGTTACCCCATTGACAGGAAATCCCTTATTTACCCTAAGGAGTTCAATAAGTAGTAATATAAACAACTATGCAAAATATTCCAGTCTGTTACAAGATCATTTAATAACTGAACATGAAATTTTATGTATCATGTATTTGCCAGAATTAAGTATGCTTTTCTGTTCTTTTTTTGAAGATGTCTCAAAGTATGTCATCGGTGTCCCTAAGACATTCTGAAAAAATTGCTATCAGAGAGTAAGTATACGTATTGGTAATTGTCAAATTAAACTTTTCTGTTTTACTTTCATCTTATAAAAAGAGAAAACAAAAAAGATTATTCTAGAAACAGTTCAATAATAACTGAAAGCTTTTCAGTGGGTTAATTACTTGCTTTAGCTTATCTGCGTTTAAATAATTTTCAACCCCATTCTGAACTAACATTTATTGGCCACAATCCTGTTGATGTGCATAGCAAGATGCACCATTGGGCCCATTGAGTTAGTGGGGATTTAGTTGGTCAGTCAACTCCTTCATCAGTTCCATTGATTCAAATGGGCCTCTTCTAGTTGTGTCTTTGGTATACTAAAGACAGAACAGTTTGGAACCATGCTCTCTTAGAGAGCATCTCTTTCTCAGAAATTACAGTGGTACATTGGTTAACATAATTAATGTGTTCTCCAGGATGGTACTTACAGCAAACATTACTTTAACAGAATTTCCCATAGGAATGCATTGAATGCAATTTCCCATAGGAATGCATTGTAAACCAAAATACATTAACCGAAATGAAGTTTCCTATAAGAATGCATTGAAAACCAATTAATCAGTTCCAAAAAAATTCCGTAAACAGAGCCACTATTTTCTATGGATTTCCTTTTGTTATGCGATTTTTATGTTAACCGAGCCGCTTGTTAACCGAGGTTCCACTGTATACCCAGATGTTTAAACTCCAAGTGTGTGAGGAAAACAGAAACCAGATTCAGAGCTTTCCCCACCATAGCCCCCACCCTCTGAAATGATTTGTCAGTGGAGATAAGTTCAGCCTCATCACTACTAACATTTCGTAAGTCTCTGAAGACTTATTTATTTCAGCAGGCTTTACCTGGCTATTAATAACTCTTGAGTGGCAATATGATTTGCTCTAAAGTTGGGCAATCTGCTGCTTACGTTTTCCAATTGTATTTTTTTCGGATTAGATGGGGCTTGTGTTTGATTGATGGTTCTGTATCTTTATTGCCATGGATTTTTGCTTTGTTATCTAGACTGCTAGGATTTCCTTTAATGTGTTTTAGGTATTATTATTATTTTTATAATTTACTTCCATGTTATTAGTTATGCTTTATTTCTTGGTTTTATTTGTTATGATGATGATGTTTTATACATTTGTAAGCTTCCCTGAGTGGAACCTGTACCAAAAGGGCAGAGTATAATTGCAATTAATAAACCAGTCAATCAACTAGAATCAGTGGAACATATGAAAGAATTTAGGGTTAGGCCAGGTTAGAAATTTAGGCCAGGTTACTTAAGAGACCTCATCACCCCGAGGACATTAGCCCGTCCCATCAGAGCGGACCGAAGGGGCTCTCTAAGGGTCCCAACTGCTAGAGAGGCACACCTCTCTAGCACTAGATGGAGGGCCTTTTCGATGGATGCCTCAGCCTTTTGGAAACTCCTGCCGACTGATCTCTGCCTACAGTTAGATTTCTCAACATTTAGGAAGGGCCTGAAGACCTGGTTGGCCCAGCAAGTGTGGGGTGCCACGACGGGAGCTTCCACCCCCACCTCTGCTGGCTTATATACGTTGCTTAAAGTTGTTTTTAATTATGTTATATTTTATTTGTGTGTAAGCCGCCCTGAGTCGCTATGATGACCGGGCGGCAATATAAATCTAATAAGTAATAATAATTCACAAAAATCACACTGATTGCTACACTAAGCAACAGGATTTCAGCCAATATGTCACAGAAACTCTTGTGTTCTGGAATATCGGAGCTATGGCCAAAATTTATTTTGGAAAGCATTCCTTTTTCTCTCTTCCACAGACATACACACCCAATTGTGTTGTGTTCTTAAGTCTGAAGAATTTATTTACAGGAGTTTGGTTAAGAGTTTAGTATATAGTTATATATGTGTCAGTGTTGTGTTATAAGCTTCCTTTCCCTTTATTAAATTTATATTTGGTCTTTTCTTCAAGCAATTTAGGGCCTCTGTCTTCCTTTATATCCTCACAACTATTTGGGAAGTAGATCGAATAAAAGATAGTGGCTGACTATTGTCTTCCAATGATCTTCATTGTGAAGTGAAGATTGAATGTAAATCTCCCTAGTCCTAGTTTTATATGCCAGATACTACATGGCAGTTGGCTATATTTTTTTAAGAGTTGTAATTTATTATAACTAAGTATTACTATATGTTTACAAAACTCACCATACTGGCAGTATATTTACAACCTCATAAAATTTTCTAGCAATTATTTAACAGTTAACACAAGTCTGTGTGCCCTTTGAAGAATACATCATTAATTGGCTTAACAGTTGGAATATTATGTTCCCTTACCTGGCAATCAGATAGTGGGTAAATATTTCCTTCAGCACATTTCTGTCAGAGAGACATTCTTCTATGTAAAGACCAACTTTTTGATCTTGTTTCTTTAGTTTTCAAGTTGGGGATTTGGTTCTCATTATTCTGGATGAACGTCATGACAACTACGTGCTGTTCACTGTCAGTCCAACTTTATATTTCTTACACTCAGAATCTCTTGCTGCACTGGATCTGAAACCAGGTGAGTGTGGTAAGTGTCATATTATTGCAAAGAGTATTCTTCAGATAAACGTAAAATATTTAATCATGGATTCGAAATTTTAACCATTGCATATGCATATCTATTTATATGTATAAACATATTGGGGTATGTGTCTTGTACATATAAGTTTGAAATCCAGAAAGAAATTGTAGTGATTAAATACGATCTGAGAGATGTGCGAATCAAACGGAGCTCCTCCAAAGTGATTGGAACCAAATGCTCCTGAAAAGTCATTAATACTTCAAGTTCAGAGGGTAACAAAGGCCCTTATAGCTATGTTCAGGTGTCTTGGAAATGGCTAATTTCTTTCCTTCTTTGTGTATGGAAAGGAACAGTCTGAAGAGTGCAGGCTCCACTAGACATAGAATAGGAAACTGTGATTTCTTCATTGTCCCCAAACTTGTGAAGAGCTCATGCTTCATCTCAGACTAGTTTTCCACTTGGAAAATTACATTGTGGGGAAGGAATGAGCTAACCTTCCAACACTCCCCATGCGTTGAATTACTTGAGTTCCTGAGTAGGGCTTTTGTTCTCCCAAAATTTCTCCCCAGAGCGTTCTGTACGTTAAGCATCAGACAGAAGGGAAGAGAAAAAACCATGAGATTTTTTGTCTGGCTTCTAATCATACTGAGCTGTATTGTCAAGGTACTACAGTCCCTCTGATGAAGGGCATGGGGAATCACAAGTTCTGTTGGTTACTTCTTACTACAAGATTTTCTGAAATATGTTTTTTGGAATCTGGAATGGTGCAATATTTAGTATTTGCTTGAAAGATGTAGGATGCTTAAGTCTTTCAGCTTCTGCCAACGTATGCCATCTTTTTCACCTACCCTACCTTGGTGGATGTTCTGTGATATAGCAATCAACCCCCCCCCCCCAAAATAATAATAATAATAATAATAATAAAGGAGGGATTTAAACTTTTCCCCCCATGGCAACGCTGTAGCCCCTTCATATGTCTTTCTGAAATTCTGTAGGTTTCTTTCCTAGGGATATATCAGTGCTACATGTCATTTTCAAAACTCCTACCCATAAAAATATAAATGAATTAGCTCAACTCTTATAAATAGACTGTAAATCTGGAATAGTGTGACTTCTGGGGATTCTTTATCCCACAGATGTATGAATGGGAAATGTTCAGATTGGTAAGAATTGCATTTGGCTCTGTTTTGGTCCTACTGGAGTGTGTCCTCTAAGACCTTCCCCAAATTAGAAGTCAGCCCATGCACAAAAATATAATCTCATGTTGTAAAGGTTATTTGTCCACAAAAACCCCTTCAGCTACTTGCCCAAAATTCAATACAAATGTCATACAGTTTAGAGAATTAGCTCTAAAGAAACTGTATATTGACTTCCAGTGAAAGTCCATTGCCACCCCACACCAGAACAGACAGACGGACACTCTGGTTGGGACGGAGTCCTGCACTGGAAAGGCCGGGTGAGGTAGGCTGCCCAGATCTTAAGGGGCCAACCAGACCCCTCCCCCACCTCTGTGTTGGTCCTTCTGTCGTGTCTGGGGAAGGGGCAGCAAAGCCCCCTCCCTCGGCATGCGGCCATCATGTGGGGGTCCCAATGGAGCCAGAACAAAGCTGTTGGTTCCCCAAATTGAGATTTGAAACAGTCAGAGCTATATAATGCTCAGGATTTTGAGTATCCGAATCTTGATTTTAATGTGTACCTCTAATATCTAGATAATACATGTCACACAGCTTAAAGTTGTTGAAATTTATATTTTAAAACTGTTAAATCTGTTTTTCTGTATTAAAAGATTTTGAGACATGTTTTGATCCAACATGAAACTTCATGCCAGTTTGAGATGGGAGGGGAAAACAAATTGTGCTCCCTGTAATATAAATATACTAGCAAAGGTTGCCCGGTGTTGACGGGCTGTTTTAAATGGTGTTGGAAAGTTTTTGTTGTTGTTGTTGTTAATGTTTGTAAAGAAGAGGTTAGTCTATAATTGAAATTTTTAAAATTGTTATTTATACAAATTTTTTTTGATGGCCTGTTATAAACTGTGATGAGTTTTGTTTTGTGTTTTGGTTTTGTGGATGAAAAAAAGAATAAAGGATGATATACTTTTTCGAAAAACTCTTGGGGCCTTTTGTGTGGGGCTATTGTGTCTTTTTGATTTTTTTTAATTATTGTGGGCAGCAAGTGCTGCTGGTAGGGGTTATCTTGTATTTTGACTGTTTCTTCTCTCATGGCCTCTGGGTGGAACTTCTTCCAGTAAGTAGTCTCTTTCTTTATTCATTTCTTTTCCAGTAGTTGTTGTGTGAGGTCGTCTGGTGGTGAGTTGGCTGTTTTTCTTTATTTGGGGTGGTGGTGGTGTTTGGATTTTGTGGTGTTTGGCTGGGTGCTGGGTGTGTTTGGAAATGTTTGTTGTTGTTTACTTTTTTGGTGTTATTTTTGTTTGTTTTTGTGTATTTTTGAATGTTTTTGATTGTTTGTTTTTGTGTTTTTTGGTGTCCTACCGGGGGGGATCCCCTCTCTGCCGTCTCCCCTGGCTCTGGAAGGCTTTGGGGGACAGACCCCTTTTGTCTCCCCAAACCTTCCAGACTCATGGGACCCAGGAGAGGGGATCGAATCCAGGGATTCCCCTTTAATATCAGTGGGGGGGGTTGTGATCCCCCTCTCCGCTGGCTTCCTTGGGTTTGGGAGGGTTGGGTTGAGAAAAGGGGTCTGTCTCCCCCACCCTTCCGGACCCAGGAGAGCCATTGGAGAGGGGGATTCCCCCCCCCCAAACTCCATTTTTAAAGAGAAGTAACCGCTTGGTTTCTTCTCTTTAAAATGGAGCATGTGTGTGTGTGGGGGGAAGAGAATCCCCTCTCTGCCAGGTCCCCTGGGGTCAGGAGGGTTGGGGAAACAGGCTCCTTTGGTCCCCCCAAACCTTCCAGACTCATGGGACCCAGAAGAGGGGATCGAATCCAGGCTACCCTCTGATATTAAAAGGGAAATCTCAATTGAGGATTCCCCTTTAATATCAGGGGGGTTGTGATCCCCCTCTCCGCTGGCTTCCTTGGGTTTGGGAGGGTTGGGTTGAGAAAAGGGGTCTATCTCCCCCACCCTTCCGGACCCAGGAGAGCCATCGGAGAGGGGGATTCCCCCCCCAAAACTCCGTTTTTAAAGAGAAGTAACCGCTTGGTTTGTTCTCTTTCAAATGGGGCATATGTGTGTGGGGGGAAGGGAATCCCCTCTCTGCCAGGTCCCCTGGAGTCAGGAGGGTTGGGGAGACAGACTCCTTTGGTCCCCCAACCCTCTCAACCCCAGGGGAGCCAGTAGAGAGGGGGAGCACAACACCCCCCCCGCCCCCACCCAGTGATATTAAAGGGGAAACTCCGATTAGGAGCTTTAGGCGCCGATGGGGAGGGGGGCTTTGGTTCCCGCGGCTTGTCGGACTTGCTCTCCCGGTGTTTTTGTTTTTGTTTTATTTTTTGGGCACCGGCTTCTTCAGCGTTCTGCGCGCTCATGGCGCGCAGGACGCTGGGGCTTGTAGTTATGGGTTTGTGCTTTGTGTTTGTGCTGCATTTTTTTTTAAATGGTTTTCTTTTGATTGGCTGCGGCGCGTTTCCGAACGTTCCTTGCGCCGCGCTGTGCGAGAGCCTCTCAGCCTGATTGGCTCTGGTGCGGCACGGCGCAAGGAATGTTGGGAAAGGAAGTTGTTTCCCTTTTTCGCATTTGTGGGGCTGTTGCCCCACTGCCTGTTTTCTCAATCCTTTGTTGACCTGCGGACCTAGATCGGCCGTTTGCACGAAGGGTGAGTGCAGGCAAGTAGGGCGAGGCATAGCAACCTATAACCAGTTCCAACGGTTAACACTTGGTTTTATAGGTTAAGATATATATATATAAATCATTCTTGGGGACATGAATGGAGCCTCATTTCGGCATTCTATGAGCAGAGTTTCTTCTGCAAAAATCCTTTCAACCCAGTATAATTTCTGATATGAAATTATTATTATTATTATTATTATTATTATTATTATTATTATTATTATTATTATTATTATTATTATTATTATTATTATTATTACCTGCTTGGAGTGGGTTTCTTTTAAGTCTCTCAGACATTTGAAATAAAATGTTGTGGGTTGTTGAGGTACAGCTTTAGACAACTTTGTATATAGAGAAAATAGGAGTAGTGATTCCCACATTGTCCCATACATAATAAAGATTTTGTTTTCAGCTTCAGGTGGATCTCGAAGACCCTGGGTATTAGGGAAGGTAATGGAAAAGGAATATTGTCAGGCAAAAAAGGTAAAAATTAAAAATTTGTTCCAGTATGGTTCATTAAAATTGGATAAGAGGACTTTATAATGTTTACTATTGTTTAATTTATTCATAATTTTGCCTGTTCATCCATCTGCCTTTTGTATGCTGCAAACTAGTTCTAGCTATCTCTACTAAAAGGCGCAGTTTTCCTTTTTTTAAAAAATTAGCACACTTTGTATAAAAAGGTAATTTATGTCTTCTTGCTTAATATCTATTATTTTATGACTGATGTGTAACCTTTTAATTTAAAATTGTTTTTAAAGCCTTAAGTATAAAACTGGGCAAAATTCTTAACAATAACAGCCAAACATAAATTTTTTGAAGTTCAAGTGGACCTAGAAAGAATTTTGGTTTTAACTCTGCAGATCCACTTACACATAGATTCCCCCCTCTCTGCCCCCCAAAAGTTCTTTAATTATATTTGTTACCCAGCAGCAAAAAATGTAAAAAAAATTGAAGCTTCTGCTGCTCGGCTGGTTGGGTTCCTGCAGTACAATCATGGTTGTGTTAGCAGGAGGCCAGGCAGTGGCTGGCTGCCTAGCCATGAGGAACTTGGATCACTACAATTACCTCAGAACAACATGGATTTCCAGCTACATAGAGGACTGGTGCACCAACACCTGCATGGTTCAAGAGTCAACTGAAAACAGTTGTTGCACCAAAAAATAGTATTACCATTTGTTACATTGCTTCACAAAAGGAAATGTTCTTTTGGTATTATTGGAAAAGTAAGGTTGTTCCAAGCTTGGATCTCTGCTAGTCTTTCACTATATATATAAAAAAGTCATGTTCATGTTCAGTGGTTCCCAACCATTTTTTTTGGTCATGCCTCACCTAAGCATCTATAAAATCCTGATTCCCCCACCCTCTGTGACATATAATTCTTATTATTCAAAAAGTGAACTCCTATTCACGTGGCGGAAGCCTAAAAGGCCGTTAACTTGGTCTAACTCATTATTTAATCCTTTCCCCTGTAAAAATAAAATTGCCTGCCTGTGGGGCGTGTACCCCACATTGGGAGCCACAGGTCTAACCCTTCTTTTACTTCATGAATCTGTATAGAATCATACATAAAGGTCATCCGTACCCTATTACAGCCATTTTGCAGGACATGTAAAGTCTCTCATTCATGCTGACTTGGATGCCACAGTTACTACTGTCCAGTAAATGTAACCTTGGCTCCTGGTTATGCAACTACAGTGACTATTCTTCAGATTTTTTGGGCTGAACAGGATTATGAAAATCCCTTTAGCTTCCTATTTTTTTCTTGCGTCTGATCATCCATTCAGAGAGAGTTAGGTACACTTTCCAAGAAAGGCTCCCAACAATTTTGTGTTGGAAAGATATTGTCTGCTGAAAATATTTGGAGACATTTGTGTTTTTTTTAAAAAAAATTGATAATATTGTTGTGCAGGCACAGATCATGCAGTTTTTAATAGTATCACTCTGTGTAAGCTGTGAGGCCGACAAGCTAGCTGTCATTACCTCAGAGCTGCATGCTGAAGAATGCGAAATGCCCTGCATTTGGTGATTTCCCTGTTCTTCTTTGACTTGGATTTTATGACAGCCTGAGGACAAAGTACCTGCTGACGAGTTCGGATGCAACATTTGAAATAACACTCTCTTTCCTCCTCCTTCTCTCTAGGCGCAAAACAGATTTAAAGTCCCTCTGGGTACAAAATTCTACAGAGTAAAAGCAGTGCCATGGAACAAGAAAGTATAACACGTTGTGGAAATTCAACTTCTTACCATTTTTTCCCATGGCTTGGTCTTCAAGTCATATTTGTCACTCCAAGTAGCAGGCCATCTTTTTTATACTGAGGTCACATGACAGTGTTCCACAATATGATACTTTTTTTCTTTTTCATGTGTTACATTTTAGAAACAAGAAATGCATCACAAAAACTGGCTGAACAGTTCCATTATTATTTTTTACCCAGACAAAGCGTGGACCAAGTGAGTTCATTTTGTGGAAGGCAACCCTTGCATATCATGGCTTATTGACTAGCCATGTTAATTGCCCTTTTAATATACATGAGTTCATGTTAGGTGTTAAATGTTAGCTACCGTTACCAGCATATGTCCTTTTGTGAAAACATTATCAAAGTACTTGCGCTCTTAACAGATTCTTTAATATGTATAAAATTCATCAGCTATTTAAAGAAGAGTGTTCATTGCATGCAGATTATCATAATTTTTCTTCAACATGAGTTTGCCTCAGTAGATGAAAAGGTAACTACTACAACTTGCTCCATTACATTGCATTAAAAAAGTCTTTCACTATAAACAGCAGAGAAAAGAAAAATGTACCTTGTTGGACTGATACAAATCAGCCATATAAATAGTAAACCTGCAGTCCTTAAAAGTATCTTTGAAGGATTGATTACAGATTCTGAAGGGAAGTCGCTTTACCCTTGTGTTTAAATGAAGCACCCCAATCTTCCTAGTCCACAGAGAAATCTTGTATTAATTTAGAAAAATCATATTGATGAAATTGTATTTCATAACTGAAGTTGGAGGGGGGAAATCCATTGTACATTAACTATAAAAAAGGCCATTTAAGTAACAAATTATTGTATTGTAAAAGACATGTAGAAATTTAAAACAATAAATATTTGAACGTGTAAATGTCTCCATGGTCTGCATGCGTTTAAATGCCACTGTGGTATGGAGCTTCTATCCCAAGACTGTTCATGTAAATTTTAAATTGAAATGTATAAAGTAATTTGTATGGACATAAAATGCCTGTTTTATTCCAAAAGAGAGCATTCTGAAAATTGCGGTGTATTGTTAGATTAATAATTTAAATGACAACTCATGTTTTGATGCAAAATACTAATTAAAATGGTTTAAAAAAAATTGCTTGGGACAAGATGAAAAAGTGGTTATGTTTAAACAAATATTCTTCTGAATTCTGCTGTTCTACAGGAGTACCACTAATGGTCGAACTTACTCTACCTTTAATATTGGGAAAACATGTTAAAGGCACATTTATTTTATTTATGTATTTATTTATGTATTAGTCTTATTTATAGGCTGCCATTCTCTTCATGAGAGGCTTCAGGGCTGCTCACAAAGGCTAAAATGAGAAAAATGAAAAATACAATAAATACTACATTAAAAACAGTATCACTTTATATCATGTGATTTAAAACATTTGCTTTAAAAGCAAACTAATAAATTAAGGAAGCTAAAATCCAGCATCCATTTAAAAGTTTAAAAGAGGCTGCCGGAAGAGGTGGGTTTTCAAATGTCAATAGAAAGAGAAAGCAAAGCAACCACACTTATATACCACCCCACAGCGCTTTGAGCACTCTCTGGGCGGTTCACAAGTGAATTAGCATTTTGCCCCCAACATGCTGGGTACTCAATTTACTGACCTTAGAAGGATAGAAGGCTGAGTCAACATCGAGTCTTGGTCAGGATTGAACGCACAACCTCTTGGTTGCAGTACCACAGCCTAGCCACTGCACCACCAGTGAAGGGACCAAACTAACCTCCCAAAGGGAGACTGTTCCACAACCTGGGAGCCGCCATAGAGAACACCCTTCAAGCATATATATAATGGCAGTGGGATTGAGAGGAAGACCTCCTCTGAAGACTCATATGAGGAGATAGGATCCTTTAGGTAGCCTTCATGTTACTTCACTTCCTACTTCTAACAACATGTAATAGCCCAGTTCCCAGTAATAATTAGAAGTTGGTCAGACCAGGAAGAAGTGTTGTACTCTGCATGTAGTTCAAAGATGAAAGCCCTGTGTATGACTTTCAATATACTTGGAAGGCAGCCAAAAGATGTTACAGTACATTTATCCCTAGACCTGTAGTTCCCAAAGTGGTTCACACGCACTACAGTGGGTCAATTGTTTTTTTCAGGGGGGCAATTTGAGAATGAGTTATTAACAGTGAAAGTTTTGCATTTCTTATGGTTCTAGGAGCCTCATAAATATATATTGTGGCATACACATTTTTAAAATTAAAATCAGAATGTAGGTGGGGCATGGCCAAGAAAAAGGGAACTATTGCCCTAGACCCAAACTATACATGGCTGCTTCTTACAGCTTTTGCAACAGGGAGTCCTCTGTATAGGCTCTACATAGTTTCTGATTTAGAACCTGCTCTTCTATTGGCCTGAACCATGTCTCCTTAATTCCATTTTCCTGAAACCTCTCTGTATCTCCAGTTCAGAGACAACATCTTTGTCATCTGGGTCCTGGTGGAGAAATCATTAAAGAAATCTCACAAAGACTTCAGTAACTTTCACTTTTCCATCAGGCTTAAACCAAGACCAGTCTATGCCACCGGTCAGCTGTTCAAGGGACTACAATCACTTGATTATATTTGAAACCCACAAACCTTTACACATATGTGCCGCCATCCATCTCAGCCTGTATTCAATTTGATCCATTTTCTACCTGCAAGCTCTCTGGTACAAATCGATCTGCTCAGAACCACAGGACACAGGCTGAAAACTCAAGGGGTTTAGAGTAGGTGTGACAAGACCAACACAAGATGGTGAAAAAAACAAATTGGAGAAAAGAATGGATGAAAAAGCACAATTAGTAGTCACCCACAGCTTTCAACTTAAGGCCACTAATTCATATAAGTAGCGAGCTGTAGTCTACTTGATCAAATATATAGACATTTCCTCCAACTTAAACAATTATTGAAACACAATGGGCAACACAACATGGAAACTTGACAGGCACAAGACTACCAGAAAACTGGATGCTAATTTTATCTCCATATCTATATGGACAGCTCCATCAACAGTTAACAATGTCAGCCTCAATACCACTTTATTTGCTCGTCCTTTAATGTAAACAGCGTTCCGTGCGCTCCAGTGTCTAGTCATGCCTACTACATAACCATGGAAACGTCTGCAGAAGCAGACAGCGCTGGCTCTTTGGCTTTGAAACTGATGAGCATTGAACCCTGGAGTCGGATACGACTGGCTTTTGAGCAAGGGAAACCTTTACCTTAATATCATTTATGCCATCTACTGCCAAATATGTCCCTTTCCATATTATATAGGACAGAGAGGGCTATCTGCATAAAAGGATGAATGGACACAAACCTGATGCACTATTTGTCTATTGTTTCAATACACAGTCATGACTCCACCACCAACACTATACAGCAGTGATGACAAACCTTGGCACTCCATGTGTTCTTGAACTTCAATTCCCAGAAGTCCTGCTCAGCAAGAGCGCTGAAGTGCCAAGGTTCACCATCACTGCTACACAGGAATAAGTATAAAATGACAAGTTTGCTAGATAACACTTGTTCTGCACTGGACATAATGATGTAGATGGCAAATAAAGGCACTCCACATATGTGAAAGGAGTGGATTTTGTTCCACAAAATATCAGAATTTCTTGTGTGTTTTATACTTTAAGATACCAGGTTTTCTCCCTTTTATTGTTTCCCTTTTTTCCTTTTAATGTTGCCAACATACTAAAACAGACTAACACAGATTCCTTTTTGGAGTCTGTGTGAGAGATAATATCTGAAGCCCTCTGCAAAGTTAAGAAATGTACCTGTAGAAATTCTTGTAATGTTTGAGTCTTTTCCTAGTGCTTCTCGGCTAAGATCAAGAGTCCTTTCCTATTCAAACATCTCATCTTAAATTACTCCTAAAGTAATACAGTATGTAGGTTCTTCTGAATGTGAATCCTGAAAAGAAAATTTCTTTCTTAGTTGCACTGGTCTTTCAGTTGAACTTTAGGGATATTAAGTCATACATTTATAGTATAAACAACCAGTGAAGGCCTTGGTTTTTCAGGAATATTTGTCATCTGTTTCATTTTATAATCTTCATGTATATCTAAAATGGAAATTCTGTCAAACAAAACCCTAACACATTCAGTAATGATTCTGAGCAGTCATCTGAAAAATATTTAGTTTACATACTTCTTGGATATCGCAGCCAGTCTAGCCTATGAAAGTATGACTGCTATGTACTGCTACCTTGTTTCATCTATTTCCACAACAACAAAGCCATCTCAAAATCCTTAGAATTTGGATAAATAGCACACACAAAGTGAGAAGGATGTACTAAATTATCCAGTAGTTCCCTTCCATTGTTAATGCTTGCTTTCTTCACATTTTTCATTGTCATCCGTTTCTAGTATCAGTCCTTGATGCGAAATTATTAGTAAATATTTTATTCTGAATATAACACAATAGCTAATTAACTTCCATGCATAAATGCTTTTCAGTTAAAATCAGAAACAACACACAATAGAATAAGAACTCTGTGTCTCAATGTTCAAATTCAACATCATGTTTTAAATTATTGTTTGGATAACAGATGTGAAGGCAAGCTGGGGTGGGAACTGCTGTTTCACTGAATGGATGGAGTAGGAAGACAAATATTTGCTATTCCAAGCATCAACCCGTATACCATGTTGGTAGTCAAATCTTTATAGTAGTTCCAAGCTAAAAGGAGGAGTCAGTGTTGCTGAGAGAGTCTATTGTATCCATTATGGCTTCAATATGGAGGTCTTAAATCACACGGCACTTTTCTTGTGGTAAACCTTTGGTATGAAATGGCTTACCACACAAAAGAAGGGCCTTTTGAAACTAAAGCATCTGTTTCTGCCTTATGTGGTGAGTGACTCAAGCTCCAGGAGAAAGTTTGCTTTAATTATTCGTGGAGAAAATGGAACAGCTAATCCACTTATTTCATAAATGAAAATCATGTACAGATTGAAGATGGCCTGAATTTTCACAAGAACTGGATGCCTTCAACAAAGAGTCTGTAGCAGTATTAAGTATATGCTGAAAGTTATCCACTTATATTCAATTGGCTAATTAAAGTCAGTGTTGTAACCCAAAGACTCATACTCACATACAAATTTTTACATGTTATCTTAGCATGTAACTCAAAATTACATAGCAGTAAAACATAGTATTTTGTTGGGAGTGGAAACACTACTGGGCTCCATGTACAGTTTCTGTGATAATAATCACAATTATATACTGCCCCATGGTGATTAGGGCACTTTCTGGTGAGTTCACAAGATAATTAGCATATTTTTTTGCCCCCAACAAGTTGTATACTTATTTTATCTGTCACAAAAGGATGGAAGGCTGAGTCAACCTTGAGCCATCAGGATTAAACTCAGAATGTGAACAGAGTTTTGGTTTAACCACTTCACCACAAGGGCTCTTATACCTGATGAGGTTTAGCTGAGTAAGAACCATCATCCCCCTCCCCCAAACATGTAGAACTTTGTAAATTTTAATTTTCTACTCCGAGATCGCAAATAAGATAATTAATTTGCATTTGTACATGCCATACCTGTCAAGCGCAGCTCCGGAGATTACAGGACTTGTGCAGAATGTTTGTGCGCAGGTCCGTTCTATGCATGCGTAGAAGGCTTTTACGCATGCGTAGAACGGACCTGCGCAGAACCGTTCTGCGCAGCTCACTTCTACACATGCGTAGAAGGCTTCTACGCATGCATAGAAGGCTTCTACGCATGCATAGAAGGCTTTTACGCATGCATAGAATGAACCTGCGCAGAACTGTTCTGCGCAGCTCACTTCTACGCATGCGTAGAAGGCTTCTACGCATCCCCTTCTGCACAGAAGCCTACGCATGTGTAGAAGGGTTCTACACATGCATAGAAAGGACCTACGCAGAAGGGACGTGCAGTAACTCATCCCCCCCCCCGCTGCCAAATTACGGGGTAGCGGCAGCTCCGGGCGGGAAATGGCGAAAATCGGTGTGGAAATACGGGAAATCCCGGCCAATCCGGGCTACTTGACAGGTATGGTACATGCATGTAGAGATTCTTTGGAAGGTAAATCTAAACACATCCTCCTCTACAATGACACATATAATGGTAAGATCAGAGTAATACTGAAATACAGTACTGAAATACTAGGGACTGTGATGGCTCAGTGGTTAAGAAGCTCACCTTGTTAGCTGGAAGGCTTCTTGGTTTCCAGAGTATAAAGTTAAAAAAAACCAATAGCAGGATAGAAAATGTGGAGAGATTAGCCCAGTCTCATCACTGACTCCCTTGCTTGGTTTCCCCCACACAAACTAGCACTTTATTTGAGAAAATCACTCTAGAAATAATTAACGTGGTTGATGACTGACTGGAAGACCAAAAAAAAAAAAAAATCACCAAGAGCAGTGCCTGTTATACGATATTAAGCTGGAATAATTGATTGGATCCACCTGAAATTAGACAACCTAGATTGAAAAGCAAGTAAACTAATAACAATTTGTGTCAGAAATTATTATGGGTTGAAAGGAATTTTGCAGACGAAACTCCTCTCAGAGAATGCCCAAATGAGGCTCCTTTCATGTCCCCAAGAGCTGGGACAGAGAAGGGTGCTCAAACCATCATGCAGTTACCCGGGTCTCGAACTGCTGACTTGCCAACCTTCCACTGACCCACTGCAGCCCTTACAAGTAAGCTAATGACTATGAATCATGCCCTGCACCCAAAAAGTGACTTTGATCTTTGTACTTACCAAAAGCTGAGGTTGGCAGAGGACTCCTACAGGTGAAACAGACAGTAATAAGACACATAATAAGTGAGATGGAAGAGCGCATACAATTAATATGGTATATATGTGTAAAAATTAAAAAAGTAGAGTAACATTGAGTTGACTGAAGCCATAACTATCTTTAATGATTTACCAGACAACTTGCAGTGAATCCTAGCAACTGTGAGGAAACTAAATTGAAGCAAGAGTCCTATAAGGACCTGTTTCTCTGCCAGTAACATTGTGGGCAAACTGACTCTAAGAATGGACCAAAGCTATCAGTCTACTCATATGGAGGGAGTTCCTTCTGGCTAAAGTTTCCCCAAAACCCAAGATTTAAGAATATGCTCTAGGGAGAATTGAAGGAAGGGAAGTTCCTTTTGTCGAGTCTCACAACACAACGATTGCTGAAATGTAAAAGTTTTCTGTGATTTAAGTAGCTTTCAGATCTACTTTTTAGAGAAAAGTGGGATAGAAATCAAATAAATTATTCAATTGAAATAAAAATTAAATTATGATAGCTTTTTAAAAAACTTTGTATGAAATGGTCAATGGAACTTTTCAGTACTGTACATCACTTCTAGTAAAGGCCAGGTTCAAGAACTTCATGAGAAACAAATCCAATAAAAAGTTGTTACTAATGCAACAGACATTTCAAGAGCTAGCATTCCATAAAATATTTTTACCTCTTAATCATTCAGTTGAGCACGTTTGCCATATATAAATACAATTCTTTTTTTCTTTCCCTATTTTTTCATCCATGCAAATGAACACACTGAACAAATTTTTATTAGAAAATCCATACTTACTGAAGAAACAGTTCATCTGTTGAGAATGACAATGTTTTGTCCTTTGAATTCTGACTCTATTTGACTATTAGAATTCAGATACTTGTTTTCACAGACTAACCCTGTTGTGATGGTGCTTTCTGCTGATATTGTGAGGCCCCGCTCTATTGCCTCCACAGAGTTGCTCCTGGCATGGTAAGCTCAAAGGACCCACCTAGAAATCTTCCTTGGTCCACCATAAGGCATAGTGCAAATTCTCCCCAGGCTTGGAGAGGAGCAAGATAGATGTTTCAGAGAAGGAACTGGGGCCCTCATAGCATGGACCTGTAGACTCACCATCTATTTTACAGGGGGCCTAGTGATTTAGGTCCAGCCTCTCTCCCTCTGTAGGAAAGGTGGAGGGACATGACAGTATTGTGAAGCCTGCTAATACTCACTTAATGAGTCATATGGCACACTTTAGCCACAGATGTTAAATAGAAGTTCTGAACTGTACTGGTATCAGGGACTGGTTTATGAACTGGAGGAGTATCAAGTATCCCTCTCTGATATGGTAGAGGGAAATGCATAACTAAGTTTAGGACTTCATTTAATGGAAAATAATAGAAAGCTTTTTAAAAATTAAGTTAAATGGCAACTTTCAAAAGGAGTGTCTTAAAAAATATGCCAAATTGGCACATTGTTGAATATATGCTGTATTTTAGTCTTCATGTAATTTGTTGGCAAAACTTGTTCCTGAGCTGCCCAAATCAATCTTTCCATTTCCTTCTTCAAAACTCCTGCTCTTAACCATCACGTCAGCTTTTGGTCAGTATTGACCATGCATATGCTTCTTTCTCCAGTTTGCAGCTCAGCTTTCAATCCTTTCATTTTTGTATTCAGCATTCTTCTCCACTCTTTTCAAAGTCCTCCTTTATTAAGTTCCTGAAGGATAGGCTCTTCGCTTTTGTTAATACAGTGCAGCTACTGTCTTACCTAACTGTCACGGTGCACAGGACACTGGGGCTTGTAGTTTTGCATTTGTGGTTTCCGTTCGTGCAGTGGTTTTTTTTCCTATGGCTCAATTTTGATTGGCAATGTTCTTTTTGCTCACGCCTCTCAGCCTGATTGACTGTGGCGTGGTGCAGCGCAAAGAACATTGGGTAGTGAAGTTCTTTTTCTTTGTTTGCATTCGTGGGGCACTTGTCCCACTGGCGCATTTCTCAAACATTCAGTAACCTCCTTACCATGTTCAGGCGAGTGCAGGAGGCTCGGTACGCGATAGGATGGACGTGTGCAGAAACGTATAGCAAGTTCCAACGGTTAACCCTTGGGTTTATAGGTATAGATTTATTCATTCATTCATTCATTCATTCATTGGAATTATATAACCACCCTTTTCGCCTAAGGGACCCAGGGCAGCTCACAATGTCAGTTAAAACCCATACCCAATGCTAATTAAAACTGAATACTATAGAACTATATAAAAAAAACATTTATAAAACCTCCCCAATCCCCTTAAAAAAAGGACACCCGAGCAGGAGTAAATAAGAACCCTGGGCAGGGCTAAATAAGCCAGGAGGGCTGGGTTGTGGTACCAGTTGTACCCCACACCTGCTGGCATAGCTGCGTTTTAAGGCCTTCCTGAATGGAAGCAATTTGGCCTGGAGGCACAATTCAAGTGGCAGGAGGTTCCATAGGGCTGGAGCAGATACCGAGAAGGTTCTTCTCCTGGTCCCAGTGAGATGTGCCTCCCTGACTGATGGGACCACTAGGGAGCCCCTACGGTCTGCTCTCATAGGACGGGTCGAAACCCTTGGGGTGATGCAGTCTCTTAAGTATCCTGGCCGGGGGCGTGGCTAAGATGGCTGGCGAGTAACATCCTGATTTATGCGCTCGTGCTTATCAAAGTGGTAATCAATGAGAATAACGAACTAATGAAGTAAACTACTGAGATATTTCGTGGCGATAAGACTCCTTCATGCCTGTTTGGAAAAGCTGTTGCAGGGTGGTCGAAGTTTGGGAGGTATCCTCAGCGGGAGAGGTACGTGACGGAAGCCACAGTTTCTCCGGCTGAGGAGCTGAGAACGGGACCGGCGAGGCGGCGGTGAATTGAGAAAAGTGGAAAAATCAGCAAGAAAGTGAGTTAAGTAATTGATATACCGAGGGGAGCTAGAGGTGTCAGTGGATTGTTTTGTCCTGAAGAGATTGGAGGTGGCAAGTGTGTGTGAAAGAGGACAAAAGGGTGGCGGACGAGGCGTAATGGCGGCGATCTTGGAATTCGAAAGTGGAGTTTGTTTAATGGACAATGGCTTTTGAGTGTTCCAGGGGAGCTGCGGAGTGATTTGGTGGGCTCGAAAGTGGTTACAGAGGAAGAGCGACTGGGTTTGAGGCACTGGTCACCCCAGCTTTTTTTGAAGTTGAAGCAAGGAAGAACGGTCTTCCTTAAAAAGAAGTTTGCTGATTTGGGGAAGAAAGAGGAGGAATTCCCCCCCTGAAGCCACTGCAGCCGCTGGGAAAAGGGAGTTTCGTTTCGTTCGCTCCAAGACAGGGGTTCTTGCTTTTTTACTCCTTCGCTGTGTGGATTATAATTCTTATTTTTTCTTTTTTTTATTCCTCCTTTTCTTTCTTTTATTAAAAAGTTGGATCTTGGGATTTTTTTTGTTTTTTCTTCCCTGTGGAACTGATACAAGTGGATATATTTGGGCATTTGTCTCGTTGGAAATACTGCTTATGCGGATGGATCATTTTACCTTTTTTTTAAGGAGGGAATTTTGTGCAAGATTGGAAGCTTTTAAAGGCAAAGTTCACAAGTTTTTGTTATTCGGGGTGTTTTGGCTGACTTTGGTGACGAGCTTCCCATGGATTACAATACTTATTGGTTGTTTTTTGGTTCCCGTCTCTCCATGGATTACAACAATTAAATTTTTTGCTGGCCCTCCTCTCTTACCCAAGTTACATCACATTCAAAGGACTATTGGTAGCTCTGGCTGCATTGGAACAGGTATAAGTGGAGTGTTCAACGAGAATATAGTACTCTGCAGCATTAAAACTTTTAGTGGAGGTCATCATGGATAAGGGTACAAGAGGAAAATCAAAGGAGGAGGAGCCGGTGGTGAAATCTAAGAGAAAGGAAAAAGCACCAATGGAAGAGGTCCCTCCATCATCATCACCACCACCTGAACCCTATGATCAAACCCAGATTATGGTGGAACTTGGTAAATTGTTTCAGAAGATTGAGAAGATGGAAGAGGCAAGAGTGAAGGATAAAAACGAAATGTTGAAAAAGCAGGATAAGGTGGTAGCAACTGTTGAATTAAGTTTGCAAAAAATAGAAGGAAATGTGAAGTTGGTTCAAAGTGAGGTGAAGGCTATGAAAAAGGAAATAAAAGGGACTCAGGAAGGGGTGAGGGAGAACAAGGTGAAAATGGATGAACAGGAAAAAAAGGATTGATGCAATGGAAGATATGATGAGAAAGCAGAATATTGTGATACGTCATGTGATTGAACGGACGCCAGACCAGCTAAGAAAAAGAGTGGTCCAGTGGTTAAACAATTTGAACATGGGAAAGGAATTTGTACAGGAAGACATTGTAAGTGCATATAAGGTGGGTCCAAGAAGAGGGAAAGCTGTCCACAGAAATGTTCTGGTTAAATTTGCGAATTGGGGAGATAAACTCAGAGTAATGGCTTTTTTAAAACAAGCTGGTTCTGGCGCCCTGAAAATCGATGGCTCTGATGTGGAAGTATATAATGATATTTCTATTAAGGAAAGAGTCTGGAGATATAAGATGAAACCGGTAACCAAACTGTTGATGAATAAAGGTGTAAGGTACAATTGGCGATTTCCACAGCAGTTGACATTTTTCTTTGAAAAAAATGCAGGTTATTGATGAGAGGACCGACCCATTGGAGTATCTGACTTTGCTTGATTTAGTTAAAGTGGGTTCGGAGGAGTGGTAACCCTTAGAAAAGATTTGTTGGAATCGGGGGCCATAAGAAGAGACTACGAGGGGGCAGATGCCGGTGGTGCTACGGGTGGAGGTCCACAGGGAAGAGAAGAGGAGGAGTTGTCATTGATCATGGTGGAGGAGGAGGCAAGTAAGGAGCAGTGAGTAATGGGCTATGATGTAATAATTTTTTAAATATTATTTAGAAGGTAGAAAGGTGAGGATGCGCGGCGCACTAACTTATATGCACATCTTACATGTTCCCCCTCTCCCCTCTTTGGATATCGAAGGCGGCTTTTTTTCAAAGAAAGTGGGGAGAGTGATATTGTGTGTTTTTTGTATATTTTTCTTTTTTAGTGGTAAGGGGTTTGTGGTAGCACACCTAATGGAGAATTTGGAAGTTAGAGAAGGTGAAATTGTAACAAATTATGAGAAGTATTAAAGTATTAACCTGGAATGTAAAAGGTACAGGTTCTGTTCTTAAGAGGAAGAGGTTAGAATTGGCATTGAAGAAAGATAGACCCGATATAGTGTTTTACAGGAAACACACCAAAAATCAAAAGACACAAACAAATTTTTTTTGGGATGGATACAACATTATGAAATGGCGTTTGGTACTTCAAAAGCGAGAGGAGTTGCAATCATGATTTCTAAAAGATTAGGATTTGAGATAACAAAAAGTATTGCTGACCAGGAAGGTAGATATCTGATCGTGAGAGGGAAAATTGATGATGAGGAAATAGTTTTAGTGAATATTTATGCTCCAAATGAACATCAAGCGGAATTTTTAGAAAAGGTTCGTAAAATTGTGGTGTTAGAAAAAGTGGCAAAGATGATTGTGGCTGGAGATTTTAATTTGATAAGGTCAAACTTAGACTGTACGAATTTAGCAAGGTGTGGAGCAGGTATTAAAGGGAATGTCCTAGATAATTGGATGGTTGCATTGGGGCTGAAGGATTCTTGGAGAGAGATCAAGGGCTCGGAAAGGGCATATTCTTACTTTTCACACGTTCATGGGTCCTATTCTAGAACAGATTATATATTTTTTAACGGAAAACATGGTTAAAAATATTGAGGGAATTGAAATAGGAATTTTTAAGGAATCAGATCATGCTAAAGTGTTTTTGGAATTGAGGACACAAAAGGATAATAGGAGAGGAAGAAATTGGAGATATGATCCTAATCTATTCAAAGATCAAAAAAGTAAAGAACAAATTATAGAAAGTTGGATGGAAAGCTGGCAGTGGAACGATAATGAAGAGGTAAATTTTAATGTGGCCTGGGATGCCATGAAGTGGGTTTTTAGAGGGGAAAGTATAAAGTTGGCAAGCAACAAGTACAGAAAGTATAAGGTAGCACAGGAGGAGAAATAAAAAGAAATAAAACAATTACAGGAAGAACACTCAAAAAAGAAGGATAATGCAAGCGCGGCGCCAAAATGGCCGCCGCGCCCTTTGCGGCCCCCCCATAGGACGAAGGCATCCGGGTAGTTAGGGGCGTGGCCAGCTCCCTTATAAAAGGGGTGGCCATGAGGCAGCCGAGCTGCCATTTTCCGAAGCGACGGAGCGGAGAAGTTTTTCCTCTCTTGTCTCCGTCGCTCTTACCTTGCCAGGGAAGCCTTTTTGGCTGCGAATTTTCTCTTTTGGCTTCCCTTAGATTTCCTGCCTGTGAAGAGGAGGGCGGCCGCGAGCGCGCCTCGCGCTGTTAGGAGGCGCAATCCGGGTCGGAGGACCGCGGTTGCACCTACCCAGCAGCCGCCTTTGCTGGTACCCACCGGGACCGGTGGAATGGGGTCTATTCCCCCTTGCCCGGAGGCGGGGGACCCGAGCATGGGTCCAGTGAGGGCTGCGGCCCGCGGCCCGCAAGCGGTGGACGCCGCTCCTGGTGCTTCCCATCCTGTTGGGCCTTCAGCCGCGGGGGCGCAGCTCACCCCGGGGCCTTCTAGCCTTGGGGGGTGGTGTGGCCCCTTGCCCTGGCAGGTGCCTACATCGGCCCTACCGGGCCTCGGCGTGGGGCGATGGCCCTATTCGGGTCCCGGGGTACAGGGACCTGTACCTGTGCCTGTAGCAGGAGGGCCGGCCGGCCCTTGGCCCCACGTCAGCGTAGAGGTTTTACTGGCCCGCGTTGCGGCGCTTGAGGCGTCCTTGGCTCGGGCCAGCCATACTGGGGCTCCCTTTGGGGTTCATTTCGACGCGTCGTCTGCTGGGCAGCGGCAGGCGACGGGACGGGTTGAGCTGCTTGAGGCGTGGCACAACCTTGGCCTCTGCCTCGCAGCTCCCCAACCAACAGGCCGGTGCGGGTCAGCCCCCAGTGACGAGCTCTACGGCGGTCGTGAGCTCCGACGCCCCCAGTGGGCCGGAACCCCCGGTGGGGGCGGCCGCGGGGGTGCAGCACGTGAGTATGCGGTCCAAACTAGTGCACCTACACACGTGGCCACGTTGGGGGGGGCTTTCCAATGGCCTTGGCCTCGCGTGGGTGGTGCGTCGGTGCACCCGCTGATGCCCCACCCGGCGACGACAACTACCACCCAGGGCCCCGTGGTGGGGGGTGTTCCCTACCCTGAGGGGAATGTTTTGGGTGGCCGGGTTGGTCCAAGCCCCTATTCCTTACCGCTGAGTGACCACTTGGCTCAGGCCACCAGAGAGTAAATTTGGCGGGGGGAGTATGTGGATATCTTCTCACTCCTAAACAGAGTGCCCACCAAGGAGGAGAGGGAGGGGCAGAATGAGAAGGATAGTGGCAGGCACGTTGTTGCAAGCCACCAAGTATGTGGGCCAAATGGTTGCCGGCCTGCATCGTATGCATGGCGGTGTACCTTAGGGCCCGGCCGGATTTGGCAATTCCGATGGTCCAGTATTTGGACAACGCCTACCGGGCGATGGTTTACTTTCAGGGCCCATCGTGGTTGGCTTGTGACGAGGAATGCCGTAGGCGGATTTCCCCGCACCCCGAGATTAGGTGGGTTGAGCCAGGCCAGAGGCTGCGGCTTTTGTACGTGACGCCCACGCGCCCTGCGCCCGGGGAGATATACCATTGTGGGCATGCGGTCCAGCAGGCGGCCCCAGCATAGGTCACCTGCCAGGGGACTGGGCGGGGGGTTCCAGCCCGCCTGCTGTGCTGGACTTTCTTGTCCAATGGCTCCTGCAATGGGAAGAATTGCAAATACAGACAGGAGTGTCCCACCTGTGTTGGCCCCCATGCGGCCTCTGCCTGTCCCAGGCCTAGAAGGATGCGGGGCAGAGGGTGGGGCTGACAGGGGGCTGGCAAGACTGCCGCAGATGGATCTAGTCCACCGATGGTCTCCGTCCCCTTTTAAGGTGGACATGTTGGAGCGTTGGCTCACATTGTACCCGAAGGGAGAGGATGCGGGTTATCTCCTTCAGGGTTCTAGGCAGGGGTTCCGGATCCCTTTCAGGGGTAATAGGTCCCCTCAGGATGCCCCCAATCTTTCATCCCTTAAGGGGAGGGAGGAGGTGGCTGCTGCCAGCTTTGACAAGAGGGTCTATGCGGGCGGGGTCGTTGGCCCTGTCCCTGCACCCCCGTCCCGGGGAGCATATTATTTCAATGATGCCATGCCTTTTGGCTATTCCATTGGGGCTCGGTATTCGAGCGTTTCACCACTTTCCTAGAATGGGCTTTTGTCCGCAGGTCAGGGTCCCGGTCTGTAGCCCATTCCCTGGATGGTTTTATTCGGGGCTGAACGGGGCTGGGACACGTACACACGTCTCCTCAAAACATTTCAGACGCTAATGGAGGAACTTGGTGTCCCTTTAGCGCCCGAAAAGACCGAGGGCCCATCTCCACAGCTAGTATTCCTGGGGTGGAGAGTAACACGGTAGCGCAGGATTCTAGGTTGCAGTGGGATAAGGTGTCAAGGCTAGTGGCCCTTATCTCGGACTTGCTGGCCGAGCGCATGGCATCACTGAGGGAACTTCTGGTGCTACATGGTCACCCTAATTTCGCTGGCTGGGTCGTCGCACCGGGCAGGGCATTTGCTCTGCGCTGGTGCGACGCCATGGCGGGATTATCCAGGCCCCACCATAGGCTTAGATTTACCCGGGGTATCGGGGCAGATGTGCTTGTCTGGCCATAGATACAGAGGTAGTTCAACGGGGTGTCATTTTGGGGTCTGATCTCCTGGCTCCCCCTTGCTTTCAGATGCAGTCTGATGCCTCAGGATTCCAGGGTTTATGGGATGTACTTCAATTGGAAGTGGGCCTATGGTGGGTGGCCGCCATCCTGGGCAGGCAAGGGTCGCCTGCATGGTCTCACGTATCTTGAATGTTTCCCTATCCTGGGTGCTTTGATGCTATGGGGCAAGGAGTGGGGCCAACTCGGTTGTGCAATTTTGGCGCGACAACGCGGCGGTTGTCCGCATCGTCAAGGCACAGATTTCCAAATCGCCCGGGGTTATGGAGCTAGTGCGCTGGTTTGTGTTATGCAACCTGTGCCTCAACGTTCCCTTCAGGGCCAGGCATGTCCCAAGGGTTGATAATGATATTGCTGCTGCTTTGTCCCGCCTGCAGATCTCCCGGTTCCGTGCCTCGGCCCCGGATGCGGAGGAATTTCCCTCGCCACTCCCGGACGAGAGATGGAACGTTGGCAAGGAGAGGTGAACCGGGCGATTGGCCTGTCACTAGCGCCATGCATGAGTAAGGCGTATCACCACGCATTTAGTTCCTTCAGAGCATTATGTACCCAATTTCGACTGCCAGGAACCTCCCCGATCCCAGTAGCCCATGTTCTGCGGTTCATGGTTTACCGGTATGCCCAGGGACTTGCACCACGCACCATAGCATCTCAGCTGTCGGGTTGGCTTTTATGGCCAAAGTGGGAGGTCGTGTGGACAGCACCAATGACTTCCGTGTGAGACATGTTTGGGAGGGGCGGGTGCGCGTGCGCGGGCGTTTCCCGGGCGACCGCCACCCGATTTACCCAGGGGTTTTTACCCAATTGGCCTGGGGCTGGCCTGGCCTCTGTTTTGATAGACGAGGCAGCCCATTTCATGCGGCTACTACGGTGGCCTTTTTGGAGGCGCTCCGCATCAGCGAGCTTGAGATGCTGAATAAGGCGGATGCAAGATTTTCCCAGGGTTTTTACCCAATTGGCCCGGGGCTGGCCTGGCCTCAGTTTTGATAAATGAGGCAGCCCACTTCATGCGGCTACAACGGTGGCCTTTTTGGAGCGCTCCGCATCGGCGAGCTTGAGATGCTGAGTAAGGCGGTTGCAAGATTTTCCCAGGGTTTTTACCCAATTGGCCCGGGGCTGGCCTGGCCTCTGTTTTGATAGATGAGGCAGCCCATTTCATGCGGCTACTACGGTGGCCTTTTTGGAGCGCTCCGCATCAGCGAACTTGAGATGCTGTATAAGGCGGATGCAAGTCGTAGGGCACTGGAACTCGAAGATGTCTGTGTGGACAATATTGGGCTCAGTTGGGGATACGCTCCTCTAAAACGAATCAGCACGGCGTAGGCAGTGGAGTAGACTGCTACGATGTTCCTCGACAGACATCTGTCCGGTTGGTGCCCTACAGGATTTCCGTGCACTGTGTGGCACGCACCATGGCACGTTTTTTCTGTCACCGAGGTGGGTCTTCTATTCCTAAATCCCAATTTGGAGGGTGGTGGGAAGGCACTAGACAGTGTTGGCCTCTCAGGGGCTCGTTGCGGCGCCCGTTCGCTCTGCATAGGGGCGGCTTCTGCTGCAGTTGTTTTTTGGGTACTACAGGGCTGAAATACGCCGCATGGGAGGGTCGGGATCACAATGTTTTCAGTTTTGTCTTCGCCCTCCTCAACTGTGAGTACCAGTTTTAGTCACTGCACTGTTTCTCCCCCCCCCTTCCCTTTTTTACTTGACAGACCCTGGGTGTCGTTTTACACCGGTGACAGTATGCCTGGTGGGCCGTAGCCAGGTGCACGGGGCAGCGCGTTACGCTGCATGGGGCAGCGCGTTACGCTGCGGCGACAGAGTGGGTACCCGACTGGGACAGGGTGCATCCGCACGTCGGACACGATACCGCGGTACGCTTACAGGGGGGCGTTCGGCCTCGGGGCTCTTGACTGAGCCGACGCTCCGTGAACGGGGCTATTGCCCGGTTCCCTTGACAAGGGCGGGGGATGCGTCATTAGCCTCCCCGCCATCAGTCTGCAAATTTACGAGCTTTACTCAGGGGATGGGGCCCATCTGTCGCAGGGAGGTATGGACCTCTGGATTACTGGACTGGCGAGCAGGCCTGTCGACCGAGCTGACGGTCTTGGGGGGGGCGGTGAGCCTTTGCAAGCCTCCCCGTGTGGCGGGTATCACTGGTAAGGTAAACATTATGACCCACAGGTATCCGGCAGGTTCGCAATTGACTGGACAACAATAGACAGGCATAAGTTGGTTAAACGTTGTCCGGTCAACGACGAACTAGGCGACGGGGTGATGGCGATAGCTAGCCAGCATGCATCACCCCGTGATTCCACGGATACGCGTCAGAGGGTGGGGTCATTAGTTAGATATTGACTACGGTCAACAATTTGTTTGTTGTAAACAAACAAATTGATACAAATTGATACATTGTAACCAATTGCCGTTGGCAATTTTGGGGTGGTACCTTACCAGTGTTACTTCGGCCTGCTTGCCTTAAGAATTATGATTGGTCGTTTTACCAATAGAAATTTATAATTCGGACTAGGGCATGAATCAATAAATGTGGCCCGATGCTGTTATCCACTTTTACCGGTGTCTGAGTCCTTTATTGGGGGGTGCGCCTGCAATGCAAGCGCGGCGCCAAAATGGCCTCCGCGCCCTTTGCGGGGCCCCCCCCTAGGACGAAGGCATCCGGGTAGTTAGGGGCGTGGCCAGCTCCCTTATAAAAGGGGTGGCCATGAGGCAGCCGAGCTGCCATTTTCTGAAGCGACGGAGCGGAGAAGTTTTTCCCCTCCACCCCCTCCCTAGTTAACAGTGTGATATTTTGGTCGCTTCGGGGCCGGGTGGGAATTTTTGGCTGGGACCCACAATTGGCTCTCGGGTCCTGGTTTTTTCGCCCATCCCACACTGTTGCTATGGTTTGATATAGGGGTTTCTGTGATGCTGTTGACTTGGTCACATGGGCGGGTATCACTGGTAAGGTAAACATTATGACCCACAGGTATCCGGCAGGTTCGCAATTGACTGGACAACACTAGATAGGCATAAGTTGGTTAAACGTTGTCCGGTCAACGACGAACTAGGCGACGGGGTGATGGCAATAGCTAGCCAGCATGCATCACCCCATGATTCCACGGATACGCGTCAGAGGGTGGGGTCATTAGTTAGATATTGACTACGGTCAACAATTTGTTTGTTGTAAACAAACAAATTGATACAAATCGATACATTGTAACCAATTGCCGTTGGCAATTTTGGGGTGGTACCTTACCAGTGTTACTTCGGCCTGCTTGCCTTAAGAATTATGATTGGTCGTTTTACCAATAGAAATTTATAATTCGGACTAGGGCATGAATCAATAAATGTGGCCCGATGCTGTTATCCACTTTTACCGGTGTCTGAGTCCTTTATTGGGGGGTGCGCCTGCAAAAAGATTTTTGTCAAATTACAAAGATTGAAGGCAGAATTATTGGGTAAGGATATAGAAAAAGTAAAACGAGATTTGATATATTTAAATAGAGAGTATTTTGAATTTAGCAACAAAAATTCAAGATTATTGGAAAGAGCGGCCAAAGTCAAAAAGGAAAAAAGGGAAATTGGGGTTTTGGTTAATAAACAAGGCCAAGGATGAGATGGCTAGATGGTATTGTAGACACAATGGGCACAGAACTGGGAGGGCTGAGGGGGATGGTAGAGGACAGAGGCGCCTGGAGGAAAATGGTCCATGGGGTCGCAAAGGGTCGGAGTCGACTGTGCGACTGAACAACAACAACAACAAGGTGTAATAAAGTTAGTGATAAATGTAAAATCGTGAAGGATTTTTATCAAGCACTATACGCCAAAAAAGAGATAGACTTGGGGAAGCTTAAAGGGACTTTGGAGAGGCAGTTAGTGAGTGGAATAAAGCAGGAACACCGGGACAAAATGGAAGAACAGATTTCTGAGAAAGAGGTAAAGGAAGTGATTAGTGGTTTGAAGTTGGGGAAAGCCCCGGGAGACGATGAACTACCAACCGAGTTTTATAAGGAATGTAAAGACGTTGTGGTACCAAAGCTGGTAAAGTTATATAATTATATTTTAGATGGTGGACAAATTCCGACTTCATGGTATAGGACTACAATTGTTCTGCTGCCAAAATTGGATTCTTATAGACCAATCTCTCTTATAAATCAAGATGCCAAGATCTTCACAGCAATACTGGCTAACCGTTTAAACAAATTCATGGGAGAAAAAATAAATGTTGATCAAGTAGGTTTTTTAAAAGGAAGGCACATGGTAATTTGACCAGGAGGGTGTTAGATCTAATTGATAATGTTAATCAAACGAAGGAAAAGGTGGGGTTATTATCTTTGGACATTTTTAAGGCATTTGATTCATTACAATGGTCTTCGATTAAGGAAATAGTTAAAAGCTATGGATTTGGAGATAGATTTAGAAGGGTAATTGATTTGTTATATCAGAAAGGGATTGCTAAGATCAGAGTAAATGATGAGGTTACAGATGAGGTAAAGCTTGAGGCAGGTACTAGACAGGGCTGTCCTCTTTCCCCCATCTTGTTCATTATGGCAATGGAAATTTTGGCTAAAAATATAAGGGAAGATTCAAGTATAGAAGGGATAATGGGTAATAAGGTAAGCATGTATGCACATGACACATTGCTAATGGTGAAGAATCCAGAGGGGGTTATGGATAGGATTAAAGCGCAAATAGAGGACTTTGAGGATATAACAGGGTTGATGATAAATTGGGATAAATCGGAAATGATGTTGTGTAACATGGGGGAAGAGGAGAAGGAAAAGATGGTGGGGTTATCTAACATACAAATCAAAGATAAGTTGAAATATTTGGGGATAATTATTTCAAATAGATTGGAAGAACTTAAAAGATTGAACTATGACAGTTTGAAAGTAGAATTTAAGACTAGAATACAAAGTCTTCAAAAATTGAAGTTGTCATGGTTTGGGAGGATTGCAATTTGTAAAATGATGTTGTTGCCGAGAATTAATTTCCTATTTGATGCACTTGCAATTCAAATGAAGGAAAAGGAGATTGATGAGTTTCAAAAGATGTTTAATAATTTTTGCAATGGAGGTAAAAAAATCTAGATTACCAAAGAAATTCTGGTACCTGCCTCAGAAAGAAGGGGGTTTGGGAATGCCAAATTTATTAGCGTATTATTGCGCATTTCAAATTAAGAATGTTGTGAAGATTTTGGCAAGAGGAAAAGTGATTTGGGAGAATATTGAGATGAAAGATTACAGGGATATTGGTAAAATGATTTTTTTGGGAGGTAAGATTAAAATGATAGCCACCAGTAATACTATGATGAGGGGACTCATGAATGTGTGGAAAAGATGAAAGAAGGATTTGGTCCCAGATGTCTCTCCAATTTTGGAATTGGCAGACATGGCGTGCTTTCCGATAAAAATAGATAAAAAAATAAAAGAAATACTGGATAAAAATGAAGTTTTCTTGGTGAAAGAGTGGTTAAGGACTTGTGGAGATGAAAACAAGAAGGAAAAACTGTTTGAACAGTTAAAATTGGACTGGTTTCAGAAAATGAAGGTCAATAATTGGAATAAAAAATACAGAAGAGAATTATGCATAGACAGAGAAAAGACGGAATTTGAAGAATTGGTTTGGAAAATTCGAAAAGGTGATAAAAGCATTAAGGGTCTAGTAAGTAAACTTTATGCCTTAATAAACAAGGGGGTGATCCACAGGAAGACTTGAAATTGAAGTGGGAACCGGATTTGAATATAAAGCTAGGAAATGATGAATGGAGAAACAAGTGGAAAAAGAGGATAATGAGAACTAGGTCAGTAAGAATTAAGGAACATAATTATAAAATGTTGTGGCAATGGTACCTGACACCACTGAGGTTACATCAGATTGATAATAAAAAGGACAAATTATGTTGGAGATGTAAGGATACTGTTGGAACTTACGAGCATATGTGGTGGAGCTGTAAAATGATAAATGAGTTTTGGAGAAGAACAGAAAAAGAGGTTGGGGAAATAATGAGTAAGAAAATTAAACTGTCGTCAGGTACCATTATGCTAACAGATGTGGATGGTATGTGTTTAAATAAAGAGGAAAAAGAGTTACTAGAAATAATGTTAACTACGGGTAGACAATGCATTGCTAGAAACTGGAAAAATGATGTAACCATTCAGACGGGAGAATGGTATAAAGAAATGTGGAACCTAGCATTGAATGATAAATTGACATGGGAGATAAATGTAAAAAGGGATAAATTGAAGGAAAATAGATTTTGGGGTATTTGGAAGCCTTTTGTTGATCACTCCCTTATGGGTATGGAATGCTGTAGAACTGTACCATCTCAAAGTAGTTTTTGGAGATAATATTGAGACCAAACTCTCCGGGGCAATTTAAATAAACACTGGGTGAATTGTAAGTGTAAACTGGAGCTTGATAGTTGTACCTAAATAATAGCATTACTGAAATGTTTTAGAATTGGTTATAGTTACAGTGTTAATTCTCAAGCAGATATTCAACATTATGTATAGTATAATAGATAATAGTTCAACTATCATCTATGTGGTTATTTTCTATGAAATTTATATATATTTGTTATGTTTTATGATGTAATGTTTTGTGTATGTTTGTATTTTTTTTTTGAAAATTAGTTAATAAAAATTTATAATAATAATAATAAAAAAGTATCCTGGCCCACTACCATGAAGGGCTTTAAAGGACAAAACCAGCACCTTGAATTGCACCAAGAGGCATACTGGCAACCAATGCAGATCCTGTAGCAGCGGCGAGACACAAGCATAATTCCCATACCCTATCACCACCCAGGGAGCCAGTCTGAACCAGCTGTACTTCCAGATGGTCATCAAGGGCAGCCCTGTGTAAAGCGCATTGCAATAATCCAGTCTGCAGGTGACCAGAGCATGGTGACCAAAGGTAAGGAGTCCCGATACAGGAGTGGGTGTAATTGGCAGATGACACGAATGTGTGCAAAAGCCCTCCTGGCCACAACTGCCACCTGCTCTTCGAGTAGTAGTCATGAGTCCAGGAGGACCCCCAAATTACACACTGAGTCTGTCTGGGGCAAAAAGATGGTAGCTCCTGGGATAACATGGGTCCCCGAACCCACAGCCACTCAGTCTTGCCAGGATTCAGCTGAAGCCCATTGTCCCCTATCTAGACTCTCACAGCCTCTAGGCACCTGGATAGGAATTCAACTGCATCACTCAGGTTCCCATGGGCCGAGATATACAGTTGGGTATCATCAGCGTATTGATCATACTTCACCCAATGGGAACAGATTATCTCACCCAGCGGCTTCATGTAGATGTTAAATAGAAGTAGTGAGTGGCACCCAATACTGGAGAGGCCTTGGGATGGACAACTCATCCTCCAATGACACTGACTGGGTCTGGCCCATCAGAAACTAGGAAAACCAGGACCACCACATTGCCCTGGCCTTCAATTCTCAGAGCCATTCCAGAAGGATACCATGGTCAATAGTATCGAAGGCTGCTGAGAGGTCAAGGAGAGTGAGGACAGAAGGATTACCCCTGTCCTGCTCTCACCAGAGATCATCCATAAGTGCGACCAGTACACTCTCGGTACCATATCTGGGCCTGAATCATGACTGAAAAGGGTCCAGATAATCCGCTTCATCCAGAACCCCCTGGAGCTGTCTAAAAAGGGAAGGTTGGATTCAGGCCTGAAGTTGTCCAATATTGTTGGGTCGAGTGATGGTTTCTTCAATAGGGGGCACACCAGTGCATGTTTGAATGATGCCAGAAACACCCCCTCCCGTAAAAAAGCATTTACCATCGCTCTGATCCAACTGCCTGTCACCGCCTTGGCAGATTTGATTAGCCAGACGGGGCATGAATCTAACAAGCAGGTGGTGTCACAAACAGCCCCCAGGAGCATGTCCTCTTTCTCAGGGACAACTGGATCGAAATGATCCCAGATAACACAGCTAGACTGCGATCCAGTCATCTGCAGACCCTTTGTCTCCATGTCGGGGTTAAACCTCAAGTGAATCTGAGCAATTTTCTCTGTCAGATAATCAGCAAAATCGTCAGCGGAACCCTGCCAACTAGGCTCCAGCCTCCCTTACCAAGGATGGACCTAGTTACCTGGAACAGGGACGCTGAATGATTATCTGCAGAGGCAATAAGAGTGGTGAAGTATTGATGCTTCATCACCCTCATCGTCACAAGATAGGCTCTAACAGCAGCTCTAGCATGTGTTCGGTCATGATCGCTCTGGGTTTTCACCCAATGGCATTCTAGGCATCTCCTTGCCCACTTCAGTTCCCACAGCTCTTCTGTAAACCATAGGGCTGAGCGGATCCAGTGATCTCGGAGAGGTTGCAGTGGTGTGATTACATCCAAGGCTGATGTAATCTCTTTTTTTCCAGAGGGCGACTAAGGTCTTAGTCGAATCGTGTAGCTGGTCCAGAGGAAACAGCCCCAGTTCTCTCTGGAATCCCTCAGAATCCATCAGTTGCCGAGGCTGGACCAGTTTAACTGGTCCTGCCTCCCTGCAGTGAGGCATCACTCCCTGAAAGTCCAGAGTCACCAGACAGTGATCTGACCATGGCACCAGTGTTATCTTTACATGCTGCAGTTTCAGATCACTCAGCCACCGCTCCAACAGGAAAACTAAGTCAGGTGAGTGGCCACTGCTCCTGGTAGAGCCCAGGATTACTTGAGTCAGGCCCACAGCTGCCATGGTGGCCATGAAATCCTGAGCTGCCTCCAGTGCTGGCCCCAGTGAAGGCAAGTTGAAGTCCCCCAGGACCATAAGTCCAGGGAGCTCCAACGCCAAAGCTACGATTGCCTTGAGGAGGTCGGGCAGGGAATCTGCTACACTGCAAGGAGGCAGGTACAGGAGCAAGATTCCCAACTGACCCTTGAGGCCCAGTCGAAGGAGCAGTTCATCACAACCCTGCACCTGTGGTGTGGTGACCCTGGTGACTCCTATTGACTCTCTGGCTACAATGGCGGTGACGCTGTCCCTCCCCTTACCCCAGACTGGTGTCAAACCCCGAACATGGCTGGACACATTTCCAGTAGAGGAACACCATCCTTAGGTGTCAGCCAGGTCTTGGTGATGCACGCCAGGACAGCCCACTCCCCCAAGATCGAATCACACATTTGGGGGGGGGGGGTTATTGCAGACCAACCTGGCATTCACCAGCAGCAGTCTAAGGGAGGGGTCACTCAGGACCTGCTGTCCAGGAACCAGAGGTGGAACCGGGGGGCTGGAATAAGGGACAGATAATAAACATCAGATCCTCATTCCCCGAGTGCGGCCAACCCCCTGGTCCCCACAATATTGCCCCATCCCCGTCACTATGGTAATTTGGGTCCCAGGAACCTCATGCCCGCCTCTAGGCAGAGCATCCATCCCTCCTCTGAGGCCTGGTCATCCCACCATTTCCCCTATCCACCATACCTCACCCCCGTCCAACCAGCCCTTCCAGAAGCCCACAGTCCTCCTGAACCTGTGACAGCCGGGGGCCTCTGCCACCAGCCCCTCGTTCCTCTGGTATGCCACTGCCAAACAGGACACAAAGAACAACTATGACCAAACGTTGAGAAGAAATTCAAGTAGAAGAAACCGTTTGCTATACAAACTTGTAGATCGTGTTTAGTGTATGAAAACCAAGACAAAGGAACAGCCGAAGGATTGGCTTAACACATCTTTATTGCATGAGTGGTCAGAGGGAACATGAGGTAATGGCGGATGAGCAGCTCAATATATACGGTGGTTATACATTTGAATGTGGCTCCACGACAGCCCATTGGCTACCGTTGGCGTGACGTCATTCTTGGTCACACCCTTCTTGTCCAGGTGAGGTAGTGGCGGGAATCTTCCCGCGCTGTCGTTCTTTGGTAATTTATGACCTGAGAGCTGGGCGCTAGCTATTGCCACCAGGTGGTCATTAGCTCGCGTCCTGATTGGAGCGGGTTACATTGATGTATGGTTTAAAGGCACAGTATGGAAAAACACAATGCATAGTATTGAAACACAACATTCCTCCCCCCTAGGATGAAACGAAGTCTCTCATCCAAGATGGTTTATTGCAAACACGCTTTGGGCGTGTTGTGGGCTGGCTTGTCCCGGCTCCTTGTCCTGCAATGGGAGAGGGAGACTCGTTAGTGACTCGCCGCGGCTCAGCGGCTGTTGGGGAAGGGGCAGAAAAACCGGGGGCACTGGGGACTAACGAAAAACCCCGCTTCTCGCTTGGAAGGGTGGGGGACCACTCCTGAAAACCCCCCCGGTTTTGTAACTGAAAATCAGAATTATCCCCTGGGGTTACATTAGAAAGATTCCACAGGATATCTATGGGGACCGCTTCGGGCTCCTTTCCCTCCCCCCTAGGTGGGGACCACCGATCCCCCTCTCCTCCCCCTTGGGCTGAACGGGTGGGGGAGAACCCTAACGTTGAAGTCACTGCTGCGCCATCCGCGGGACGGCCGTCTGGGACCCGGCGCCGGAGCTGGTCCGCGTGTCGCCGCCAGAGTAGACCCGTACTTGTCTCCACACAATATGACACGGGACCCGTCTGCCCAACGATGACGCCCGGGACCCAGGCTGGCCCCGCGCTAGCGTAGTTCCTGCAATGTACCGGGGCACCCACTGCGAAACTCTTCGTGGCCGCTAGCCCCATGTTCCTCCCCGTGTCCTCCACCCTCGTCGGATCCAGCCTGGTCAGGATCGTTGTCAGCTTCCTACGCATTAAGAGCTCTGCGGGCGAGTACCCTGAAGCTAGGGGGGTCACCCTGTATCCTAGCAGGAACTGACACACTTGAAGGTTGAGATCCCCCGGACCCATGCGCCTCAGCGCGTCCTTAGTGGTGCGCACGAGGCGCTCTACCTGGCCGTTTGTTGCCGGGTGGAAGGGGGCGGAGGTGATGTGCCGAATGGCGTTGATCTCCGTGAACGCCCTGAACTCAGCGGACGTGAAGCAACTTGCGTTATCGCTAATTAGGGTGTCGGGTATACCGAACGTGCTAAAGACCCTCCGCAGATGCTTCACCATCGTTGCTGACGAGGTGCTTGTAACTGGGATTACCTCCAACCACTTGGAGTAAGCATCCACCACGAGGAGAAAAAGCGTCCCTCTAAATGGCCCCGCAAAATCAACGTGCACCCGCGACCATGGCCCCTTTGCCGCGTCCCATTCCCTGTGCGGCAGACGCGTCTCTTCGGGCCGGGAGCATTGGCATTTCTCGCAAGTGCCCACCATGTGCTCGATGTCGGCATCTAATTGGGGCCACCAAAAATAGCTCCTTGCCAGAGCCTTGGAGCGAACAATCCCAGGGTGGCTGACGTGCAGCAGTTTGAGTACCCTAGACCTCAGGGAATCGGGGACCACCACCCGCTGGCCCCACAGAAGACACCCCCTCTCTAGGGACAACTCTAGCCTCTTCCTGAAGAACGGGGCGAACTCGGCCGCCGGGGAGGACGCAGGCCACCCTTTCTGCACCAAGGAGCTGACGCGAGCAAGTGTCTTGTCCTTGCCGGTCGCCTTAGCGATATCAGCGGGCACAATGGGGGGGCGAATCTAGGACTTCGATCAGGAGCACTGGGCGGTCTCGCTCTTCGTCGGCCACGACGCTGTTAACATTGGGAAGAGGAGATCTCGACAGGGCGTCTGCATGGCTTATTTCTCTACCCGGGCGGTAGACCAGCGCGTGCTGATACGCGTTTAAGAAAATGGCCCACCGTAGCATCCTAGGGGACAGGATCTGAGGAGTGGGCTTGTCAGCAGTAAAGTTGCCCAACAGGGGCTTGTGATCGGTCACAATGGTGAAAGGGTGGCCATAGAGGAAATCGTGGAACTTTTTCGTCCCCGCGATTATGGCGAGCGCCTCCCTGTCTGTTTGGGCGTAATTCCGCTCTGCCTGGGACAGGGATCTAGAGTAGAATGCTACTGGAGCTTCTCTCCCGTTTTCCAGCACGTGGCACAGCACCGCCCCCACCCCCACTGGGGACGCATCACATATCAGAACCACCGGTCTCTTGGGGTCAAAATGGGTTAGAATAGCGTCAGACGCTAGGAGTTGCTTCAGTTCAACGAATGCCCTCTCTTGGTTCTCGCCCCACTTCCACGCCTCGTCTTTCTTAAGTAGCTTGTGCAGTGGCTCTGCCACTGATGCCTTCCGCGGCAGGAAGGAGTGGTAAAAGTTTAAGAGCCCTAGGAACGACTGCAATTCAGGCTTAGAGGTGGGGCGAGGGGCATTTCGAATGGCGGCTACCTTTGATTTGGAGGGTTTGATTCCCTCGGGGGTTACCCAGAAACCTAAGAACTCAACCTCTTTGGCGAAGAAAACGCATTTGTCTCGCCGCAACCTCAACCCCGCCTTTTCGAACACCGCCAGCACTTTGTCCAGCCTCTCAGCCAGCTCCTCCTCGCTTCCCCCCGTTATCAACATGTCATCAAAGTATGGCAAGACCCCCTCCAGACCCTTTAAGAGGCGTTCCACGAGCGACTGGAAAATACCCGGCGCCGAGTTCACGCCGAACTGTAGGCGCATCACCTGGAACGCCCCCTTATGAGTGACTATCGTTTGCGCAGCAGCCGCAGCTGGGGTTACAGAGAGCTGCTGATAGGCTTGCGCAAGGTCAAGTTTGGCGAAACACTTTCCCCCGTGTAACCTGGCCAACAGATGGCTGACTACCGGCACCGGATACGCATTTGGGCGGATCGCCTTATTGATGGTGCACTTATAATCAGCGCAAATGCGAACCTCCCCGTTGGCCTTCAGTGCAGTTACAATCGGAGTTTCCCACTCCGCGGAATCAACAGGAACAAGAATCCCCTGGCCCACCAATTTGTCCAGTTCCACCTCTATCTTGTCTTTTAGTGCGAAAGGCACTCTGCGTGGCTTGAGTCTGATAGGGCGGACCTCCGGGTCCAGGTCGAACGCTACTGGGGGTCCCTTGAACTTTCCAAGTCCTTTCTTGAAAACTTCGGGGTGCGCGTCACACACCTCCTGTATTGGGTCAGTCCCGACGGCATGCACCCCCCCAATGAACAAACCCAGGGGCTTAAACCATTGAGTCCCGAGGAGGCTGCAACTTCCCCCTTTAAGAACAACCAGGGGCAGTTCCGCGGCGTGTTGCTTGTATTGGACCTTGAAACTTCCAACCCCCAAAACTGGAATGCTATTTCCCTGCATGTCCCGCAGCGTGGACCTCAACGCTTTGAGCTTAGGGCGCACGTGGGGAGAAATTCCCAAAAACTCCCGCTGGGACATAATTGAGTATGAAGAACCCGAGTCTATCTCCATCCTAACAGGGGCCCCTTGCACCAGTACCTCAACAAAATAACGTGGGTGTCCCAAGGACACGCTGTACACGGGGGTCTCGTCGCCGCTGTCGTCGGAGATGCGGCCCACGCCGTCCTGCTTCCTCGCGGGCCGGGCGCCCTCCTTGGTCTTCGGCGGCCGGTCCGATGGGTTTTTCTGGTCTCTACGCCGTTGTCTGCAGACCTTGGCGATGTGACCCCGGCGTCCGCAGTTGTGGCACTCGGCCTTCCGGAACGGGCACTTGATGCGGTCATGGGTTGCTCCACAGGCGTCGCAGCGTCGGCCGTCCTTCCGCACCTTCCGGACGTCCTCATCATCGCTACTCTCCGTGGAAGACTTCGGCGTGCGCCTGGCTGCCTGCACCGAGGCCGCGGCCTTGTCGGGCTGCGGGGGTCTCTCTCTGAACCCCTTAACTCCGGCCCTCGTGGCCTCCGCAGGCTGGGCCGCCTTCACAACCTCGCGTAGCGTCGGCGGCGGCTCCTGGTTCATCAGTTTCCGTTGAACCTCTTCATCCCACAGGCCGCACAGCAAACGGTCCCTGAGGGTGATTTCGAGGTTTTCCCACTTGCATGGGCTGGAGGCCAATCTTAGGGCCGCTGCAAAGGCGGCGATGGATTCACCGGGTGCTTGAACTCTCTTCCAGAATGCGTCTCGAGCCGAAAACATCGAGACCGTGGGCTGGAAATGGTCTCGCATCACCTTAAGAAGCTGTTTGGCCGTCAGTTCGCTCACTTTCTTCGGTGATACCAGGTCCACCAAAACTCGCTTGGCGGCGTTCCCCAGCATCCGAGTGAGGATGGCTCTCTTCTTCCCCTCATCTGTAATGTCGGACACCACCAGCGTATCCTGGAAGTCCATTTCAAAGAGCTCCCAGTCTTCCGGCTTGTTGATATCGAAACCGGCATGTGTCTTGGTCTCGTGGGAAGCCATATCCCACCTTCGTCGCCAGTTTAGTGTATGAAAACCAAGACAAAGGAACAGCCGAAGGATTGGCTTAACACATCTTTATTGCATGAGTGGTCAGAGGGAACATGAGGTAATGGCGGATGAGCAGCTCAATATATACGGTGGTTATACATTTGAATGTGGCTCCACGACAGCCCATTGGCTACCGTTGGCGTGACGTCATTCTTGGTCACGCCCTTCTTGTCCAGGTGAGGTAGTGGCGGGAATCTTCCCGCGCTGTCATTCTTTGGTAATTTATGACCTGAGAGCTGGGCGCTAGCTATTGCCACCAGGTGGTCATTAGCTCGCGTCCTGATTGGAGCGGGTTACATTGATGTATGGTTTAAAGGCACAGTATGGAAAAACACAATGCATAGTATTGAAACACAACATCGTGTTTAATGAAATATTTGTATAAGTCTTTAAAGTTCCAACATGGGTATTTAAATTGAATAAAGAAACAAAAATCCGTAGGTCTTATATTTGCCTTGTTTTCACAACGTGATAAAGTAATTCATAAAGTTATGACGCTGTCCTGAAACCTTTCTAGTAACAGGTTTTCCTTCCTTAGGAGACAATCATAACATTTCTATAAGGTAATGTAAAAGATAAAACAAAATGTAATACATACACTCATAATTATACAGCGAATCCAAACATGATTTAAAGAAGGGGTAACCTAAAACAATTTTCCTTAAATGTACCACTTATCATTTATACACATACTTAAATTGATTCTTACAGAAAATTTATCTATATATAAAGATGTTAGAAAATGTTACCAATGAAGCCACATCCGAAAGAATAGATTTAAAACGCACATGTGAAAAACCACCTTTTTAAACGTGTCTGCCTTACGATGTAAAAGTACAGGTTGGTGTGAACCTCTTAATATACTAAAAAGGAATTTGGAGGTCTCCCATGTGTGTTAAATTAATTATTGCTCACATCCTAATGCTAGAAGCACAAGAAAAGAAACTGGGTCATGAAAATTGAGTCAAGTCTTCAAGATAAAGGAACAAGGAGGGAGAGGATGTACTAAAATAAATCATATTTTCAGAAGTTGACGGAAGAGAGAGTTTGATGTTCTGGTAGAAATGTGAAGCAGCCAGCATAACAGGGCCAAACTCAACTTTAATAGGCAGTCAGAACATGGAGAGCAATGGCGCAGCACTGCTAAATATATACAATCGGGAATGGATACATTTGGGCAGGAAACAACTGGATTGGATGGGAGAGGAGTGGGGTGACTGGGAGGTCATCGGACCAGAGTGAAGACTTTACATGACTCCATAGTTAAGGCAGGAACGCAAGGCCCGCGATACTTCAAGACCAAGAAGAAGAAGACAAAATGGAGGATCATACCTATCCTAATAATATTACACAACGTTACAGCAATACACGCACGCACGCACGCACGCACGCACACACACACACACACAAGGTCAAATTCTTTAGCCCATTGGGAGTCAAGGTGTTTAACTTGTGGGTATATTCTGTTGTATTACTCACTTCCTAATGCTAGAAGCACAAGAAAAGAGACTGGGTCATGAAAACTGAGTCAAGTCTTCAAGTTAAAGGAACAAGGAGGGAGAGTATGTACTAAAAATCACTCAATCTTATTCTCAGATGTTGACACAAGAGAGTTACTCCCTTATTCGAGCCAAGTGTAATGAAGCTGTTTATAGAAAGCTTTGTTGTTGTTCGCACAGTCGGTTCCGACCCTTTGCGACCCCATGGACCATTTTCCTCCAGGCACCTCTGTCTTCCACCATTCTCCTCAGCCCACCAAGCTCTGTGCCCATTGTGTCCACAATACCATCTATCCATCTCATCTTTGGATGCCACCTTCTTCTCTTGCCCTCCACCTTTCCCAGCATCAAGGCCTTCTCAAGTGAGTCCTCCCTTCTCATTTGATGTCCAAAGTACTTTAGCTTCATCTTCACTATTTGTCCCTCCAATGAACAGTCAGGGTTGATTTCTTCCAGTATTGACCTATTTGTTCTCTTTGCTGTCCAAAGGACTCTCAGGACTCTCCTCCAACACCACATCTCAAAGGCATCTATTCTTCTGCGCTCAGCCTTCCTAATGGCTCAGCTCTCACAACCATACATTACCACAGGGAATACCATTGCTTTGACTATGCAGACCTTTGTTTGCAGTGAGATGTCTCTACTTTTGACTATATTCCCCAGGTTTCTCATAGCCTGTCTCCCAAAAATTAGTCGGCTTTTTATTTCATGGCTGCAATCTCCATCTGCAGTGATCTTTGATCCTAAGAAAGTAAAATCTGTCACTGCTTCTACTTCTTCCCCACCTATTTTCCAGGGACTGATATGGCCTGTTGCCATTATCTTGGTTTTTTTCATATTGAATCTCAGGCCAGCTTTTGCACTTTCCTCCTTCAATCCAATCAAGAGGTTCTTTAGGTCTTCTTCACTTTCTGCCATCAGGGTGATATCATCTGCATATCTCAAATTGTTGATGTTTCTCCCAGCAATTTTGATCCCATATTGTAATTCCTCCATCCCTGCATTGCGCATTATGTGCTCTGTGTATAAGTTGAATAAGCAGGGTGACAAAATGCAGCCTTGTCTTACTCCTTTTACTATTCCAAACCACTCCGTCATTCCATACTCTGTCGTAACTGTTGCTTCTTGACTCATGTACAGATTTCTCATGAGGCATATAAGGTGTTCTGGTATTCCCATCTCTTTAATTACTTGCCACATTTTGTTATGATCCACACAATCAAAGGCCTTGGTGTAGTCAATGAAGCAGAAGTAGACTTGTTTCTCATATTCCTTTGTTTTCTCCATGATCCAACGTATGTTGGCAATGTGGTCGCTGGTCCCCCTACCTCTTCTGAAACCAGCCTGCACCTCTGGTAGTTCTGTCTCTACATGCTGCTGCAGTCTACCCTGTATTATCTTGAGCATCACTTTGCTAGTTCGTGGGATGAGCACAATTGTTCAATAATTTGAAATTCTTTGGTATTGCCCTTTTTTGGGATTGGGACATATACCAATCTTTTCCAATCCTGTGGCCACTGTTTCATTTTTTAAAATCTGCTGGCATATAGCATGCAATAGCTTGATTCCATCATCTTTTAGGGCTTTGAAGAATTCAACTGGGATACCATCATCTCCACTGGCTTTGTTATTTGCCATGCTTTTTAGGGCCTTTCTGACTTCACTCTCTAGGATGTCTGGTTCAAGTTCAATTCCCCCCTCATTGTTATTATCCAGGGTGTTTAGGTCTTTTTTGTAGAGTTCCTCTGTGTACTCTTTCCATCTTTTCTTTATCTCTTCTGCATCCGCTAACTCCTTGCCATCTTTATCTTTTATCGTGGTCATTTTTGCTTTGAACATTCCCTTGACTTCCTCAATTTTTTAAAAGAGATCTCTAGTCTTGTGTTATTTTCCTCTATTTCTTTGCACTGTTCATTTAGGTAGGTTTCCTTATCTCTCCTTGCTTTTCTTTGAAATTCTTTATTTAAGTGGTTGTATTTCTTCCTTTCTCCTTTGCCTTTTGCATTCCTTCTTTCCTCTGCTATTTTAAGAGCCTCCTCTGACAACCACTTTGCTTTTTTGCGTTTCTTTTCTTTCAGTATGGTTTTCCTTGCTGCCTCTTGCATAATGTCTCACATCTCTGTCCATAATTCTTCTGGTACTCTGTCTATCTGGTCCAAACCATTGAATCTGTTCCTCACCTCCACCGTGTATTCCTTGGGTATGTTGTTTAGATCATATCTATCCTGCCTATTTGTTTTCCCTATTTTCTTCAGTCTGAGCCTGAATTTTGCAATCAGTAGATTGTGATCTGAGCCACAGTCTGCTCCAGGTCTTGTTTTTGCTGACTGTATGGAGGTTCTCCATCTTTGGCTGCAGAGTATGTAATCAATTTGGTTTCGATGTTGGCCATCTGGTGATGTCCATGTGTAGAGTCTCCTCTTGTGTTGCTGGAAAAGGGTGTTTGCTATGACTAGTGTGTTATCTTGGCAGAACTCTATCAGTCTTTGCCCTGCTTCATTTTGTGTTCCAACACCAAACTTGCCTGTTATTCCATCCACTTTTTGATTTCCTACTTTTGCATTCCAGGCTCCAAGGATAGTGTGGACGTCATTTCTTGGTGTCTGTTCTATGAGATGTTGTAGGTCATCATAGAACTGGTCTACTGTGGCTTCATCTGCTCTAGTGGTTGGTGCGTATATTTGGATTACAGTGATATTAAATGGTTTGCCTTGTATTCTGACTGACATCATTCTATCATTTTTGAGATTGTATCCCATTACTGCTTTTCTCACTCTTTTATTTACAATTATGGCCACTCCATTTTTTCTGAGGTTTTCTTGTCCACAGTAGTAGATATGATGGTTTCCAGAGCTGAATTCGCCCATCCCTGTCCATTTTAGCTCGCTAATTCCCAAGATGTCAATGCTTATTCTTTCCATTTCCTTTTTTACCACTTCCAGCTTTCCTTGGTTCATAGATCTTACATTCCATGTCCCTATGCAATATTGTTCCTTACAACACTGTATTTCTCCTCCTCCTCTCCTGCCCATCCCTTTCTTTCCATCTAATGTGCTGAGCATCCTGTTCCCTCTGATTTGTCCCTTTGTTTTGCCTTTACTTTGGTCCATAGGGTTCTCTTGGCACACTTCCTGGTGTGCTTTGCCTGTTTCTATGCCATTTTCCTCCCATCATACATATTATCACAGTTTAAAACAATGTAACATCATTCATATTATCACAGTTTAGTACATAATATCAGTTTAGAACACAGTATCAGTTTAAAAAATTGAGTTAATTTTCTGCTGTTAACTATTTCAAGTCACTATGTAAGTCACTATGTAAATCAGTTTCTTATAAAGTCTCTATATGAGAAAGTTTCTCCTGTCTAATTCTTGGTTTAGCCCATTGGGAAAACAAGGCAAATATAAATACCCATGTTGGAACTTTAAAGACTTATATAAATATTTCATTAAACACGATTCTGCAAGTTTGTATAGCAAACGGTTTCTTCTACTTGAACTGCCAAACAGGAGGCACTGCGGGATACACCAGGCTGGGAAGGAGAATCCCTTTCCTCTGGGTTGCCTGTTGCAATTGACAAGAAATGTTAGTACATGTCAATGGCTTATTCAAAATGAATGAGTTTTGTGTTAGTAGAAAAGTAGCTGTGGTGTGACAATCATTATTTTATTATTAGCTTTTGAAGCATTCTATTATTTTTCCACTCTTCTTTGTGTTCCTCCTGGACCTTGCTGATCAATTATCTGGGGTACATAATTTGCTTTGAGAAACTTGGGCATATGATTGGTTTCAGAATTAGTCTCTGTTTTTTAAAATACCAAGTCATCTCCATGTATAATGAACAATTTCAATTTTTGGGTCTGTGCATCATGTTGTCTGAGTCACATATAAAATTAACCACAAGGGAAATTACTCATTTGTCATTTATGGAAAGTCATCTCACCATTTTAGAAAAGATTTTGTTCTTTTTATTTATTAGTATAATGCAACATGGTCATCCACTTCCACATGGAATTGTTCCTTCCTACATTTCACAGTTAATTCCATGAATACAGACTGAATTGAATCATTGAGGAGGAATCATAGGACTGTGAGTGAATCATTGAGAAAGAGATTTATTCTTATAAATGAAAAATTGAAGTAACCTCAGTATAAAAGCTTGTGACTCTTACTCTTCTAATATCTTTGCATCTATAATACATTCTCTGAATACAACCCATTGCAGGCGCACCCCCCAATAAAGGACTCAGACACTGATGAAAGTGGATAACGGCATTGGGCCACATTTATTGATTCATGCCCTAGTCTGAATTATAAATTTCTATTGGTATTCAACCAATTATAATTCTTAAGGCAAGCAGGCCGAAGTAACACTGGTAAGGTACCACCCAAAATTGCTAACGGCAATTGGTTACAATGTATCCATTTGTATCAATTTGTTTGTTGACAACAAACAAATTGTTGACCGTAGTCAATACCTAACTATTGACCCCACCCTCTGACGCGTATCCGTAAAATAACGGGGTGATGCATGCTGTATAGCTCTTGCCATCACCCCATCGCCTGGTTTGTCGTTGACCGGACAACGTTTAATCAACTTGTGCCTGTCTAGTGTTGTCCAGTCAATTGCGAACCTGCCGGATACCTGTGGGTCATAAATGTTTACCTTACCAGTGCTACCCGCCACACGGAGAGGCTAATAAAGGCTCGACGCCCCCCCAGACCGTCAGCTCGGTCAACAGGCCTGCTCGCCAATCTCGTAACCGGAGGTCCATACCTCCCTGCGACAGATGGACCCCATCCCCTGAGTAAAGCTCATAATTTTGTAGGCTGATTGCGGGGTGCCTAATGATGCACCGCCAACCCTCGTCGAGAAGGAACCGGGCAATAGCCCTGCTCAACGAGCGACGAGCTCGATCAAGGGCCTGGAGGTCGAACCCTCCCCTGTAAGCATGCCGCGGTACCATGTCTGACCAAATGAGGGTTGTGGCAGGCCACACATAATGTAAGTAAGCCAGATCACCGCAAATCGCATGCTTCAGCGATAGTCCAGTGACCTGTCCCAAATCATTGCCCCCAAGGTGTATGATAAGAATATCTGGCGGGTCAGCATTCCTGCTGTATAAAAGGAATGGCAACAGTTCCCGCCATAACATCCCGCGCTTACCACACCACCTGAGACTTGCGGATGCACCCAGTCCCAGTCGGGGTCCACTCTGTCGCCGCAGCGTACGACGCTGCCCTATGCACGTAGCTGTGGCCCACCAGCCATACTGTCACCGGTGTAATACGACACCCAGGGTCTGTCAAGGAAAAAAAAAGGGGGGGAAGAAACAGTGCAGTGACTAAACTGGTACTCACGGTTGAAGAGGGCGAACACAAAACTGAAAATATTGTGTTCTCCTTCGTATAGTTTGTGAATCCCCACTCATGGGTTATGCGCCTGCGCAGAACGGAGATCGGAGGCTTGAAAAGCTATTGGTCTAAAGTTTTGGCGGTAAGACCGCCCACCGTACCGCCCACCCTCAGGCGCCCGCGCGCCATTTTACCTCAGTTCTCTTCTTTCCGCCGTAGCAGCAGGACGATCGTCGAGAGCTTCTCAATTTTTATCGCCCTTCTGAGGGAAAGCTTTAGCTAATTTCAACAATTTTTGCCGGCAATCTTGTCCCACGGGCAGGATTGCCACCCCGGCGCTGTTTCTGCTTTCGAGTGGATCCAGTAGCCAATTTTTTCGCATCGATCACCGTCTCCCCCCTCAAGGGGGTGGCGGCTGGTCCGCCCTTCGGGGTACTTGCTTCCAGAAACTTCCACCGGAAGAATTTTTCCGCGGTTGATGGCTGCAGGGTTTAAACAGTGCACGGCTTGCCTTAAGAAGTTCCCGGCTTCCGACGGCCACAGCCTGTGCCTCTTTTGTTTGGGAGAGTCGCACCAGAGCCAGTCCTGCCCGCATTGCAAAAAGTTTACGCGCCTCGCGGTGCAGAACCGAAGCAATCGCCTCAAGGCTCACCTGATGGAGCTCGCTCTGGCTCCCACCGCGTCCGCTTCCACATCCGCCGCTGCCTCCCAGCCTCCGCCGGCTTCTTCCTCCGTGCTTCCGATTAGGAAGAAGAAAAAGAAGGACAGGAACGGTGAGAAGAAGCGCAAGCGCAGGTCGGAGAAGAGACGGTCGCTTCCTCCAACCCCGCGCACACCCGCCTCTCCCGGGCCTTCGCCGCCGTTCTCGACTGCCCGATGTCCTTCTCCGGGATCCTCCATCTGGGAAGGACGGTCGTCCTCCGGGTCACCTGATAAAGGACGCAGGGCTGGGGCTCCAGCTCGCCCACTTCAGGTGCTCCCCTCGCCTCCTCGAGGAAGAAACCGCTCGCCGAGGCAGGCCTCCGTCTCTCCAAGGCCCAGGACGCCGACAGACGACGCGGTCGTCACCGTTCCAACGACCGTTTCGCCGACGCCGACGCCGGCCACCGTTTCGACGCCCACCGTTTCGTGGGCCACTATCCCGCCGGCCACCGGGGCTCTACCATCAGCGGACTCGGACGCATCCCAGATGGCTCTCGTTTGAGAAATGTTCCAGGTCATGGCGTCGTTTGCGACCAAGTTCCAGACCTCCATGCCTGCAGCCTCTGCGGCTCCGGTTGCGACCACCGCAAGCCCCGGGCACCCCGGCCCTGCCGTGGCCCCACCGACCTCCCGTGGGTCGAGTGTCCGCTCCGCCGGCCCACCCAACCCGTCATGGTGTGGTCCGGACGTTGATGCGGTGGACTCCCATCCCGTTGGCCCGCCCAGGCCGTACTGGCGCGGTCCCGACGTGGATGAAAGAGTTCCTCCCTCGTCCTCCGATGAGTCCAGCTCGTCGTCGGAGGAGGACGAGGGAGACGTCGACGCCGAGCGCACGCCGGAGCAGGCTATCGGATCGGTGGACCCACCGCGTGGTGAGGACCAACGCTCGCTGACTGCCATGCTCACGAGGCTGGGCACTGCACTCAACCTTAAAGTCGATCAACCGCCGCTGGAGGGTGAGGATCAGATGACCGCGAAGCTCGACAGACGTGCTGTACGGCCGGTCCACATAACCATGCTCCCCTCCATGATGACTTCGGCGAGGGCGACATGGAAAAAACCATTGGCAGCTCACTCCGTTTCGTCCAGGCTCGACAGCATGTACCGAGTCCTGGACGAGAACGTCGAGTTCCTGCAGGCTCACCCCCTGCCGAATTCCCTGGTGGTCAAGGCCTTCCAGCATAGGACGGCCACCAGCGGGTTCCCGGTCCCATCGACGCCGGAGGGAAAGAAACTGGACGCGGTGGGACGTAAGTTCTACGCCACCGGCTCCCTATTCTTCCGTGCCGCCAACTACTCGGCCGCCATGGGCCTGTATCAATCGCACCTCTGGGAGCAGGTGAAGGTTGAGACGGCGAAACTGCCCGCCGACGCCCAAAAGCGGATCGACGCGCTGGCCACCGAGGGGGACTTCGTCGCCGAGCAGCTGATGCGCACTGCCCGGCATATCAACGACTATGCGGCAAAGGACATGGCCTCCGCAATCTACCTCCGTCGCCATGCTTGGCTCAGGGACACCTCCCTCGATGATGCTATGAAAAAGCTCATCGAGGAGTTTCCCTTCGACGGTCAGGGCCTCTTCGGTCAGGATACCGATAAGGTCCTGAATGAGATGCGCCAGACCAATTCCACGGCCAAGTTCCTGGGGCTCACCACGCCGGCTCCGCCCGCCAGGCCGAGGTTCCAGCCATTCACACGGCGATTCCAGGGCAACCCGCAACAGCAAGGACCGACGGAGCAGCCTAGATCCAGCTCCTACAAGCAGCGGCGTCAGCACAAACCCCGCTACCGACCCTACGGACAGGACAAGCGTTCGGGCGCGAGATCCAAGCCCCGCGTTTGAAGCTGCGACGGCCGAGTCTCTCTCGCTCCACATCCCGTACGTCCCCCTCCGGAACTTCCTCCAGGCATGGTCGGGCATCACGGACGACCAGTGGGTCTTAAAGATCTTGTCCTCTGGCTACGCCATCGAGTTCGTGCGGGTGCCTCGGGTAGGAAGACATCGTCTCACCACCTCGTCCCCCCATTTGGAGGAAGAAATATCAACCCTTCTCTCCAAGGGAGCCATCGAGCGGGTAACACCGTCCGACTGGGACAACGGCTTTTACTCGAGGTACTTCGTGGTCCAGAAGAAGGACGGAGGCCTTCGCCCGATCCTGGACCTGCGCCGCCTGAACAAACACATCCACACCAGGAAGTTCCGGATGGTGACCCTGCAGACCGTCCTCCCCCTCATCATCAAAGGGGACTGGTTCACAGTCATAGACCTCAAGGATGCTTACTTCCACGTTTCCATCCTCGAGGAACACAGACGGTTTCTCCGCTTCCGCATCGACAATTCCGTGTACCAGTACCAATGCCTACCGTTCGGGCTGGCCACGGCACCGCGGGTCTTCACCAAATGCATGGCTCCGGTGGCTGCATTCCTCCGCCAACGGAGCATCAGAGTTTTCCCGTACATCGACGACTGGTTGATCGTCTCCCCCACCAAATCGTCGGCCGTTCGGGACACACAATACACGGTCCACCTCATGGAGAGTCTCGGCCTCAGGATCAACTTCACCAAATCGAAGTTGACTCCCTCTCAACGCGTCGAGTACATCGGAGCGGTACTCGACTCGCTTGCTATGAGAGCCTACGCCCCCCAGAAACGCTTACAGGACATTGCGCAGGGGGTGAGCGAACTGCGCACCAAACCGTGCATCCGGGCGAAGAAGGCTCAGAGACTTCTAGGCCTGATGGCCTCAACGACAGCAGTGATTCCCCACGCCAAGTTGAAATTCAGGTCCCTGCAGTCGTGGCTCCTTCACGAGTTCGACGGACTTCGGGAGAGCCAGTCCAAACGGTTGACCCCGTCTCCGGAACTGAGGGACCAACTGCTGTGGTGGTCTACACCACTCAACGTGGCCACGGGGAAGAGCTTCTACCCCCCGCAACCCTCGTTGCAGATACTGACCGACGCAAGCAACCTCGGCTGGGGCGCTGCTTGCGGGACGCTCACGGTCAACGACACCTGGACACCGCACGAAACGGTGCACCACATAAATTACTTGGAGCTGCTGGCCATTTGGAAGGCCCTGCGTTCCTTCGAGACTCTGCTCACCGGCAAGGCGGTTCAAGTGGCCTCGGACAATACCATGGCGGTGGCGTACCTCAACAAGCAGGGAGGAACACGGTCCACCACCCTCCTGTACCTTGCAGTGCAGTTATGGGAATGGTGCCTGGAGAGGCACATTTTCCCAATTGGAGTGCACATTCAGGGCACACTGAATGTTTTGGCAGACCACCTGAGCCGCCTCACCTCGACGACCCACAAATGGGAGCTGGACGACGGGGTGTTCCAGTCGCTTTGCGAGGCCTGGGGAACGCCGAGCATCGACCTCTTTGCATCGGAGTCCAACAGGAAGCTCAGCAGGTACTGCTCCAGAGCAGGCATCGGACTGAACTCCGAAGGCGATGCCTTCATGAAACGGTGGGATCAGGACTATCTCTATGCCTTTCCTCCGTTTCCTCTGGTCCAGAAAGTACTCACCAGGATGTACCAACACAGAACCAATGCAATTCTGGTGGCGCCGGCATGGCCGCGCCAACCCTGGTTTCCGCTACTGTTGCGCATGTCGTCACAGTATCGCACACTGCCGGAGTCACCGACGCTTCTCCAAATGGAGCACGGCCAGCTGCACCATTCGGACCTGCCCAGCCTCCACCTCACCGCGTGGAGGATAACCCCAGACTGTCCAGGATCCTTGAGCTAGCGCGGCGCCCTTCCACAAGGAGGTCCTACGCTTCCAAATACAGGCGTTTTTGTGCTTTCCTGGCTTCCCAGCACATGGCCCCCCTGCAGGCGGGACTGCAGGACGTTTTAACCTACCTCCTCCATTTGGCGGAGTCTGGCCTTAGCATCACCTCCATCCGAGTGCACCTCGCAGCAGTGGTGGCGCACTCCCCGGCTGGTTCGCCCGCTGCTGGGGCTTTCCGTGACCAAACGGTGAAGCATTTTCTCAAGGGACTACGGAACGCTTTCCCTCCGGTCAGGACTCCTACGGCTCAATGGTCACTGTCTACCGTGCTCAACGCGCTCACCAGGACCCCTTTCGAGCCCATGGCCACCAGCGATGTTCGCCTCCTCACATGGAAGACGGCTTTTCTTGTGGCTATCACGTCAGCACGACGAGCTGGAGAACTGGTTGCCCTGAGAGCAGACGCACCATTTCTCCAATTCTTCAACGACCGCGTCGTCCTCCAAGCGGACATCACCTTCCTGCCCAAGGTGGTCTCCAAGTTTCACATGGCACAGACTATCTCCTTGCCAGCTTTCTTCCAGAACCCCTCTAACGCCCAAGAAAGGACTTGGCACACGCTGGATGTGAAACGAGCCTTATTGTTTTACACCAGCAGGACAAGAGAGTTCAGGAAGTCACAACGCCTCTTTGTGGCGTATGGGGGAAAGTCCAAGGGTGAACCCATTTCTGCTCAAAGGTTCTCCAAATGGATCACTTCTACCATCTACCTGGCCTACGAGTCAGCGTCACTGCTACCTCCACCGCATGTCAGGGCGCATTCCACCAGGGCGGTGGCCACATCCACTGCCTTCCTGGAGGGCACACCGCTTGAGGACATTTGTAAGGCTGCCACATGGTCCAGACCTTCTACATTTGTCCAGCACTACAGGGTGGACACCAGAGCCACTGCGGACGCCAGGCTTGGCCGTGTCGTCCTCACCAGAGGGCTCCGGACTCATCGCCCCTGACGGGTCAACCTACCGCATCTTCATCGCATCGTGGGATCATCTCATCCGACTGCCCACCGACCAAGTGAGTGTGAGCTTGCTAATCTCCCATGAGTGGGGATTCACAAACTATACGAAGGAGAAAGTTCGGTTTCACTTACCAGTGATAACTTTCGTTCTTCGAGTATATAGTTTGTGAATACACACTACCCACCCTGCCTCCCCTCTTGAGCTGCACGGATGAGATCAATTGGTTTATCCTGTGCTTGGCTTAAGTATGGAACTGAGGTAAAATGGCGCGCGGGCGCCTCAGGGTGGGCGGTACGGTGGGCGGTCTTACCGCCAAAACTTTAGACCAATAGCTTTTCAAGCCTCCGATCTCCGTTCTGCGCAGGCGCATAACCCATGAGTGTGTATTCACAAACTATATACTCGAAGAACGAAAGTTATCACTGGTAAGTGAAACCGAACTATCCCCACCTTCCCATGTGGCGTCTTTCCGCCCCGGAGTACCCAAAAGCAGCCGCAGTAGAAGCCGCCCCTATCCTGAAAGAATGGGTGCCGTAACGAGCCCCAGGGAGGCCAACACTGTCTAGTGCTTTACCGGTCACCTTCCAAAATTGAAATTTAGTAAGGGGAGACCCATCTTGGTGACAGAAAAACGGGCCATGGTGCGTGCCACGCAGTGCAAGCAACTCCTGTAGGGCACCAACCGGACCGATGTCTCAAATGTCTTGTAGCAGTATACACGACCGCCTACCGTGCTGAAAAAACCCATGAGGACCGCATCCCCACTCGAGCCCACTCATGTGCCAGAGACATCGTCGCGTTCCAGTGCCCTACGAGACACCTCCGCCTTACACATGTGGTACCAACTCTGGGACCCTCTCAATGATGCGGAGCGCTCCCCAAGGCTACCATAGTAGCCGCGTGGCTAAGAGCCACCTCCTACCTATCTGTACATGGGTATGCCACCTCGTGCGAGGTGGGTCGAAATGCTGGGCAGAAAAGTGACGCGTGCCGGGGCAGCGGGCACGTTCTCGCGTCCACCCGCCCCTGACATGACACATGAACTCATAGTGATACGCCTTACACGTGCAATGTGCCAATGACATGTCCGGTCCCCTTCAGCTCGCCTAACTTCCAGCTATTGGCCAAAGTGGCAAGTGGAATTCCTCCGCTCCTGGATAAAAGCACGGGAACGGGCAATCCGCTGGTGGGGAAAAGGCACAGTAAGGTCATTATTCACACCCAGGACACGTCTGGCCTGGAACAGCACATTTCGGCGTAGGCTTCGCAAACGAATAGACAAACTACAGTCAGGGCCCGGGGATTAGCATTTCAGGGCGTTGACAATGCGCAACACTGCCGCATTGCCACGCAGCAACTGGACCACTGAGTAGGCCCACTCCTTGCACCATAGGCGCAGTGCTCCCCAAAACAGGTGAAAAGCACTATCACTGTGATCACGGGGGCAATCCGGGCACCCACCAGTAGAGTAAACCCCATAAGTGAGAGGCCGGCGGCATCCGACCGCGCCAGATATCCTACGGCGGACCACTAGGTCCGATCCCACCAAGTGACCCCCGAATAAGAAGGGGCATACTATATGTTTGGCAACCAATGCCAAAGGCAGAAATGTGAGGTTAGAAGATGGGCCCTTGGTCTATTCAGGCGCCAAGGGGACACCCAGGTCCCACCTGAGTGTCTGAATTGCGATGAGGAGACGCGTACACGTGTCCAAGCCCCGTTTAACCCCGGACCCAAAAGTTGTCAAGGTAATGGGCTGGAGACCGAGACCCCAACCTGTGAGCAAATGCCCACTGAATGAAAGTCCCACATCGGTCGGGTGCTGAACCTGAATTAACGCATTCAGAAAGGGATTGGCCTTATCTAATTAAAATCCCCCTCAAAACCTAAAAACCTGATAGGTCTAAATAATGGGGTGCACTGGCAAAAAGCTGGAAGCCGAGTGCATATCACACTGTGCCAAAACAGGACCAGAATTGCGTGAGCACGCCACCCATAGTAGCCGAGGCAACTACGAGTACCTGACCGAACAAGGTCATCAGGAAGGTCATCCCCGAATGGAGCACCCACAGGGTAAGCCGAATGGAGGATTATATTACATTCACCCTTTTTCTAGCTCAGTATGAGCTTCATGGGGGATACCTTCAACTAAGGAAAGGTGGTTCCAAGAAGGGCCCCCGCTACTCTCATAGCCCCCAACTTCCATAACTGTGGACAGTGGACCCCCTCCCCATTACCCTGGAAGGGAACCAGATTAGTAACATCCTGGGGCCCCCAGTACCCCGAATGGATACAAAAAACCCAGCAGGTTTCCCGCCCCCTCGCTTCTTGGGAGACAGAGTGACATCCCCCCAGGCTGACTATAATAGGGGCGGGGGGGGGGCCTAACAACAAGAATATGTGGTTCAGAGGGAGCTCTGATCGCCCCTGCGCACAAGTCGGTCACGACCGTGATGCTTAGTACACACATTGTCAGCTGAGCAGGCCGAACACAGTAGGCAGGCCGCAACCCCCCGCCCGACCAGTCTGCTTGGGGCCAGTGTCTGAAAAGCCCGCTGCTCAGCATGACCACCATGGTGCCCATCACCAGGCACCGTTCCGTGGAACTGATGTACACGAGCACCCTTGGTGACAGAACCCGTCCCCCCTCTCTCGGGATATCTATAGCCATCCTCGTCCACATCCCCCACGATGAGCCAACTGTAATGGGCCCATCCGATCAACCAGGATAGTGGGCCCCAAGGTGCTCGGTGGCTAACGACAGTGGGACATCTCTTTGCCTCAACCGTCCCATCCGTCTCTCTCCTGCCAGTGGGCTCGCGGTTCAATAGGGAGAAAATCCACATGTCGCCTTAAGGCCCTTGCCCCTGATGGCCTGCGGCCAATAATCAACCGGGGCCAGTAGTAGCCGATCCTCAGCCAGGCCCTCTACGGGACGTCCTGTGTAACGGGGCCTACGCAGCAGGATCCAGACAGCCCCCACGATGCCCCACACCGTTCAGAGGGCGGACGCCTCAGTGCATGGTGGCTTACTACGGGGGACCACACGCTGTCTCTATCGTCCAGCCCGTACCCCCCATCCCCATTCGGGTCTCAGTTCATAGGGGTAATATATATCCACGTACTCCCCCCCACCAAATCTTTTCCCTCCCGATCTGGAGCAGATGATCACTGGGGGGGGGCATGAATAACCAGTTGACGGCAGTGCCCATGTTGAAGCATGATGTACAGCGGGCATGCACAGCGGGACCCGGACAGCCCCTGTGATGCCACGTGCCACCCCGGGAGCGTAAACCCCCACCCCAAACGTCGTGCCAGAATGCAACCAAGGGGCACTGGTATAGGATGGCGAGGGATGCCCCCCAGCCTCAAATAGGCAAGGCCAAGAGCACTGCCCCCACCGGGAATGGACTGTGATGTGTGTGCATTCACTTGAACGTAATACTCACAAGTTGCACCCCCGTGAGTTGCCCCCACTGGGGGTTCCGGCCCACGGTGGGCGTCGGAGCCCGCGACCGAAATCGAGCTCTGAGGCGACCTCCAATACACTCCCGCCGCAGATCCAGACAAACGGGAAGCCGCGAGACAGCGGCGGGCACAGGCCGGCGTGTCATGAGAAGCACAGCCCAGCCGGCCGCCTTGTGGAGAGTGGCCGCGATCAAAGTGGCCGGCAGACACAAAGGGGCTCCGGCGTTTGGAAAGGGGCCTGCCACGAAAAAACCCCTAGTAGGTGGGCCAGGTGGGCCGGACAGCCCGCTCGGTATAGCGTCAGAGGCCCCCAGTTTGAGAACCTGGGCTAGAATAGGGCCCTGTCCGAAACCCGGCCCCTAACGGGCAAAACGCGCTGTGAGGCAGCGCCAGGCCCCCCTCCCAATTGTTCCAGCCCGTAGCCGGCAGGCGTGTGCCGAATCCTCTGAATGGCCAATCCCTAGGGGTGCCTCTAGCACCACCACGTGGGCCAGTAATGCCTGCCAACCCCCTGCATAAGTGGGGCCAGGTGGGCCGGACGGCCCACCTGGCATGGTCCAGGGTCCCTACTTGAGAGCCAGGCCCTAACACGGCCATGTCCAAACTCCGGCCCATGCAGGGCCGGGGAAGTCCTGCTGTGCAACCGCGCCCGGCCCACCCCCCTGCTCCACACCCGTGGCCAGGGATTGAGGGCCGAGGGCCGAAGCCCCTGCAGGGCCAGTCTGAGGGCGGAGGGCCGTGGGCCACAGCCTGAGCTGCCCTACCCCACCAATCCCGGTGGGAGCCTCCGGTTGGAGGTCCTATCGAGGGGGTGCAGTCGCGGTCCTCCGACCCGACCACTGCCCGCCTAAGCCTTCTTTCAAGAAGGCATAAATGAGAGGCCAAAGACCTACCTCTAAGGCTGCAGCCTAGGTATCAAACTGCTGACCTAATTAATCCCCTCGCAAAGATGCAAAGGAAAAGTGGGGAATCGAACTCCCAACCTTTGTCCCCAAAGACAAATACTTAAAGCACTGAGCTATCCAGCAGCTTGCAGAAAGGGAGCCTCAACAGAGGCTAACAAAGGAGGAAGCGACAGAGCAAATTCCTCTGCCCCGTCGCTGCTAAAGCAAATCCTGCAGCGACTCCTTCTAAGGTCTTGCCTCTAGGAAGGAGAGACGGAGCAATTGGAAAAACTTCTCCTCTCCGTCGCTTCAGAAAATGGCAGCTCGGCTGCCTCGCGGCCACCCCTTTTATAAGGGTGCTGCCCACGCCCCCTAACTACCCGGATGCTCTTCGTCCGGTGGGGGGGCCCCCGCAAAGAGCGCGGTGGCCATTTTGGCGCCGCGCTTGCATTATGTGAGTTACTTGATTTTGAGACATAATAGCACTCCAAACTTCCCCTTGTACATTCTCAGATGTGTTCCTATCTCTCATCCACTGCTATCTTTATAGAGAGAAATCGTGTAACTTCAGTTTAAGATAAGTCATCTTAAAAAGAAGCAGCAATTTAGTATACCAGGCTATGGAACATACTAACATGTTGAACACATAGCCTACACATTATAGTGTAGTTAAACATACCAGCACAGAAAAATGTAGTGGATTATGGCAAAATGTGCTTGTGATGTGCTATGCTGAGGATCTGGACACACTGTGGGACACTCAGACATTTAATCTTACCTACTTAATGCAGAGTGGCAAAATAGTCATTTGGAATGAGTCGAAACCCCAAAATCTGTTTTGTGAACTCAGAGGTCTTAACAGATGACTGGCTATTTGGGAAGTGATCTATCCTATACTGGAATAGCTGAGTAATTAGTAAAATTTCTTAGAACAAAGCTTATGATCCTGCTGGGGAGGGAGAGAGTACAGAAGAAGGGGCATTTTGCAGTGCCATTTTTGATGCTGGACTAGTACGCCAGCTGGGCAGATGAAAAGGAAAGGTGCTATCACCATGGCTGAGAGTTGGTGCCATTTAAAGATTTTGGGCTCCAAGCCTTGGGAGACAAGAATCTGCATCTCAGAAGATAGGAGCTTGGGGAGGCCTATATAAGGCTTGCTCACATGTGGATTTAAGTCTCTTACCTTTCTAGTGCATACCTAAAATAACTTGCAACAAGATTAGATTGGATCATTACTCTGCTTACAGACCAGACACATTTTCCTGACACTTAAGAGGTGTCTGGGAGATATACTAAGAGAAGGTTTATTTCCGCTCAATGACTGTTTTATTGAATATTTAATTTCCCTTTGTCAATGGCACTTTGTATGCATTCCACGAGTGCATGCTTTTAATAGCACATGTTCTGCTCTTCCAACAGTTTTTCTGAGCATTTCAGCACCAAAATCTTCCCTTGTTATTTCTGGCTTGATTTTATTTTGTTGATTTGTTATTTTTTAATAAGATTATTAAATTGCTGAAATGTACTTCCATGATATAAACCAGCAGTTCCCCAGTACTATGAGAAGAGTAGAACCAGTAGTTGATCTGTTGGTATTTAGATTTGTTGTGCAATCTAAGGGACTTCTCTCTTTTTTCTAGAGGATGTCTTTTGTTCCACACTGGACCTAAAATATTTGCACAGCGTGATGATATTACACTCACTAAATAAGGTGTGAGGTTGATGGCAATTGTGAAATTCCTCCATAGAAAAACCTACACCCAAAGGTTACACCGCCTGCTTCCTGGCAGCATTATATATAATACAAAATCTTAGAATCAGTTTTTTTGTGAGATCTCAAAAATTTATACCTATAAAAAGTGGCCTTAACCGTTGGGTTTGTTCAAAGGCTCCCGCACCCGGCCCAACCATCCCCGACCAAGCCCTCCGCACTCACCTTAACCCCCACCTTCCCAATGCTGCGGGGTCCGGTGGTCACCAGTGGGGCAGCCACCCCACGAACACGACCAAAAAAACAACAACTACGAGTCCCAGAGTCCTCTGCACTGTGCAACCCCTCAGCCAATCAGGCTGAGGGATGCGAGTGCAGAGGAGGCTGGGAAAGCGGGTGCGCCGACTTAAAAAAAACAACAACAACAAACCGCCGGGAGGGAAAAACTTTGAAATACCCCGCCAGAGCCAGGAGGTAAGCCCAGTCGGCGGGGGTTAGGGAGGGGGGGGGAGGCACAGCCCCGGTAACCACGCTTATTTAAAATCCACTTTGTGAAACCATTGTTTTTGGTCTTTAACTCAAGAACAGGGGTTCTCAACCTTAATGCACCATGGGCCAGACAACTCCCCCTCAGACCATGCCATGGGCCAGACACAATGACAGCAGGTGCATTTGCACATGTGCAGGTACATCCACTTCTGCTTGTGGGATCGCTGCCGCAGGCAGGATGGAATACCTTCATTGGCCAGGTCCGGCCTGTGGGCCATAGGTTGCAAACCCTTGCTCTAGAAGAACAATTTTATGGATAATCTATGTAACAATATTTCAAATATTTGAAGATGGTACAGCAGAGCTCTCTCACCCCCAGGCTAATCATATCAAATTCTGTTATCTTTTCTTCAGACAACGTGATCTGCAGTCAACTTATCATATTTGATGACCAGTCCTGGACATGGTTTCATTTTGTCAGTATCCTGACATTTTGTCAGTATCCACTGCTGCCGCGCTGCCACCCCCGCCACCAGCGAGAAGGATGAAAGAAGCCCTCAGGCTTGGAAAATGCCACCGCTGCTGTTGCGTTGCTGCACCTACCCACCCCTTCCACTAGTGAGGAGGATAAAAGGAGTCCACAGGCTCGAAAAACGCCATTGCTGCTGCCATGCTGCTGCACCTCCCCACCCCCTCCACCAGCAAGGAGGATGAAAGGAGCCCAGTGTAGTCTCATTGGCTCGGTCAGCGAATCCCTGCCCTCAGTGAGAGTGAGGGAGGGAAGAGACTGGCTCCAGCTGTGGGGCAACTGGTGCGGCTTCCCTGGTCTGGCATTGGCTGCAGGGAAGTCAGAATACCCGGGCTCGTGTTGCTGCGGGTATATGAACTACCACCACCGCCACCTTGTTTGACTCCTTCCCCGGTCCGGCATTGGCCGCGGGGAAGTAGAGCATCTAGGCTGCAATTGATATTGTGAATCAATCAATCAATCAATTCTTTATTGCAGCCAGTGGCCAGTTACAATAAAAGTTTATGTCAAGCAATTGTTAGTGAGATACAGCCCAATCAGCATCTTTGTTAAAATCAGGTCCAATAAAATAATGAGTTAATATCAAAATGTTAAAACACTAACATTATCTAGTTTAAAATATAATTTAAAATATGACCACAAATAAAACAGTTAAAAGTTCTAAGCAAGTATAAGAACAGTTATAAAACAGTAAAGTGACAGTATATATAAATACACTAAAACATGTATACAGCATAATGGGGATAAATAGGAATTACTGGCAAAGAAAAGGAACTTATTTTATTGGTTGCGGCCTACTGCTGCAGCTGATTCACCCATGTACTACGAACCCTGGTAGATCGCCAGGCAAATCTGGCCACTGCTGCTGTCAAATCATTAGATCTGTCAGAAAGCATGTCTCTAAACATGTACATTTCTATGATATGTTGAACTGTAGTGGAATTTTTGTGAAATGCTGAATTGTGCTAGAACTTTTGTATTGAATTCTGTATTTTGTATTGTGCTTCTGTATAATGTTTTTGCTATTTATTGATTTGTGCTTGTTATTTATATTGATTCTGTAAACTGCTTTGAGTCACTTTCGAGCGAGAAAAGTGGTATAGAAATGCTACTATAAAAAAGTAAAAAAAATAAAAATCCTTCTTAAACTGTGAAGCCACCACTGGACAGAGTGTTCCTAGTAAGGAATAAGCAAATTAGAATAAGATGGAACCTTTATTTCTGCTCGTGTGGAAGCTATACTTCTGGAATTAGCCATTTTTTAGTTGCCACTTCACACTGTTGATTCATGTTTGGCAAGTAGTCTTAGAGCGGGGGTAGGCAACCTACAGCCCATGGGCCAGATCCAGCCCACGGGACCAAATAATTCAGCCCCCATCCTCACTCCAGCTGCAGCAGCCGCTGTCACCACTTCCACTGCTGCCAGAATCGGCTGCAGACTCACTAATAGCTGTTATAAATGCATGTATGACAGCTGTAAATGAGTTCGTGCCTTTTGTAAATGCATTTACAATAGCCATAAATGAGTCCACAGTCATTGTAAATGCATGTTTGAGCTGGGAGGGGTTTTTTTTGAGGGGGGGGGTTGGATTGGGGGGCCTGCACCACATTTTACTGCAAAGATAGAGATGTCCACTAATGGAAGCGTTATAGTTTGTGCCAATGTTTTTTTTTTTTTGAAGGGTGTGTGTGAGGATGTCTGGGTGATACAAAATCAGACTTGGAGTCACATATGACCTCCAAAGATCACATACGATCTTTGCCAATTTTTGCTCTACTTCTTCATCTTAGTTAAAGGTAAAGATTTTCCTTGCTCGAAAGCCAGTCGTATTCGACTCTAGGGTGCAGTGCTCATCTCTGTTTCAAAGCCAAAGAGCCAGCGCTGTCTGCTTCTGCAGATGTTTCTGTGGTCATGTGGCAGGCATGACTAGACACCGGAGCATACGGAACGCTGTTTACCTTCCCAACAAAGTGGTCCTTATTTATCTATTTGCAATTTCTTGCTTTCAAACTGCTAGGTTGGTAGGAGCTGGGGCAAAGATGGGAGCTCATTCCATCCTGCAGTACTCGGGAATCGAACTGCTGACCTTCCTCCTCCCAGTCAGCATCTTAGCCACTTGTGCAAAACTAGTGCAAGGAGAGAACCCTGTGATGTTCTACTTGATCAGAAGTCATTTGACCATACACTTTGAGCAAATGGAATTGCGTCAAGCAGTTCTTAATAATCGAGCAGTCATAGACTATCTGTTGCTCTTACATCACCATGGTTGTGAGGAAGTCCAGAACATGTGTTGTTTTAATCTCACAGACAATAGTAAGACTGTTGAACAGTCTGTTAAGGCACTGAAGAACATCACAGATGGCATCAGGCAAGACATCATGCCTTTCTGGTGGGATGCACTGTGGTCATGGCTCCCTTCAGGATCCTGGTTTCGAGTTTTAATACATTGCCTTACAGTAGGAATAACCATGCTTATATTGTTTTGCTGTTGTCTCCACTGTATCCCCTTCTTATGTCTGGGGGCACTTTGAGCGATAAACCATTCATTTAACATGGACCTATTAGTTACATCCGTCATATCAACACCAGTGTTTACTTTGTAACTCTCAATCAGTCTGGCCAAAAATCCCTCAGACGTCTCAGGGATGAGACGTCAACCGGTATGATTGCTGCCGGTTTACTGAAGTTAACAGGGCCCTTAGCGGCCTGTCTGAGACTTTCAATGATCAGTCTTCGGTACTGATCCAACAATGTCTGGTGGTTTGCATTATTAGAATCCCAGCCCAATACTTTTGGTATTGTTGGGGTAGGGTCCCAATATGATCTGGCATTATAAACTTGATCCATGTCTGTGTCTCCAAAGTGACCAGTCAAGTCAAAGGGTATGTCTGACTCCCTTCCAGGACCAGACTCCCAAGAGGGCCCTGGTCCAGACAGCTGCCTTGGATCAGTACATATAGGGATAAGAGAATTGCCTAGAACTGCATGCATGTCCATCATTGAATCATACAAAACTTGCTTTGGTTCACGGCCCTAACCATGTCTTCCCATATATTATTCTGCATTCGGCAAATAAGTGTGCTCTTTTTACTTCTACCACCTTGGGGTAGAGAAACCAGTTTATACTCATTCACCCAACCATTCACCACATCTTTTAGGTCCTTTCCTTTGGCATTATCTAGAGGATTCATGGTCGATGAGTCAGCAGAAACATCTTGACAATTGACAGGTTTTGAAGAAATGATATATAAGATAAGAAGAGGCTTAATGGGGATAAAAGGAATAGTGAGCAAGTTGTATAAAATGATAAATTGTATTGAAGAACCCCAGAATGCCCTTAGAAGAATGTGGGAAATAGATTTAAATACAGTGGTACCTCACACAATGATTTTAATCTGTTCCATGGGGCTCGTTGTTGGTTTTTCCCACCGAAAAATTGTTTTATGATTTTTTCCCTAGGGAAAATTGTTATGCGGGGCACCATTTCCCCCCAAAACCTAATTGTTATATGATTCCATTGCTATACGGGTTGGTGATTGTTGTATGACGTTCCACTGTATAAGCATTTCTGAAGAAAACTGGAAGAAAAAGTGGAAAACAAGAATTATGCAAAGCCTGTCCACGAAGGTTAAAGAACATAATTATAAAATTTTGTGGTGATGGTATATGATCCCAGTTCAACTAAACCAAATAAATAATAGCAACTCAAAAGTATGTTGGAGATGTCAATGGGAAACATTGACGTATAAACATATGTGGTGGGACTGTGAAATTATTTCTGATTTTTGGCACAAAATTGAACAAGAGATAGCCAAAATTCTGGATATTAATTTAAAATTGAATGGGAAAATAGTATTATTGACTGATTTAGAGGATTTGAATTTGGATGAAAATAAACAGGATTTATTGGCTATTTTCTTAACATTAGCAAGACAACAGGTTTCCAGAAATTGGAAAGGTGGTTTGAATTTAGATTTGAGTAAATGGTACACTGATGTTTGAGATATGGCACTCAATGAAAAACTTACATGGGATTTAAATATTAAAAGGCAGATTTTAAAACAAAATAGATTTTGGGACATTTGGAAGCCATTTCTGCAACACACAATGGAAAATAAAAATAAAAAGAAACAAACCTGAGTTTTGGGCAGAATAAATAAGATAATGGAAGACAACTGGTAGATTCAAGGACATAGGTTTAGCACCAAATCCTTGCCGTGATGCATCATACAACGTTGTTTCCATAGAGATACATTGTACTGTAACAGCACAGACTTCAGGGCAAAGTCAAGGAAACAGATAGGAAACTGACAGAACTTTAAGAAATCATTGTCTAAAGGCTAAATACATTACAAAAACATGTCAAACAACCCTAATTGTCCAAGAACCTGAAGAATGCTGCAAAAATCCCAGGAATGCTTCTAAAAATTCTGACGAAAAAATCCAAAAAAATCCAAAATCATGCTCAAAACTACTCCTAAACACTCTTCGCCTTATGCAAAACCCACAAGAGCAATGCACGCATGTGTCCTGCATTTTATACTGCCCAGGCACAATGCAACCTGGAAAAACCCCAATGCCTCATACAAAGTCGCACGACTTTGTATGAGGCAACTTTTTCAAGGAATTAGGCTATGTTGTATGAATCCAATGTTGTATGAAGCGGACTTTGTATGAGGTATTAATGCATACACACACACACACACACACACACACACACACACCACACACACACACACACACACACACACACACACACACACACACACACACACACACACACACACACACACACATATAGGTAGAATGGTTAAGAAAGTGGTTGTATTAAAATGATTAATTTGTATAATTTTTCTTTTAATGTATTATTTTTTATTTTTCTTCTTTCTACTATTATGTCCATGTGATTTTTGTATCTTTTTTTCATTATTGTATTACTATTTTTTTATTTTAAAATACTCAATAAAATCTATAAAAATATTTGTCCTTCCAAGGAGCAGTCAAGGTTGATTTCCTTCAGGATCGACTTATTTGTTCTACTTGCTGTCCAGGGTACAGTAATACCTCATACTAAGTCCGCTTCATACAACATCGGATTCATACAACATCGTCTAATTCCTTGAAAATAGTTACCTCATACAAAGTCGTGCGACTTTGTATGAGGCATTGGGGTTTTCCCAGGTTGCATTTTGCCTGGGCAGAATAAAAGGCAGGGCACATGTGTGCATTGCTCTTGTGGGTTTTGCATGAGGTGAAGAGTGTTTAGGCGTGGTTTTGAGCATGATTTTGGATTTTTTGAATTTTTTCGTCAGAATTTTTCGAAGCATTCCTGGGATTTTTGCAGCATTCTTCAGGTTCTTGGATAATCAGGGTTGTTTGACATGTTTTTGTAATGTTTTTAACCTTTAGACAATGATTTCTTAAAGTTCTGTCAGTTTCCTGTCTGTTTCCTTGACTTTGCCCTGAAGTCTGTGTTGTTACAGTACAATGTATCTCTATGGAAATGACATTGTATGAGGCATCGTGGCAAGGATTTGGATGTTGTATGAGACATTGCAGCTAGGATTTTGCATGCCTCATACAAAGTCCAAATCCATATAAAGTCCAAACTTGTGGAACCAAGTTTGGACATTGTATGAGGTATCACTGTACTTTCAAAATTCTCCTCCAGCACCACATCTAAAAGGAGTCTATTGTTCTGTGCTCAGCCTTCCTTATAGTCCAGCTCTCACAACCATACATTACCATTGCTTTGACTATGCGGAATTTTGTTGGCAGGGTGATGTCTCTTCTTTTTATTATGTTCCCTAAGATTCTCATAGCTTTCCTCCCAAGAAATAATCTTCTTTTTATTTCATGGCTGCAGTCACCATCTGCCATGATCTTAGAAGGTAAAGTCTGTCACTGCTTCCATTTCTTCCCCTTCTATTTGCCATGGCGTAATAGGGCCGGTTTCCTGAGTGGTGTTTCCCACCAGGAGGGCGGGATACAAATAAATAAATAAATAAATATCTTGGGTTTTTTGATGTTGAGTCTCAGGTCAGCTTTTGCGCTCTCTTCTTTCACCACAATCAAGAGGTTCTTTAGGTCCTCTTCACTTTCTGCCATTAGGGTAGTGTCATCTGCATATCTCAGGTTGTTGATGTTTGTCCCAGCAATTTTAATTTTAGCTTGTGATTCATCCAGCCCTCCATTTGTGCATTATGTACTTTGCAAATAACAGTTGTGGCAAACCTATGGCAAGTGTGCCAGAGGTGGCACTAGGAGCCCTCTCTGTGGGCACCCATGCAGTTGCCCCAGCACAGAATCTGCTCCGCCCCCCTGCCCAGCAGCCCAATGGAAGCACTTCCTCCTTCCCCCAGCACAGAGTTTGCCCTGTCCCTCTGCCCAGCAACCCAATGGGAGAGTTTCCTCCCTCCCTTGTTGTCATGTTGGCACTTTGCAATAAATAAGTGAGTTTGGGCTTGTAGTTTGGGCACTCGGTCTCTAAAAGGTTTGCCATCTTTGGCATATAAGTTAAATAAGCAGTGTGACAATAATGTTCAATACAATATAAAGCAATAAACATTGTACAAATTTTGTGAGGTATGGATTCCGCATGCGCAATTGGCACATACGGCCTCTGGCAGAGGTTAAACCAGTCGAGCAAACTCCTGGCCACTGGCCCTTGCCAGTATGGAAATTGGGGGAGCGGATTAATAGTAATAATCATAGGGTTTATTCACCCACATCTGACCTGACCGGCGATTCTGCTGAGGAAGGCAAATCACTAAACTCCGTTACGTACTAGGCAATTACTCACTCGCAGTTAAGCCTAATCCTTAGTGCAAATAGTGGCCATGTTTGCTCTTGAGCAAGTCAGGAACAATGGTTTTCCCCTGTCAGTGTTTGCCTTAGTTAATTAACTTCCCCAAGAGAGGCTCTCAATTAACCCGGGTAAATGGGTGATGTGATTTTCTGTCAGATGACCATTCTACCATACGCAGCCTGAACATAATATATACTGATGATTTTCCCTCAATAAATCACTGGTCTTCGCTCCATCTTGCCTCGTGTCGTTACTCAACCAGTCTCCTCCGGGACCCTAAGGGCTGCTTCACGGCCCCAATCCTACATCTGGTGACCCCGAGACGTGATCTTACCAGAGAGTAAGCGATCACACGGTCCGGTTCTATGCTAGAACCGTGTCCAATCACCCTGGAGGACAGCGCGGCAGCCCCAGTCGGAAAGCCATCCGATTCACAGCTCAGGGTCAGCTGTGAACCCCTGACAGCGCAGAGGCCACCGAGGGCCCGTGGCAGCAGGCCATGCTCCGAGCTCTACCCAGACACTCGTCACGCAAAACCTATTGCCTGAACTACAGACGTGTCGACCCGTCCCGAGGAGGAAACTTCAGAGGACCCCGCAGGTAATATGGGGACTTGTCCTCAGCGGCAACGTCCGTCCTCTAGCCAAAGAATTCATGAGGAAGAATTCAAAATCCTGGCCAGGGTATATCAGACACGCTTTCACAGTGGAGAGCTAGCGCGACTTTTGGTGTTCTTGAGGGAACACTGCCTGCTTTACCCAGAAGCAGGTACGTTACCCCTTCAGCTCTGGGATCAGATAGGAGTCTGCATTCAGCAACCCCCGAGAGCTTCAGATGGCGTAACTCGCACATGGAGCAAATTTAGGAAACTCTCAGTAGAGGTAGACCCAGTCCGGATAGAGACCCAGAAACCCCCAGCGCAGTGAGAACCATCAGCCCCAAGGAGTCTCTATCCATCATTTCAGCTTAAGCAGGGCAGTGTAGGGAGCATTCCCCCAGTGACAGCTGCAGACGTCACTGAAGGAATTCATGGCATGAGAGGCCCTGGTGCTTCTCTGACAGTTAAAAGTTCCCTGCCAATTAAGAACATTCAGCGCATGGGTGAGGAAGATCAATTCACGGGGAAATTGCCAGTGGCACAATTAGCTAGCGCCCAACTGCTGTGCTCAGCCTATCTGAAGGCAGACACACGTTCAGGCAGGGCTGCTCAGCGCCCACTGCTCACGGAAATCTGCACGGTCCCTGGCCACGCAGGGCGCCTGCTTCCAGTGTGGTAAAATGAGACACCTTAGAAGAGAAAGCCAATCTAGACCAGGTAGATCTTCAAAAGGTTGTCTTAATACCAAATGGCCACGCTGGCACTGGAAAGGAGGCAGCCATCGCCCTGGCTATGCCAGAGAAACTCACCCCTAAGTAGAAGCACCCAGATGGTTGTAAAGGGCCAGCTGTGTATAAGTCATCTCCTCATGTGTAGGATAGAACACTGCAGATCAGGGGAGGAATGTGCGAATGCATAAATAAATGTGTGTATGCGTGGTGCACCACTGAATGTATGACTGCAAGAACTGTGTATGATTGCAAAAGCCTTGTCTCTATGACCACAGTATGATTGAAAAAGTGTTCCTTGTGTGTAACTGCGTGGTAATGTCACTGTGAAATATGTGTGAAACAGTTTGCACTCTGCTCATGGGCAGGAACTATTTAAGGTTTGAGAAAGCATGGTGAACGGAGCCCCTTTGCCTTGCCTGCTTAGCAGCTTAAGGGCAGCGAAGGCAGGAGGGTGGAGGAGAGGGGGGATCCTAACCTGCAATAGGGCAGGGTGACCCCCCTTCTTCCCTTGAGACTTTTTTCTTTGTCAATGTATTAAGCCACTCTTGGAAACCGGTTTTGCAATCCGTGCCACTCAGGAAAACAGATTTTTCTTTTCAGAAGCGCGATCTGAAAACAAAAATCACTTCTATGAGTTTTCCTCACTAAATCATAAACTATGGGGCCCCTCCCTACATCTGTGTTCCTCAAACCCCCATCTCTGTGTTTTAAGGTTTTTGAATGTCCCTTAAGCGTATCTCACTAGGAGTGGGAGAATTGCATTGTCTTCATGTGTGTACTGTGTTATCATCTTGTAACCTCGGTTCTCAACCCTTTAAAGTCAGGGGCCAAGTTCCAGGGCCTCAGGCAGCTCTGGGGGTCCGGACAGTCATCCTGCCCTTTCTTCGCCGCATAGCCCTTCTTGGCTTGGTGGAGGTAGTGGCAGAGCAACGTGGGCCGCATCTGGCCCACTTACCCACATCTGGCCGCAGGTTGAGAATCGTTCTAACTCTCCTTCATTCTCTTAAGAAAGATACTGTTCTGGTATTTTGACTTTAATCTGTGCAAAGTAACTCACTCATTGTACCCCTTTCACAGGAAAAAGCACGCAAACATTCTTGCGCTCTGTATATTCAGAAAATGCTTACCTTTTTACAGGAACAAAACCCCTCTCCAGGCCTTAATAGTAACCAATTTATTTCTTTCTACAGCCTTAAATTCCTTCCTTTCACAGTGTCCAGAGTTAATTACTGGTAGGGATTTCTTAACAGTAGGACCCGGTTGCCTTAATTACCTGACCTAATCTGATTGATAAGAGTTGTTGCATTCTCATTGTTGCATTCTCATTCTGACTTGTCTTTCCTCCTTTCGCCAGTGGAACTCCCTGCTGGAAATGTTTAACTTGTGTGTCTTTTCATTTTTGTGTATTATTTCCTTACAGCTGGCACGTCATAGTTGGCTTGTTTTAATAAGTCTTAGGTCATTTTAAGTATGGCACCTGGCCCACAGCACCCTCTCTAGTGAGCAGACACATTTCGTAAACTCCAGAGCACAGAGGAAGGATTAGTCCCTGAGCTCCTGAGAATGTGCAGAGTGCCACTCATTAGCCAGGACTGCCTAGGACCATTTTAAGAGTGCAGTCAGGTCACACCTTTCAATCAGATACAGGCATTGAGAAATTTACCCAAGGGAAGCCTGGCACATCATGCGCCAAGGTTTGCCATAAGACCCCAGACTTGTCTCACTTCAAACGCAGACAGTCACCTTGTGTGAATTGATGTCACTGGTTCCCCTTCGGGGGGCTAGGACAATTTTCACTTATGGGGGTCGCACATATCAGGTTCTTACTTGGCAAGAGGACCAAGCTTGGCGCACGCTCCTGACTCTTCCGCAAGCTGGCAGAGTTGGCAGCCGTGAACCTCGCTTTGCGCACCTTTGCCAAAGAACGCTTCAACATAATTACTGACAGCCAGTTTCCTAGGAATTTGCTTCACAGTCGACCGGGAGCATACATCACTCTCGCGATAGACAAAAACTTGCTGAGTTTGTTCCTCACAACTCCTATTCAGAATCATGCATTCTTTCGTCAGAATGCCAAAGCACTTGCAAGGCAGTTCAACCTGCCACTTTCCCAAGCCCAAGGCATAATCCGTTACTGCCTGCATCGTGCAGGGGCACCGGGGGGGGGGTGTCAACCCACGAGGGACAGAGGCCATCCAGGTGTGGCAAATGGACGTCACACATGCCCCACATTTTGGCAAATGGCAGTACATGCACGTTTGCATTAATACCTTCCCACAGTTTGTTTGCGTAACAGCACAGAAGGGAGAAACGGCTCCCCATGTGGAGCAGCATCTCCTTTCCCACGGCCAAGGGCGAACCTCGGCACACGAAGTCCGATGACGCCCCAGCTTATAGCTCCAGGCAGCTGGCCACCTTCAGGGCCACCTGGGATATTAAGCACACCTTTGGCATTCCGTACAATCCGCAGGGACAAGCGATTGTGGAACGGGCCTATCAGACGCTTAAGTCCTACATTGACAAACAAACAGAAAGGGGGGGAACAACATCCCATAGTTGCACAGCAATTGCTATCCTATAAGTGCAAAAACCAACTAACTCTTTCAGAATTTTTATCTCCCAAACAAGTCTCTTCCCCATGCAGGTCCCAGAGGCCAGAATCAGACCCGGATGCCAAGTTCGGCTATTGCAAAGTCACTGCCAGTCACTGCCTTGGATGTCATCAGCTGTCCGTCTTCCTTTATGACTTACATCTCCAAAGACATTTCTATGAACATTTTGCATACTCAGTGCTACTTCTGAGGACCATGCTTTTCCACAAAACAAGACTTTTCCAAGCTCAAGTTACACATGAAACCCCACCAAGAAGGGAAGCCTCATCTTCAAGAAGCTGCTGAATGTCTTTTATTGCTATTATTATCTGTAGATTTATTTATTCATGCCTTGTACAATGCTCCAGTTGGGATTTGCAAGGGACACTTGAATTTCTGTATATTGCTAATAACGGCCAGCTTCCACCAAGGGAAGCCAAACCGGCCCATGTTTGCACCGGCCCATTGCTTGCAAAGATTGAGCACCCGGTAGCCGGTAATCCCCAGCTTATTTTCACACCTCCCCTTAGGTGCTAGAAAGACATTTGCACAACACCAGAAGTTGCAGCTTAGAATCTCCTTAGGTCACAGTAAGAGATCAATGACACATCTCGTTATCTTGCCTTGCTACAGAAAGCAGTCTGGATTCAGACCCACAGCTCTGAAAAACCAGGCTGCAGTCAGTATATTCAGCGTGCCAGGCTTAGCCATAGGCAACGCTCGGAGAATTGGTCAATTGGCTTGCGGATTAGCAAAAGCCATTAACCACACCTCCTCGGCAATAGCGCTGCTCAACCAGGAACAGACAGAGCTTCGCCATGCCATACTGGATAATCAAGCAGCCATCGATTATCCCCTGTTGTTACATCATTTGGGTTGAGAATCTGTCCACAGCATGTGTTGCCTTAATCTCACAGACAATACCCACAAGGTACAAAGCCAGCTCACGGACCTCCACACCCTAGTTAAGAACATCAAGGAGGATGCTTCATGGGGGTGGTGGGATTCGTTGTGGTCGTGGTTCCCATGGGGATGGCTTCAGATGACACTCAAGGTGATTGTGGGGGTGATAATACTGGGCACAACAGTGTGCTGTTTCATGCAATGTATTCCCTCACTGCTATCAAGGTGTCCCCCATGGGGGGAACCCCGAAGCATCATTCCCGTACACCAGCTGATGCCCCTCCTGCGCAGGGTCGCCCGTCAGGTCCAAAAATAACAAAATAAGGGGAGATATGGATTCCGCATGCGCAATTGGCACATATGGCCTCTGGCAGAGGTTAAACCAGTCGAGCAAACTCCTGGCTACTGGCCCTTGCCAGTATGGAAATTGGGGGAGCGGATTAATAGTAATAATCATAGGGTTTATTCACCCACATCTGACCTGACCGGCGATTCTGCTGAGGAAGGCAAATCACTAAACTCCGTTACGTATTAGGCAATTACTCACTCACAGTTAAGCCTAATCCTTAGTGCAAATAGTGGCCATGTTTGCTCTTGAGCAAGCCAGGAACAATGGTTTTCCCCTGTCAGTGTTTGCCTTAGTTAATTAACTTCCCCAAGAGAGGTTCTCAATTAACCCGGGTAAATGGGTGATGTGATTTTCTGTCAGATGACCATTCTACCATACGCAGCCTGAACATAATATATACTGATGGTTTTCCCTCAATAAATCACTGGTCTTCGCTCCATCTTGCCTCGTGTCGTTACTCAACCAGTTTCCTCCGGGACCCTAAAGGCCGCTTCATGGCCCCAATCCTACAGTGAGGGATATTTTATGACACCCTAAGGGAATCTTTCTGCTTACCTTAAAGAAACGATGAATGGGAAGTATGGTATTCTTTCTGGCATATAGTATAGATCCAAAATGATTCTCTTATTTTATTATCTTGCTTTTCTTTCATTATTAAAAGCTAGAAATGCAAATCTGTTACTAATAATCTGAAAAAAATTATACAAATGCCTTTTATTTGTATTTGTAATCATAGCTGATGACAACCTACTCTGTAGCACTATCAAATTAAAGATGAAGCAAATAACCCTTTGATTAAGCACTTTATATTTTGAACTGCTAACAGGTAGTAATACTAAACAAAAAGGTACCCTAAAGCTGTTCTCTTTGTCTATCAGCAACTTCTTCTACACAGACAGAAAAGTAATGTGTTAAGGTTGTCCCTGTTGCATTTTTTTGCTTGTTTAACTTGCTTTGAGCACTAGCTCATGCTAGTAACATGAACTTTTGGCCTTTTGAGTGACTTATTTGAAAGAAGAGAAACCTGGAGCATGAAACTTTATTTGGTCTGTGATGCAACTGCTTAACAATAAATGTGCCGGAAAGCCTTTGTGGGAGGTTTTATAAGAGGGCCTTTCAAGGAGGCCTGAAATAAATTTCTTCACAGCTAGGGTTGGAGCCTGGCTGCACCTTTCCATGCTCCTATTAGAGTGAAATGTTCTTAGGCATTACTGAAAGATGATTACTTCCATCCATAGCACATTCCAGGGTGATACATATTCACAATGGCAGTGAAATACAACTCAGGTAGATTGAAATGAACTCATGCAGCGACCCTAATAGCTATTGTAAATCCACCCTGAGGAGAGCTGCTCTCTGAACAGAGGCATCTAAGCGATGCATCTGACAGGCTTTTGAGGGAGAGCAACAAAAAGTCACCAGGGGAGAACAACTGAGAAAACCAATGCAAGCCATTTCCTGGCCATATTCCATGTCTTCTGGAAGAAAAATGTAAAAACGCAGTTAGAATCAAGAGATGTTGATTGTTTTTTCTTTTGCCAAATACATCAGCTGCATGGTTGGTCTCTTGCTTAAATGCTTGCCCATCGCATGCTTCATTACATGCATAGGTAAACTGAAAATAAAATATCTAATTGTAGTCAAAGTTTTTCTTTGTTCAAAGAATAAACAATCACCTATCAGGTATGGAGAGACTGGAATAAAATAATAATTAAAAAGTATTATTTAAATATTTCTGTCCTGCCTTTCTCCCTAACAAGAAGGCAATGACAAAACTGACAATAAATGGCTGTTGCTAAGTGAAAGTTAACATCTTAACCTATAAAATCGAGGGTTAACCGTTGGAACTTTGCATAGGCTCCTTAGCCAGGCCCTACTAGCCTGCACTCACCATTCGTGCACATGCCCGAACTGGGTACCCAGGTAAACACAAGATTAAGAAATGCGCCAGTGGGGCAAGAGCCCCACAAATGCGAAAAAGGGAAACAACTTCCTTTCCCAATGTTCTTTGCGCCGCACCGCACCACAGCCAATCAGGCTGAGAGGCGCGACCACAAAGAACATTGAAAAACGCACCATGGCCAATCAAAATCGAGCCGCAGGAAAAAAACGCACCACAACCACAAATCACAAACCCATAACTACAAGCCCCAGAGTCCTGCACAACATGAGTGCACAGGATGCTGAGCAAACCGGCACCCAAAAAATTAAAAAGAAAAACAACTCACCGCCTCACAGCCAAGAAAACACCAGCCGGCTTTCTTTCCCTCACCCACAGTGCCTGAAGGTCCAAGCGGTTTCTTCTCTTTAAAAACAGAGTTGTTTTAAGGGGGGGAAATCAATCCACTCTCCCTGGTCTACTGGCTCCAGAAGGGTTGGGGGGACGTACCCCTTTTGTCCCCCCAAACCTCCCAACCCCAGGGAAGCCAGCGGAGAGGGGGGTCACAACCCCCCACCCACTGATATTAAAGGGGAAACCCCATCTACTTTCACGACTCCAAACAATCAAAGCACCATAACACAATAAAGCCCCCTCCCCACCACCTAGCCCACCCTTCCTATCTCCCACCAACCACACCCCCTCCCCACCACCTAGCCCATCCTTCCTATCCCCCAACAACCATGCCCCTCCCCACCACCTAGCCCACCCTTCCTATCCCCAATGACCATGCCCCCTCTCCACCACCAACCCACCCTTCCTAAACCCCAATGACCATGCCCCCTCCACACCACCTAGCCCCCCTTCCTAACCCCCAACGACCATGCCCCCCTCCCCACCACCTAGCCCACCCTTCCTAACCCCCAACAACCATGCCCCCCTCCCTACCACCTAGCCCACCCTTCCTAACCCCCAACGACCATGCCCCCTCCCCACCACCTAGCCCACCCTTCCTAACCCCCAACAAGCATGCCCCCTCCCCACCACCAAATAAAGAAATAAATTTTAAAAAATTACTAAAAACACAGTCAAAAACATCCAAAAATACACAAAAACAAACAAAAACAAAAACAAACAAATAAAAACACCAAAAAACAATACAAAGTAAACAAAAATACAATAAAAAACAAAACAAACAGACAAAAATACAAATTCCACCCCCACACACACACACACAAAAGAAAGAAAACAAGCAAACTTACCAAAAGATGTCCTACCTCCACAAGGACCGGAAAAGAAATGAATAAAGAAAGAGACTACTTACCAGAAGAAGCTCCACCCAGAGGCCAGGAGAGAAAAAACAGTCAAAATACAATAACCCCTACCAGCACCACCTGCTGGCCACAATAGTAAAAACAATTCAAAAACACAAAACAGCCCCAGACAAAAGGCCACAAGAGTAAAAATAAATTAAAAACATAACACAAAGTCACAATTTTACACAAAAGGTCACACCAATAAAAACAAGTCAAAAAATTACACTAAAACACACTTTAACACAAATCACAAACATATGTCAATAAAATACAATAGAAACTTTTAAAAATCCTGTGCTGAGTTTTAACTCAAATTAAAACACAAAACATCTAAATACATTTTAAAAACATTGAATGTAAAAAACATTTACTTCTACATTATTATAATTATTACCTATGGAACAACTAATTTAAAAATTAAAAAAACTAAAACATTATTCGCTTACATAAAACAATTTGAAAAAATTATATCATACTTTGTTCTTTTATTAATCCTCAAAAAAAACACCAAAAAAGCAGATCACAGTTAATAACAGCCAAGCCAATTTTTTTTACATAAATTAACATTTTTAAAATTAAAATTACAGACTAGGCAATTTTTAAAAAACATTAACACAATTTAACCTTCCAACACAATTTAAAACAGCAACCTCTGCTCGTATAATATACATTGGCCAAAATCCTTTTGTATGGTTATGTCAGTGAAAGAGAAATGGCACAATTCATAGCAGCAAATATTTGCTAACTACTCAGTCTTTGTTTGGATTCTCAGTTGTGTACCAAGCAACATGTAACAGTTTGTTATAAACCATATAACCATGTACTACCATTTCTATGAAAAAGTCTGAGACTGCTTTATAAAAGAATAATTGAGGGCAGGGTCCCTACCACACACCATTCTTAAGAAATGGTGTTGAAAACTGGTCTTAACAAAGTTTTGTTCCAAAGCTATTACAGTAAAACCCCTACTTACGAAAAAAATTCCATTCCATAGGCTTTTGCTTAAATCGATTTTTGATGTTACTTGAAGCTAACCCATAGGAAAAAAATTTTTTTGTAACTCAAAGCAAACCCATAGGAAAAAGAATCTTTATGTAACTCAAAGCAAACCCATAGGAAATCGTGTAAATTGGGATATGGTTTTAGCACAAAATCATTATGTAAGTCGAATTTTATGTAACTCGAGGCATATGTAAGTCTGGTTTTTACTGTACATCCCTTGGCTTATGGAATCAATTTCATCTGACTTTAGCTACAAATTTAAATAGATGCACACTTTTCTACTTTAAATGTTTCTAGAGTGATTTTATCATACAAAGTGTCTACATTCTCTAATTTCTCCATATTTTCTGTGCTGCTATGGAAAGACCTCTCTGAAGAATGTGGACATATTCAGGTCTCCTCTGGGCAATAACAGCCCTTGAAGGTTGATCCTCTTTGCAGGCGCACCCACCCAAATAAAGACCCAGACACCGGTATTGGATTAAAGGCATCGGGCCACTTTTATTGAATAATGCCCTAGTCCGAATTATCACTTTCAATTGGTGTATCATCCAATTGTAATTCTTTATGGCAAGCAGGCTGCAGTAACACTGGTAAGGTTCCACCCAAAATGCCAATGCCAATTGGCTACATGTATCTATTTGTATCAATTTGTTTGTTGACACAAACAAATTGTTGACCGGAGTCAATATACTATCTACTGACCCCACCCTATGACGTGTATCCGTTCAAATATCAAGGTGATGCAGGCTGTGAAGCTCCTGCCATCACCCCTTTCATGGTTTGCCCTTGACCGGCCAATCCTATTTCCCCTGTACCTATCTACGTGTTGGCCAGTCAATTGCGAACCTGCTGGATACCTCTGGGTCATACCTTACCAGTGCTACCCGCCACATGGGGAGGCGTCCATGATGACTCACCGCCCGCCCCAGACCGTCAGCTCGGTCACCACGCCTGCTTGCACATCTTCCAGGAAGAGGTACATACCTCTAGCCGACAGGTGGACCCCATCTCCTGCATATAGATCGAAATCCTGCAAGCCTATCCTCGTATGTCGAATGGCTGTCCCGAAGCCATTATCAACAAGGAACTGGGCAACAGCCCTGTTCACTGACCCCCAGGCACGGTTCAGACCACGGAGGTCCATGCCTCCTCTATAACACTGTCTCGGCACGATGTCAGACCATAGCAGCCATGTGCACGGCCATAAATGATGTAAGAATGCCAGGTCGCTGCACACCGACATTTTTAAGGAGAGGCCAGTGATCTGTGCGAGATCATTGCCGCTGAGGTGCAGAATCAGGACATCAGGTGGTCGAGCATCCCTGATGGACATCAGGAATGGCAACAGTTCCCACCATCTCATGCCACGCATACCATACCATCGCATACGTGCGGATGCACGCAGCCCGAGATGGGGTCTCCACTCTGTCGCTGCAGCATACTGCACTGCCCAGTGCACGTAACTTTGGCCCACCAGCCATACTGCCACCGGTGTGCGTGGACACACAGAGTCTGTAAAAGAAGGAGAAGGAATTAAGGACATAACTGGTACTCATACAATGAGGGGACGTACATATAAGGAAAAACGCGTGGACCCCCACCTGCCCATCCGACATATATCAGCCTCAGAGTACCCAAACGCAGCTGCAGTTGAAGCAGCGCCTATCCTAAAAGAATGGGTGCCGTAACAAGCCCCAGGGAGGCCGACACTGTGAAGTGCCATACCGGTCACCCTCCAGAACTGAAATTTGGTAAGGGGAGACCCATCCTGGTGGCAGAAAAACGGGCCAGGGTGCGTGCCACGCACTGCCAAAAATGCATGTAGGGCACCAACTGGACAGATGTCAGCAAATGTACATCGTAGCAGTCTAACACCACTGCCTACTCCGTGCTGATCGGCCTTTGAGGAGCTAATCCTCAACTGAGCCCACTCCTGGTTGAGACAGACATCTTCGAGTTCCAGTGCCCTACGAGACATGTCCCCTTTTGACAATGGGACCAGCTTGCTGATACGGAGAGCTCCAAAGAAAGCTACGGTGGTAGCTGCATGAAAAAGAGCTTCCTCATACGTATCATAACACAATCTATGCCAACCTCGTGCAAGTTGGGTCAGAACACCTGGTGAAACAGGGTGACGTGTGTCCGAGCGTCGGCCACGCTCACGTGTCCACCCTTCTAATACGTGGCATATGCGGAAGTCATTCACGCAGACAGGAAAGCCCCGTGCCTTGGCCATAAATGCCAACGCGGAAAGCCTGGTGGTGATAGTGCGTGGGGCTAACCCTTGATTGTGAAGGTGAACCATATACTGTAAAATCTGGTCGACCGGTATCGGCCACACTTCGGGCAATTGCCTTTGCCAGCAAAAGGTCCTAAATTGGAGGAATGCATGTAGATACACCTTACGCGTGCGAGGTGCCAAAGACATGCCGATCGCCCGGTTCACCTCTCCTCGCCAAATGTCCAAATCTCGGCCGGGAGTGGAGAGGGAAGTTCCTCCATGTCTGGAGCCAAGGCACGGAACCGGGAGATCTGCAGGCGGGATAAAGCGTCAGCAATATCATTATTAATGCCTGGCACATATCTGGCCCTGAATAGCACATTAAGGCGCAGGGACCTCAAAACAAATTGGCGAACTAAGGCCATGACTCTGGGGGATTTGGATGTCTGGGTGTTGACAATGTGTACCACTGCAGCATTGTCACACCAAAAGTGAACTACCGAATTAGCCCACCTGTCCCCGCAGAGCATTAGGGCCCCCAAGATGGGAAAAAACTCTAGGAAAGTAAGATCGCATAAGCAATCCATGCCTTGCCATGTCTGAGGCCATTGGCCATAGGCCCACCATCCCTCAAATTAAATCCCATAACCCAGGAAGCCGGAGGCATCCGACTGCACTTGGAAATGACGGCTGACCATAAGCTCCGATCTCCAGAAAGAGACGCCATTAAAGTCCTGTAGGAATGTGAGCCAAACCGTAAGGTCTGCCCGTAAACCTCTGGTCAGCCGTACCCTGTGGTGACGTTATAAAAGGCCCGCCATGGTGTCACAAAGATGCCTGGCAAAGGCTCTGCCTGGTGTTCCTATCCTACAGGCGAAGTTGAGGTGGCCGTGCAGCACTTGCAACTCTTGGAGCACCACCTTACGCTTGGCAAGCATTGCCAAAATTGCAGCTGAGATCCGAGTCACCTTTTCCATGGGCAACCTGGATGTCTAGGCTACAGTGTCGATTTCAATACCTAAAAGGGTGAGAGTGGTGGCTGGTCCCTCAGTCTTTTCAGGTGCTAGGGGGACACCGAGTTCCCGCATAAGCACCTGAAATGTGGCGAGGAGATGGCACACGTGCCCATGCCATGTCCACCCCCGAACAAAAAGTTGTCGAGGTAGTGGGCTACAGACCGGGACCCTGACCTACAAACAAAAGCCCAGTGGAGGAAGGTGCTAAATCGTTCGAAGGCCAAACATGAAATAGAACAGCCGAAAGGCATGGCCTTATCCACATAAAAATTGCCCCGAAAACAAAAACCTAACAGCTCAAAGTCATCCGGGTGCACTGGCAACAATTGGAATGCCGATTTGATATCACACTTTGCCAGTAGCGCCCTGGGACCACACGAGCGTACCATCTGTAAGGCCTGGTCAAAGCACGTATACCTGACAGAGCAAAGGTCATCAGGTATAGCGTCATTGACCGAAGAGCCCGCAGGGTAAGAAAGGTGGTGAATCAGACGAAATTCACCTGGGGACTTCTTAGGGACTAAACCTAGAGGGGATACCTTCAAGTTAGGATATGGTGGGTCAAGAAATGGCCCCGCCACCCTCTGTGCCTTGACCTCCTTGGCTATCTGCTCCCCAGCAATATCCTCATTACCCTTGAGAGAGAGTAAGTTCGGGGCGTTCTGAGGCCCGCGAACACCTTTAAAGGGTATACGGAAGCCAAACTGAAAGCCCTCCAGTAGGTATCTCGCATCATCCTGTCTAGGATAATCGCACAGCCATCGTTCCAGCACTAGGATATTAATTGGGGAGGGGGCCTTTTGAATGGGTAGCACCATCAGAGGGTGCTCTGACCGCCCCCTGCACACCCCTTCCTCTGCCTCGTGACCCACCAGCCCGTGGGCACACGGAGGTGGCATGAGGGGCGGAACAAAAAGGGCACTCGTGCCTGAACCGACACTGGCGTCTGTTGCACACTCCATTGGCGGAGAAACTCCAACACAGCAGGTGGGCTGGAACCCCCTGCCCCGCTGGCTGGGGGGAAGTCTGTGAAGTAGCAGCCCGCTGCACGGCATGGCCACAGTGGTACCGGTCGCCAGGCGCTGGCCACATAGGGGTCATATACAGCAGCCACAACTGCTGGCAGGGCTCGTCCCACCTCATCTCAGAGTGAAGGGCCACCCTCATCCTAAACTCCTCATTATAGGCCAACCATGACGGGCCAGGGAAATCAACCACAGCCCGGTAAATATTGTCCAAGTACTGGACCATTGGAATGGCCAAATCAGGATGGGCCCTCAGGTATACCGCCATATAAATCAGATAGGCCGGCAAACAATTGGCCCAAGTGCGAGGTGGCTTACGACGATGGGCCAACTCCTTGTCCCTGTCGTCCTGCCCCTCCCTCTCCTCCTTAGTGGGTTCACAGTTTAGGAGGGAGAAAATGTCCACATATTCACCCCGCCAAATCTTCTCCCTCGTAGCCTGGGATAAATGGTCACCCAGGGGTAAGGAGTAACCGGCCGCCAGCGGCACAGATTGAATCGTGGGTGCGTGCAATGGGCCCTGTAGAACCCCTGAGACATTAGGCGTACCCATAGGGGCGGTCACCCCTGCAATCACCGGGGAATAATTGGGTAACCAGGAATTAACAGGAAAGTGTGGATTAAACTGTCCTCCCACAGTAACTTGCCTTGGCCATGGCCACTGCACCCCCCCAGCAGTATTAGGTAGTGTCACTGGTGTGCTAACTTGACCAGTATACTCACTAGGTGCACCCCCATGGGCCGCCCCCACTGTGGGTTCCAGCCCACGGTGGGCGTCGGAGCTCGCGATGGGTATCAAGCTCTGCGTGCCCCTGCCGAGCAGGACTGGTCCCCGGCGGAAAGCCCTGTTGCAATGGCATGATGGGGAGCTGCGAGGCGCCAGCTTGGGCTGGCCTGATGGCCTCAAGCAGCTCAACCCTATCAGCGGCCCGCTGGACGGCCGTGGCTGATGTGTGGGCCGGATCTGCAGGGTTTGCAAGCACACCATCCAAAGGTGGTGGAGCAATACCCATTGATGCCTCCAGCATCGAAACACGTGCGAGGAGAGCATCAACAGTCTCGGACCCACCGGGATAAGGTGGGCCGGATGGGCCGGATGGCCCACCGGGCAATTGGTGAGGGATAGGCCCAAATGGCAATCCCTGGCCCGAATAGGGCCATGCCCAGTAATCCGGCCCATGAGGGGCCGGAAGAACGGTGGGGCGGGCACCCGCACTGAGCCCAAGTGGGCCTCCATGCCCCGAGCCGGGCAAAGGTGATGCAGGGGTAGGAACCCTATAGGGGCAGGCGTGTGCCGCCCCCGCCCGAGTCCCCAGACTGGGCGGGTAGGCAGAAGCCTGTTCGCCCACATTGGTGGCAGTGGGTACTAAAACCCCACCACCCGCTTGTGGGGGTGCCGCCCGAGCCCTCCGGCCCGGTGGCAGCCCCCAAGAGGTTGAGGGGGTGGGCAGAGCCCTCCTCCTAAAACGTGGCCTAGAGGCCGATGCCTTGTGCTTGGGTGCCATGGCCACCCAAGCGATCGCTTTTCGGTGGAGGACAATTCCTCTAAGAACGGGGTGAAGCCGGGAAGGAAGCAACGGAGAAAACTTCTCTGCTTTGTCGCTTCTAAAATGGCAGTGCGGCTGCCTCGTGGCCACCCCTTTTAAAGAGAGGTGGCCACGCCCCCTAACTAACCCGGATGTCTGCGTCCGGGTGGGGCCCCCCCGCAAAGAGCGCGGTGGCCATTTTGGTGACACGCTTGCATTTTCTATACAGATATGTGTCTCTGATTCTCTTTGTTCCTGTTCTTTGTGTTCAACTGGACTATTAGTCTCATTGTGAATTCAGAGTCATAAGTGGAAGGGGGAATAAAGATTTTTAAAGATGAAAAATTAAACTCTCCTTTATACCTGCCTTTTCTCTCCACTTTCGTGGTCCTTCTTTTGGATACTTATTGCAGCTGTCAGTGAACATTCCTGAAATTATATTTACATCAATTACCAGAGTTTAGGATTTGTCAATGATACTTAGTTGCAGTGGTGGGATTCAGCAGGTTCGCATTGGTTCACCAGAACCGGTAGCAGAAATTCTGGCTGGTCCCACCCATCCATGTTTTGAAATAACTCAGGGCTCTCTCACTGGCCACGCCCACCATACCATGCCCATAGAGTAGGTAGTATTTTTTAAAAAATCCCACCATTGATAAGTTGGTATTAAGGTAATAGGTAATGTAACTGCTAGTTAGGTAATTACTTTTAAGTGTGAAAAGTAACATCACATGTAATGGCTAAATCCATATGGTCTGAACATCTTGACAAAGTACCACATTTTAATATAAATTTTTGGCCACCTATCTCATCCCCAAAGTTTCCAACTACATCTGAGTGTGTGACAGTGTGCTAAAATGACTTTTTCAGGGTAAGGGTTATGCAATGTTGGGTTTATGTTGCACAAATTCAATAGGATTCTAACCAATTACTTTCAAATAATACTTTAAAGGCTACTTTGAAGCATTTTAGTGCATTTTGACAGAAACCATTCAGGTTTTATGCCATTCTCCTCTTAATTCAAAATGTCAAAAGGATTATTAGTTCAAAATTTTACAATCTCAAAGAAAGACTCAGGAAGCCCTTCATGAGCAACCATGAAGCACTTGGATCAAGAGTCAGAACTGACACTTGCTAGCTTCTGGTACTTCCATAACCCTTTGTTGTTGCTGATTTTCTTTTTAACACAGCACAGAACTTGACAGGTACAGTCTGTTCTTCTCTGCATTCACGAGGGACTGTGTCAGCCTGAAAACCCCATATTCTTAAATTCACTTTAGTTTTGCCAATTCTAGTCCACATCCTACGTGAAGTCCAAGTAACCCAGTTCTCTGTGTGACAGGAACTAGATTTTTCTGCAGTTCTATGCATTTTAAGAGGTAGGTAGTTCTCTCTCCCCCCCCCCCCCCCCCAGTATAATCCTGGCATTCTCTGCTGTTCCTTCAAGATTCACAGATGTTCTGAAAATACTTTTCTTTGATTTTAATCTGGGAGGGGCAGAATGGTAGCTAAAGAATTAACCCACATTTGATGTAGATCCTTCAGTCTTTCTCTACTAGCTACTACCTCTTTCTGCCACTGGGTGCAAATCTATTCAGTGGCAGAGCTGAACCTCAGTGGTCTGAGAATCTCTTTTCTACTTACTAACTCACTCACTCACTCACTCACTTACTTACTTACTTACTATCGCCTCATCTTTTACCTTTCAGTGTAGAGGAGTCCACAAAGGATCTCCATTGGGATCTCTCCTTCCAGTCCTTCTTAGTGTGATTCTTTTAATCTGTTAAATTCAGGTGTGCAGGTGATTGGCCCTTAGCACCCTATCATAACGAAAGGGCTGCCTTCTTTTCTAAGCAATACTAATTGTTACTTCCTTGCTCTTATCTTGGAGACAGCTGGAGGAACCCGTTTGTTCTGGTTGTTGCCTGCTGTTATCCTCTTTTTACTCAATAAATCAAGACCAGCATATATTTTTATTCAAATTGTGCAACTAATATGTTTGAGGAATTTTTAATAGGATATTGAGCTGATTGTTTCATTTTGCCAGTTGTTTTGAAATTCTATGTATAAAATTGCTATGCGTGTCTAGCCATGATATTACTGACCCTAATTTTGTAATTGAATTTTAATGTTTTCCTTTACTGAGCATATAATAATAATGTTATGGTAAATCAGAATATACATTAGACACTTTTGTACTACTCTCTAGAGTTCTCTTGAGCTAATTTTGAAAAGAATAGTGCAAACCCAGTTGGGATTTGCATTAAAAACAAATTAGCAATAGGAAGGCATTGCAGTACTGAACACCTTGCCAGAATCTCCCTCTCTCAACAGCACTGTCAGCGGTAAAATAAAAGCTTTTCTGGGCATAAGTCCTTTCCTCAGGGAAATCTCAGTATAAAGTGGTAAAATATTCCAAGCGATAGAGTTTCACGTCCTAGCCTCTATGCGAAGTCTGCTAAGTGCTGCGGATGCGAGACTCTATCGCTTGGAATATTTTACCAATTTATACTGAGATTTCCCTGAGGAAAGGGCTCATGCCCAGAAAAGCTTATATTTTACCGGAAAAGCTTTGGAAATATATTCTCAGTGAAAATATATTCTCAGTGGTGAATTTTATGGAAATATTATCTCATTATGGAACTGCACTGCACACAAATATAGTTATATAGACTGTTGTCTTGGACTTATTTTTACTCAGATTGTTGCATTATATACAACTTGCTACTTTTTTGCCTTCTGGCCACAAATGGATTTTTCTTCTTCCCAGTGCAATACCCGTTCAACCCTTCTTTCAGTAGAGCTAAAATAAAACCACAAACCACAAAGATGAATAAAAAATGTGCACAGTGGAAACTCAGTTAACAAATGGCTCGCTAACAGAAAAATCGCATAACAAAAGGAAATAGTGGCTCGGTTTACATATTTTTCCCCCGGAAGGAATTAATTTGTTTTCAATACATTCCTATGGGAAACCACATTTCAGTGCATTCCTATGGGAAATTGCATTCAATGCATTCCTTTTTTTATTATTTTTTTTTAAAAAAAAATTAATTTATTTTCAAAAGAAAAAACAAACATACAAAAAACAATACATCAAATACCATAACAATAATACATAAAACTCATGAAAAATAACCACATACATGATGGTTGAACTGGTTAATTGTCATAGTGCACACACTATTGAATATCCACATTATAGATTAGTACTAAACCATAACCTTCATAAAAGCTTTCAGTATTACAATTGTTTGTTAGCAACCATCAAGCTCCTACTTTTCAAATTACAAATCACCCAGTGTATATTTACATTGCCCCGGAGAGTTTAGTCACTGTATTATCTCCAAAAACTACTTTGAGATGGTACAGGTCTAAAACTATCCCTACCCGTAAGGGAGTGATCGACAAAAGGCTTCCAAATACTCCAAAATCTATTTTCCTTCAATTTATCCCTTTTTTACTTTTATCTCCCATGTCAATTTGTCATTCAATGCTAGGTTCCACATTTCCTTGTACCATTCTACCGTCTGTATAATTACATCATTTTTCCAATTTCTAGCGATACATTGTCTACCCGTAGTTAACATTATTTCTAATAACTCTTTTTCCTCCTTATTCAAACACATACCTTCCACATCTGTTAGCAAAATGGTACCTGACGCCAACTTAATTTTCTTACCCGTTATTTCCCCCATCTCTCTTTCTATTCTTCTCCAAAATTCATTTATCATTTTACAGCTCCACCACATATGCTCATAGGTTCCAACAGTATCTTTACATCTCCAACATAAATTATCCCTTTTATTATCAATCTGGTGCAACCTCAATGGTGTCAAGTACCATTGCCACAACATTTTATAGTTATGTTCCTTAATTCTTACTGACATTGTTCTCATTATCCTCTTTTTCCACTTATTTCTCCATTCATCCTTTCCAAGCTTTATATTCAAGTCCCGTTCCCACTTCAATTTCAAATCTTCCTGTGGATCACTACCCTTGTTTATTAAAATATAAAGTTTACTTACTAGACCCTTAATGCTTTTCTCGCCTTTTCTAATCTTTAATCGTTGGGGATGGCTTCTGAGGTGGCAAGGGAGTTCATGGCTTCCATGGCAGCCATGGGCCTGACTCAGGTAGTTCGGGGTCCGACCAGGGGCAGTGGTCACATGCCAGACTTAGTTTTCTTGTCGGAGCAGTGGCAGAGTGACCTGAGATTACAGGATTTAGTCATCTCACCTGTGCCATGGTCAGATCACTATCTGGTGACTCTTGACTTTCTGGGGGCGACACTTCATCGTAGGGAGGCAGGGCCTATTAAAATGGTCCGCCCTCGGCGACTAATGGATCCAGATGGATTCCAGAGGGAACTGGGGGATGTTCCTCTGGATCGGCTACATGATTCACCCGGGGCACTTGTCGACCTGTGGAATAGGTCAACAACAGTAGCCTTGGATGAAATCGCGCCACTGCGGCCTCTCCATGCCCGGGGGACTAGGTCATCTCCGTGGTTCACAGATGAACTGCGTGAACTCAAACGGGCAAAGAGACGCCTAGAGCGCCGCTGGGTGAAGACCCAGGATGACTCCGATTGGACACTAGCTAGAGCTGCTATTAGGGCCTACCTAGTGGTGATAGGGGTGGTGAGGCGGCAATACTTCACCACCCTTATTGCCTCCGCTGATAATCGCCCAGCCGCCCTGTTCCGGGTAACCAGGTCCCTCCTTGGTAGGGGGGGATCGGTGCCCGGTTGGCAGGGTTCGGCTGAGGACTTTGCTGACCATCTGGTGGAGAAAATCGATCGGATTCGTTCAGGGTTGAATCCTGGCGTGGATGGGGAGGGTCGGGGGGGTGCCGGAGCACAGTCTTGCTGTACGATCTGGGATCAGTTCGATCCTGTTGTCCCTGATGAAGTGGACAGGCTCCTTGCAGCTGTTCGTGCCACTACATGTCCTTTGGATCCCTGTCCTACTTGGTTGGTGAAAGCCTCCAAGGAGGTAACAGGTGGCTGGATAGGGGGGATAATAAATGCCTCATTACGGGAGGGGGTATTTCCTGCACAGTTAAAACATGCTTTGGTGCGCCCCCTCCTGAAGAGGATGTCCCTCGACCCAGCTGTCCTTAACAACTACAGGCCAGTTTCCAACCTGCCCTTTTTGGGTAAGGTTTTGGAGAAGGCGGTGGCGCGCCAGCTGCAGAGTGTCCTGGAGGAAGCGGATTATCTAGACCCCTTTCAATCAGGATTCAGGCCCGGATATGGAACGGAGACGGCATTGGTCGCACTGATGGATGATCTCTGGCGGGAGTGGGACGGGGGTTGTCCATCCGTCCTTGCTCTTCTTGACCTCTCAGCGGCTTTCGATACCGTCGACCACGGTATCCTTCTGGAACGGCTCGAAGGACTGGGGATCCAGGGCACTGTGTTGTCCTGGTTTTCCTCATTTCTGGAGGCCGTACCCAGTCGGTATGGTTAGAGAGTGAGAGGTCCAGCCCTAGGCCCCTTAAGTATGGGGTGCCTCAGGGCTCTGTGCTCTCTCCTCTCTTATTTAACATCTATATGAAGCCACTGGGTGAGATCATTCGTTCCCACGGGGTGCGGTACCATCAGTACGCGGATGATACTCAGCTGTACATCTCGGCCCGTGGGGACCCCAGTGATGCTGTTGAAATCCTATCCGGATGCCTGGAGGCCATTGGGGTCTGGATGGGGGCCAATGGGCTTCGGCTGAATCCCAGCAAGACAGAGTGGCTGTGGATAAGGGGCCCCGTGTTATCCAGGGAGTTACCACCTTTGGTACTGGATGGGGCTGTTTTGCCCCAGACAGACCCAGTGCGCAACTTGGGGGTTCTTCTGGACTCGCTGCTGCTGCTGGAAGAACAAGTGGCGGCTGTGGCCAGGAGGGCTTTTGCCCAACTTCGGGTGATTCGCCAATTGCGCACACTCCTGGACCGGGGCTCCTTGCTTATGGTCACCCATGCTCTGGTTACTTCCCGACTAGACTACTGTAATGCGCTCTACATGGGGCTGCCCTTGACGACCATTCGGAGGCTGCAGCTGGTCCAGAATGCGGCGGCCCGGGTGGTAATGGGGTGTGGGCGATATGCCCATGCCTCTCCGCTACTCCGGGAGCTGCACTGGTTACCAGTTTGTCTCCGGGTGCAATTTAAGGTGCTGGTTTTGACCTTTAAAGCCCTATATGGCAGGGGGCCAGGATACCTTAGAGACCGCATCGTCCCAAGAGTGTCTGCCCGTCCAACTAGAGCGGACCGGAGGGGTTCTCTAATAGTGCCACCAACGAGGGATGCACATTTGTCTAGCACCCGAAGGAGGGCCTTCTCCGTGTCCGCACCAACTCTCTGGAACCTCCTGCCAATAGACCTAAGACTCCAAAGTGAACTGCTGCCCTTCAGGAAAGGTGTGAAGACCTGGCTGGCAGGGCAGGTGTGGGGCCCGAATGGGACTATGGTGCCCGCCTGCTGGCTTGTATAAGAACTCTCTCTTCTTCCTTTTTATAGTGGATGGGATGGGTGGGTGGGATATAGGGGTTTTTAAAGGGGGTGGGTTGGGGTTTTTATAATGTTTTTACGTATTTTGTGTATTGTTGTGATGCCGCCCTGAGTCGGGTTTGCCTGAGCGGGCGGCATATACAAATTTGACTAATAAATAAATAAATAAATAAATAAAAACCAATTCCTTGAATTCAGTCTTTTCTCTATCTGTACCTAATTCTCTTCTATATTTTTTATTCCAATTATCAACCTTCATTATCTGAAACCAATCCAATTTTAACTGTTCAAACAGTTTTTTCTTCTTAATTTCATCTTCACAAACCCTTAGCCATTCTTTCACCAAGGAAACTTCATTTTTATCCAATATTTCCTTTTTTTTGGTCTATTTTTATCGGAAAACACGCCATATCTGCCAATTCCAAAATTGGAGAGAGATCTGGGATCAGATCTTTCTTTAATCTTTTCCACACCCTCATGAGTCCCCTCATCATAGTGTTACTTGTACCTATCATTTTAACCTTAGTTCCCAAAAAAATCATTTTACCAATATTCTTATAATCTTTCATCTCCATTTCCTCCCAAATTACTTTTCCTCTTGCCAAGATCTTCACAACATTCTTAATTTGAAATGCTTGATAATACGCTAACAAATTTGGCATTCCCAAACCCCCTTCTTTCTGAGGCAGATTCCAGAGTTTCTTTGAAAGTCTAGATTTTTTACCTCCGTTGCAAAAATTATTGAACATCTTTTGGAACTCACTAATTTCCTTTTCCTTCAATTGGATTGCAAGTGCATCAAATAGAAAGTTAATCTTCGGCATTCCTATGGGAAATTCGGTTAAAGTAAATTTTGCTGTAAGAAACATCCCATAGAACGCATTAATTACATTAACCGAGGTTCAACTGTATATACATATTTTAGCACACCTTGTGTATTAATATGTCAAGTTTCTGATCTGTCCAATCCCAAAGTCTGATCTAGCAAGCCCCAGGTAGACCAGCTGTTCAACAGAAGAGGCCTCATCTATCCATCATATGGTTAGAGCAGCTCTCCAACTGGGCACTATCACCTCTTTAGTGTCCGTGCCAGAGGACTACTGAGCTTTGGGTATATATGCCCTCTGCTGCCTCAGAGAAGCCTGAAATACAACCCACCTCGCCATCTCTGCTATGGGAATCCATTTATACCACCATCCTTTCTATGGCAATCTTGAAGGTCTGGGGAAAGAGGTCCACTTTCCAAAGCAGAAGCTCTTTTCTCATGATTCTCCTACCATTAGACTAAATCAAATAGTTCATAGGTGTTACTCTACACTAGGTTACCTTTGCTCGAAAGCCGGTTGTATCCGACTCTAGGGTTTAGTGCTCATCTCTGTTTATAACCAAAGAGCTAGCGCTGTCTGCATTTTGCAGACGTTTTTGTGGACATGTGACAGGCATGACTAGACACCGGGAGCACGGAACACTGTTTACCTTGCCACCCAAGTGGTACCTATTTATCTACTTGCAATTTCTTGCTTTTGAACTGCTAGGTTGGCAGGAGCTGGGACAGAGATGGGAGCTCACTTCATCATGTAGTACTCGGGTCTCGAACTGCTGACCTGCCAACCATCCAGTTAACAAGTTCAGCATCTTAACCACTAAGCCATCAAAGTCTACACTACTCTACACTACAGAAAGACAAAAAGGTGAAAAACAAGCATGATAGTTGGCTGGATTCCTTTTATTACATAGAGAATTTTCTCTCTGGATCATTTTGAGCCCTATTCAGTTACTACTTTTCCAATTGTAAGCAAAACATTTAAAGAACTGCAAGCAGCCTTTAGTGTATGAGAACCAAGACAATACGAACAGCCGAAGGGTTGGCTTAACACATCTTTATTGCATGATGGTCCGGGGGAACATGTGGTAATGGTGGATGAACAGCTCAATATATACTGTGACTATACATTTGAATGTGGCTCCTCGATAGCCCATTGGCTACTGTCTGCGTGACGTCATTCCCCGTCACGCCCTTCTTGTCCAGGTGAGGTGGTGGCGGGAATCTTCCCGCGCTGTAGTTGTTTGGGGAATTGGAACCATGTGAGCTGGACGCTCGCTATTGCCCCTAGTGGTCACTAGCTCGCGTCCTGATACAGAAGGTTACAGTGTTACAGCTGGTGGTTATTATATCCACTCATTCGAGTGTTACATTACTTAAAGGTATAATGTTCTAGACACAACATCCCTCCCCCCTAGGATGAGATGAAGTCTCTCATCCAATATGGTTTATTGCAAACGCGTTTTGGGCGCAAGGCTGGCTGGCTTGTCCCGGGGGCGCTATCGTTTCTTTGTTCCCTGGTTTCTTGTCCTGCAATGGGAGAGGGAGACTCGTTAACGACTTGCCGCGGTTCCGCGGCTTTCGGGGTAGGGATAAACTCCATTGTGGGAAAACCGGGGGCACTGGGGGCTAACGAAAAACCCCGCTTCTCGCTTGGATGGGTGGGGGACCACTCCGAAAAAAACCCCCGGTTTTGTAACTCAAACTCAAAATCATCTACTGGGGTATCTGTGGGGGTATCCCTCAGGATATCTGTGGGGACAAACTTATTCCCTTCCCCCCTGGTGGGGACCCTTCCCCCCTTGGTGGGGACCACTGGCCCCCCTCTCCTCCCCCTTGGGCTGAACGGGTGGGGGAGAACCCTAACGTTGAATCCTGTTCTGCGCTGTCAGTGCTCTGGTTTCTGGAGACCCGGTGCCGGAGTTGGTCTGCGTGCCGCCTCCAGAGTAGACCTGTGCTGGTCTCTACGCAATACGACACGGGGCCCGTCTGCCCAATGACTACGCCCGGAACCCAGGCTGGTCCTGCGCTAGCATAGTTTCTGCAATGAACCGGGGCGCCTATTTCAAAACTCTTCGTGCCCACTAACCCAATGTTCCTCCCAGTGTCCTCCACCCTCGTAGGGTCTAGCCTGGTCAGTATCTTAGTCAGCTTTCTGCGCATTAGGAGCTCTGCGGGCGAGTACCCTGACGCTAGGGGGGTCACCCTATATCCCAGCAAAAACTGACACAACTGCAGGTTTAAATCCCCGGGGCCCATGCGCCTCAGCGCGTCTTTGGTGGTACGCACGAGGTGTTCTACCTGGCCATTTGTCGCCGGGTGGAAGGGCGCGGAGGTGATGTGCCGGATGGCGTTGATGTCGGTGAATGCCCTGAATTCGGCGGACGTGAAACAACTAGCGTTATCACTAACAAGGGTGTCGGGTATACCGAACGTGCTGAACACCCTGCGCAATTGTTTAATTGTTGTGGCTGAGGAGGTGTTCGCAACTGGGATAACCTCCAACCACTTGGAGTAAGCATCCACTATGAGGAGAAAAAGCGATCCTCTGAAAGGGCCCGCAAAGTCAATGTGTACGCGGGACCATGGCCCCTTTGCCGCATCCCATTCCCTGTGCGGAAGTCGAGCCTCTTCGGGCTGGGAGCATTGGCAACGCTCGCAAGTGCCCACGATGTGCTCGATATCGGCGTCCAACTGGGGCCACCAGAAGTAGCTCCTGGCCAATGCCTTGGAGCGGACAATGCCAGGGTGGCTGACGTGCAGCAGCTTAAGCACCCTAGCTCTCAGGGATTCGGGGATGATTACCCGCTGGCCCTACAGGAGGCACCCCCTCTCTAAGGACAGTTCTAGCTTCTTCCTAAAAAATGGGGCGAACTCCGCCGCCGGGGATGACGTTGGCCACCCTTTCTGCACCCAAGAACTGACCAGGGCCAACGTCTTGTCCTTGCCTGTCGCCTTGGCGATCTCCGCGGGCACTATGGGGGGTGAATCTAAGACCTCTATCATGAGCACTTGGTGGTCTTGCTCCACCTCACACACGTGGCTGCTTGTGTGGGGGAGGGGTGACCTCGACAGGGTGTCCACGTGGCTTATGTCCTTTCCAGGGCGATACACCAGCGCGTTCTGGTACGCGTTTAAAAAAATGGCCCACCTGAGCATCCTAGGGGACAGAATCTGTGGCGTGGGCTTGTCTGCAGCAAAAATGCCTAGCAGGGGCTTGTGGTCAGTCACGATGGTAAAGGGGCGGCCATAGAGGAAGTCGTGGAACTTTTTCGTCCCAGCAATTATCGCTAACGCCTCCCTGTCTGTCTGTGCGTAGTTGCGCTCTGCCTTAGACAGGCACCTGGAGTAGAATGCCACCGGGGCCTCCCGCCCATTTTCCAACACGTGGCACAGAACCGCGCCCACCCCCACTGGGGATGCATCACATATTAGAACCACTGGTCTCTTGGGGTCAAAATGGGTTAATATAGCGTCTGAGGATAAGAGGTGTTTCAGCTCATTGAATGCCCTCTCCTGGCTCTCGCCCCATTTCCACGCCTCATCCTTTTTTAGTAACTTATGAAACGGCTCTGCTACCGATGCCTTCTGAGGCAGGAAGGAATGGTAGAAGTTTAAGAGCCCCAGGAACGACTGCAATTCGGGCTTGGAGGTGGGGCGAGGGGCATTTTGAATGGCGGCCACCTTTGATTTGGAGGGTTTGATGCCTGAAGGGTTACCTGGAAACCCAAGAACTCAACCTCTTTTGCGAAGAAGACGCATTTGTCTTTCCGCAGCCTCAACCCCGCCTTTTCGAATACCGGCAGTACTTTGTCTAGCCTCTCAGCCAATTCTGACTCACTCCCCCCCGTTATCAACACGTCATCAAAGTATGGTAAGACCCCCTCCAGACCCTTTAAGAGGTGTTCCACGAGCGATTGGAAGATGCCTGGCGCCGAGTTCACGCCAAACTGTAGGCGCGTCATCTGGAACGCCCCCTTATGAGTGACTATCGTCTGTGCAGCAGCTGCAGCTGGGGTTACCGAGAGCTGCTGGTATGCCTGCGCCAGGTCAAGCTTTGCAAAACACCTCCCCCCATGTAACCTGGCCAACAGGTGGCTGACTACCGGCACCGGCCTTTGCACCAGTACCTCAACAAAATAATGGGGGTGTCCTAGGGACACGCTGTGGACTGCGGTGTCGTCGTCGCTGTCGTCGGAGATGTGGCCCATGCCGTCCTGCTTCCTCGAGGGCCGGACGCCTTCCTGGTTTTTCGGTGAGCGGTCTGTTGAGCCTTTCTGGTCTCTGCGCCACCTTCTGCAAACCTTGGCTATGTGCCCTCGGCGTCCACAGTTGTGGCACTCGGCCTTCTGGAATGGGCACTTGATGCGGTCATGGACGCCCCGCAGCCGTCGCAATGTCGGCCATCCTTCCGTACCTTCCGGATGTCCTTGTCCTCGCTGCTCTCTGTGGAGGAGTGTGGCGCCCGCCTGGCTGCTTGCACTGAGCCCGCTGCCTTGTCTGGTTGTGGGGGCCTTGCTCTGAACCCCTTAACCCTGGCCCTCGTGGCTTCCGCCGCCTGCGCCTCCTTCACGACCTCTTGCAGCGTCGGGGGCGGCTCCTGGTTCATCAGCTTTCGCTGAACCTCCTCGTCCCACAGGCCGCACAGCATGCGGTCCCTGAGGGCGATTTCCAGGTTCTCCCATTTGCATGGGCCGGCGGCCAACCGGAGGGCCGCTGCAAAGACGGCCACGGACTCACCAGGCACCTGGAATCTCTTCCAGAATGCGTCCCGAGCCGAAAACATCGAAACCGAGGGCTGGAAATGGTCGCGCATCGCTTTCAGGAGCTGCTTGACCGGCACTTCGTTCAGCTTCTTCGGAGACACCAGGTCCACCAATACTTTCATGGCGGGGAACCCGAGCATCCTGATGAGAATGGCCCTCTTCTTCCCCTCGTCTGAGATATCGGACACCATCAGTGCGCTTTGAAAGTCCATTTCGAAGAGCTCCCATTCTTCCGGTTTGTTGATGTTGAAACCGGCCTGCGTTGTCTTGATTCCGTGGGGATCCATTATCCCACCTTTGTCGCCAGTTTAGTGTATGAGAACCAAGACAATACGAACAGCCGAAGGGTTGGCTTAACACATCTTTATTGCATGATGGTCCGGGGGAACATGTGGTAATGGTGGATGAACAGCTCAATATATACTGTGACTATACATTTGAATGTGGCTCCTCGATAGCCCATTGGCTACTGTCTGCGTGACGTCATTCCCCGTCACGCCCTTCTTGTCCAGGTGAGGTGGTGGCGGGAATCTTCCCGCTCTGTAGTTGTTTGGGGAATTGGAACCATGTGAGCTGGATGCTCGCTATTGCCCCTAGTGGTCACTAGCTCGCGTCCTGATACAGAAGGTTACAGTGTTACAGCTGGTGGTTATTATATCCACTCATTCGAGTGTTACATTACTTAAAGGTATAATGTTCTAGACACAACACAGCCCTACACCTCTTCATTGTCACTTTTTCCACATGGAGAGAGATGTGTCTCAAAAGGAGGAATTTATGTGCACAAGAGCTTCAGTTTTCCATAGCTTTTTCTGTGAGCAAAATCACTCTTCTTTAGGCACTTTATTTTCCAGAAGGAAGACTTCTGCCATAAGCAGCCACACTGAAGTACATGTTTTATTGCACCTTGTGGCTCACACTCTGATCTTGTGTGCTGCCCCCTCCCACATTCAGTAGTGACCTCTTTACCTGTCAGCCACCACTATTTCTTTAAGGCTAGTGCTTGATGACATCACCAATTTTTAAGAAGATATTTGCTTCCCAGAATTATTGGGCTATGAAAAATCATGGAAACTAGTAGAGCAGTAGTCATAATGAGGAAGATGTGCCTCATTGAACTCTTTCTCAGTGTTTTTCATTTATTACAGCTTCCTCAGGAGAACTAAGCCATTTGCTTCTTGTGTTACTGTTAATTTAAATATGGCATCACATAACGTGAAGAATGTCTTGGACTGAGAAGTGATCAAGAAGTTAAACTGCTATATTGCAGCCAAAACTGCTTCCGTTGCGAGTTCAGTCCTGACGGGTCTCAAGGTTGTGAGGTTCCATCCTTCTCAGGTAGGTAAAATGAGTACTCAGCATGTTTGGGGCAAAATGCTAATTACCTTGAGGACTATCCAGAGAGTGCACTAAGTGCTATGGGGTGGTATATGTGTAATTGCTATTGCTACTAAGACAAATGAATAAAAAACCCCACAAAACTCATAAAATGCATAAAGCGAAAATACTTAATACACATGATGAGAAATGAAAAGTACTGTTTCTTACAGCTGACAGTTCAGGATGATCTAAATGGAAAAAGAAGCACATGAAGGAGAACTCATCTGTCTGAGGTTGGTAAAATGAGTAACTACCACCCAGAAGGTGCTTTAAGTGCTTCAGGGAGGAATATAAGGGTAATTGCTAATGCCATTGCTATAATTTCTGAATCTTTTGTTGTTATTGTTGTTCAGTCGTACAGTCGATTCCGACCCTTTGCGACCCCATGGACTATTTTCCTCCAGGCACCTCTGTCTTCCACCATTCTCCTCAGCCCACCAAGCTCTGTGCCCATTGTGTCCACAATACCATCTATCCATCTCATCTTTGGATGCCACCTTCTTCTCTTGCCCTCCACCTTTCCCAGCATCAAGGCCTTCTCAAGTGAGTCCTCCCTTCTCATTTGATGTCCAAAGTACTTTAGCTTCATCTTCACTATTTGTCCCTCCATTGAACAGTCAGGGTTGATTTCTTCCAGTATTGACCTATTTGTTCTCTTTGCTGTCCAAGGGACTCTCAGGACTCTCCTCCAACACCACATCTCAAAGGCATCTATTATTCTGCGCTCAGTCTTCCTAATGGTCCAGCTCTCACACCCATACATTACCACTGGGAATACCATTGCTTTGACTATGTGAAATTTTGTTTTCAAGGTGATGTCTCTGCTTTTTTCTATATTCCCCAGGTTTCTCATAGTTTGTCTCCCCAAAATCAATCGTCATTTTATTTCATGGGTACAGTCGCCATCTGCAGTGATCTTAGATCGTAGAAAAGTAAAATCTGTCACTGCTTCTACTTCTTCCCCATCTATTTTCCAGGGACTGATTGGACCTGTTGCCCTTATCTTGGTTTTCTTGATATTAAGTCTCAAGCCAGCTTTTGCACTCTCCTCCTTCAATCCAGTCAAGAAGTTCTTTAGGTCTTCCTCACTTTCTGCCATTAGGGCGGTATCTCCTGCATATCTCAAATTGTTGATGTTTCTCCCAGCAATTTGATCCCATATTGTGATTCCTCCATCCCTGCATTACACATTATGTGCTCTGTGTATAGATTGAATAAGCAGGGTGATTTCATTTCATTTCATTTCATTTATTCGATTTATACCCCGCCCTACTCGACCAGGGCCGACTCAGGGCAGCTTACAACAGTTAAATCAAATACAATATACAAAATTACAAATGATACATTGTTACAATACAGCAGTGAAACAATAAAATATGCAATAACATTTAAGTTCTAACATAACAAAACGGTTACACGATCCCTCAGCTACTAAACATAGGTAGGGGAAAGGGAAAGGGGAGGGGGAAAGGGGAGGGGAAAGGGGAAATACGACACAATACAGTTCATTATGCAATACAGAACAATAACAACAAATCAAGCATAAACACAATATAAACAATTAAATAAAAAATAAACATATACAAAACATAATAACAGTTTACAATGTTACAAGATATAATCATGGAAAAAACAATAATCCAAAGGGGGGGAGGTCGGAGCCCAAGGCTCAATGACCTTACACAACGCTTAATGCGAGCCGGGCTCAACAACTACGTTGGAGCTCAGCTCAGTAATGAGCAATAATGCCATAATACACTCTACAAAATACAAAAGAGACAAGACAACTACCGCAATGTCCTCAGCAGCAAAGTCTACAACCATGGTGGGGCCACGGACAGAAACGTCATCATGTGGCGTCTTCGGCTCTCTCTGGCCATGGGGAGCCCTTTTAACCTCCCCGCCCGGTGGCAGGGGGCGGGGAGGGTCGGCTTCATGCATCGTCGTCGTCTTCGGCTCCCTCTGGCCACGGGGAGCCCTTTTAACCTCCCCGCCTGGTGGCAGGGGGCGGGGAGGGATGGCTTCACATGGCAGTGGCGTCTTCAGCTCACTCTGGCCATGGAGAGCCCTTTTAACCTCCCTGCCCGGTGGCAGGGGGCGGGGAGGGTCGGCTTCGCATGGCGTCGTCGTCTTCGGCTCCCTCTGGCCACTGGGAGCACTTTTAACCTCCCCACCCAGTGGCAGGGGGCGGGGAGGGACGGCTTCATGCGGCGGCAGCGTCTCTGCCTCCCTCTGGCCACGGGGAGCCCTTTTAACCTCCCCGCCTGGTGGCAGGGGGCAGGGATGGACGGCTGTGCGTGGCGTCATCGTCTTCGGCTCCCTCTGGCCATGGGGAGCCCTTTTAACCTCCCCGCCCGGTGGCAGGGGGCGGAGAGGGATGGCTTCATGCGGCGGCGGCGGCTTTGGCTCCCTCTGGCCACAGGGAGCCCTTTTAACCTACCCGCCTGGTGACAGGGGGCGGGGAGGGATGGCTTCACATGGCATCATCGTCTCCTGCTCCCTCTGGCCACGGGGAGCCCTTTTAACCTCCCCGCCTGGTGGCAGGGGGCGGGGAGGGATGGCTTCGGGTGGTGGTGGCATCTTCGGCTCCCTCTGGCCACGGAGAGCCCTTTTAACCTCCCCGCCCAGTGGCAGGGGGTGGGGAGGGATGGCTTCGGGTGGCAGCGGCGTCTTCAGCTCCCTCTGGCCACGGGGAGCCCTTTTAACCTCCCCGCCCGGTGGCAGGGGGCGGAGAGGGATGGCTTCATGCGGCGGCGGCTTTGGCTCCCTCTGGCCACGGGGAGCCCTTTTAACCTCCCCGCCTGGTGGCAGGGGGCGGGGAGGGATGGCTTCACGTGGCATCATTGTCTCCGGCTCCCTCTGGCCACGGGGAGTCCTTTTAATCTCCCCACCTGGTGGCAGGGGGCGGGGAGGGATGGCTTCAGGTGGTGGTGGCATCTTTGGCTCCCTCTGGCCACGGAGAGCCCTTTTAACCTCCCCGTCCAGTGGCAGGGGGCGGGGAGGGATGGCTTCGGGTGGCGGCGGCATCTTCAGCTCCCTCTGGCCACAGGGAGCCTCTTTAACCTCCCTGCCTGGTGGCAGGGGTCGGGGAGGGTCGGCTTCACATGGCGTCGTCATCTTTGGCTCCTTCTGGCCACGGGGAGCCCTTTTAACCTTCCTGCCCAGTGGCTGGGGGCGGGGGGGCGGGGCGCTGGGAGGGACGGCTTAATGTGGTGGCGGTGTCTTCTGCTCCCTCTGGCCACGGGGAGCCCTTTTAACCTCCCCACCTGGTGGCAGGGGGTGGGGAGGGACGGCTTCACGCGGCGGCGGTGTCAGCGGTGGCGGCGTCTTCAGCTCACTCTGGCCATGGGGAGCCCTTTTAACCTCCCTGCCTGGTGGCAGGGGGCGGGGAGGGTAGGCTTCGCATGGCGTCGTCGTCTTCGGCTCCCTCTGGCCACGGAGAGCCCTTTTAACCTCCCCGCCTTGTGGCAGGGGGCAGGGATGGACAGCTGTGCGTGGCGTCATCGTCTTCGGCTCCCTCTGGCCATGGGGAGCCATTTTAACCTCCCTGCCCGGTTGCAGGGGGCGGAGAGGGCTGGCTTCATGCGGCGGCGGCGGCTTTGGCTCCCTCTGGCCACGGGGAGCCCTTTTAACCTACCCGCCTGGTGGCAGGGGGCGGGGAGGGATGGCTTCACGTGGCATCGTCGTCTCCTGCTCCCTCTGGCCACGGGGAGCCCTTTTAACCTCCCCGCCTGGTGGCAGGGGTTGGGGAGGGTCGGCTTCGGGTGGTGGTGGCATCTTCGGCTCCCTCAGGCCACGGAACGCCCTTTAAACCTCCCCGCCCAGTAGCAGGGGGCGGGGAGGGATGGCTTCGGGTGGCAGCGGCGTCTTCAGCTCCCTCTTGCCACGGGGAGCCCTTTTAACCTCCCCGCCTGGTGGCAGGGGGCGGAGAGGGATGGCTTCATGCGGCGGCGGCAGCTTTGGCTCCCTCTGGCCATGGGGAGCCATTTTAACCTCCCCACCTGGTGGCAGGGGGCGGGGAGGGATGGCTTCACATGGCATCGTCGTCTCCGGCTCCCTCTGGCCACGGGGAGCCTCTTTAACCTCCCTGCCTGGTGGCAGGGGTTGGGGAGGGTCGGCTTCACATGGCATCGTCATTGTTGGCTCCCTCTGGCCACGGGGAGCCCTTTTAACCTTCCTGCCCGGTGGCTGGGGGCGGGGGGGGGTGCTGGGAGGGACGGCTTCATGTGGCGGCGGTGTCTTCTGCTCCCTCTGGCCACGGGGAGCCCTTTTAACCTCCCCGCCTGGTGGCAGGGGGTGGGGAGGGACGGCTTCACGCGGCGGCGGTGGTGGCGGTGGCAGCGGTGGCGGCGTCTTCGGCTCCCTCTGGCCACGGGGAGCCCTTTTAACCTCCCTGCACGGTGGCAGGGGGCGAGGAGGGTCTGCTTCATGTGGCGTCGTCGTCTTCGGCTCCCTCTGGCCACGGGGAGCCCTTTTAACCTCACCGCCCGGTGGCAGGGGGCGGGGAGGGATGGCTTCGAGTGGTGGTGGCATCTTTGGGTCCCTCTGGCCACGGAGAGCCCTTTTAACCTCCCTGCCTGGTGGCAGGGGTCGGGGAAGGTTGGCTTCACATGGCGTCATCATCTTTGGCTCCCTCTGGCCATGGGGAGCCCTTTTAACCTCCCCGCCCGGTGGCAGGGGGCGGGGAGGGTCGGCTTCATGCATCGTCGTCGTCTTCGGCTCCCTCTGGCCACGGGGAGCCCTTTTAACCTCCCCGCCTGGTGGCAGGGGGCGGGGAGGGATGGCTTCACATGGCAGTGGCGTCTTCAGCTCACTCTGGCCATGGGGAGCCCTTTTAACCTCCCTGCCCGGTGGCAGGGGGCGGGGAGGGTCGGCTTCGCATGGCGTCATCGTCTTCGGCTCCCTCTGGCCACTGGGAGCACTTTTAACCTCCCCACCCAGTGGCAGGGGGCGGGGAGGGACGGCTTCATGCGGCGGCAGCGTCTCTGCCTCCCTCTGGCCATGGGGAGCCCTTTTAACCTCCCCGCCTGGTGGCAGGGGGCAGGGATGGACGGCTGTGCGTGCCGTCATCGTCTTCGGCTCCCTCTGGCCATGGGGAGCCCTTTTAACCTCCCCGCCCGGTGGCAGGGGGCGGAGAGGGATGGCTTCATGCGGCGGCGGCGGCTTTGGCTCCCTCTGGCCACAGGGAGCCCTTTTAACCTACCCGCCTGGTGACAGGGGGCGGGGAGGGATGGCTTCACATGGCATCATCGTCTCCTGCTCCCTCTGGCCACGGGGAGCCCTTTTAACCTCCCCGCCTGGTGGCAGGGGGCGGGGAGGGATGGCTTCGGGTGGTGGTGGCATCTTCGGCTCCCTCTGGCCACGGAGAGCCCTTTTAACCTCCCCGCCCAGTGGCAGGGGGTGGGGAGGGATGGCTTCGGGTGGCAGCGGCGTCTTCAGCTCCCTCTGGCCACGGGGAGCCCTTTTAACCTCCCCGCCCGGTGGCAGGGGACGGAGAGGGATGGCTTCATGCGGCGGCGGCTTTGGCTCCCTCTGGCCACGGGGAGCCCTTTTAACCTCCCCGCCTGGTGGCAGGGGGCGGGGAGGGATGGCTTCACGTGGCATCATTGTCTCCGGCTCCCTCTGGCCACGGGGAGTCCTTTTAATCTCCCCACCTGGTGGCAGGGGGCGGGGAGGGATGGCTTCAGGTGGTGGTGGCATCTTTGGCTCCCTCTGGCCACGGAGAGCCCTTTTAACCTCCCCGTCCAGTGGCAGGGGGCGGGGAGGGATGGCTTCGGGTGGCGGCGGCATCTTCAGCTCCCTCTGGCCACAGGGAGCCTCTTTAACCTCCCTGCCTGGTGGCAGGGGTCGGGGAGGGTCGGCTTCACATGGCGTCGTCATCTTTGGCTCCTTCTGGCCACGGGGAGCCCTTTTAACCTTCCTGCCCAGTGGCTGGGGGCGGGGGGGCGGGGCGCTGGGTGGGACGGCTTAATGTGGTGGCGGTGTCTTCTGCTCCCTCTGGCCACAGGGAGCCCTTTTAACCTCCCCACCTGGTGGCAGGGGGTGGGGAGGGACGGCTTCACGCGGCGGCGGTGTCAGCGGTGGCGGCGTCTTCAGCTCACTCTGGCCATGGGGAGCCCTTTTAACCTCCCTGCCTGGTGGCAGGGGGCGGGGAGGGTAGGCTTCGCATGGCGTCGTCGTCTTCGGCTCCCTCTGGCCACGGAGAGCCCTTTTAACCTCCCCGCCTTGTGGCAGGGGGCAGGGATGGACAGCTGTGCGTGGCGTCATCGTCTTCGGCTCCCTCTGGCCATGGGGAGCCATTTTAACCTCCCTGCCCGGTTGCAGGGGGCGGAGAGGGCTGGCTTCATGCGGCGGCGGCGGCTTTGGCTCCCTCTGGCCACGGGGAGCCCTTTTAACCTACCCGCCTGGTGGCAGGGGGCGGGGAGGGATGGCTTCACGTGGCATCGTCGTCTCCTGCTCCCTCTGGCCACGGGGAGCCCTTTTAACCTCCCCGCCTGGTGGCAGGGGTTGGGGAGGGTCGGCTTCGGGTGGTGGTGGCATCTTCGGCTCCCTCTGGCCACGGAACGCCCTTTAAACCTCCCCGCCCAGTAGCAGGGGGCGGGGAGGGATGGCTTCGGGTGGCAGCGGCGTCTTCAGCTCCCTCTTGCCACGGGGAGCCCTTTTAACCTCCCCGCCTGGTGGCAGGGGGCGGAGAGGGATGGCTTCATGCGGCGGCGGCAGCTTTGGCTCCCTCTGGCCATGGGGAGCCATTTTAACCTCCCCACCTGGTGGCAGGGGGCGGGGAGGGATGGCTTCACATGGCATCGTCGTCTCCGGCTCCCTCTGGCCACGGGGAGCCTCTTTAACCTCCCTGCCTGGTGGCAGGGGTTGGGGAGGGTCGGCTTCACATGGCATCGTCATTGTTGGCTCCCTCTGGCCACGGGGAGCCCTTTTAACCTTCCTGCCCGGTGGCTGGGGGCGGGGGGGGTGCTGGGAGGGACGGCTTCATGTGGCGGCGGTGTCTTCTGCTCCCTCTGGCCACGGGGAGCCCTTTTAACCTCCCCGCCTGGTGGCAGGGGGTGGGGAGGGACGGCTTCACGCGGCGGCGGTGGCGGCGGTGGCAGCGGTGGCGGCGTCTTCGGCTCCCTCTGGCCACGGGGAGCCCTTTTAACCTCCCTGCACGGTGGCAGGGGGCGAGGAGGGTCTGCTTCATGTGGCGTCGTCGTCTTCGGCTCCCTCTGGCCACGGGGAGCCCTTTTAACCTCACCGCCCGGTGGCAGGGGGCGGGGAGGGATGGCTTCGAGTCGTGGTGGCATCTTTGGGTCCCTCTGGCCACGGAGAGCCCTTTTAACCTCCCTGCCTGGTGGCAGGGGTCGGGGAAGGTTGGCTTCACATGGCGTCATCATCTTTGGCTCCCTCTGGCCATGGGGAGCCCTTTTAACCTCCCCGCCCGGTGGCAGGGGGCGGGGAGGGTCGGCTTCATGCATCGTCGTCGTCTTCGGCTCCCTCTGGCCACGGGGAGCCCTTTTAACCTCCCCGCCTGATGGCAGGGGGCGGGGAGGGATGGCTTCACATGGCAGTGGCGTCTTCAGCTCACTCTGGCCATGGGGAGCCCTTTTAACCTCCCTGCCCGGTGGCAGGGGGCGGGGAGGGTCGGCTTCGCATGGCGTCGTCGTCTTCGGCTCCCTCTGGCCACTGGGAGCACTTTTAACCTCCCCACCCAGTGGCAGGGGGCGGGGAGGGACGGCTTCATGCGGCGGCAGCGTCTCTGCCTCCCTCTGGCCACGGGGAGCCCTTTTAACCTCCCCGCCTGGTGGCAGGGGGCAGGGATGGACGGCTGTGCGTGGCGTCATCGTCTTCGGCTCCCTCTGGCCATGGGGAGCCCTTTTAACCTCCCCGCCCGGTGGCAGGGGGCGGAGAGGGATGGCTTCATGCGGCGGCGGCGGCTTTGGCTCCCTCTGGCCACAGGGAGCCCTTTTAACCTACCCGCCTGGTGACAGGGGGCGGGGAGGGATGGCTTCACATGGCATCATCGTCTCCTGCTCCCTCTGGCCACGGGGAGCCCTTTTAACCTCCCCGCCTGGTGGCAGGGGGCGGGGAGGGATGGCTTCGGGTGGTGGTGGCATCTTCGGCTCCCTCTGGCCACGGAGAGCCCTTTTAACCTCCCCGCCCAGTGGCAGGGGGTGGGGAGGGATGGCTTCGGGTGGCAGCGGCGTCTTCAGCTCCCTCTGGCCACGGGGAGCCCTTTTAACCTCCCCGCCCGGTGGCAGGGGGCGGAGAGGGATGGCTTCATGCGGCGGCGGCTTTGGCTCCCTCTGGCCACGGGGAGCCCTTTTAACCTCCCCGCCTGGTGGCAGGGGGCGGGGAGGGATGGCTTCACGTGGCATCATTGTCTCCGGCTCCCTCTGGCCACGGGGAGTCCTTTTAATCTCCCCACCTGGTGGCAGGGGGCGGGGAGGGATGGCTTCAGGTTGTGGTGGCATCTTTGGCTCCCTCTGGCCACGGAGAGCCCTTTTAACCTCCCCGTCCAGTGGCAGGGGGCGGGGAGGGATGGCTTCGGGTGGCGGCGGCATCTTCAGCTCCCTCTGGCCACAGGGAGCCTCTTTAACCTCCCTGCCTGATGGCAGGGGTCGGGGAGGGTCGGCTTCACATGGCGTCGTCATCTTTGGCTCCTTCTGGCCACGGGGAGCCCTTTTAACCTTCCTGCCCAGTGGCTGGGGGCGGGGGGGCGGGGCGCTGGGAGGGACGGCTTAATGTGGTGGCAGTGTCTTCTGCTCCCTCTGGCCACGGGGAGCCCTTTTAACCTCCCCACCTGGTGGCAGGGGGTGGGGAGGGACGGCTTCACGCGGCGGCGGTGGCAGCGGTGGCGGCGTCTTCAGCTCACTCTGGCCATGGGGAGCCCTTTTAACCTCCCTGCCTGGTGGCAGGGGGCGGGGAGGGTAGGCTTCGCATGGCGTCATCGTCTTCGGCTCCCTCTGGCCACGGAGAGCCCTTTTAACCTCCCCGCCTTGTGGCAGGGGGCAGGGATGGACAGCTGTGCATGGCGTCATCGTCTTCGGCTCCCTCTGGCCATGGGGAGCCATTTTAACCTCCCTGCCCGGTTGCAGGGGGCGGAGAGGGCTGGCTTCATGCGGCGGCGGCGGCTTTGGCTCCCTCTGGCCACGGGGAGCCCTTTTAACCTACCCGCCTGGTGGCAGGGGGCGGGGAGGGATGGCTTCACGTGGCATCGTCGTCTCCTGCTCCCTCTGGCCACGGGGAGCCCTTTTAACCTCCCCGCCTGGTGGCAGGGGTTGGGGAGGGTCGGCTTCGGGTGGTGGTGGCATCTTCGGCTCCCTCTGGCCACGGAACGCCCTTTAAACCTCCCCGCCCAGTAGCAGGGGGCGGGGAGGGATGGCTTCGGGTGGCAGCGGCGTCTTCAGCTCCCTCTTGCCACGGGGAGCCCTTTTAACCTCCCCGCCTGGTGGCAGGGGGCGGAGAGGGATGGCTTCATGCGGCGGCGGCAGCTTTGGCTCCCTCTGGCCATGGGGAGCCATTTTAACCTCCCCACCTGGTGGCAGGGGGCGGGGAGGGATGGCTTCACATGGCATCGTCGTCTCCGGCTCCCTCTGGCCACGGGGAGTCTCTTTAACCTCCCTGCCTGGTGGCAGGGGTTGGGGAGGGTCGGCTTCACATGGCATCGTCATTGTTGGCTCCCTCTGGCCACGGGGAGCCCTTTTAACCTTCGTGCCCGGTGGCTGGGGGCGGGGGGGGGTGCTGGGAGGGACGGCTTCATGTGGCGGCGGTGTCTTCTGCTCCCTCTGGCCACGGGGAGCCCTTTTAACCTCCCTGCCTGGTGGCAGGGGGTGGGGAGGGACGGCTTCACGCGGCGGCGGTGGCGGCGGTGGCAGCGGTGGCGGCGTCTTCGGCTCCCTCTGGCCACGGGGAGCCCTTTTAACCTCCCTGCACGGTGGCAGGGGGCGAGGAGGGTCTGCTTCATGTGGCGTCGTCGTCTTCGGCTCCCTCTGGCCACGGGGAGCCCTTTTAACCTCACCGCCCGGTGGCAGGGGGCGGGGAGGGATGGCTTCGAGTGGTGGTGGCATCTTTGGGTCCCTCTGGCCACGGAGAGCCCTTTTAACCTCCCTGCCTGGTGGCAGGGGTCGGGGAAGGTTGGCTTCACATGGCGTCATCATCTTTGGCTCCCTCTGGCCATGGGGAGCCCTTTTAACCTCACCGCCCGGTGGCTGGGGGTGGGGGTGGGGGTGCGGGGAGGGACGGCTTCATGTGGCGGCGGTGTCTTCGGCTCCCTCTGGCCATAGGGAGCCCTTTTAACCTCCCCGCCTGGTGGCAGGGGGCGGGGAGGGACGGCTTCACGCGGCGGCGGCGGCGGCGGCGGCGGCGGTGGCGGCGGCGGCGGCGGTGGCGGCGGTGGTGGCGGTGGTGGCGTCTTCGGCTCCCTCTGGCCACGGGGAGCCCTTTTAACCTCCCCGCCCGGTGGCAGGGGGTGGGGAGGGACGGCTTCGTGCAGCCTTATCTTACTCCTTTTCCTATTACAAACCACTCTGTCATTCCGTGTTCTGTCCTAACTGTTGCTTCTTCGTTCGTGTACAGATTTCTCATGAGACATATGAGGTGTTCTGGTATTCCCATCTCTTTAATTACTTGCCACATTTTGTTGTGGTCCACACAGTCAAAAGCCTTGGTGTAGTCAATAAAACTGAATCTTACTGTTTTAAAAAGATTTTTGCTCCCATGCTAAGAATAAAAAGGACAAGGAGATGTAAGTGAAAAAACCAACTACAGGACCAAAAATTGTTGGAGTAAATCAGTTTCCTTTATTTATTTATTTATTTATTTATTTATTTATTTATTTATTTATTTATTTATTTATTTATTTATTTATTTATTTATTAGTCACATTTGTATTACCGCCCACTCGGCAAACGACTCTGGGCAGCATACAACAATTACATCATGAACTACATAAATCCCACTAGAGAACTATAAAAAACTTTAAATCAGTAAAAACCCCAATTAAAAATACAATTAAAAATAATCATAATCATGTATGGATTCTTGCTGGCCTACAGAAGCTCATAATATCCACTTTATGTTTGTTGAGAGCATTTACGGAATGCAGATTTCCAAGTAAAGTGCTGAAGTGCTAAACATTTTAACTATGAGGCCTTTCCAAATAGCATATTGAAGTACTGCAAGAGACACAGATAATTGCAACTCTCCCTTTTAACAAATGTTTTAAAACATGGCTTTATTTGCATTGACCTAATTCAGTTGTTGGCCCCAGCTAGAGTTTGGTTTATGAAATGAGATGTATTAAATCAACAATTGTCCCACTGAAGTTGGCTCTTCAATAGTTTGGGATCGCATTTGGATTTAATCTTCTCTGTGTATAAAGGCAACAAAATTTCAATGGACTGCAGTAGTTCCCTAGGCATCCATGTACATTTTTTGACAGAAAATCTGGATATTTCTTTTTCTCTCATGACTATATAAAAACTATTTCTGGACTTCAAAAAGATGAACACATTACTAGATTTGAATAATGAAATAAAGCCATGTGGTGTTTGGTCTTCTGTATCTGTTTTAAAAATATATTGTGAAAATACATTTAATCTTTGGAATGCATATGATAATCCATATATTCAGTCAGCGGAACAGATATAAAATGAATAATTAGCTTTAATCTGTTATAGCTATATAAAACCTCATCATAATAATATCAACAGTTGTTATTTCATACCTGTCAAGTGTCCCGTACTGTCTACTCATAAGTAAGCTCCATAATGTTCTATGATCAAAATCCATTTGTTAGTCTTAAAGAGAATAGACTCACTGAATGAGAGGGACTTACTTAAATGTTGACTTACCCTTCAGTGAGTCTACTTTAGCTAGGACTATGTGCTGGACTTAGATCAGTGTGAAGACAATGGCCAAACGGTAATGAGTTCAAGATCCAAGCAAATCAGTTTGCTTGGATCTTAGACTTAGATCAGTGGCAGGGCTGTAGCCAGGGGGACCTGGGCCCCCCAAAAAACCCTCCTGAGCTAACAGCCTGCTCCTCCAACCCACCCCATGATGCCAGTGTTATATATGTGAGTGTGACATTGTTACCCCTCCTGAATTTTTTTTGCCCCTCCTGAAACACCCCCCCCCCACACACACACACACATCTAGAATCCTAGCTAAAGCCTTGGTCAGTGGGTTTATCCCCAGATTGCTGTCCATAGGCTGTTGTCTCAGTCTGTTCTTAGCCTTTTTATAAGGCACAAGAAGATAAGACCCATATTGCCTCAATTAAGAGGAAGTCAGTTGCCAAGTTTCTTCATGAACCCATATCATTCCAAATTTCATCTGAGACAGCCAAATATAATCTTGAGACAGCTGGAGGGATTGTTTGCCTGATTTGATCCAGGCGGTGTGTATAAAATCTGTTTTCATACTAGTCCTTTGATCTGTGCAGTTACACCAGGAAGAGTTCAATCATTAAGTGTGGAAAGCTGCCTGAATAGTGAAACAGCCCATTGGCCTGTCGTCCTTCATATTTTCACTGACACATGAAACTTTGCTTGTCCCACGCTACCTGAGATCTATTAACTGGACATGTATTGCAAGCTTACATAAGCTTAGTTTGGAGCTTTTTATAGGCAGAAATGAGGCAGTCTCTTTTCTGCTCACAAAAAAATCTACATATTTTTGAACCACTTCAAGAGTTGGTGATGCCCAGTTCCTGCCAAACCAACGCCTATCCCCCCACCAAAAAAAGGGACATTATCACCTTCTTTTTCTGGTGGCTGCCAATTACTTTTACTGTAAATCAGTTCTGACTTGATGACACATAACTAGGTATAGACCAGTACCATCTGGAAGACCACGTAATCCCCATTGCCTGTTCAAGGATTGCTTCAAAACACCACCAATTCTTTCTTGCTCAATACAAGAAACACTGGAAATGAAATACAGGCTTTCTAACCCAGTGTGGGATTAATAAACTGAATTGTGACCTACAGCACAATGGATTTTTAAAAGAATATTAGCCATGTTAGTCTGTGATTCAGGCATATTAAAAAGCAACCCCCCCCCCCAAAAAAAAAACACAACCTCTGCAGCACTTTAAAGACTAACTGCTATATTTTTAATGTGAACTTTTGTGGATTAAGTCCACTTCATCAGACATACACCAAATACAGAGTCATAGAGTGATTAAATTAGAATGACAGATAATCATGCAAATCAATACTGCCAGCTATAGGAAGCTTTATTATCTGTCATTCTGATTTAATCACTCTATGACTCTGTATTTGGTGTATATAAGCTCCTGCTATTTCACTCCTACATCTGATGAAGTGGACTTGATCCACGAAAGTTCACATTAAAAATACAGCAGTTAGTCTTTAAAGCACGATGGATGTTTCAGCCTATATGTGTTACATATATTTATCAAAAAGCCAACTATTTGTACATCCCAATTATTCCACTTTGGGGATCTATTCCCCCCTCCCGCAAAAACAACAACAACAACCAACCACCACCACAGTCTATTGGAAAAACCAACACTGCTCTGACATACTTTTGCCCATTTCCTGGTGCTTTATTCTTAGTATCAAATCCTGAATCATAACTCTTAGATCACATGGCAAGCCTCCTGAAGGATACAAGGTACTTAAAATATATTATTTGTTTGTTTTGAATGCATGAACTAAAAATGCTAATCACATCCATACTCTTACTAAAATAAACGGAACTAGTTGCCACATGTTTAACTCAACTTGCCATGGTCCAGTAAGCTTTATTGTGTAAAATTCATTCTTCGGTTCATCAGTATGATCATTTAAAAAACAACAACCAAAGGCCTTGTTGTGTATGTAACTTAAGCGATCTGTGATTGAAAGCAAACATGTAACCACGTGAAATGTGAATGAATCAGATCTAGCGATCCTCCATTCCCCCCTCCCCCCCGTGAATACTCCTTTTGTGTAGATATCGCGGGACTGCATTCCCACCAGAGATGTACCTATTGTTTACTCATTACCCAATCAAGTGTTATCACCTGGCTGTTTAGCTGCACTGACCAATCATGTGGCTTTGCGCCAGGTTTGAATCGTTACTGTTGCATATATAAGGAGCATCGCCATTGACCTCATGTTCAGATTGACTACACTGCAATAAAGATGTGTTTGGCCCCCTGACTGCTGCCTACTGCGTATCAATCTGCAAACATCAAAGGCCTACAATGCAATATCTGAAACTGAAAGCCAAAACTGCGATTTTTTGAGGATGACAACTTTCCCCCTCAGATATTCCTTTTAATTACATTTTAGATCTATTTAGTAAACATTATTATGGTTCATCAAGATTTTTCTTTAGTTTTTCATATCACAGCCTTTTTCAGTCAGTCAAAAAAAAACCCCATGATACGTCAAAAATGTGTAAGTTTCGGTTCAGTGATTTCATTTAATCTGTATCCCTCTTATTTGTCTTTCTTCCATTCATTGCATTAATAAAGCTCTCTTTTAACATACCATTTCAAATGAGTCAATTTTATATTTATATCACTTTACTCAATTGGCTGTTTTTCACACATGTGCATACATAATGGTGGGGGGGACACTGCAGTGATTTAGTGGTTAAAATGCTAAACTTGATGACTGGAAGGTCAGCAAGTCAGCAGTTCAAGACCCGAGTACTGCATGACAAAATGAGCTCCAGTCTCTGTTCCAGCTCCTGCCAACCTAGCAATTCGAAAGCAAGAAATTGCAAATAGGTAAATGGCCATCACTTTGGTGGGAAGGTAAGAGCATTCTGTGCACTCCAGCATTTAATCATGCCTGCCACATGTCCACAGAAATGTCTGCAGACACAGACATAAACTGAGATGAGCACCAAACCCTAGAGTTGGATAGGACTGACTTTATCTAATGCCATGATACGGATTATCTTGGCCTTGGTACTCAGTGAGGTACCTGAACTCTTAAGGAATTTTTTGTAGTTCCTTCAATAGTTGCCCTTCCAAGTCTCAGTCTTTTCCCATAGGGAAGATCGTACAACGATGAAAACCGCATAGCGATCAGCTCCGTGGAATGGATTAAAATTGCTATACGGGGTTCTATTGTAATTTGAAATTTTGTTTTATTCTTATTTCTCTCCTGGAGTCAAACCAGGAAAATTTTTATTTTTCCAGCTAAGTCACACTGACATTCCAAAAAGCACAGAATTTCAATCACCTGAACTGAATATACAATTTGTAAATTAAAACGGTGCATATGTTACTCATTACACGGAGTTAGCACTTTATCCAGTACAGTGTTTTCCTGTTATGGCTGTCCACAGTGTGAGGCAGTATGGAAGAACTGAAACTCATACAAACTGTGCTTTTGCGTCATGTACAAATGAAATCTTGCATTAAATTGGAAGTTTGCTTGGAACAGGATGAAAGACTAACCACTGGAGATATGCTGTCAAGTGGCATTTCCAGCGTTGCATTTTGTTTTCTTGTTTCATTTATGTGCCTAGTCTCAGTTCTGCTATCACATCTCAGATGTGAAATAGTATCCATTAAGCTGACAGCACAGGACTCAGTTGTAGCTATTTGCCTGTCTCAGCTACCGTCACTTCTTTCACGGGGTTCCACCAACTACATAAAAGCTAGTAAACATTGCTGCATTGTTTTAGGGAGAGAGTGATACAAATCTAGCAAATATATCACCCCACATTTAGCAAGGCATAAACTTTTTATATGTGTGTATGTGCACACACTGGCTGTAGCTAGAGTGGATCAACTGGATTTTGCCAGAGAGCACCAAAATGTAATTTAAAGGTAAAGGTCTCCATTGCTTGAGAGCCAGTCATATCTGACTCTAGGGTTCAGTGCTCATCTCTGTTTACAGCCAAAGAGCCTGCGTTGTCTGTGTCTGGCAGGCATGACTAAACGCAGAATGCTGTTGACCTTCCCACTAAAGTGGTACCTACTGTATTTATCAACTTGCAATTTCTTGCCTTCAAACTGCTAGGTTAGCAGGAGCTGTGACAGGAACCGGAGCAAGTAGTCACCACTGAGGAGACATAAGCCCCAAAGGTAAACAAGGGTGGGGCCAGGGCTGGATCAATACTTCCCATTACCATGGCAGGTTAAGCCACAGAGGGCTAACCTGAGGTCTTCTCTATACGCGCACCCACAGGGTGTAGCTCAGTGCATTGCCTCCTGCGGTGGAATTCAGAGAGACCGATTACATGGGATTTGTGTAGCCATCTGATGTGCAGAAAGCCTTATAAGAATAACCAGAAGGACTTTACAATAAACCCTTGTTGTTGTTCTGTTCATTGTTGCCTGGACTATTCTTTCTAAGGCCCGGACACGACACCCCTACACACATTTCTTTTAAAAAACCCCACTTGTTATTCTTTTTATGGGGGGGGGGGGTTATCATGTTCTTCTCTTCCTGTTATGTATGCAAGCTCATTGTACTGTAAGATAAGAATGTAACCACTCCAAATATAATGTATCTCAGCTGTAAAGGAACGCGAGCAAGCAGCCCATAGAGGGCAGCTGCGAGCGTTCAGTCTCACATGGTTCACATTGCTCAATCACGGACAGCCGCGGGAAAACCTTCCCCGCATTCAGCAGCAGGAGAAAGAACTACTGAAGAGAGGCGTGCCTGGGCGAGGCCACGCCGGTAGCAGCCAATGAGCTACCGTGCTACAAGATTCAAATGTATAATGCTACTGTATATATAGAGATGTATCACCGCCATTACCTCATGCTCCACCGGATCATCACGCAATAAACCTGTGTTAAGCCAACCCTTCGGCTGTTCTGTTGTCTTTGGTCTCATACAGTAAACTGGTGACGAAGGTGGGATAATGGCTGCCCCCGGGACCAAGACATGCGCCGGCTACGAGATCAGGAAGCCGGGAGATTTGGAGCTGTTTGAGATAGACTTCAATGGAGCGCTGGTGGAGCTCGAAGTCTCAGATGAGGACAAGAAGAGGGCCATCTTCGTCCGCATGCTCGGACATGAGACCAAGAGGACCTTGGTGGACCTGATCGCGCCGAGGAGGGTGAGCGACTTCAAAGCCAAAGAGCTCCTGGCGGTGTTGCGCACCCACCTCCGGCCCGTGATAGCGATGTTCCCCGCTCGAAGCGCGTTCTGGAGGCGAGTCCAGGCACCAGGGGAATCGGTCGCTGAGTTCGCCGCGGCCCTGCGGCTGGCCGCTGGCCCATGCAAGTGGGAGACCCCAGAAGTCACCCTCCGAGACTGCCTACTCTGCGGCCTGAGGGACACCGAGACTCAGCGCGCGCTGATGAAACAGGAGCCACCTCCCACGTGGCAGCAAGTCCTCGACACGGCACAGGCCGCGGAAGCCACGACGGCCGGGGTGCAAGAGCTCCAGGACTGGCGCCCGAAACCCGCCAAGACAGAGAGCTCGGTGTGCGCGGCCCGGCGAGTTTCGAACTCGTCCGCGGAGAGCGGCGGCGACGAGGACGTCCGGAAGGTCCAGAAGGAAGGCCGGCGCTGCGACGGCTGCGGCGCCGCCCACGCCCGCGCCAAATGCCCGTTCCGCAAGGCCGAGTGCCACAACTGCGGCTGGCGCGGGCACATCGTCAAAGTCTGCCGAAAACGGCGCGAGGCCAAGAGGAGTTCCCCAGACCGCTCGGCGAGGCAGGACCGCACCACAAGGCCCAAGGACGGCACCCGGACCACGAGGAAGCGGGACGGAGTAGGGCGCGTCTCCGACGACAGCGAGGACGACGCTCCGGTTCTCAGCGTATCCACGGAGCACCCCCGATACTTCGTTGAGGTAGTAATACAAGGGGCCCCTGTTAGAATGGAGGTGGACTCGGGTTCTTCTTACTCTATCATTTCCCAGGGAGAGTTCCTAAAAATAGCCCCCCACGTGCGGCCCAAGCTCAAAGCGTTGAGGTCCACGCTGAAGGACGTGCAAGGGAACCGCATCCCGGTGTTGGGGTTGGGAAGTTCCAGGTCCAGTTCAAAAAACACGCCGCAACGCTTCCCCTAGTCGTCCTCAAGGGAGGTAAATGCAGCCTCCTCGGGACTCAATGGTTCCAGCCCCTGGGGTTGTTCATTGGGGGGGGTGCACGCCGTGGGAGTACACGCCGCCGGGACTGATCCAATACAGAGCGTGTGCGATGCGCACCCCGAGGTTTTCAAAAAGGGACTCGGAAAATTCAAGGGCTTTCGACCTGGACCCTGGAGTACGTCCAATCAGACTTAAACCGCGCAGAGTGCCTTTCGCACTAAAGGACAAAATAGAGGCGGAGTTGGACAAATTGGTGGGCCAGGGGATTCTTGTTCCTGTTGATTCTGCGGAGTGGGAAACTCCAATTGTAACAGCACTCAAGGCCAACGGGGAGGTCCGCATATGCGCTGATTACAAGTGCACCATCAATAAGGCGATCCGCCCTAATGCGTATCCGGTGCCGGTAGTCAGCCACTTGTTGGCCAGGTTACACGGGGGGAGGTGTTTCGCTAAACTCGACCTGGCCCAAGCCTACCAGCAACTCCCGGTGACCCCCGCCGCAGCTGCTGCGCAGACCATAGTCACCCACAAAGGGGCGTTCCAGGTGACGCGCCTCCAGTTCGGCGTGAATTCGGCGCCCGGGATCTTCCAGTCACTCGTGGAACGCCTCCTGAAGGGGTTAGAGGGGGTGTTACCCTACTTTGATGACGTATTGATTACAGGGGGGAGCCGGGCCGAATTAGCAGAAAGGTTGGGAAAGGTCCTGGCAAAATTCGAAAAGGCGGGGTTGCGGTTGCGGAAAGACAAATGCGTTTTCTCCGCAACTGAGGTCGAGTTCCTAGGGTTCCGTGTTACTCCCGAGGGAATAAGGCCATCCCAATCCAAGGTGGCCGCCATCAAGAAGGCCCCTCGCCCCACCTCCAAGCCCGAGCTGCAGTCGTTCCTTGGGCTGCTCAACTTCTACCACTCCTTCCTTCCTCGGAAGGCAGCCGTGGCGGAACCGCTACACAAATTGTTAAAAAAGGACGAGGCATGGAAGTGGGGCGACGACCATGAGAAGGCTTTCAATGACCTGAAGCGACTCCTGGCATCAGATGCTGTACTGACCCACTTCAATCCCAAACGCCCAGTGGTCCTGATATGCGATGCATCCCCGGTGGGGGTGGGGGCGGTGTTATGCCACGTGCTGGAGAACGGGAGGGAGGCCCCGATAGTGTTCTACTCTAGGTCCTTGTCCCAAGCGGAGAGAAACTACGCCCAAACAGACAGGGAAGCACTAGCGATAATTGCGGGGACCAAGAAATTTCATGATTTTGTGTATGGCCGCCCCTTCACCATAGTGACCGACCATAAGCCCTTGCTAGGCATCTTCATCGCAGATAAGCCCACACCCCAAATCCTGTCCCCGAGAATGCTCAGGTGGGCCATTTTTCTCAACGCGTATCAGCACGCGTTGGTGTACCGGCCCGGGAAGGAGATCAGCCATGCGGATGCCCTGTCGAGGTCCCCCATTCCCCGGGATTGCTGCCACGTGGGCGAGGAAGAGAGGGACCACCAGGTCTTAATGATAGAGGTCCTAGACTCCCCTCCAGTAGTACCGGCCGACATCGCCAAAGCGACCGGTAAGGACAAAACGTTAGCTACAGTTTGCTCCTGGGTACAGAAAGGGTGGCCCGTGTCTTCCCCAGCAGCGGAATTCGACACATTTTTCAAAAAGAAATTAGAATTGTCCCTAGAGAGGGGTTGCCTTTTGTGGGGACAGCGGGTAGTGATCCCCATGTCCCTCCGGCCGAGGGTGCTTAAACTGCTGCACGTCAGCCACCCCGGGATCGTCCGCTCTAAGGCACTAGCCCGCAGTTACTTTTGGTGGCCCCAGCTAGACGCCGACATCGAGCACATGGTCGGCACTTGCGAAGCGTGCCAAAGCTCCAGGCCAGAAGAGGCTCGCTTGCCACATAGGGAGTGGGACGCAGCAAGGGGGCCCTGGTCCCGGGTACACGTAGACTTTGCTGGCCCGTTCAGGGGAACACTTTTCCTCCTTGTGGTGGACGCGTTCTCCAAGTGGTTGGAGGTCATTCCAGTCTCGAGCACCTCCTCGGCCACAACAATTAAACAGTTACGGAGGGTCTTTTCCACGTTCGGTTTACCCGACACCCTCGTCAGCGATAACGCTAGCTGTTTCACGTCCGCCGAGTTCAGGGCATTCATGGATCTCAACGCCATTCGGCACATCAGCTCCGCCCCTTTCCACCCGGCCACCAACGGCCAAGTAGAGCGCCTCGTGCGCACCACTAAGGACGTGCTGCGGCGCATGGGCACCGGAGATCTTGACTTACAACTGTGCCAATTCCTGCTAAGGTACAGGGTCACCCCATTGGCGTCAGGGTACTCCCCCGCGGAGCTGTTAATGCGTTAATCTCCAAGCTAGACCCCACGAGAGTAGAGGACAAAGGGCGGAACGTAGGGGTGGAACCCGCAAAGAGTTTCAGCGTAGGCGCCCCGGTGCATTGCAGGAACTACGCCAACGCGGGGCCAGCCTGGGTGCCGGGCACTGTAATAGAACAAACCGGCCCCGTTTCATACCGCGTGGAGACCAATACAGGCCTCCTGTGGAGGCGGCACGCGGATCAACTCAGGCGCAGGATCCCCGGAGAGCAGGACGAAGACGAAAATAGCCACGAATCAGCGTTAGGGTACTCCCCCACCCGCTTAGCCCAAGGGGGAGGAAAAGGGGGACATGGGTCCCCACCAAGGGGGGAGGAAAGGGAATCGATCCTCAGAGATCTTTTGCGGGAGTTTGCGGCGGAAAGGAAGAGCCCCGATCTCACACACAGCCCCCGGAAGCGTCCCCAAAACACAGATTCCCCAAGAAGTTTAGACCTTGATTTACAGTACCAGGGGGAGTTAGCGGAGTGGTCCCCCACCCGTCCTAGCGAAAAGAGGGGTTTCAGTTCAGCCCCTGGTACTTCCAGTCCCAGTAGCCCCTGTGAGTTAGAATGCAACATAGCACCAATTTCCCGGAGACCGACACCCCCAAGACAGGAGGCGACGGCGAGTCCGCCCACCACAGTCTCAAGGTCCCCCGAGCGGGGAACAGAAGGTAGCAGAACCACAAGGGCATCCTCATCGGTCCCGCGGTTCACAATAGGAGGGTCCCCGGGGTCCGAGAGCAACAGGCAGGGGTTCACGTCCCAGCTGTTCATTCCATTCCCATCCCCCAGCGCAAGGCAGGCACGGACGCCCCACAGGGCCACTAACGAATCCCCGTTTCCCGTTGCAGGACAAGCACCCACGGAGTCAGGGATCATAGGCTCTCCGGTACTAGGTCAGGCGCAAGCACGCCCCAAGCGCACGTGCGGCAAGCCACAATGGTTGCGGGACTTCGTCCCATCCTAGGGGGGAGGGATGTTATGTATGCATGCTCATTGTACTGTAAGATAAGAATGTAACCACTCCAAATACATGTATCTCAGCTGTAAAGGAACGCGAGCAAGCAGCCCATAGAGGGCAGCTGCGAGCGTTCAGTCTCACATGGTTCACATTGCTCAATCACGGACAGCCGCGGGAAAACCTTCCCCGCATTCAGCAGCAGGAGAAAGAACTACTGAAGAGAGGCGTGCCTGGGCGAGGCCACGCCGGTAGCAGCCAATGAGCTACCGTGCTACAAGATTCAAATGTATAATGCTACTGTATATATAGAGATGTATCACCGCCATTACCTCATGCTCCACCGGATCATCATGCAATAAACCTGTGTTAAGCCAACCCTTCGGCTGTTCTGTTGTCTTTGGTCTCATACAGTAAACTTCCTTTTTCTTTGGGGAGAGGAGAGGCTTGCCACCATACATTAGGGTGAACCAGGTGGAAGATGATACCAAACTGCTCGGTGTGCCAAAATTGCTTGTTATGGTGCTGTGCACACAGCAGACGTTTCAGAGCCTGCAGCTTAGACAAAGGAGAGAGTTATGAGTTGTCCATCTGTAACTATTTTGAAAGAATAGGATGAAACCTTTTAGACTCTTCTTTTTACCCAAAGCTTAGGCTTCTCTTAGAATGCACCAGCAGAAGTTTTGCATGCAAACACAGCCTTTTTGCTTTCAAGCAAGAGGGCAGACCAAGGTATGGAAAATACTGTATGAGCCACACATCTGCTTCTCCCATTCAATGAGTGGGAATAGAAGCTTCTGAAAAATTAGGTTTAATTGAGGATATTGTTTTAATTTTTAAAAATTAAACCATGTCCTAAGTCAAGTTAACCCTCATCTCTCTGCAAGAAATAATATGAACACACACACTGACATGTACACTGCCAATATCTCAAATGTCATCTAATAACATCACAGGCCTTTTCTCTCAAGCATGTACAGCATGTGATTGCTTGTGATTTAATGATGCACAGATGAACACATAATCTGATGCCCTGGATAAGTAGTAGTACTATATTTGGGGTGATATGAAAGCTGTATTTTATCTCAGATGGCAGCAGGCCAGGCAGTAGCCAGGCAACTAAAGATCCCTGCGTACTTCATCTTTTGCCTAGTTAGGAGAAATCTCTTCAGAAATCTGATGCCTTAGTTCCATCAAGACACAGCAGAAATCAGTGTCTATCTACGTCAGTGATTGATACTTGAGGGTTAGGCTATTTGCAAAGGACGGACACTGGAAAGATGAATCCATGTAGTTACATTATGTATTTGAATGTGAATTTTATTTCATTTTAGGGCTCTAAAGAACATACAGCCAAAGCTAATTCATTTGCTATGTGAATACCTAGGGCCGTGAGGGCGAACCATGGCCCTCCAGCTGTTCTTGGACTTCAATTCTCAGAAGCCCAAGTCTTTGGAAATCCACACAAATGGGTTTACTGTGTGTACCACAGTAAACCTATTTGTGTGGATTCACAGAGACATAGTAAAAGGTAAAGGTTTCCCTTGCTCGAAAGCCAGTCGTATCCGACTCTAGGGAGCAGTGCTCATCTCTGTTTCTAAGCCGAAGAGCCAGCGCTGACTGCTTTTGCAGACGTTTCCGTGGTCATGTGGCAGGCATGACTAGACACCAGAGCGCACGGAACGCTGTTACCTTCCCACCGAAGTGGTCCCTATTTATCTACTTGCAATTTCTTGCTTTCGAACTGCTAGGTTGGCGGGCTTCTGTAAATTGAAGTTCAAGAACAGCTGGAGTGACAAAGTTCACCATCACTGACCTAGGGCAAAATGGCTATTCTCAGCCATTTGTTTAAAAGAGATATTTGCATACTTTGGTTTTCCAACACCCACCTGAGAAGGAGTTACTGATTGATTAGGTTTCTAGCATGGTTAGCCTTTTCTTTTCCTCTCTTCTGTTGTCTCTGCTCTTTTCAGTTCTTAATTTTCAATGCTATATATTTTCAAACAAAATAAAGCAATGAACATTATTTACCATTCCAAACTCTTTTTAGAGGCAGGGACATGGCTTTTGCATTTTTGAAAACTGGAGTGATTTTAGGTGGTATGTGGTTTCTCATCCCAAAACTACCTTGAAGAAGTGCATGTTAGTGCCTGAATAGAAGGATCGATCTAAATGTCAAAATGCAGTTATCTGTTTTTGGACTTCTTTAGCCTTATTTGGGGGAATTTCCCTGTTTACACACACCCATTGTTGAAGGAAATAACAGTTCTAAGCTTTGTATGTGGGGAGAGGAAGTGTAATCATCTTCATCCCATCATTTTTATTCCCTCTTGTGAAGGACAACTTTCAGAGAGGGAGGGAGGGAGAGAGAGAGAAGCTAGCTACAAAGACCCTACACAGTATTGTAAAAGGTGGTTTTCCAGCATTCAGATTTGTTTAGTGAGCATCCATGCAAATAGGAAATTATTATTTCCAGTTGCTCTCTCCAAGTACAGGCCAACAGCAATGTTGATACACCCCTCTCTTCACACATTTAAATTACTCAGTTTTAAATGCATGATTTGGGATCAGGGGTTAGTTTTATTGTTAAGAGCATGGATTGGTACAGTGATGAAACTCCTGGAAATAATAAATAAATTTCATGTCAGAAATTACTCTGAGTTGAATGCAAGCGTGGCGCCAAAATGGCCGCCGTGCTCTTTGCGCCCCCCCCACCGGACTTGGACATCCGGGTAGTTAGGGGGCGTGGCCAGCACCCTTTAAAAGGGGTGGCCACGAGGCAGCCGCGTTGCCATTTCGCGAAGCGACGGAGAGGAGAAGTTTTTCCCCTTTTGCTCCGTCGCTCTTCCTTTTAGCCGGGAAGCCTCTTTGGGCAGCGGTTTCTTCTGCGATTCTTTTCTTCGGCTTCCCAGCGAATTGCAGCGATGCCTTCTAAAGAAGGCCATGGCGAACGCGGTTCGCACTTCACGGAGGCGCCAGCTGGGTCGGAGGACCGCGACTGCGCCCCCTCAGCAGGCCCCCTTTCCAGGGGTGCCCGCAGGGACCGGCGGGATGGGGTCGCTTGCACCCTGGCCGAGGCTGGGCAGCCTCAGACCGGCCCTGCAGGGGATGCAGCCCCGGCCCGTAATTAGTGGCCACCGGCCCGGGCTTGGCGCATAGCCAAGCTGGGCCTTCGGGCCTTGGCATGCAGCTTCCAGCGGTGCGCTTTAACCAAGGGGGTTGGCTGGGTTCCTTTCCCTGGCAGGGCATGCCCCCGGCCCCCCAGGGGCCGGTGGTTGGGGCATGGCCATATTCGGGCCCCGGGGTCCAGAGACCTGGCCCAGCGCCGGCAACCAGTGGGCCGGCCGGCCCTTTGCCCCCCATCAGCGTTGGGGGCTATGTAAACGTGGAGGCCCTACTGGCCCGCGTAGCGGCCCTGGGGGCATCTTTAGGGGTAGTTAATCCATCCGGGGCACCTTTTGGTTTACAGGTCAACTCAGCACCTGCAGGTCCTCGGCAGGCAGCCGAAAGGGTTGAGCTGCCTGGGGCGAGTAGGTCGGCGCCAGCCGCAGCCTCGCAGCTCCCCACGCAGCAGATGCCGCCGGCAGGTAGTGGTCAGGCCCCGTCTACGAGCTCGGTTGCGGTCGCGAGCTCCGACGCCCACAGTGGGCCGGAACCCCCGGTGGGGGCGGCCCATGGGGGTGCAACTTGTGAGTATACGGTCCAAAATAGTGCACCCACACCACAACCCACAACGGGGGGAGGTTTGCAGTGGCCGTGGCCTCGCCTGGCTGGGGCGGCGGGTCAGCCAACGCCGGCCCATCCGGGAACGGCTCCGGCACTCCAGGGCCCCTCTTGGGGCGGGGTACCCTGTCCCGAGGGGAACTTACTGGGGGTGGTGGGGCTGGTCCAGGCTCCTTTCATGGTGCCCAGTACTGTCACTGTTCCGGTGTCGGCCTTGCCGACAGCAGGTTATTCGTTGCCCCTCGGGGACCACCTGGCCCAGGCCACCAAGGAGAAGATCTGGCGGGGGGAGTATGTGGACATTTTCTCCCTCTTGAATAGAGAACCCACCAAAGAGGAGAGGGAGGGTCAGGACGAGAAGGACAAGGAGCAGTCTCGTCGACATAAGCCGCCACGCACGTGGGCCAACTGGTTACCCGCGTACCTTATATACATGGCGGTGTACCTCAGGGCCCGGCCTGACCTGGCAATTCCGATGGTCCAGTATTTGGACAACATATACCGGGCGATGGTTAATTTCCCTGGCCCGTCGCGGTTGGTTTACGACGAGGAATTCCGTATGAGAGTGCCCCTACACCCAGAGATGAGGTGGGATGAGCCCTGCCAGAAGCTGTGGCTTCTGTACATGACCCCCACGCGCCCGGCGCCAGGGGAGAGGTACCATTGTGGACATGTGGTCCAGCGAGCTGCTCCAGCCCAGGCACCCCGCCAGGTGGTGGGGCAGGGGGTTCCAGCCCGCCTGCTGTGTTGGAGCTTCTAGGCCAATGGTGCGTGCAACAGGAAGCAGTGCCGATACAGGCACGAGTATCCCTCTTGTGCTGGCCCCCATGCCGCCTCCGCGTGTCCTAGGGCAGGCGGACTGCGGGGCAGAGGTAGAGGTGGACAGGGAGCGGGCAGAACTGCCGCAGAGGGAGCTGGTCAGGCAAAAGGCCCCCTCCCCACTTAATGTGGACATGTTGGAGCGTTGGCTCACGATGTACCCTAGGAGGGCAGACGCAGCTTACCTGCTTGAGGGTTTCCAGCAGGGGTTTCACATTCCTTTCACAGGGGTCAGGTCCCCTCAAGATGCACCCAACCTGTTCTCACTCAGGGGAAGGGAGGAGGTGGCTGCCATGAGCATTGCTAAGGAGGTTGCTGCTGGCAGGGTCGCTGGCCCTTTCCCTCTCCCACCATTTCCCAACCTCAAGGTTGCCCCGTTGGGGTTGGTACCCAGGAAGTCACCGGGAGAGTTCCGTTTGATACACCACTTGTCTTACCCGGCTGGCCGTTCGGTCAACGATGCTATCCCTGACGTCCTTTGTTCGGTCAGGTATACATCTTTTGACCAGGCCCTGCGCATGGTGCGCTCATGTGGCCCGGGTGCACTACTAGCTAAGTGCGACATTAAGTCCGCGTTCCGTCTTCTGCCAGTGCACCCGGGTGACTTTGAGTTGCCGGGTTTCAAGTTCCGGGGTGGATTTTATTTCGACAAAGCCATGCCTTTTGGCTGCTCCATTTCATGCTCGGCATTTGAGCGCTTCAGCACCTTCCTCCAATGGGCCTTTGTTCGCAGGTCAGGGTCCCGGTCTGTAGCCCACTACCTTGATGATTTCTTATTCGGGGGTGAACGGGGCTGGGACACGTGCACACGTCTCCTGAATACATTTCAGACGCTAATGAAGGAACTCAGTGTCCCTTTAGCGCCCGAAAAGACCAAGGGCCCTTCAACCAAGCTCACATTCCTGGGGGTTGAGATTGACACGGTTGTGCAGGCATCCAGGTTACCTGTTGATAAGGTTTCACGGATCGTTGCACTCATTTTGGACTTGCTGGCAAAACGGAAGGTGTCCCTCAGGAGCTCCAGGTGTTACATGGTCACCTCAAATTCGCTTGCAGGGTCGTCGCACCTGGCAGAGCATTTGCTCGACACTTGTGCAACATCATGACTGGCTTGGCCAGGCCCCACCACAGGGTCCGACTGAACAAGGGCGTGAGGGCTGATGTGCTCATCTGGCTCCAGTTCCTGAGGGGATTTAACGGGGTGTCCTTTTGGAGGTCCGACCTTTTGGTTTCCCCTCGTTTTCAGGTTCAGTCGGATGCATCAGGGTCCCTGGGTTATGGGATTTACTTTGAAGGGAAGTGGGCCTACGGCAGATGGCCGCCAGCCTGGTGGGGCACGGGCCGCTTGCGCGATCTCACGTATCTGGAATTTTTCCCATTCTGGGAGCTTTGATGCTATGGGGCGAGGAGCAGGCCAATCCGGTCGTCCATTTCTGGTGTGACAATGCGGCAGTTGTCCACATTGTCAACTCACAGACGTCTAAATCTCCAAGGGTTATGGAACTGGTTCGCCAGTTTGTGTTGCGTAGCCTATGCCTCAATGTGCTTTTTAGGGCTGGACATGTTCCAGGTATTAATAACGATATTGCTGACGCTTTGTCCCGCCTGCAGATCCCCCGGTTCCGTGCCTTGGCCCCGGACGCAGAGGAATTTCCCTCACCGCTCCCGGACGAGATATGGAAGCTTGGCAAGGAGAGGTGGACCGGGCGATCAGCATGTCGCTCGCCCCCCGCACGCGTAAGGCGTATGACCATGCATTCAGTTCATTCAGGGCCTTTTGTGCCCAATCATGGCTGCCTGAAAGTTGGCCCATCCCAGTGGCTCACGTCCTCCAATTTATGGTTTGCTTACGTGCCCAGGGCTTAGCCCCCGCACCATAGCATCCAGGCTGTCAGCGCTGGCATTCATGGCCGAGGTGGGTGGTTTTGCTGACAACACAAATGATTTTCGCATACGACATGTTTTGGAAGGGTGGGTGCGGGAACGTGGGCGCAGCCCGGACGACCACCACCCTATTTCTCCAGGGGTACTTACCCACCTTGCACGGGGTTGGCATGACCTGTGTTTCGACAGGTATGAGGCAGCCCTGTTTCACGTGGCTACTACGGTGGCCTTTTTTTTGGAGTGCTCCGCATCAGTGAGCTGGTGCTACTGTCTAAGGCGGATGCGAGTCGTAGGGCACTGGAACTCGAAGATGTCTATGTTTCCAATGATTGGGCTCAGCTGAGGATATGCTCCTCTAAGGTTGATCAGCACGGTGTAGGCAGTGGTGTAAGACTGCTACGATGTTCCATGGCTGACATCTGTCCGGTTGGTGCCCTACAGGAGTCCCTTGCACTACATGGTATGCACCATGGCCCGTTTTTCTGTCACCAAGATGGGTCTTCCCTTACTAAATTTCAATTTTGGAAGGTGACCGGTAAGGCACTAGCCAGTTTTGGCCCCCCCTGGGGCTCGCTACCACACCCATTCATTCAGGATAGGGGCGGCTTCCGCCGCAGCTGTTTGGGTACTCTGGGGCTGAGATATGCACCATGGGAAGGTGGGGATCACGATGTTTTTGGTTGTATGTTCGCCCTCTTCAACAGTGAGTACCAGTTAAGTCACTGCCCTGTTTCCTTTTTTCCTTGACAGACCCTGGGTGTCGTTTTACACCAGTGACAGTATGGCTGGTGGGCCACAGCTATGTGCACAGGGCAGCGCAGTTTGCTGCGGCGACAGAGTGGGGACCCCTGCTGGGACTGGGTGCATCCGCAAGTCTCAGGTGGTACGGTAAGCGCGGAATGTTATGGCGGGAACTGTTGCCATTCCTTTTCTCCATCAGGAATGCTGACCCGCCTGATGTCCTGATGGGGTAATGATGGGGGTAATGATTTGGGACAGGTCATGGGCCTATCGCTGAAGCATGCGATTTGCGGTGACCTGGCCTACTTGCATTATGTGTGGCCTGCCACAGCCCTGCTTTGGTCGGACATGATACCGCGGCACGCTTACAGGGGAGGGTTGATCGGGCTTGGCGCTCGGTGAACAGGGCTATTGCACGGTTCTTTCTGGACAAGGGTTGGGGGCACGTCATACGACACCCCACTATCAGTCTACAAAATTATGATCTTTACTCAGGGGATGGGGCCCATCTGTCGCAGGGAGGTATGGACCTCCTGTTGTGAGATTGGTGAGCAGGCCTGTTGACCGAGCTGACGGTCTGGGGGGGCGGTGAGCCTTTTGTTGAAGCCTCCCCGTGTGGCGGGTAGCACTGGTAAGGTAAACATTTATGACCCACAGGTATCCGGCAGGTTCGCAATTGACTGGACAACACTAGACAGGCACAAGTTGGTTAACGTTGTCCGGTCAACGATGAACCAGGCAATGGGGTGATGGCACGAGCTAGGCAGCAGGCATCACCCCGTTATTTTACAGATACGCGTCAGAGGGTGGGGTCAGTAGTTCGATTATTGACTACGGTCAACAATTTGTTTGTTGTCAACAAACAAATTGATACAAATGGATACATTGTAACCAATTGCCGTTGGCAATTTTGGGTGGAAACTTACTAGTGATACTTCGGCCTGCTTGCCTTAAGAATTATAATTGGTTGAATACCAATAGAAATTTATAATTCGGACTAGGGCATGAATCAATAAATGTGGCCCAATGCCGTTATCCACTTTTACCAGTGTCTGAGTCCTTTATTGGGGGGTGCGCCTGCAAAAGATTTTTGCTGGAGAAACTCTGCTTTGGGGACACTCCTTTCATGTCCCCAAGATCCATCGTGCAGCACTCGGGTATCGAACCCTGACCTTCCAGTCTTCAAGCTCAGTGTCTTACCCACTAAGCCATTGCAGTGGTGCTCCAGGAAATCAAGGACCTCTTCCATGAGTGGCTCATCTGTTTCAAATGGAGAAAGAAATGGGGAGACAGAGCTTCTTGAAGACTTTGTATGATTGCAACACCAGGATGTCCCAAATTGAGCATGTGAAGAAACTGGAAAAACTGGGAACATGTAACATAAATTCTGTATAGAAACTTCAAGCATTTTCACGAGTACCTAGGAAAAGCTGGCTGAGAAAGTGGGGCCAGCATCTACCAGTTACCAAAAGGAAACTATTAGCTACACCTTATCTTTTTTTATTTTTAAAGGGGGGGATCTTCTCCAAAAACATAAAAATGAAGAATGATTAGTTGTGTGAAGAGAAAAGACAAAAGTATGTTTTGTCTTGGTAAGTGTTCAAGTGAATTCAGATGTTGACTAGTAAGGTCTGGAAGGAATTGTTTAATGTATAAAAACAGTCTCAGAAATCTCAGCCTGATAGATAGCTCAACCTGTCTGTAATGGGGTGGGTGGGTGTCTTTGTTAAACTGCTGTTCCAAGATACTTGGAAGTATGCAGTCTATTTATTCCTCAGAACTACTATAACAATATGCTAAGGAGTATGTATCAGATAGATTAGTTTAACTTTGCTATTTTCTGGTGTCTTCTCTTAAGCTTCAACTCTGTCTTGGAATTATATTTTTCTCCAATTGATTTCTGTGAAACTTTTTTGAACCCTTTTTGAAACCTTTTCTCTCCCCCCGCCCCTCCTTTTAATAAAATATAAAAATAATTTCCACCAATTATCTGGGCTTTTTTGCTCAGAGGGTTCGCAGTAATAAACCTAGGTCTTCCTTTGATCAGCTACTGGGAATTTGTGTGTGTGTGTGTGTGTGTGTGTGTGTGTGTGTGTGTGTGTGTGTGTGTGTGTGTGTGTGTGTGTGTGTGGCGATAGCTGTACCTTGAGAGTTTGGCATATTCCTTCTTAGTGCTTAGTCTTATGGATTATTTGAACTCTGTAGAAGCACTGCCAAATCTATGTCAATTGGAGATTTTGGAGGCACTAGGACCAGGTAGGATCCATTGTCATCACCACAATTGACTTTGCCTTGGCTTGACCTACCCCAGGAGAAGCAGGTAGTGTAGCTGAGTTACTAGAAAGAGTGCCTTCAAACCAGGTACCATCACAGGTCTTGTGCAGATTTAGCCTAGATTTGCTACCTAATATGTAAAATAAAATGTTAAGATTATTCAAAGAGTCAGAAAAATACAGAGAAGTGTGCTAAGCTGACTATTGGTTGCTTACAACTTTTAGTATAATAATTTTGTGTCAGAAATCAATCTGGGTTGAAAGGATTTTTGAAGAAGAAACTCCACTTAAGGAATGTCCAAATGAGGTTCATTTCATGTCCCCAAGAGCTGGGACAAAGATGGGTGCTCAATCCATCATGCTGTACCCAGGTCTCGAACTGCCGACTTGCCAGCCTTCCAGGTAACAGGGCAAGCTTCTTAACCACTGAGGCACTGCAGCTTATACTTATATTCATTAGAATCATTCAGTGGTTTAGCTTGTGAAGGGACAGGGTTTGAATCTTTAAAAATTGAGTGAGAACTGGTCTAGAATCTAAAATGGCAAGAGATATAAAGAATTGGATTAAAACATTATTCAATCCTTATTTAAAGAAAAAGGAATTTATTGCTAATAGGTATGTTCCATTGAGAAGATAAGTCACAAATAAAGCAGAAATATTTTCAAACCCTGAATAAAGGATGCACTGAGGGCTTCTTTCATTCTTCAGTCTTTCAAATACATTTAAAGTTTCTTTTTGTCCTTTAACATTTAGCAAGAACCTGTGATGTTCCAGCTACACACACTCCCCCTTCCACCTCTATAGATCCACAAATTACAAACACATTTTTATTACATATTAAAAATGAAAGGAAGGTTTTGTGTTCAGTGAATGAAAAAGTAGACGAGTGAAGTAGTGAAATTCAGCTCTTTAATAGTGGGGTTTGAACACAGTTTGGATGGGGCAAAACTCGGACTTATATACACTATAAACAGTAACAATAATACAACAAGCCCGTTAGCTAACAGAGTGTGCACATTTTTGATCCACTTATTTGCATAAGAATAGATACATGAGAAAAGATACATTCCGCTCTTGTCAGAAAACACATAACATTCTTCCCCCCTAGGTAAAAACAAAATCCTTTAACCAGGATGGCGGTCTAGTTTTCCTTCTGGGTCGGACGCTTGGCTGAGCCAGCTCAGGGGCTCGTAGGATGGGCAACCTGACTGGAGTGAGGGATTGACTAGAGGGGGAGGATTGTAAACCCAAATTAAAGCCCCATTTGTCAGATGGAGGAGCAGGGGATCGCTCAAAACCAACATCTAATTCTGTGGATGAATAAGACAACTCAGGCTCTGTTGTGTATGAAGCTGTATCCCTTTAAGAATGAATATAGCAACTGCAATGACCGAATGTAACCTGACAATGATCACAATGTATCTCAGCTGTTTAATGGAACGCGAGCTAGCTACCCATAGGGGGCAGTTGTGAGCGTTCAGCTCACATGGTACAAATTCCCCAATTATCGGCAGCCACGGGAACCTTCCAGCGCAAGGAACATCTGGAGAAGAAGGGCGTGACTCAGAATGATGTCACGCAGGTAGCAGCCAATACGCTACCATGTAACCAGGTTCAAATGTACTGTTGCATTATAAAAGGAACTGTACCTCCGCCATTACCACATGTTCATCCTGATCATCATGCAATAAAGTTGTGTTTTAGCCCTTACTGCAGCTCCTTCATTGTCTTCCGTGCAAGACACCAAAGGGTCCCTCCTGTGTGTACTAAGAGTGGAGGTCATCATCAATAAAGGAATCCAGAGTGCTAGGCTGGGACAAATTACTGGCATTTGATTTTAAAATTCAAAATATACATTTTTTTATTCTGCTCTATGCATTTCTTCATTTTCAATATGTATGGCGGAACATTTTTTGGCAAAAGCTAAGGTACATAACATGTTGGAAATGTAGAACATCACTTAGAGTATTGATACTGATTTCTTTAAAAGATTCACATTGTAAAATATTCCTTTCAATTCCTTCTCTGTTTATAGAGTCACCATTGGCTATTTCTATATTTCTACAAGCATTACATATTTTATTAAAAATAAAAATCTCTTTTGTGTGTACTGTGGCTGTTACATCCTGAATCAATGATCCAATCACACAATTTCTGTACAGGGTTATATGCCAGTGATAGTGAACCTTTTAGAGACTGAGTGCTCAAACTGCATTTATCACAAAGTGCCAACAGGGGATGGAGGAAACTCTCCCATTAGGTTGCTGGGCAGAAGAGTGGGGGCAAACTCTGTGCTAGCAGAGGGAAGATGTGCCCCCACTGGACTTCTGGGCAGAGGGGTGGGCGAACTATGTGCTGGGACAACTGCATGGGTACCCACAGAGAGGGCTCCAAGTGCCACCTCTGGCATACATGCTATAGGTTCGCCACCACTGATATATGTCATGCAAACTCTACTTTTAAAATTCTTACTAGTTTTTCCCCCCTTCTGTCTCATAGGTTCAGGATTCTCATGTCTCTTGCGATTCTTTTTTTCAGAACATGCCTTATTATCATTGGATGAAAAGTCTCAGGGTGGAGTGTGGAGGAAGAAAATCTTTCACAAGATGTGGGGTGCCCATACTATGGCCTGGGGGCCAGATCTGGCTCCCAATACTAATTCATCTGGCCCACGAAGCCCTCATCATTCCTGGAAGCAGAAGCAAAACACGCACATATGGGCGCATTTTACTTCCACTTCCAGGAGCAACAAGGGCTTCATGGGCCGGATGAGTTGGCATCAGGGGCTGGATCTGGCCCCCAGGCCATAGTGAACAGCTCCCTGAACCATGTGACTGGCCTGCAGCCCAAAAAGTTTGGGCACCCCGGGCTAGATGGTCCTTCCTACCATCTTGCATTATTCCAGCAAGAGTTTGGTTGGCTACAGAATGTGGCCTTACTATTGATTTTACTTTCTTAGGATCTAAGATCACTGCCGATGGTAATTGCAGCCATGAAGTAAAAAGGCAACTGATTCTTGGGACACAAGCAATGAGAAACTTGGGGAACATAGTTAAAAGTAGAGACATCATCTTGCAAACCAAAATTCGCATAGTCAAGGCAAGGGTATTCCCAGTAGTAATGTATGGTTGTGAGAGCTGGACCATAAGGAAAGCTGAGCACAGAAGAATAGATGCCTTTGAGATGTGGTGTTGGAGGAGAGTTTTGTGAGTCCCCTGGACAGTGAGGAGAACAAATAGGTCAATCTTAGATTAAATCAACCCTGACTGCTCTTTAGAAGGTCAAATAGTAAAGATGAAGCTAAAGTACTTTGGACATCAAATGTGAAGAGAGGATTCACTTGAGAAAGCCTTGATGCTGGGAAAGGTGAGATGGTAAGATGGTATTGTAGATGCAATGGGCACAGAGTTGAATGGGTTGAGGAGGATGGTGGAGGTCAGAGGTGCCTGGCGGGTAATGGTCCATAGGGTCGGAATCGACTGTGCGACTGAACAACAAAATTATCCTTTTCATTCACTGGGTAATTTAGCCATTTCTCTTGGTAGAAGAGAACACAAAAGTAATTTTTCAGCTGTTTGGCAAACTTTGTCTTATAACCGCCAATCAATAAAGGTTTGTGAGAATTTTGTTTTATGAACACTAGAAAACAATTATGTGGGCAGCATTTCTTACAAAGCTGAGGATGGAACAAATATGACTTGGTTAAATTTAGCTGGTACTGTATTATGATATCCTAAGACAGTGATGACCAACCTTGGCACTCTAGGTGTTCTTGAACTTCAATTCCCAAAAGCCCTGATCAGCAGGAGTGCTGAATTAGGCTTCTGGGAATTGAAGTCCAAGAACACCTGGGGTGCCAAGGTTGGCCATCACTGTTCTAAGAATATGCTCACAAGTAATGTTCCGTGCGCTCCCATGTCTAGTCATGCCTGCCACATGTCCACGGAAATGTCTGCAGAAGCAGACAGCACTGGCTCTTCGCTATGAAACAGAGATGAGCACTGAACCCTAGAGTCGGTTACATTTGGCTTTCAAGCAAGGGTGACCTTTACCTTTAATGTTCTTGTATCTTATAGGGTAGCTTGCTAAATATTCTCCATGTAGTTAGAACTCCAGGACCCTAGTTCCTGTGTCCCCTGAAAAGCCTGATAGAGAAATATTACAGCCTGTAACCATACTTATAAAGGGAAATCATAAAGTCATGAGATTGTGTTTGGAGGATCACAAGGACCAGTCTTGAGATTTCATGGATATTTAACTATGACATCAATAGGATCCTGATCTGATGTTGATGTTTATTGCATGTGATGTGTGGGCTAGCACCACAAATCATAGCTGCCTACCATTCAAAATTAGCTTGTATATGTTTCCAGTTTTAATTCAATTCACATTGTGGGGGTGGGAAATAGAATACTACCAAAATACTTTGCCCGCCACCCCTGAGTGAAGAGATGGACACATGTCATGGGTTCAAACATGGGCCACTTTATTAAGCCAAAATAGGTTGTTGCAAAGTATTGCACTGGGGACTAAGTAGTGCGGGTGCATGATAATAACTCAGGTCAATACTAGAGAATTTGGATCCCAAATAATAGGGACTGCAGAAAAGCTCTGCAGGCAGACCAGCACTGTGCCCAACAGTGGGACCAAGCTATGCGACCAGGAAGCTGGCAAAGCTTCCTGATCAGCTGACCCAGGTCTGCGGCTATTCAACAGCTGTGAGACACCCCAAGTGATAGTGCTGTCCGAGGTCCCAAATTACACAAGACCCCAAACAAATAAATTGAGGGGGCAAAGGCAATGAACTCATGGAGTAGCTGGAGGCCCTAGCCTCTGGAATGGTAGAATTGGGCATGTAGCATAGCAAAATAAGATCATGCCATGGCCATCGGGTATGAGAAGAAAAGAATGGAGGCAAGTGAGGCACCTTGGTCTATCGCATGGAAGGAGGTCCACCAGTGCAGGCCTGTCAATGCCTTGCCTTTGTGACTTCGGAAATGCGCTAACCCACCTATGAGATGAACACCACTGGCGGATGCACCGCAAGGAAAACAGAAGAACGGAGGCAGGGGCACCTCAGTCCATCGCATGGAAGGAGGTCCACCAGTGCAGGCCTCGCCTTTGTGTTTTCAAAACAAAATGTGCCATCCCACCTATGAGACGCACACACAGTAAAATGTTCAATATGAAGATCAGCAAGAAAGAACTGTGTCATCTTTGCAGTGAGATGCCCAGCAGTGAGCAGAAACAGGAGGAAAATTGCACCCTCTCACAGCAGAGATGCATGCCCACAGCAGAAGCACTGTGGGGTGAAACTGCGACACAGCAGGCTGCAGAAATGTCAGGAACTGCATCTTAAGAGATCTGGGGACCTGAAAGAAAAGAGAAGGCACCAGCAGGAACTGCCCACACATGGGGGGAGGGGTGCGTGCACCATAAAAACCCACAGGATTATACAGGCACATGGAATCAGGGTCCAGGAGAAGCAGTGAGCAGAGCAGCAGAGATTGATGGTGCGCACTCATGTCACCCACCCCGAGGCTGAGAAGCGGAGCCAACACAGAGACTCGGGGGGTGGGTGGGTTGGAGACACTAAATCCCAGGCACGTGCTGGGGCCCCATGCCATAGGGGCCATGCCATAGGGACGTAAGACCCCTGGGATGCCAGAGGAGACCATATCTGCGTGAAAACACCGGGAAAAGCTAATTCTACGTGATAATGCTAATAGCAGACTAAATCAACGCGACACAATCATACTTCTGTATTTGTCCATAGCAGTAGTGCACTCTGAGGGCAATTAACAGTTAAATAACATTGTGCCCCCATATACTGGGTACTCAGATTACCCCTACAAAAGGATGGAAGGCTGAGTCAACCTGAATCCGGGATGGAGGGAACTCACAACCCAACAGGTACAGGGCAGCAGTTTAACCAGTGTTATTAGCCAAGGAAGGAAGGAAGGCCAAATAAACTCGACCCCTGGACAAGAATAGAACTCACAATCCTTGGGTAGCAAAGGGCAGTTGATTCATTGATATCCCAAGGTTGGACCCCCACCCAAGTAAAGGCCCCAGCCAGTGTAAGCAAACAAAGCAAAAGCAAAACTGCTCTACCAGAAAAAGTCCCAGCAAGAGAGAAAATTAATTTTTCCCTTGCTGATTCAAAGAGGCCGGTTCCACTTGGGGCCCTTTAGCAACCCAACATTTAATGGCCTGGGGCCATGAGGCACCACCACCAAAGGAACAAGGCCTTCAGTCCCCGTGTGAGGGCTGCCCAAGAAGATGGAGAAAGATTTGTTTCTACAATACCGAGCAGTTAAAGAGGGTGAGGCAGCAGGAAGGTGCCACCACCTATAAAGGCTTCTTAGCTCCTTCCTATCACACCAGGCACAGGCAGGCAAAGCCTGCAAGAGCACGTCCATCTCTTCCCAGGGGAAGCAGGCAAAGCCAGCTTTACTGTATGGGACCAAAGACAACAGAACAGCCGAAGGGTTGGCTTAACACAGGTTTATTGCATGATGATCCGGTGGAGCATGAGGTAATGGCGGTGATACATCTCAATATATACAGTGGCACTATACATTTGAATCTTGTAGCACGGTTGCTCATTGGCTGCTACCGGCGTGGCCTCGCCCAGGCACACCTCTCTTCAGTAGTTCTTTCTCCTGCTGCTGAATGCGGGGAAGGTTTTCCCGCGGCTGTCCGTGATTGAGCAATGTGAACCATGTGAGACTGAACGCTCGCAGCTGCCCTCTATGGGCTGCTTGCTCGCGTTCCTTTACAGCTGAGATACATTGTTTTTGGAGTGGTTACATTCTTATCTTACAGTACAATGAGCATGCATACATAACACCAGCACAACGGCATTTTTTACCCCCAGCACTGGTCCATTTTTGAATCTGAGAGAAAGAGGAAGCTAAGCTCATCCTGGCTGGAGGATTTTGGAAGCAGTAGTTGTGCCAGCTTTGAATAGGCATGTAGGTGAATATAGAGTTCAAAGATGAAAGCTACCCAGGAGGGGCTGTTTAAATCTTTTTGTAAACAACAGGTACAGAATAATATATTGCCCTCAGGTAAGTAATGTGCTTGCAGATCATTACATTTTTAAAATTGCAAAGTGTGTCATGGTGGTTTGAGAAGAGAATCATAAGGACACAATTACTGGCATAAATCTCAAACAAATTGATTTTCTTCACTCTTTTCTTTTCTTGAAGGTAGAGCTTGCATATTTCCCTGTTAATTTAAACATCTTGGGGGTGGGGGAACATAATTTAGTAAGACAGTTCTTGGAAAGAAAATTAGAACATTATTGGGCAATATCTTTTGTTGTTGTTCAGTTGCGGTCGAGTCTGTTCTCCGCCATCCTCTGCCGCCCAGCCAGATCTACGGCCATCACATCAACAATTCCATCAATCCACCTCATCTTTTGCCGCACCCTTCTCCTTTTGCCTTCAATCTTTCCCAGCATCAGGGCCCTCTCAAGTGAGTCCATTTTTTCTCATTTGGTGGCCAAATTACTTGAACTTCATCTTCAGTATTTGTCCTTCCAAGGAGCAGTCAGGGCTGATTTCCTTCAGGATTAACTGATTAGAGCTGAGCACTCAGTTATCCTATCAATATGTAACTTGGATAAGAATTATACTCCAAGAGTGCAGACGTGTGCAGTAATGCATTCGATGCAATGAAACAGTGGCTGAAATCCACTAGTAAATTGCTCATTGAAACACTTAGGACTTGGTAAGTCAACTCTTCCATAAATTTCAGCAATGATTCAGACAACCTGCTCTAGTTGTGACTTGCTATTGGATTTTAGCCACTCATGGAATGCAGCTACATATTGATTACAGTTATTGTTCCATCATGCTCTTTCTAGGAAATTCCAGTGGTTTGTCTGCCAGAGGAACCACAAGGCAAATATAATGTATACAGATGTTTCCTACATGCATTCCCCATATACTGAACTAAGAATGGGAAAGAGATGTCACTGGACATCTTCCCTCACCATTGGCTATGGTGATGAAGGTTAATAGGAATGGAAATACATAATTTTCTCCACACGTTAATCTCTCCTATGCAATGCAGTTGTTTTATTCTGGACCTTTTCCCCTTGGGTAAATTCGTTTGATTGATGATATAACAGAAATAGGTCACAAGCTATTCAACATGGAATCTCCTTGGTTTTAAACTGTCTTAGAAATGTAGCTTTGCTTCTTTGCAAAGGCCTCAATTCTTTCTGCTATGCTTAACTTGCAGGTGTAGAAGCTTCTCCAAGCTTCAGGCCATTGTTTTGGCTTATTCCCTGTTTTGGAATGTCAACATCCAGAGCTTGGGAACATCTCTCATTTGTTATGGGAACCAGGGCGTGTTTACACTAACCCTGGGCTCTAATTGGCTGTATGCTAATTAGGTAGTTTGAGTTTGTGGGTTCCGAGATGGACTTCTCAGAAGGGAGAGGGGGCATCCAACCCTAGCCCTTTCTCTAACCTAAGCCTATCATGATTACTTAGAATAGCCAGGTTTTCTTTTGTTCTGGAAGGAGGCCTGAGTGTGGATTTTCCTAACTGCAATTTTTGATTAGTTGGGAGAGGGGGTAAGACAAGAGTTAAGCCAAAGCCACATGCTACCACATTTAATAGAATACTCTCCACATTACTCTGCTAAGGCAGATAAGCCCCAGGTTGCTGCAACTGGTTTAGGCCGGATGGTACATAGGTCTCCTGAGTCAGAGGGTAAGTTCCACAGTGCAGGCTGGTAAAAGCCATTTGCTGGGAATGGGAGAGGCCCTTAGGTGAGGCCAGGTTAAAGCCTATATGTCATAGATGACACATTAATTAGCAATCAGTTGTTGCCCGCCACAGATTGTGGCCATTCCTACTATAACTTCTGTGTTTTGTTACATGTCTGCTCCTGGAAGCCAGATAAATATTAATGGATCTCAGTTCTCTGGATCTTTATGAATTTACTTAGTTTGACCAATAAAAGAGATATTTCTATAGATGAAAAGATGCTCAATGTACAAACAGAAGAAAATGCTTACTTTAATAGGGAACTGCACATGTATCTGCTACCTATCTAATTAAATTATTTAGATAATATAGCATACTAGCAGGGGTACCCGGCGTTGCCTGGATGGGGGACCCAAACCAGTCTGAGGACAGACCTGGGCCCATTCCCCCCCCCGGCCTGCACCCCTGCTGCCTTAGCTTTTTGTCTGCTGTCATCTCCCTCGTGATGCTGCTGGTGCCAGCAGCCTAGGCCTCGCTGGGTGATGCGTTGCCGCAGCCGGCCCTGATGCCAGACAGGCCTGGAGGTGGTTCCAGGGGCTGCTCCCCCACAGTGCCGGGCTGCATAGAAAGCATGTCCTGGTGTTCTGGCAGGCCAGGCTGAGGGCCAGTGGCCACCGCCGGCCTCCCCATTGACTACAGTCAGCAGGCAGCCATCGCAGCCTGGATCCCTCATTGTCCTGAGGGTTGACTCAGGTGGAAGGGAGGATCCATTTTGGGGGACCGGGCAGAGGATGGGGCTGGGCTGCTGCCTTCCACAGTCACGAGGCCTGCGGAAGGTGGTGGCCTGGTCCCGTCCTCCATCTGCCCTCCGGCTGTGGGTTCTTCCTTCCCCCCAAGGCACACATCAGGAGTGCGGAGGAACCAGGCCACATTGGCCACCCACCGACAGTAGTCTCTGGGGCAGTGACACCTGTAATGGCCACCTGGAATGTTGGGTGGCTTTGGCATATGCATGGAATTTCACGCATGTGTGACAGGCAGGAACATTTGAATAACTGGCAGGTGAGCGTTTCTCCTCTTTTTTCACTTGAGAAAGTATTTTCTGGATAGAAAGTTTGACAAATGAGATGCATCCCTCCCATTCACAAAGTATGCAATTAGTGTAGTTCATGAGGCACTTCTCTCAGTCTTATGTACATATTCTCCATGAACAACTATGCACAATCTTTGCATATACAATCCTTCAGAAACAGGATGAAGTTCATTGAGCCAGCCCTGGGGCATACACATTGATTTCTCCATAACTGCTAATGATAGGAGAACGGTTTCCTTGTGCTCACAAAGCTCTACCATAAGGAATTAGAAATGTGAGTCATGGACATGTCTAGCTTCCTGGTTGTGGCCAACTTCAATATTAAGGAAAAGATTAACAGTTTATTTTTATTTTAAAACTCTAATGCATTTCTATAGTGTTTTATAATAGCACCATTAAAGTAGAAAACATTTGTTCTTTCTGTGATCATGTGAATGAAAGAAAAAGAATACTAATACAGTGGAACCTTGGTTAACAAATGGCTCAGTTAACATAAAATTACATAACAAAAGGAAATCCATAGAAAAAAGTGGCTCGGTGTTGTATACAAGCATTAGTTTTGCTTTATTAGGATTGCGATAAAGGCACCATTCTTAGATTATTTTCAAGAGCTGATTCGTCAATATTTCCCACTTCTTCAGAAGCCTAGGTAAATGCATCTATGCTGTAACGGGTTATGCACTGTATATAAGTTGGCCTCCCCACACCTGTTCCCCTCAGTTTCTGTTCCCTTGCAATAAATTACGTTGTTGTTTGACTCGGCATGGCTGGCTAGATCACTCCTTAGTTCCAGACACAATACTCAGTTTACAGATTTTTTTCAGAACAGATTAATTGGTTTTCAATGCATTCCCATGAGAAACTGCATTTCAGTTAATGTATTTTTGTTTTCAATGCATTCCTATGGGAAATTGCATTCAATTCATTCCTATGGGAAATGCATTCCCATGAGAAACTGCGTTTCAGTTAATGCATTTTTGTTTTCAATGCATTCCTATGGGAAATTGCATTCAATTCATTCCTATGGGGAATTTGGTTAAAGTAATTTTCACTGTAAGAAACGTCCTGGAGAATGCATTAATTACATTAACCGAGGTAAATATTTGGTCATAATTGTTACTTAAGACTACTGTTCATTAGAAAACTGACTATATCACTTCAGATTATAGCTAAAAATCAATGCTGCACTGGCATCTGATGAACACTGCAATTTCTGTCCATCTCTAACTGGTATGGAGGTAAATCCATGTGATGTTAATAACACAGTCAGATTATCACAGAAAAAGGCGTTGGACCTTCATTTCCACTAAGGAATATAACGAAGAACACCAAGATTCTGTATCTGTGCATGTTAAGGCACACATGAAAATACAGTCAGGTTACCTCAAAGACAGGAATCTTTCTAATTGTAATTACAGACAAACAATGCAAAACAACTTCCTTTAGGTCAGGCTAGTCTTTCTTGTCTCTCTAGTTACTGCATGCTGGGGTTGCACTAGAATACTCAACAGTTTCCCCTGTTGTCAAGCACAGTGCTATAAGGATGGTCCTGGTTGTGGCAGCCTCCAAACAAATGCAAGTCAAACACGTAGATGTCAACACTGCACATCTATATGGAGAGATTGTAGAGGAGCTGTAAACGGAATAGCAACCTGGCTTCATTAACCAGAAATACCCAGATTTAGTCAGTCAACTAAAGAAAGTACTTTAAGGACTGAAATAAGCAGCCAAGGTTTGGAATGAGAAATTGAAGATGCTACTGCATCAAGGTAATGCAGACCACTGCAACAGTAGGTTTGGCAATGATAGCAGTGGCCAAGCCCACAATGGTTTCAGGAGGAAGTTGTCCATCGCAGTTTTAGATTGTTTGATGAGATCTGTGACACAACTTTATTAGAGCACAACTTTAATTATAATATAATTCTTAAAATTTCCCACTAGCTAATCATTTTGGGATTTGTAGCTTATAAAAGGAAACTGTCCAACTTCTGGCTTATGGTGACCTGAATTAAAGTCTACATTCAAGCCATGAAGGTTGACATTGGTGCTGACACATGTTTTCTCAGTCAACCTTTTTACATTAAGAAAACTACAAGGAAGAGAAAAAACAATGCAAAATTTAAAAGTAACACATCAATAACTGTCACGCTCCCTGGGTGGGGTAGGTCCCAGGGTCAGCAAATAGAGGCTTACAAGAGTGTAAGATAAAACAGATGCAGGACATCTAAAGCTGGATTCTGAAACAAACTAAGTAAAGCCACTATAAAGAATCATACAACCAAACAAGAAAAGTCCAAAATGTTGTCTAGGTTGTCCAAAAGACATACATAGCAAGAAGTCAGCAGTAAAGGTCAGGCTGTAAGGTAATCCAGAAGTGGTTTCTTGGTTACTTGGTTGATCTGTGTTTCACACATCAGGTTGATGTGGTAGATCAAAGCATCATCTTCCACTGTTTCCAATCCCATGCCAGTTTCATCTAGGGCTCCAGGAACTTTGCCCTGAACTGGTCTTCCCATTGGTTGCTGGCCTTCCTAGTGGTCACTTTATGTCAAGTGGTATCAATTCTGTGATAGCTTTCATCCACCTGCCATCTTTGAAGCGGCACACATGGCCAGCCCACCGATGTGTTGCAAACTCAATAAACATTGATGCTTGTTTCGCACCTGATCTTATACACACTTCTTCATTTGATATTTGGTCAACACATTGTATGCATAGCATCCTTCACTCGATTGCTCTTTGTGTTATATCAATTTTTTTGATGCTAGCTTTTGTAGGTGCCCATGTTTCATTGCCGTATAATAAAAGAGGCAGAATAGTGGTGCTGATGAGTTCAGCTTGTAATTTTCTTGTTTTTGCTTTATTAAGCACATCCTTTATGTTGTTAAAAGCTGCCCATGCTGCTTGCCTTCTTCTTGAAATTTCTTTTGTTAGATTGTGCTTTAGGTTAATTTCTCGCCCAAGGTATACATATGAATCAACTTCTTCCACTATCTCATTTTCACATCTCATATCTATGGCATTTGTGGAGGCACTCCGTATATATTTCATTTTTGACACATTGATCTTCAGGCCGATCTTTTGACTTTCTGTGTCTAAATCTTGGAGCATATTCTGCACTTCTTCTACTGATTCTGGTATTAACACTATATCATCAGCGAAGCTTTCGTCTGATGAAGTGGACTTAATCCACAAAAGCTAACATTAGAACATAGCAGTTAGTCTTTAAAGTGTCACAACATTTTGTTGTCTTTTTGTTTTGATTCCTTTACTGTTACATAAGAACAGCCTTGCTGGAACAGGCCACAGCCCATCCAGTCCAGCATTCTGTCTCACACAGTGGCTCACCATTTCCTTCAGGGTATTCCCAAGGAGATGCCTTCACCTGCTTAGGATTCCCTGGAAATGGCATTGAGAGATATCCTGCCTATCTCTCCAACCCAGAGGTTGTCCTTAAGTATCCATAATTATAGCCATTGGTACCCTTGTCCTCCATGAACTTGTCTAATCCTTTCTTAAAGCTGTCAAGACTGACAGCTGTCACCACTTCTTCTGGCAGGGAGTTCCATAGACCAGTAATCCTCTGGGTGAAAAAGTACTTTCTCTTATTTGTTTGAGAACTAGTACCCAAAAGTTTCATGGAGTGTCCCCTAGTTCTAGTGTTGTGCGATGGGGAAAACAGTTTTTCCTTATCTACTTTGTCCACACCGTGCATGATTTTATAAACTTCAATCAGGTCACCTCTTAGACGCCGTCGTTCAAGAGTGAAAAGGCCCAACCGTTGCAGCCTCAGATGGTAAGGAAGGTGTTCCAGTCCCCTAATCATTCTGGTTGCCCTCCTCTGTACTTTCTCCAACTCCATAATATCCTTCTGGAGGTATGGCGACCAGAACTGTACACAGTATTCCAGATGGGGCCTCACCATAGATTTATAAAGAGGCAAAATGACACTTGCTGACTTATTTTCTATACCCTTCCTAATGATCCCTAACATTGAGTTTGCTTTTTTCACTGGTGAGGCACACTGGGTTGACATCTTCATTGAGCTGTCCACCAGGACACCAAGGTCCTTTTCCTGGTTTGTTGCAGAGAGTTCAGACCCCATCAGTTTATAAATGTAATTGGGGTTTTTTGCCCCAACATGCATCACTCTGCACTTACTAATGTTGAAGCTCATTTGCCACTGTTTTGCCCACTCCCCCAGTGTCGAGAGATCCCTCTGGAGCTCCTCACAATCTCTCACAGTTTTCACTACCCTGTATAATTTAGTGTCGTCAGCAAATTTGGCTACCTTGCTTTTTACTCCTACCTCTAGATCATTTATGAAGAGGTTGAAAAGCAGGGGTCCCAGTACTGAACCTTGGGGGACCCCACTCTTTACTTCCCTCCACTTGGAAAAGTGTCCATTTAGTGCTACCCTCTGTTTCCTGTCCCTTAGCCAGTTGCTGATCCAGGACAAGACCTGTCCCTTTATTCCATGACTGGTAAGTTTATTCAAGAGCCTTTGGTTTGGGACCTTGTCAAAAGCCTTCTGAAAGTCCAGATAAACAATGCCAACTGGATCCCCCTTATCCACATGCTTGTTGACACTCACAAAAAATTCCAACAGATTAGTGAGGCATGATTTGCCCTTGTAAAAGCCATGTTGGCTCTCCTTTAGCAGTGCCTTCTCTTCTATGTGCCTATTAATTCTATCTTTTAGGATGGTTTCCATCACTTTACCTGGGACACATGTCAAACTGACAGGTCGGTAATTTCCTGGATCACCCCTGGATCCTTTTTTGAAAATTGGTGTTACATTCGCTACCTTCCAGTCATCAGGCACAAAGCCTGATTTGAGGGAAAGATTATATATTTTGGCTAGGAGATCAGCAATTTCATCTTTAAGTTCCCTGAGAACTCGTGGATGGATGCCATCTGGTCCTGGTGATTTGTTAGTGTTTAGCTTAACAAGACATGCAAGGACCTCCTCCCTGGTTATTTCTATCTTGCTTAATTCTTCAGTTTCCCTCCCTACGAAGATAGGCTCTGTTTTGGGCATGTGGTCTCTGTCTTCTTCAGTGAATACTGAAGCAAAGAATTCATTGAGTCTCTCTGCAATCTCTGTTTCCTCTTTAATAACCCCTTGCCTTCCATTGTCATCTAATGGTCCAATGGCCTTCCTAGTTGGGTTCTTACTTCTAATGTACTTAAAGAAGTCTTTGTTATTTCTCTGAGTATTTTTAGCTATACGCTCCTCAAAGTCTTGCTTTGCTTTCCTGATTGTTGCCTTGCATTTGTTCTGCCAGAATTTATGTTTCTGCCTGCTGTCCTCATTTGGACAAGCCTTCCATCTTCTAAATGAGCTTTTCTTGCTCTTGATCACTTCCCGAACAGCTCCTGTAAGCCACATCGGAGTCCTCTTGGACCTGGCAGTGCCCTTTTTCCTTTTGGGTATGCATTCCAATTGGGCCTCTGTTATTGTTTTTGTTTTTGTAAACAGCCTCCATGCCTCTTGGAGTGTTTGGACTCTCTCAATTTTCCCTTTCAGTTTCTTTTTTACTAGTTTCCTCATCTTTGGGAAATTTCCTTTTTGAAAATGTAAGGTCTCTGTGTTAGATTTTATCAGTGACTTGCGGTCTATGATCAAGTTAAACATAATTGAGTTGTGATCACTGTTCCCTATTGGATCAGTCACATTAACATCTTGCACCAGATCCTGAGTATTACTCAGGATCAAGTCAAGGATTCTTGTACCTCTAGTTGGGTCTTCAACCATCTGTCCCAGGGAACAATCATTTAGCATATCTAGGAACTTTATCTCTTTATCATGTGCTGAACAACAGTTCACCCAGTCTATGTGAGGGTAATTAAAGTCCCCCATTATAACCAGGCTTCCCTTCTTGGATGCCTCCTTTACAACATTCTCCAACTGCCAGTCTCCCTCAAGAGTTTGGGTCGGAGGCCGATAGTATATGCCTACTGTTAGACCATCCTTGTGGCCTGGTACTCTTACCCACAGAGCTTCTAATGGTGACTCTAAATCACCTAGATATTCCAATTCATATGATTTTATCACTTCTTTGACATACAAGGCTACACCACCTCCTGTTTGCCCCTTCCTATCCTTCCTGTAAAGTTTGTAGCCTGGGATAACTGTATCCCATTGGTTATCATCCGTCCACCAGGTTTCAGTGATACCAATAATATCAATATTCTTATCTATTGCTAAGTATTCCAGCTCCCCTATTTTGTTCCGGAGGCTTCTGGCATTTGTATACAAGCATTTATATATGCTTTCCTGATACAGTCTTTTGAGTCCAGTTGCATTGTTAGACTGCCTCTTGCATCCTTCTGCTAGAGTGCTGGTGACTAGCTCCTTGCTCTGCTCAGTAATTTTTGCATCCTCCTCACTACTCAAGTACACACTTTCCCGAACCGGATGCTGCCCAGCTCCTGTCGGCTTTCCCCCAGTTATCAGTTTAAAAGCTGCTCTGCAGCCTTTTTGATGTTGAGTGCCAGCAATCTGGTCCCATCATGGTTCAAATGTTGAAGGCTCGTAAGAGAGCAGCATAAAACCTGAAATAGTCCCGTCAAATAGTTTTGCAGATGCCAAGTTGCAGAAATAAGGTAGTCCAGACAAGTTCAGTTTCAAACACAGACTAATCATCATTAGTCACTAGCCAAGTCGTCAGTCCATAAACTACTTGCAGATCAAACACAGAGGAGGTAGGGGCACAGTCAAAAGACAATCCAACTCAGGTGGACTGAGTTCAAGAAGAAACAGAACGTGAGTGCTGAAGCTGAACAAGACGTAGACTAATTATTTGTGATGTTTTCTAAATGTTGCTCTGGCTAAGACAGGTGTATTTATAACTCTTCCTGCTTCCAGATGATTCCACCTTCAGCTGTCACTGATTAGCCTTGAAGATGCTGGCTTCTTATACTTTAAGTTCTTTATTCAAAACATCTTGAACTTTCTGAACTTTCTTGGGTGGGGCTGCTTATTTGGGAGGCTCTCATTCTTCTCTGGATGAACTGACTACTTCAGGGTAGGGTCTGGCAGGACTCTTTGCAGGCGCACCCCCCAAATAAAGACTCAGACACCGGTTTGCTTCTCTTTCTCTTTCTCTCTCTCTCTCACTCACTCACACACACACACAAAACACTCCTGCCTTGCCAGGAATTTTTAATGTGTGTGTTGGTGGTTGGAGTGGTATTGTATGTGGTGGTTGTGCACACCCAAAATCACCCCTAACCACCAAAAAAAATTATCCCTTACAACACAATTTAAAACAGCCCGGCTCTTTACCAACATTAAGAAAAAAACCCTTCCAAAACCAATTAAAACAGCCCGGCACTGCCGGGCAAAATCTGCTAGTGTGTCATAAATCTGTTACCTTACCAGTGCTACCCGCCAAAAGTGACCAAAGTCAACTTATCCCTTATCTCAAACACTAGCAACAGTGTGGGATGGGCAAAAAAGCAAGAATTAGAGAGGCAATTGTAGGTTCAAGCCAAAAATTCCCACCCGGCACCGAAGCGACCAGAAAAATCACACTGTCCACTAGGGAGGGGGTGGAGGGAAAAACTTATCCTCTCCGTTGCTTCGACAAAATGGCAGCCGAGCTGCCTCGTGGCCACCCCTTTTAAAGAGGGTGGCCACGCCCCCTAACTCACCCGGATGTCTGAGTCCGGGTGGGGGGGCGCAAAGAGCGTGGTGGCCATTTTGGCACCACACTTGCATTGCAGGCGCACCCCCCAAATAAAGACTCAGACACCGGTATTGGATTAAAGGCATCGGGCCACTTTTATTGAATAATGCCCTAGTCCGAATTATCACTTTCAATTGGTGTACCATCCAATGCCGTTCAATATCAGGGTGATGCAGGCTGTGCAGTTCCTGCCATCAACCCTTGCATGGTTCACCCTTGACCGGCCAATCTTATTCCCCTGTACCTATCTACGTGTTGGCCAGTCAATTGCGAACCTGCCGGATACCTATGTGTCATAAATCTGTTACCTTACCAGTGCTACCCGCCACACGGGGAGGCGTCCGTGATGACTCACCCCCTCCCAGACCATAACTCAGTCACCAGGCCTGCTTGCACGTCCTCCAGAAAGAGGTCCAAACCTCTGGCCGACAGATGGACCCCATCTCTTGCATATAGACCATAATCTTGCAAGCCTATCCTAGGATGTTGAATGGCTGTTCCAAAGCTATTGTCAAAAAGGAACCGGGCGACAGCCCTGTTCAGTGACCATCGAGCACGATCCAAACCACGGAGGTCAATGCCTCCCTTGTAACGGTGTCTCGGCACGATGTCAGACCATAGCAGCCGCGTGTATGGCCATAAGTGATGTAAAAAGGCCAGGTCACTGCACACCGACATTTTTAAAGAGAGGCCAGTGATCTGTCTGAGATCATTGCCGCTGAGGTGCAGAATCAAGACATCAGGCGGTCCAGCATCCCTGATGGACATCAGGAATGGCAACAGTTCCCACCATCTCATGCCGCGCTTACCGTACCAACGCATACATGCGGCTGCAGTAGCCCGAGATGGGGTCCCCAGTCTGTCGCCGCAGCATACTGCGCTGCCCAGTGCACAAAACTGTGGCCCACCAGCCATACTGCCACTGGTGTGCGTAAACACACAGGGTCTGTAAAAGAAGGAAAGAAGGGGAATTAATGACATAACTGGCACTCATGCAGTAAGGGGGTGTACATATAAAGAAAAACACGCAGACCCCCATCTGCCCATGCGACGTATATCAGCATCAGAGTACCCAAATGCAGCCGCAGTTGAAGTGGCGCCTATCCTAAATGAGTGGGTGCCGTATCGAGCCCCAGGGAGGCCGACACTGTGAAGTGCCATACCGGTCACCTTCCAAAACTGGAATTTGGTCAGGGGAGACTCATCCTGGTGGCAGAAAAATGGGCCAGGGTGCGTGGCACACACTGTCAAAAACTCATGTAGGGCACCAACCGGACAGATGTCAGCAATTGTACACCGTAGCAGTCTGACACCACTGCCTTCTCCATGCTGATCGGCCTTTGAGGAACGAATCCTCAACTGGGCCCACTCCTGGGTAAGAAAGACATCGTCGAGTTCCAGTGCCCTACGAGACATGTCCCCCTTTGACAATGGGACAAGCTCACTGATACGGAGCGCTCCAAAAAAGGCTACAGTGGTAGCTGCATGAAAGAGAGCCTCCTTATACCTATCGTAACACAAGCTATGCCAATCTTGTGCAAGGTGCGTCAGAACCTCTGGTGAAAAAGGGTGACGTGTGTCCAGGCAGCGGCCTCGTTCGTGTGTCCACCCTTCTAATACATGACGTATGCGGAAGTCATTCATGCAGTCAACGAAACCCCTCGCCTTAGCCATAAATGCCAAAGCTGAAAGCCTAGTGGCAATGGTGCGAGGGGCTAACCCTAGATCATGGAGGTAAACCATGAACTGCAAAATCTGGTCGACCGGGATCGGCCATACTTCGGGCAACTGCCTTTGCCCGCAAATTTCCTAAACTGTAGGAGTGCATGTAGGTATGCCTTACGTGTGCAAGGTGCCAAAGACATGCCGATCGCCCGGTTCACCTCTCCTCGCCAAATGTACAGATCTCGGCCAGGAGTGGAGAGGGCAGTTCCTCTGCTTCTGGTGCCAAGGCACGGAACCGGGGGATCTGCAGGTGGGATAAAGCATCAGCAATATCATTATCAATGCCTGGTACATGTCTGGCCCTGAAAAGCACATTAAGGCATAAAGACCTCAAAACAAATTGGCGAACTAATGCCATAACTCTGGGGGATTTAGATTTCTGGACATTGACAATGTGCACCACTGCAGCATTGTCACACCAAAAGTGAACTACTGAATTAGCCCACCTATCCCCCCAGAGCATCAGGGCACCCAAAATGGGGAAAAACTCCAGAAAAGTAAGATCGCGTAAACGATCTGTGCCTTGCCACGTCTGAGGCCATTGGCCATAGGACCACCTCCCATCAAAGTAAATCCCATAACCCAGGGAGCCGGAGGCATCCGACTGTACTTGGAAATGCAGGCTGAGCATAAGCTCCGATCTCCAGAAGGAGACGCCATTAAAATCCTGAAGGAATGTGAGCCAGACCATAAGATCCGCCCGTAAACCTTTGGTCAGCCTGTGGTGGCATTTTAAAAGGCCAGAAATGGCGTCGCACAGATGCCTGGCAAAGGCCCTGCCAGGAGTTACTACCCTACAGGCAAAGTTGAGGTGGCCGTGAAGCACCTGCAACTCTCGGAGAGACACCTTATGCCTGGCAAGCATTGCCAGAATGGCATCAGAGATCCGCGTCACCTTTTCCATGGGCAACCTGGATGTCTGGGCAACAGTGTCAATCTCAATACCTAAAAAGGTGAGAGTGGTGGCCGGGCACCTCAGTCTTTTCAGGCGAGTAGCCGAGCGCACATGTCTGTGCCCTGTTCCCCTCCGAACAAAAAGTCATCGAGGTAGTGGGCTACAGACTGGGGCCCTGATCTATGAACAAAAGCCCAGTGAAGGAAGGTGCTAAACCGTTCGAAAGCAGAACATGAGATAGAACAGCCAAAAGGCATGGCCTTATCTACATAAAAACTGCCCCGAAAACGGAAACCTAACAGCTCAAAGTCGTCCGGGTGCACTGGCAACAATCGGAATGCCGATTTGATATCACACTTTGCCAGTAGCGCCCCTGGGCCACATGAGTGTACCATCTGCAAGGCCTGGTCAAAGGAAGTATACCTGACCGAGCAAAGGTCATCAGGTATTGCGTCATTGACCGAAGAACCCGCAGGGTAAGAAAGGTGGTGAATTAACCGAAATTCACCTGGGGACTTCTTAGGGACTAAACCCAAAGGTGACACCTTCAAGTTCGGGAATGGTGGGTCAGCAAATGGCCCAGCAACCCTCAATGCGGTGACCTCCTTAGCTATAGCTTGGGTGGCGATACCCTCATTACCCCTGAGGGAAATTAAGTTCGGGGTGTCTTGAGGCCCGCGTACCCCCTGAAATGGTATGCGGAAGCTGAATTGAAAACCCTCAAGTAGGTACTTCGCATCATCCCGTCTAGGATAAGCGGTAAGCCAATGTCCCAGCACCTGGACATTAATTGGGGAGGGGGCCTTTCTGATTGGTCGCACCGTCAGAGGGAGCTCTGACCATCCCCTGCCCACCCCTTCCTCTGCCTCGTGACCCACCAGCCCATGGGCACGCGGAGGCGGTGTGAGGGCCAGAGCAAGAGGGGCACTTGTGCCGGAACCGACACTGACGCTTGTTGCACACTCTGTTGGCGGAGAAGCTCCAACACAGCAGGCGGGCTGGAACCCCCTGCCCCGCCGGTTGGCGGGGAACCTGTGTAGCAGCCACCCGCTGCACAGCATGGCCACAATGGTACCGATCACCAGGTGCCGGCCGCGTGGGGGTCATGTACAAGAGCCACAATTGCTGGCACGGCTCATCCCACCTCATCTCAGGATGGAGGGCCACTCTCATCCTAAACTCCTCGTCATAGGCCAACCATGTCGGTCCAGGGAAATCGACCACCACCCGATAAATATTATCCAGGTATTGCACCATTGGAATGGCAAGGTCAGGGCGAACCCTCAGGTATACCGCCATATAAATGAGGTAGGCCGGTAACCAATTGGCCCAGGTGCGCGGCGGCTTACGACGACGGGACAACTCCTTGTCCCTATCGTCCTGCCCTTCCCTCTCTTCCTTGGTGGGCTCACGGTTTAGGAGGGAAAAAAATATCCACATATTCCCCCCTCCAAATCTTCTCCCTAGTGGCCTGGGAAAGATGGTCACCCAGGGGCAAGGAATAACCGGCCGTTGGTAGGGCCGCAGTTGGGACTGATTGAATCAAGGGTGAACCCAGTGGTCCCTGAACAACCCCTGAAACATTTGGCATACCCCTAGGGGCGGTCTCCCCTGTCATAACCGGGGGGTAATTGGGTAACCATGAGCTAATGGGACAGCGTGGATACAACTGTCCACCCGTGGTAACCTGTTGTGGCCATGGCCACTGCACCCCCCCCCCCAGTGTGGCTGGGCAGTGTCACTGGTGTACTTAATTGACCAGGATACTCACCTGGTGCACCCCCATGGGCCGCCCCCACTGGGGGTTCCGGCCCATGGCGGGCGTCGGAGCTCGCGATGGGAATCGAGCTCTGCATGCCGCTACACCCTTGCCACGCAGGACCAGGCCCCTGCGGCAAGCCCCGCTGCGACGATCTAGCAGGGAGCTGCGAGGCGCCAGCTTGGGCTGGCCTGATGGCCTCAAGCAGCTCAATCCTGGCAGCAGCCTGCTGGACAGTGGTGGGTGACGTGCGGGCCGGAAATGCAGGAGGTGCAAACCCACCTTCCGAAGGTGGTGGGGCAATGCCCAGTGATGCCTCCAGCACCGAAATGTGTGCTAGGAGGGCATCAACGGCCTCAGACCCACCGATACAAGGTGGGCTGGGTGGGCCGGATTGCCCACCGGGCAATTGCAGAGTTAGAAACCCAAGTGTGGATCATGGGCCAGAATAGGGCCATGAGCAATAATCTGGCCCATGTGGGGCCGGGGAAATGGTGGGGCAGAAACCCGCACCAGGCCCAAGTGGGCCACCCTGCCCAGAGCCGGGCAAAGACCCCATAGGGGTGGTGATCCCCGAGGGGCCAGCCTGTGCCGCCCCTGCTTGGACCCCAGTGTCGGGCAGGTAGGCAGCAGCCTGTCCGCCCACATTGGTGGTAGTGGGTAAACCGGCCCTACCACCAGGGCGCAGGGGCACCGTCCGAGACCTCCGGCCCGGGGGCGGCCCCCTAGATGTGGGGGGTGGGGGTGGGCAGAGCCCTCCCCCCGTCCACGGCTTCGGAGCTGCTGCTTTTTGCTTGGGAGCCATGTCTCCCAAGCTGAAGAGTAAAGGAGAAAGGGAAATCCCTTTTTAAAAGAGAGCAGGCGAAAGCCGGGGAGAAAAGTGACGGAGAAAACTTCTCCTCTCCGTCGCTTCGACAAAATGGCAGCCAAGCTGCCTCGTGGCCACCCCTTTTAAAAAGGGTGGTCATGCACCCCTAACTCACCCGGATGTCTGAGTCCGGGTGGGTGGGGGACCCACAAAGAGCGCCGTGGCCATTTTGGCGCCACGCTTGCATTCTCGCTCTCCTATGCTTCTCAGAAAGTATTGCCAGCTGAATGCTTGAGTCTCTCTTTTATTTTAGTTTCTTCCTGTTATGTCATGTCATCCTAACTTTCATCCTTTGAAGAGGACTCAAACAGGTGAGGAATGACACTGAACTTTACTGAGAAATGGCAAAGTCTTCCCTAACCAATTATGGAGCATTCAAATGATCCATGAAAGCTGCGGAAGAACATATGGATACATGGAAAAACCCTTTCTCCCCAACAATATGGCCACCAGCCACCTCTCTGCAGTCTACACATTCAGAGTGCATCAGAAAGGATTTCTGTTACCAGTTGAGTGATGATTCTGAGAAATATAGTCTAAAAAAGTAGTTCTAAGCTTTGTCTTTGGACGCAGTGATGTACGCATGTAGAGATCCTCCTATGGAATGGGAAATCTGGCAAAGTCCTGAAGTAGTGTATGTGGTCTTGCAGCACATACACATTTTTTTCATGCCAGGGATAAAGAGTTGAGTGTCATCTGCTTTTTTCTTGCTCAAGGTTCCTTTTCCCAGTACTTCCATACAATTGAAAGGAGAGGGAGAAGAAAAGCAACAAAAGTCAATTTTCAGAAGTGTTAGATTTTCAGATATGAAGTAGCATCTTATATATAATGCAATGTTTACTTGAAGAATTATCTGACACAACTGACAGCACTGCTTATAATACCAGATTCAAAATTTAAAAATAAAGAATAAAAATGAGATTATACATTTGCAAAACTGACATCCGTGAAAATTATTCTTCTTGTTTTCTCTGTTAATCAGTTTATTCTATTTGAGTCTATAAGTCTATATATAACTCTGATATGGTAGACATATATTGCTTGACATCAGCAAGTGGTTGTGCATGTGATGGAATAATTAAGATCAGTCAAGAACAGTTAGGCCCTGTTCATGAGTAATACAATTGAAATTGAAATAACTAAGTTAATTCTTGCTGCCCATCATCTTCAAGTGTTTTGTTAAAATTTATATTGTTGTCTGCATCATCATTTCAAGCTTCACTGGATGAATATTCAGGTATTACTGGATATGTTTCAAGTACACTGGTGTGAAAATTGCCATCAATGAAATGAGATCACTGTTTTGAGATAATCAGTTTTAAAGTAGAATGGTGACCATTTCTATTAGCCCATTATCTTAAATAAGGAGATAAAGACATTTGAGGGGCTTTTATTTATTCATTTAATGCATTATTTTTATGCCACACTCCTCCCCATAAAGGAATCAAGATGGCTCACAACAATTAAAATCATACAATAATAGCAAGTTAAAATATAATAAAGCTATATATTAATAATAAAGCTATATATTAAAAATAAAACATTAATCAAGATTTTAATTTTTTTCTTCAAAATCTAGATTTCATATTAAAGAGGGTTCCCTATATCTTCCCTTTGAAAGCCTACCTGGAAAAAAAGGTCTTTGCCTGATGACAGAACAAGAATGAAGGGGTGGGGTGTGGGCACTCTGGCTTCTGGGGGAAATGCTTTCCAGAGCCTGAAGGAAGTCACTGAAATGGCCTTTTCTCATGGCCTCACCAAACCAGCTTGGGAATGTGGCAGAACTAAAAGAAGGGTCTCCACAGGAGAACATAAAAGATGAGCAAGCTCATAGGGGTTGATACAATCCTTCAAATAACATGGACACAAGCTGTATTGGGTGTGTGTGTGTGCAGTAACTTAATGGTTAGGACGCTGAGCTGGATGACCAGAAGGTTGGCAAAGTCAACAGTTCGAGTCCCGAGTGGAGCACAACACCTAGCAGTTTGAAAGCAAGAAGAAAGCAAGTAAATAAATAAATAGGTACCACTTTGGTTTGGAAGTAAAAGTGTTCTGTCCGGTGTCTAGTCATACCTACCACATGGAAATGTCTGCAGCGCAAACAGCACTGGCTCTTTGGCTATGAACAGAGATGAGCACCACCCCCTAGAGTCAGACACAACTAACATTTGAGCAAGGGAGACCTCTAAGATGTATAGGGCTTTATAGATAATCAATGCAAAGCAAAGCAATCACACGTATATATTGCCCCATAGTGTTTAATGCACTTTGAACTGAATCCAAAAACATACTGCCAGCCAGTGAAACTGTTATAATAAGGGAGTTACATTCTTCCTGTGATCTGTCTGCAATGTTTCGAACCAACTAAAGTTTCCAAACACTCTTCAAAAGCAGCCCCACATGAAACATGTTATTATCTAACATATGTGTCACCATGGCCAAATCAGACATCTCAAGGAATGGGGGCTGCTGGTGAGCAGTTTAACTATGCAAAGACATTCCTGGCCACCACTGAGGCTTGAGCATCCAGGCTCAGGTTTGGATCCAGGATCACACCCAAGCTTGCAAACCTGACTTTTTGGAAGAGAGTAATCCCATCTATAACAGGCTGGATCCCTATCTTCTAATTTGCCTTGTGACTGACCAGAAGCACTTTTGTCTAGTCTGGATCAACTTTCTTTTTATTAGCCGTGATCCAGTCTTTTACTGTGAATAGGCTCTTGCTGATCTAGGCACAGAACAGCTTCAGATGGGAAAAGAGATTGAATTAGATGTCATCAGCATATGGATGGCATATTGGTGGACAACATCATCTGCCATTGTAAGGTCAACAAATGCTGCTGCAGTTATTTTATATGTTTCAAACCCATCTTCTATATGCTGGGCTTCATTTAAGATTTGAGCATCACAGCTCTTGCCATGCCTCAAGTCTGCCTGTTCTTTGATTATAAGAGGTTAAGTTTTAAGGGTGAGATTATTTTCATTCAAATACATTATATAAATGCCATAGCAAAGAGATTGGTCTCTATATTTTGGGATCAGATGATTCTTTGCCTCATTTCTACATAACAATTAGTTTTGGCTTCTCCCATATTCTAGGATTTATTTGCTTGTCCAACAGTTATTAAAGAGTTGAAGGAGCTATTCCTTTGTGATTTGCCCAAATGATTAATTTGCTTAATCCAGATACAGTGATACCTCATACAACGTCCAAACTTGGTTCCACAAGTTTGGACTTTATACGGATTTGGACTTTGTATGAGGCATGCAAAATCCTAGCCGCGATGCCTCATACAACGTCCAAATCCTTGCTGCGATGCCTCATACAATGTCATTTCCATAGAGATACATTGTACTGTAACAGCACAGACTTTAGGGCAAAGTCAAGGAAATAGGAAACTGACAGAACTTTAAGTAATCATTGTCTAAAGGCTAAATACATTACAAAAACATGTCAAACAACCCTGCTTGTCCAAGAACCTGAAGAATACTGCAAAAATCCCAGGAATGCTTCTAAAAATTCTGACAAAAAAATAAAAAATTCCAAAATCGCACTCAAAACCACTCCTAAACACTCTTCACCTCGTGCAAAACCCACAAGAGCAATGCACGCATGTGTCCTGCCTTTTATACTGCCCAGGAACAATGCAACCTGGGAAAAACCCAATGCCTCATACAAAGTCAAGCGACTTTGTATGAGGTAACTTTTTCCAAGAAATTAGGCGATGTTGTATGAATTCGATGTTGTACGAAGTGGACTTTGTATGAGGTATTACTGTATTATTGAGCCCTGACACTTTGTCATTCCTACATTTTCTTATGGCTTCATCTAGTTCTGCCAACAAAAGGCAGTAGAAAATTCATTGGCTTTGTTCTGAATATCAAATTGGTGTTGATGTGCTATTTGGTTTAGGGCTATATTTGCATACAGTGTCCTTTTATTTGGTATGTTTTTCAATCTTTTCAGTAGTCTCCAAGTTTTCTTTACAAGACATAATCTGGAACGTTAATAAGATTTGAGCTGAAACATTGTAATTAAACTCAGTTTGAATGTTCTCTGGATCATGGTACAGTGATTAGTTAAGATTTCCTTGAACTAATGCAGATTTTTACCTAGCTTCTATTCAAATACAGTGGAACCTCATACAACAATCATCCCATATAACAACGAAATTGTAGAACAATTAGGTTTGGGGGTGGGGTGGGGTGGATGGCATCCCGCATAACAATTTTCCCTATGAAAAAAAATCATACAACAATTTTTCAATGGGAAAAACCACATAGCAAAAAAAGTTGTACGATGCATCCCATAGGGGAAATCGCTATACGATGCATGCATCGTATAGCAATTGTTTTGTACAACAATGAGCCCCATGGAATCGATTAAAATCATTGTATTAGGTACCACTGTACTGTAATTGCAAGAAAGATGGCCCTTTATCCACACCAACGTTTGAATCCATGAGCAGAAATGATAGCATTAGAATGTTTCCCCTAATGTTCCTCTGAAACCTACCCTTTTTTTACTTCATCTTGTTAAACACCTTCCAGCTATTGAATGAGCAATGTTCCCTCTCATTCATGTCTTCACCAGGCTAAATTTACCATATTTTTGGACCACAAGATGCACCTGACCATAAGATGCACCCAGTTTTTAAAGCAGGAAAACAAGAAAAAAATGTTCTGAGCCAAATAGTACTGTATTAAACAATGGTGGTGGTGCAGGGGATATTGGCAGGCAAGCCAATTGCACTGAGGCAGGAAGCGATGCTCTAGCCTAGGCTCTTGCTCTCCCTGCAACCAGGAAACATGGCTTCCCCCTCCATTTTGACCACATGGAGCAGGGACAAAGGCAAGAAAGATAAATGAAACCCTTTCTTTTTATGCACAGGTTTGGTTTCCCACTGAAATGCATTGGGAACATACAAACAGAAAAGCTTTAGAATACTGTACAAGAAATTGATTTCCAATGCATTTAAATGGGAAATTGCAATTTGCGCTCTCTTGTGGCCACCTGTGGTAATGGCCCACCAAACATATGTTTTTCTTTCCGGCCCTGTCCTGTAACAGCTTTCGCGGCGGTGGCGGAGGTCTTCGGCCAGCTGCGGCTGTTGTAAAATATCCTTTTACAACAGCCTTGCTGGACAGCATTTGGACTATAAGACACACCCTCAAACACCCCCCCCCCACTTTTTTGGGGGGAGTGTGTCTTATGGTCCACAAAATACAGTACTTTGTTCCTCCAACCTTTGTTCACATGACCAATTAAAAAGACAGGTGTCTGAGCCCAAACGCTCTTCTAGCGCCATGGAGCTCCTTCTTCAAGATTACAGCTACTATTAGCAGCTGTTTCTGACTCCCAGGACTGAACCTTTGTCATGCTAGAGGAAGGAAGGATCAGGTTTAACTTGCAGAACCTTGGAGAGCTCCATACAGTTCAGCTTGTTCCAACAAGTTTTGGCATTCAACTAAGGCCTTCTACCACTCTTGGTGCCTGACCTACCCTGTGGTCTTTTGGAGATCTTCCAACCTGATCCTTGCTCAGGTTAAAAAACAACAACAACAAATATGCATTTCTACTCCTCTGGGAAAACCCCCGCTTCTGCAAATTGGGAACTGCCATTAACAAGGCCAGGTCAAATAAAATGGTGCAATTCTAGTGTGCCATGGTGGTAGGGATCTGAAATGCAGGCAGGACAGAAGGGTTTCTGATTAGGGCACCAGAAATCTACAGTGCTTGACACTTTGTTTTGTTCTCTCTCTTTGTTCCAGGCCTCCAAAAGAAAGTCCTCATCTTACCAATGAGCTGAGCATATTCTTAAGGGAACCATAAGGAAGGGAGTGAGTGAGTAAGGGACTTTAAAAAGGCACTGGGCATAGTTCTTTGTTATTTCTTCTTAACAGAACAATGTAGGGTGCCTACTCTTTTCTTCCTTTCTTCAAATATCTCTAGTAGTATTGTTTTAAACAGCTTTAAAATGTTTTTAAATATTTTGGCTGGAATTTCCTCTCCTGCTCACCAGAAGTGCACATCAATTTATTCAAAGGAAAACAACAGTATATTTTTGTTGAAAAAGCAAAGTGGAAAAAACTTTAAGTTTTACCTGTATACTTCCTGTCCTCCCCCTCATCTTTCCCCTATATGCTGGATCTGATACAGCATACCTTTTCCATTTCAACTGTGGCTGCAAGGGCATATGCTGAACATGGGGTGTCTGAATAAGCAAGTCCCTAGATGTGCTGACCCACCCATGCAGGCACAGTCACCGCATGGTGGCACTACACAGAGAGTCTTATTCAAGGATAGTCCAGATATCAAAGTCCAAAAGGAAAGCCAAGGTCTGTTTACTGGTAGTCCAAATCAGTAGTCTAATCCAAAGGGTGTCCATGGGTGTCATCAGGGTTGGCAGAGAAATCAGGGTCACGACAGGTAGGTCAGGATCTAGGCAGGCAGTCTGGAGTCAAGCAGGATGTCTGTCTTCACACAAGAGCTGTACCAATGCTGGCAGACTGCAAGGAGCTTGCTTATAAGCCTCCAGGTAATTGGTATCAGCTGGGAGACTTCTTTGGCACTTCACTCTAGCCTGCCTGTGTTTCAGGTATAGCTGTTTCCTGGATCTCTCCCTGCCTGAGGGCTGATCACTGTCAGAGCCAGACTCCTGATCTGACAGGTCAGCTGCTGGGGAAAACAGACTTGGGCCAGGTACAAGTCTCTGTTGTATGGTTGTAATGGAGTAAACCCCTCTCTTTCATAAGAACATAAGAACATAAGAACAGCCTTGCTGGAACAGGCCACAGCCCATCCAGTCCAGCATTCTGTCTCACACAGTGGCTCACCATTTCCTTCAGGGTATTCCCAAGGAGATGCCTTCACCTGCTTAGGATTCCCTGGAAATGGCATTGAGAGATATCCTGCCTATCTCTCCAACCCGGAGGTTGTCCTTAGGTAGCCATAATTATAGCCATTGATAGCCTTGTCCTCTATGAACTTGTCTAATCCTTTCTTAAAGCTGTGAAGACTGACAGCTGTCACCACTTCTTCTGGCAGGGAGTTCCATAGACCAGTAATCCTCTGGGTGAAAAAGTACTTTCTCTTATTTGTTTGAGAACTAGTACCCAAAAGTTTCATGGAGTGTCCCCTAGTTCTAGTGTTGTGCGATAGGGAAAACAGTTTTTCCTTATCTACCTTGTCCACACCGTGCATGATTTTATAAACTTCAATCAGGTCACCTCTTAGACGCCGTCGTTCAAGAGTGAAAAGGCCCAACCGTTGCAGCCTCAGATGGTAAGGAAGGTGTTCCAGTCCCCTAATCATTCTGGTTGCCCTCCTCTGTACTTTCTCCAACTCCATAATATCCTTCTGGAGGTATGGCGACCAGAACTGTACACAATATTCCAGATGGGGCCTCACCATAGATTTATAAAGAGGCAAAATGACACTTGCTGACTTATTTTCTATACCCTTCCTAATGATCCCTAACATTGAGTTTGCTTTTTTCACTGCTGAGGCACACTGGGTTGACACCTTCATTGAGCTGTCCACCAGGACACCAAGGTCCCTTTCCTGGTTTGTCGCAGAGAGTTCAGACCCCATCAGTTTATAAATGTAATTGGGGTTTTTTGCCCCAACATGCATCACTCTGCACTTACTGATGTTGAAGCTCATTTGCCACTGTTTTGCCCACTCCCCCAGTGTCAAGAGATCCCTCTGGAGCTCTTCACAATCTCTCACAGTTTTCACTACCCTGTATAATTTAGTGTCGTCAGCAAATTTGTCTTTGTAACCTGAAACCAACCTGCTAAGATATTTGAGCATATAGTGAGTAAATATCATTCTCTCCTTTCCCCTCGAACATTTTTGTGGTGAGTGTGAGGGAAACTTTTGGGGAAACTTGTAAACAATTGAAACATTAATAATTGACCAACTTTCATTGTGAACTACATAACCCAACAGCAACCTTTTGCTTACTAACACACCTACTTTCTTCTCCACCCCTTTCCTTGCCACTGCTGCTGCCACAATGCTCTTTTGTCCCTTTGTATCCCTTCTGGTCTCACTTTTCTCTCCTCTCTTTCTCATGCTTCCACTGTCACAGTGTTCCTTAGTCTCTCATCAGCTTTGATTTCCTCTTGCTGTCACCATGCTACTTATCTTCCTGCCAGTTTACCCAGTTCAGCTTTCTGTGCTTCTGCTGTTACTGCGATTGCTGAATTAAAAAACTGAAGCCAAATGACCTAAAAGAGGCACCTTTTAAAAACAACAACCATAAAAGAAAGGAGCAGTGTCTCCACACCCAGGAACCAAAATGGAAATAATCTGCACATCCCTAATTAACATGTAGTGATTTTTCCCCCTCTGTGGAGTTTCTGCATTTAAAGTATTTCACTTCAAATTTGCTTTCAGCTGAAACCAAACAAAAAAGTACTTCACAGACACTTAATCTGTGTTTTTCTTTCAGTTGGCAGATGAGTTAAGGCAATCCACTTATGCACTCACTGCACTCGTTCAAGAATTCCAGACAATTCCTAAAAAACATAAATCATACAAAGATGATGTTGGGAAGCTTTGCATCCTTCTATTGGATGCTTCAATGACTTTTCTGTTATCACTATCATTTAAAGTAGAAAACCAGCCAGCACGAGAGACATTGCAGGCGCACCCCCCAATAAAGGACTCAGACACTGATGAAAGTGGATAACGGCATTGGGCCACATTTATTGATTCATGCCCTAGTCCGAATTATAAATTTCTATTGGTAATTGACCAATTATAATTCTTAAGGCAAGCAGGCCGAAGTAACACTGGTAAGGTACCACCCAAAATTGCAGACGGCAATTGTTACAATGTATCTATTTGTATCAATTTGTTTGTTGACAACAAACAAATTGTTGACCGTAGTCAATATCTAACTAATGACCCCACCCTCTGACGCGTATCCGTAAAATCACGGGGTGATGCATGCTGTCTAGCTGTAGCCATCACCCCATCGCCTGGTTCGTCGTTGACCGGACAATGTTTAACCAACTTATGCCTGTCTAGTGTTGTCCAGTCAATTGCGAACCTGCCGGATACCTGTGGGTCATAAATGTTTACCTTACCAGTGCTACCCGCCACACGGAGAGGCTTCAATGAAGGCTCGAGGCCCCCCCCCCAGACCGTCAGCTCGGTCAACAGGCCTGCTCGCCAATCACCTAACAGGAGGTCCATACCTCCTCGCGACAGATGGACCCCATCCCCTGCGTAAAGTTCATAATTTTGCAGACTAATGGCGGGGTGACGACTGACCCGCCCCCAACCCCTGTTGACAAGGAACCGGGCAACAGCCCTGTTTACCATGCGTCTAGCACGGTCAAGGGCCTGGAGGTCGAACCCTCCCCTATAAGCGTGCCGCGGCACCATGTCTGACCAAACGAGGGTTGTGGCGGGCCACACGTAATGTAGGTAGGCGAGGTCGCCGCAAATCGCATGCTTCAGCGATAGGCCGGTGACCCGACCTAAATCATTGCCCCCAAGGTGTATGATCAGAATGTCAGGTGGGTCAGCATTCCGGCCTGAGAAAAGGAATGGCAACAGTTCCCGCCATAACATCCCGGGCTTACCATACCATGTGAGACTTGCGTATGCACCCAGTCCCAGTCGGGGTCCCCACTCTGTCGCCGCAGCGTAACGTGCTGCCCTGTGCACGTAGCTATGGCCCACCAGCCATACTGTCACCGGTGTAATACGACACCCAGGGTCTGTCAAGGAAAAAACAAGGGGAAGAGAAAAGGTGCGGTGACTCAACTGGTACTCACGGTGAAAGAGGGCGGACATAAAACTGAAAACATTGCGATCCCCACCTCCCCATGCGGCGTATTTCAGCCCCGGAGTACCCAAAAGCAGCCGCAGTGGAAGCCGCCCCTATCCTGAATGAATGGGTGCCGTAACGGGCCCCTGGGAGGCCAACACTGGCCAGCGCTTTGCTGGTCACCTTCCAAAATTGAAATTTAGTAAGGGGAGACCCATCTTGGTGACAGAAAAACGGGCCATGGTGCGTGCCACGCAGTGCAAGGAACTCCTGTAGGGCACCAACCGGACAGATGTCTGCGAAAGAACACCGTAGCAGTCTTACTCCACTGCCTACGTCGTGCTGATCCGTTTTAGAGGAGCGTATCCTCAACTGAGCCCAATCATTGCCAACATAGACATCTTCGAGTTCCAGTGCCCTACGACTTGCATCCGCCTTAGACAGCATCACAAGCTCGCTGATGCGGAGCGCTCCAAAAAAGGCCACCGTTGTAGCTGCATGAAACAGGGCTGCCTCATTCCTATCAAAACATAGGTCATGCCAGCCCTGCGCCAGTTGGGTAAGAACCCCTGGGGAAATTGGGTGGCGGTCGTCCGGGCTACGCCCACGCTCCCGCACCCACCCCTCCAAAACGTGTCTCACACGGAAGTCAGCGGTACTGTCCGCATGACCGCCTACTTTGGCCATAAAAGCCAGCGCTGACAGCCTGGATGCTATGGTGCGAGGTGCGAGGCCCTGGGCATGTAGGTAAACCATGAATCGAAGGATGTGGGCCACTGGGATCGGCCAGGTGTCTGGCAGCCGAAATTGGGCACAGAATACTCAGAAAGAAATGAATGCGTGGTGATACGCCTTACGCGTGCGTGGCGCTAGTGACATGCCGATCGCCCAGTTCACCTCTCCTTGCCAAGGGTCCATATCTCGTCCGGGAGTGGCGAGGGAAATTCCTCTGCATCCGGGGCCAAGGCGCGGAACCGGGAGATCTGCAGGCGGGACAAAGCGTCAGCGATATCATTATTGACACCCGGGACATGCCTGGCCCTGAACAGCACATTGAGGCGCAGGCTGCGCAATACAAACTGGCGCACCAGGTCCATGACCCTGGGTGATTTAGAAGTCTGTGAGTTGACAATGTGGACAACGGCCGCATTGTCACACCAGAAATGAACCACCGAGTTGGCCCACTCCTCACCCCATAGCATCAAAGCCCCCAGGATGGGGAAAAATTCCAGATACGTAAGATCACGCAGGCGACCCGTGCCCGACCAGGCTGGCGGCCACCCACCATAGACCCACTTCCCATTGAAGTACATCCCATAACCCAGGGATCCAGAGGCATCGGACTGTATCTGGAAACGAGGTGAAGCCAGAAGGTCGGACCTCCAAAATGACACCCCATTGAACTCCCTCAGGAACTGGAGCCAGATAAGCATATCTGCCCTGATACCCCGGGTCAGTCTCACCCTATGGTGGGGCCTGGATAAGCCTGTCATGGCATCGCACAAGCGCCGAGCAAATGCCCTGCCCGGTGCGACCACCCTGCAAGCGAAATTGAGGTGACCATGTAGCACCTGCAGTTCCCGCAGTGATGCCTTGCGTTTAGCAAGCAAATCCGAGATGAGGGCCACTATCCTTGACACCTTATCCCCCGGTAACCTAGAAGCCTGCGCTACCGTGTCAATCTCCACCCCCAGGAAGACTAGCTGAGTAGATGGGCCCTCGGTCTTTTCGGGCGCTAAAGGGACACCAAGTTCCTCCATTAGCGTCTGAAATGTGTTGAGGAGACGTGTGCACGTGTCCCAGCCCCGTTCACCCCCGAATAAAAAATCATCGAGGTAATGGGCTACAGACCGAGACCCTGACCTGCCGACAAAAGCCCACTGTAGGAAGGTGCTGAAACGCTCGAAGGCCGAGCATGATATGGAACAGCCAAAAGGCATGGCCTTATCGAAATAATATTCACCCCGGAACTTGAAACCCAGCAACTCAAAGTCACCCGGGTGGACCGGCAGAGACGAAAGGCAGACTTAATGTCGCACTTAGCTAACAGCGCACCCGGGCCACATGAGCGCACCATGCGCAGCGCTTGGTCAAAGGATGTATACCTGACCGAGCAAAGGTCATCGCCCGGTAGATGTTGTCCAAATACTGGACCATTGGGATTGCCAGATCCGGCCTGGCCCTGAGGTAAACCGCCATGTATATGAGGTACGCTGGCAACCAGTTGGCCCACATGCGTGGCGGCTTACGACGACGTGCCTGTTCCTTATCCTTCTCATCCTGCCCCTCCCTCTCCTCCTTGGTGGGCTCTCTGTTAAGAAGGGAGAAGATGTCCACATACTCCCCACGCCAGATCTTCTCTTTGGTAGACTGGGCCAGATGATCCCCAAGGGGCAAGGAATACCCCGCTGTCGGCAATGCCGACACCGGCACGGTGGGAACTGCGGGCATTGTAAAAGGAGCCTGGACCAACCCCGTCACCCCTAACACGTTCCCGACTGAGTAGGAGGCACCACCCCAAACAGGGCCCCGGGTGCGAGGTGAAGTCGCCGGGTGGGCCGTCGGCGACTGAACCATCGCGCCACCCGTGCGAGGCCACGGCCACTGAAATGCTCCCCCCAATGTAGTTAGGTGTGTGGGTGCACTAGATTGAACCGCATACTCACACGCTGCACCCCTGTGGGCCGACCCCACCGGGGGTTCCGGCCCACTGGAGGCGTCGGAGCTCACGATCGCAATTGAGCTCATCGATGGGGCCTGATCAGCACCAGCCTGTTGAGTGGGGAGCTGCGAGGCAGTGGCCGACGCCAGCCCACGCGCCTCGGGCAGCTCGACCCGTCCCGCCGCCTGCCGCTGCCCGGCAGACGAAGCATCAACCTGCGCTCCAAAAGGCACCCCTGGGTGGTTGACCCTCACGAGGGATGCCTCAAGGGCTGCAACGCGGGCCAGAAGGGCCTCAACATTGACATGGCCCCCGAAGCCAAGGGGGGGCAAAGGGGCGGCCGGCCCACAGGTTGCAGGCGCCGGTCCAGGTCCCTGGACCCCGGGGCCCGGATACGGCCATGAGCCCAGGCCCGGCCCCTGCGGGGCCGGGGGCATGCCCTGCCAGGGGAGGGAACCCAACCACCCCCCATGGCTGAAACCCCCCGCAGGAAGCTGCGTACTAAGAGGAGAAGGCCCCGAAGAATGGACCATGCCAGGGGCAGTGGCCATTGCTTGCGGGCCGGGGGCCGCGGCCCCTGCCGGGCCGGTATGCGGACGCCCCACCTCAGGCCAAGGGGCTATCAACCCCATCCCACCGGTCCCGGTGGGCTCTGGCAAGGGAGGCTGCTGGGGGAGGCGCAGTCGCGGTCCTCCGACCCGGCTGGCACCTCCGCGCAGAGCGAACCGCATTCGCAGTTGCCTTCTTCTTAGAGGGCATAGCTGCTATCTGCTGGGAAGCCGGATAAAGATGAAGAAAAATTGCGTCCAAAGAGGCTTCCCGGCGAAAGGCAAGAGCGACGGAGGTAAGAGAAAAAGAAAAACTTCTCCGCTCCGTCGCTTCGCAAAATGGCAGCTCGGCTGCCTCGTGGCCACCCCTTTTATAAGGGTGCTGGCCACGCCCCTAACTACCCGGATGCCTTCGTCCGGTGGGGGGGGGGGCCCGCAAAGAGCGTGGCGGCCATTTTGGCGCCGCGCTTGCAATATCACAGTCCGCCAAAGACTCATTCCCTCTTGCAGGTATAGGTTTCTGCTGATGTTCTTATACACAACAGGTACTAAAACCATCTTGGGTTATCAGAAATATTGGCTTGGTGCCAGGCATCTGATTAATTAACAAGAAATTTCCCCCCATTTTTCTTGTTTATAACTAGAGATAGGAACATCTTGCCGACTACAATTTTATCCAAAGTGGCTGATTGTGTATATTTTGTAGCCATTGTTGTCATTGGATGTCAGGGTAGACACACTTTTTTAAGGGTTGCAATTTTGATTCATTGGAGAAATAGCTGGTTAAAGATAGCTAGCTTTCTCTGCCTTAAGTGCAGCTAGTGCTCCTTGATTCCACCTTGATCACCTAAGGTTGCCTAAGGTACAGCTGAACCATACTTCAACAATGGCAATGGAACGTTAGTCTTCACCAGACCTGAGTGCCATGCATTGACAAATAGGAGGCATGTGATCCTCCTGTACTTTGTGGCCTCTTTAGAAAGAGTCCTCCTTAATAACGGTTCAACTCCGACTATATATGGGACGGCAATACCTCCACTAAAGACGTGACTTTTGCCAGTGAGAGTTTACTTTCACGAGTAAACACAGGGAAATACAGGTTCCTTGAATATTTAGATTTGTTTTCCAACAGAGAGGAACCACTGCGGACTGCAACCCTCACTTTCTCCACATCATCCACTGCAGACCAACTGAGCCAGTCACCTCATTCTGCTCAGTCTGAGACAGCCCAGATTGAAGCTGTGAGGAAACAAGAGTTTTGTTTTTTCCCCCTTGCTTGTACTTTGAAAAGAGAGGAACTAAAGAAAAGATAGCCTGTTACTTTTTTGGATTGTAACTTTCAGAATCCACTGGCCAACATAGCAAGGAATTTTGAGGAACAGTGAACAGAAATGTAACTTTTGCAAGGTCTGGGAATATTTCCATTAGAAATATTATGGACCTGTTTGTATATCATAGCTAACTTATTATTTATAGTACATAACTAGTCTTGAGAGGAGAAGAAGAAGCCAGCAGGGCTAAAGGGGTGAATGCAAGGAACAGTTCATGCCAGAAGAACAGTTATCAGAGTAAGCAGTTAAAACTAACCAGCTGCCTAGTGAAACAGCTAGTGAGAAAGATCTGGAAAGACCCTTATAAATGGCAATTGGTATGTCTTAACAAAGCTGTCAGCTGCAACGCTGTCTGCACTATGATGTAGTCACCTCTTCCTAAATGTGTCAGTAAGCTGGTTTGACTGAAATCCTAATCATAATATAGCAAGTTCCTCCGAGTGTGAAATATTGCCTGGCCTCTTTCCTGCGCATTGTTTCAATACTTCCCTTAATCTTCCTGTAATAAGATCAAGGGGGTTGGGGAATCTGTGCTGCATTCTTTTAGTAGTGCCGTCAAAGCTGAGGGGGAAATTACCTATTTCACAAGTGCAATGGGAAAGTAACACCCTTGCTCAACATTTGGACAGACTGTAGATTTGATTATAGGTGGAATTTCTTTTCCTAAATTCCTTTTATGATGATGTTCATTTTTTAAACTGATAAAACATCCTGACAAATATGAATTGAATAGACCATGAAATGTATTATGTTGCATTTAGGAAGGATTGATTGCATCAACCATTGCTCAAATATGTATCCTGGATACTTGTAAGGCAAAGAAGTCATCTGTGGAATCATTCTCTACTACACCTATTGTTTGTTGTGCATTGAATGCTTGGAAATATGGTAGCCAAGAGATCTATACAGCCAAATGTTCTGTACAATCTTTTCTTGCCTCTTCTTTAGTGGATTTGCCTTATAAGGCAGGCCATAAGGAAGAAATAAGAGTAATATTAAAAATAAGGAAAATCTGTAATAGGAGGGCAGAAGCAGCAAGAAATAGGAGGTGCTAGAGTCTGCATTCAAGAAGGGGAGGGAGATTATTGGCCTTCTACCTCTATGCTAAGTAAGTACAACATGTTGATGCATGTTAAAATGGAGACTAAATCATTTATGGTACCATATCAATGTGGTTTTCCATACCTGAAAAGGAAAAAGCCACCAATATGTACATATCTGCAGAACTATAAGAAATCTGAAAAATACCAGAGTTTTGTTCAGTTTACAAATCAAACTGGGGGTTCACTGCCCTCTGTTGGCAGATAAGAAACAGAATATTTCATGGCTCCTTTATGAAAGCAGAGTTTCAGAAAGTGCCATTTCTCTAAAAAGGGTAGTATTTATATCATAATAGATTATTATTGCTACTATTAATTTTATAGTAATTTATCATTGAGTAATCTTAGAGGAAAGGGCTAAGACGCAGACTGGAAGGTGGCAGTTCAGCACTTCGATACCCGAATACTGCAGGATGGAATGAGCTCCCAGCTTTGTCCCAGCTCCTGCCAACATAGCAGTTCGAAAGCAAGAAATTGCAAGTAGATAAGTAGGGACCACTTAAGTGGGAAGGTAAACAGCATCCCATGAGCTCCGGTGTCTAGTCATGCCTGCCACATGACCATGGAAACATCTGCAGAAGCGGACAGCACTGGCTCTTTGGCTATGAAACAGAGATAAGCACTGAACCCTAGAGTCGGATACAACTGGCTTTCGAGCAAGGGTGACCTTTACTTTTACCTTTAATCTTAGAGGGGGAACTGCAGTGGCTTAGCAGTTAAGACACTGAACTTGACAACTGGAATGTCAGCAGGTCAGCAGTTCAACGCCCGAGTGCTGCACAATGGAGTGAGGTCCCTTCTCTATCCTAGCTCCTGCCAACCTAGCAGTTCAAAAGCAAGACATTGTGAGTTGATAATGGAAGCGCGGCGCCAAAATGGCCGCCGCGCTCTTTGCGGGCCCCCCCCACCGGACGAAACCATCCGGGTAGTTAGGGGCGTGGCCAGCACCCTAATAAAAGGGGCTGGCCACGAGGCAGCCGTGCTGCCATTTTGGCGAACCGACGGAGCGGAGAAGTTTTTCCTCCTTACCTCCGTCGCTCGTGTCCTCTTGGGGGAAGCCTTTTCGGGCAGCTTTCTCTTGTTTTAGGCTTCCTAGCTACCTTAGCCGTGCCCTCGAAGAAGAAGGCAGCCGCGAACGTGGCTTGATTGGCGCGGAGGCGTCAGCCGGGTCGGAGGACCGCGACTGCGCCCGTTCCGCAGCCACCTTAGCAGACCCCACCGGGAACGGTGGGATGGGATCGGTAGCTCCTTGGCCTGATGCGCGGAGCATACCTGCTGCCCCGGACGGGGCCTCGGCCCTTGGCCCGCAAACAATGACCACGGCCCCTGCCATGGTCTGTGCGGCGGGGCCCTCTTGCCCGGGTGCGCAATTCCCTATGGGGGGTGCGAGCCACGGAGGGTGGTTGGGTTCCCTGCCTTTGCAGGGCGTTCCCACGGCTCCCCAGGGGCTGAGCATGGGCTCTTGGCCTTATCTGGCCCCTGGGGCTCAGGCACCTGGACAGGTACCCGTGAATTATGGGCCAGTTGCCCAATTGCCCCCTGTTGGGGCCGGGGCCTATGTCGATGTGGAGGCCCTCCTGGCCCGGGTGGCGGCCCTTGAAGCGTCCTTGGCAAGGGCCAACCAAACAGGGGTGTCTCTAGGTTTCCAGGTGCCCCCTTTGGCCACCGAACAGCGGCCGGCGATGGGTCGGGTTGAGCCGCCTGAGGCGCGCGGGCCGGTGGTGGCCACTGCCTCGCAGCTCCCCACCCCACAGGTGCAGCAGTCTGGTGCTGGTCTGGCCCCGTCGACGAGCTCAGCTTCGGTCGTGAGCTCCGACGCCCCCAGCGGGCCGGAACCCCCAGTGGGGGCGGCCCGCGGGGGTGCAGCGGGTGAGTATGCAGTCCAAGCTAATGCACCCACACAACTGACTTCCTTGGGGGGGGGGCTGTTCAATGGCCTTGGCCTCGCTTGGGTGGCCCGGCGGCCCAATGGCCCCCGGCCCACCCAGTGACTTTGCCCGTGACACAGGGCCTGGGTCGGGGTGGTGCCCCCAATGTGCTGGAAATGTGTTGGGGATCCCCGGACTGGCTCAGGCTCATTTTCCTTTGCCCATAGTTCCCTCAGTGCCGGTGTCGGCTTTGCCAACAGCAGAGTATTCCTTGCCCTTGGGGGACCATTTGGCCCAGTCTACCAAGGAAAAGATTTGGAGGGGCGAGTATGTAGATATCTTCTCCCTTCTAAATGGGAGCCGACCAAGGAAGAGAGGGAAGGGCTGGACGAGAAGGATAAGGAGCAGGCACGTCGTCATAAGCCGCCACGCACGTGGGCAAATTGGTTGCCAGCGTACCTGATTTACATGGCCGTTTACCTCAGGGCTAGGCCGGATTTGGCTATCCCTGTGGTCCAGTATCTGGACAATATTTACCGGGCTATGGTTGACTTCCCGGGTCCGTCATGGCTGGCTTACGACGAAGAATTCCGCATGAGGATTCCACTGCACCCAGAGATGGGGTGGGATGAGCCCTGCCGGAAGCTGTGGCTTCTGTATATGACCCCCACGCGCCCGGCGCCTGGGGAGAGATACCATTGTGGACATGCAGTCTAACGAGCGGCCCCAGTACAGGTACCCCGCCATGTGGCGGGGCAGGGGGTTCCAGCCCGCCTGCTGTGCTGGACCTTCTCGTCCAATGGTTCTTGCAACAGGAAAAATTGCAAGTACAAGCATGAGTGCCCCTCTTGTTCTGGCCCCCATGCTGCCTCCGCCTGTCTCAGGCCGGGAGGATACAGGGGCAGGGGTAGGGGCGGACAAGGGGCAGGTAAGACTGCCATGGAGGGAGCGGGTTCACCAAAAGGCCCCCTCCCCAATTAATGTCGACATGCTGGAGCGTTGGCTCGCATTGTACCCGAGGAGAGCAGACGCTGTGTACCTCCTTCAGGGTTTTCAACTGGGTTTTCGTATTCCTTTCACGGGGGATAGGTCACCGCAGGATGCACCTAACCTTTTGTCACTTAGGGGAAGGGAGGAGGTGGCTGCCGCCAGCATTAATAAGGAGATTGCTGCGGGCAGGGTCGCTGGCCCTTTCCCCGCACCCCCGTTCCCAACCTTAAAGTGTCTCCACTAGGACTAGTGCCCAAGAAGTCCCCGGGTGAGTTCCGCCTGATTCACCATTTGTCCTACCCAGCCGGCCACTCGGTCAATGATGCTATCCCTGATGACCTTTGTTCTGTCGGGTATACATCCTTTGACCAGGCATTGCGCATGGTGCGCTCATGTGGCCCGGGTGCACTGTTGGCTAAGTGTGACATTAAGTCGGCGTTTCGCCTCTTGCCCGTGCACCCGGGTGACTTCGAGTTGCTGGGTTTCAAATTCCGGGGTGAATATTATTTTGACAAAGCCATGCCATTCGGCTGTTCCATATCCTGCTCGGCTTTCGAGCGTTTCAGTACCTTCCTGCAGTGGGCATTTGTCCGTAGGTCAGGGTCTCGGTCTGTAGCCCATTACCTGGATGACTTTTTATTCAGGGGTGAACGGGGCTGGGACACGTCCACACGTCTCCTCAACACATTTCAGACGCTAATGGAGGAACTCGGTGTCCCTTTAGCGCCCGAAAAGACCGAAGGCCCGTCTAATAAGTTAATATTCCTGGGGGTGGAAATTGACACGGTAGCGCAGGCGTCTAGGTTGCCTGCAGACAAGGTGTCAAGGATAGTGGCCCTTATATCGGACTTGCTGGCTAAGCGCAAGGCATCCCTTCGGGAACTGCAGGTGCTACATGGACACCTCAATTTCGCTTGCAGGGTGGTCGCACCTGGCAGGGCATTTGCTCGGCGCTTGTGCGACGCCATGGCAGGCTTATCCAGGCCCCATCGTAGGGTGAGATTGACACGGGGCATCAGGGCAGATCTGCACATATGGCTCCAGTTCCTGGGGGAGTTCAATGGGGTCTCATTTTGGAGGTCTGACCTCCTGGCTTCGCCCCAATTTCAAATTCAGTCTGATGCCTCGGGATCCCTTGGTTATGGGATGTACTTCAATGGGAAGTGGGCATATGGTGGATGGCCACCAGCCTGGTCAGGCACGGGTCGCCTGAGGGATCTCACATATTTGGAATTTTTTCTCATACTGGGGGCCTTGATGCTATGGGGTGAGGAGTGGGCCAACTCTGTGGTGCATTTCTGGTGTGACAATGCGGCTGTTGTCCACATTGTCAACTCACAGACCTCTAAATCTCCCAGGGTCATGGATCTTGTGCGCCAGTTTGTATTGCGCAGCCTGCGCCTCAATGTACTGTTCAGAGCCAGGCATGTCCCGGGGGTGAATAATGATATTGCTGACGCTTTGTCCCGCCTGCAGATCTCCCGGTTCCGTGCCTTGGCTCCGGATGCGGAGGAATTTCCCTCGCCACTACCGCAGGAGATATGGACCATTGGCAAGGAGAGGTGAACCGGGCGATCGGCATGTCACTGGCGCCACGCACGCGTAAGGCGTATCACCACGCGTTGGTTTCATTTCGGACCTTTTGTTCCCAATTTCGCCTGCCAGATACCTGGCCGATCCCAGTGGCCCACATCCTCCGTTTCATGGTTTACCTGCACGCCCAGGGCCTGGCACCCCGCACCATAGCATCTAGGCTATCAGCGCTGGCTTTTATGGCCAAGGTGCGAGGTCACGCGGACAGTACCGCTGATTTCCGTGTGAGACAAGTTTTGGAGGGGTGGGTGCGGGAACGTGGGCGTTGCCTGGACGACCATCACCCAATTTCCCCTGGGGTACTTACCCAACTGGCACGAGGCTGGCATGACCTATGTTTCGATAAGTATGAGGCAGCCCTGTTTTGTGCGGCTACAACGGTGGCCTTTTTTGGAGCGCTCCGCATCAGCGAGCTTATGATGCTGTCTAAGGCGGATGCAAGTCGTAGGGCACTGGAACTCGAAGATGTCTATGTTGCAATGATTGGGCTCAGTTGAGGATACGCTCCTCTAAAACAGATCAGCACGGCGTAGGCAGTTGAGTAATACTGCTACGATGTTCCTTGGAAGACATCTGTCCGGTTGGTGCCTTACAGGAGTTTCTTGCACTGTGTGGCACGCACCATGCCCCATTTTTCTGTCACCAGGGTGGGTCTCCCCTCACTCAGCCATTCCTGCAGGATGGGGGCGGTTTCTACTGCAGCTACTTTTGGGTACTCTGGGGCTGAAATACGCCGCATGGGAAGGTGGGGATCACATTGTTTTCAGTTTTGTGTTCACCCTCTTCAACCGTGAGTGCCAGTTTAGTCACTGCAATGTTTCTCACCCCCCCTTTTTTCCTTGACAGACCCTGGGTGTCGTTTTACACCGGTGACAGTAGGGCTGGTGGGCCGTTGCCACGTGCACAGGGCAGTGCGTTACGCTGCACAGGGCAGCGCGTTACGCTGCACAGGGCAGCGCATTACGCTGCAGCGACAGAGTGGGACCCCGACTGGGACTGGGTGCATCCGCACATCTCAGGTGGTGTGGTAAGCGCGGCATGTTATGGCGGGAACTGTTGCCATTCCTTTTCTACATCAGGGATGCTGACTCGCCTGATGTCCTGGTTATTCACCTTGGGGGCAATGGTTTCGGACAGGTCACTGGCCTATCGCGGAAGCTTGCGATTTGCAGTCACCTGGCCTACTCACATTATGTGTGGCCTGCCACACCCCTCATTTGGTCGGACATGATACCGCAGTACGCTTACAGGGGAGCGTTTGGCCTCCAGGCACTTGACCGGGCTCGTCGCTCCAGGGCTATTGCCCGGTTCCTTTTTGATATGGGTTGGGGACGCGTCATTCGCCTCCCCATCATCAGTCTGCAAAATTATGAGCTTTATTCAGGGGAGAGGGCCCATCTGTCGCGAGGAGGTATGGACCTCCTGCTGAGTGATTGGCGAGCAGGCCTGTCGACCGAGCTGACGGTCTTGGGGGGGGGCGTCGAGCCTTTATTGAAGCCTCTCCAGGTGGCGGGTAGCACTGGTAAGGTAAACATTTATGACCCACAGGTATCCGGCAGGTTCGCAATTGACTGGACAACACTAGATAGGCATAAGTTGTTTAAACGTTGTCCGGTCAACGACGAACCAGGCGAGGGGGTGATGGTTACCACTAGACAGCTGGAATCACCCCCTGATTTTACGGATACACGTCAGAGGGTGGGGTCATTAGTTAGATATTGACTATGGTCAACAATTTGTTTGTTGTCAACAAACAAATTGATACAAATAGATACATTGTAACAATTGCCGTTGGCAATTTTGGGTGGTACCTTACCAGTGTTACTTCGGCCTGCTTGCCTTAAGAATTATGATTGGTCGTTTTACCAATAGAAATTTATAATTCGGACTAGGGCTTGAATCAATAAATGTGGCCCATGCCGTTATCCACTTTCATTTGTGTCTGAGTCCATCATTGGGGGGGTGCGCCTGCAAAGAGATATCACTTCAGCTATTGCCACATAGACATATTGTCTGCAGACAATAGAGCTGATACCCTTAGATTCGGACATGACCAGCTTTCGAGCAGGGGAGACATTTACCTAATCTTAGATACTATTACTATTACTTAGATCAGTGGTGCCCAAACTATGGCCCATGAGCCAGATCCAGCGGCCGGCCCCTGACACTAATTCACCTGGCTTGCGGTGCCCTCGCTGCTACCAGAAGTGGAGGTAAAACATGCCTGTATGGCTGCATTTTACTTCCACTTCCAGGAGCAACAACAAGGGCTGTGCAGGCCGGATGAATTAGCATCAGGGACTGGATCTGGCCCATGGGCTATAGTTTTGGCACCCCTAGTTTAAGCAGAGAAAATGTCATCTTAAAATCTAGCTCATCCTGTTGCAAAAATAGATTGCAAGGCATGTTTTACTTCTGCTTTCGGTGGGAGGAACCATGTGACTGGCCCGCTGAACCTAGGGTTGCCATATGCCCTGTTTTTCTGGGATTTTCCCAGAATCAAGCTTGGGGAAATTGTCCCGGCCGGTTCAAGAAAAAACATGTAAAAGTCCCAGGATTTAAAATTTGGCCGGAATGCTGTCCGCCGCCCTTGGATCGGCACTCCCTAGCGAAGTGGCTGACCTTGCCGCAATTGTGGCATGCTCCTTGGTTCTTGTTCTTGGGTTTCCTACCCCCTTGCACCGCCACTGCCAGCAGACCCATTTTGTAGGAGTCCGTGCCAACGTCGGCGCAAGCCCTAATCATGTCCGTGAGAGTCAGGTCGGGACGATTGCCCAGTGACTGCAAGATCTTACGGCAGTCGAGATTGGCGTTGTCCTTAGCCAGTTTCATCATGAGCTCTTGTTGGGCTTGCTCATTATCGATCTGTCTACTGATTGCTTCTTCTAATCGATTGATAAAGTCCATGTAGGACTCCTGGGCGCACTGTTTGACTGCGGTGTAATTTTTGGCCGCTTTGCCAGTTGCTGGGACCTTGAGAAAAGCCCTGAAGGCTGTCTCAGCTGACAACTGAAGGGTGGCGAGTGGCAAGGCGGTCTGCGCATCGATGGATTTGAAGGCACCTGAACCATATAGTTGGTCAGGAATTATTGCCCCGCCCATCCTGGCAGCCCTTGCCTGAGGCTCGAGGCGATACTCACTGTCCCATAACAAATACTGGCTGGGGTTGAGCATCATTCGCATGACGGCTTTCCAGTCATGCGGAATGAACATCGTGTTCTCGCACACTTGCTGAAGCGTGACCCTAGTGAAGCGACTCTGAAGTCCTGTCTCTGAAATGGCCTTCCGTATAGCCATGAGGAGCTTATACAGAACTGGTGAATGAACTATCTGCTGCTGCCCTGTGAGGGCATCTACCTCCAAGCGAATTGGACAAATCTGACAAAGCTCAGCTAGTTCTTCTGCTGGCAATTCCCCCTTCCTGATCTCTTCCTCGACTGTGCGCTGAAGGGCACTCTTGGTAGTTTGGGAACCCGTAGCTATCAGAGAAGCACCAGCACTCCTCATTCCGTGCATTCCACCGGTGATGTCTGCAGCTGTCACCGAGGGAAAGCTCCCTACACTACCCTGCTTAAACTGAAATGACGGATAGAGTACCGTGGGCGCCGATGGCTCTGATGGCGCTGGGGGTTCTTTGGCCTCTACCCGGACTGGGTCCACCTCCGCTAAGAGCTTCCTACATTTGCTCCATGTGCGAATTACGCCATCTGGAGCTCTCAGGGGTTGCTGAATGCAGACTCCTATCTGATCCCAGAGCTGAAGGGATAACGTACCTACTTCTGGGTAAAGCAGGCAGTGTTCCCTCAAGAACACCAAAAGCCGCGCTAGTTCTCCACTGTGAAAGCTTATCTGATATACCCTGGCCAGGGTCTTGAATTCCTCTACATGAATTCTTTGACTAGCGGATGGATGTTGCCGCTGAGGACAAGTCCCCATATTACCTGCCGGTCCTTTGAAGTCTCCTTCTCGGGATGAGTCGAGGCGTCTGAAGTTCAGGCAATAGGTTTTGCGTGACGAATCTCTGGGTAGAGCTCGGAGCATGGACTGCTGCCATGGGCCCTCGGTGGCCTCTGCGCTGTCAGGGGTTCACAGCTGACCCTGAGCGGAATGCGTTTTTCCGTGCTGCAACCACCGCGATAGCCGGAGCAAGCTGTAGGATGCCTCTCTGAGATGCCTCGCCGTGTAGCTGTCTTCCCAATTGGCTGGCTTTCCGACCGGGCTGCCGCACTGTCCTCCGGGGTGGTTGGACACGGTTCTAGCATAGAACCGGACCGCGTAGATCACTTACTCACGAGTAGGATCACGTCGGGGTCACCAGATGTTGGATCCGGGCCGTGGAGCGGCTGTGGGGTCCCGGAGGAGACTGGTCAAGTAACGACACGAGGCAAGATGGAGCGAAGACCAGTGGTTTATTGAGGGAAAATCATCATCATATATAGGAATTCAAGGCAGCGTGTGATAGAATCGTCATCTGACAGAAAATCACATCACATGTTTACCCGGGTTAATTGGGAATCTCTCTCGGGGAAGTTAATTAACTAAGGCAAACACTGGCAGGGGAACTCCATTGTTCCTAGCTTACACAAGAGTAAACATGGCCACTATTTGCGCTAGGGCTCGGGGTAATCTGCAGGTGCGGAATTACCTATTTCCTAACTGCTTATTTAGACATTCAATTTCCTCCTGCCTGGACTGCCTGTCAGGTCAGATATGGGTGAATCAATCTTATGACTATTAATCCGCTCCCCAATTTCTGTCCCCGCGGAGCCCAGAGGCCTGGAGTGTTCTCACACGGCATGGCCTCTGTCAGGGACAGTTATGCCAATTGTGCCCGCGGATACCACATATAATAATTTTTGAGATTTGGGATATTTAACCCTCCCAATTTATTTTTAGAATAACAGTGGGAAAAGGCCAAGAATTAATAAAAGTTTATGTTGTTTAATTTAAATTATTTAAAATAGCTTATGTTTTAAAATTAATGTATATAGTTTTGTAACTTCAGCCCGAGATCCTGTTATTATAGGGTGGGCTTTAAACTAACTTGAAAAGAGCTTCATTTGGGTATTCTCTGAGTGGAGTTTCTCCAGAAAAAATCCTTTGAACCCAGAATAATTTCTGACATGAAATTATTATTATTGGGCAAGGTATTCATCTTACCAAATTGGATATTTTCCCACCAATCATACAAAGCATAGCTCAATTCTGTGCATGTCTTACCTTGAGTGAGACCAAGAGCAAAATTCTTCCAGAGTGCAGACCATCACTTAGTCCTATGCATTGCTCTCCAGGACTGCAAAGCAAAGCTCTGTTACTCAGGTTCTGTTCTGAGGCTTTAAACAGCTTCCGCACTGGTGGTGCAGTGGTTAAATTGCTATGCTGCAAGATTGTGAGTTCAATTATGATGGGGATCAAAGTTGACTCAGCCTTTCATCCATCTGAAGCATACCTGTCAAGTATCCCATTTCCCCCGGGAAAACCCCTTATTTTTACCCCTCTTCCCACCCCTCCCATTTTATTAATTTCCCCATAATTTCCCTTATTTTATTTTAGTTTTAAAAAATCCTGACCGGAGCCCTCACAGGAGAAGCTGCAGTATATTTTTCCAGCCACCAGAGGTCGCTGTGTGGCAGGCTTTTTGCTTGGGGAAGGGGAGAGAGAGAAGGTGGTGGGAGGGGCATTCTGTATTTTCTCTTTCATTTTCCTCCTGCCACATGGCCAATATGGAGGCTTCGTTTTTGCTGCTGAGCTGGCCGGAGCCACCATGCTGGGAGGGACGAGAATCTACTTTCTGCCCTGCCTCCTGGCTGGAGGCTTCCGTTTCTAGAGTTCTAGAGTTAACTTGGGAGGGGTGGGGTGGGGTGGGGGATGGTGCTTGATCACTATATGAGAGAGAGGGGGGTTTCCATTTCTGTTCTAGAGTTAACTTGAGAGGGGTGGGGTGGGGGGTGGGGGATGGTGCTTGATCACTATATGGTAAAGGTAAAGGTTTCCCTTGCTCGAAAGCCAGTCGTAGAGTGGCCACTAGAGTGCCAAGGTTTGCCAACAGTCATAGATTCCTACAGCGGCCAATTTTTAGAGCAAGAAGCTGCTTTTTGTATGAGAGAGCAGATCCAAAATACATGGGGAGAATTATCAGAGCTCATAGATCCAGTGTGCTTGCACGGTTGTGTAAGGGGATCTGAGTTAGGTAAAGGTAAAGGGTCGCCCTTGCTCAAAAGCCAATCGTATCCGACTCTAGGGTTCAGTGCTCATCTCTGTTTCAAAGCTGAAGAGCCAGCGTTGTCTGTGTCTGCAGACATTTCCATGGTCATGTGGCAGGCATGACTAGACACCAAAGCACACAGAACGCTGTTACCTTCCCACCAAAGTGGTCCCTATTTATCTATTTGCAATTTCTTGCTTTCAAACTGCTAGGATGGCAGGAGCTGGGACAAAGACGGGAGCTCATTCCATCCTGCAGTACTCAGGAATCGAACTGCTGACCTTCTGCCTCCCAGTCAGCATTTTAGTCACTTAAGCCACTGAGTAAACAAGAAAGAAAACAAAACAAAAGTCCCCCAAGAAAATGGGGAAAGTGTTCTTTGGCCCACACAGCTTTGTGCCCATTGCATCTACAATACCATCTAGCCATCTTATTTTTGGCCACCCCCTTCTTTTGTCCTCCACCTTTCCCAGCATCAAGGCTTTCTCAAGTGAATCCTCTCTTCTCATTTGATGTCCAAAGTACTTTAGCATCATTTTTACTATTTGACCTTTAATAAGCAGTCATGGTTGATTTCTTCTAGGATCGACCTATTTCTAACACCACATTTCAAAGGCATCTATTTTTCTGCACTCAGCTTTCCTAATGGTCCAGCTCTCACACCCATACATTACCACCGGGAATGCCATTGCTTTGACTATGCAATTTTTTGTTTGCAAGGTGATGCCTCTACTTTTAACTATGTTCCCCAGGTTTCCCATAGCTTGTTTCCCAAGCATCAGTCGCCTTTTTATTTCACGGCTGCAATCACCATCTGCAGCGATCTTTGATCCTAAGAAAGTAAAATCTGCCAGTCGTATCCAACTCTAGGGTGCAGTGCTCATCTCCATTTACAGCCAAAAAGCCAGTGCTGTTTGTGTTTGCAGACATTTTCATGGCCATGTGGCAGGCATGACTAGAGCCCAGCAAGTCACATGGCTATATTTGGCCATGCCCATAGATTTGGCCACACTCACAGAGGGGTGTGGCCAAAATTTCCCTTATTTTCAAATCCAAAACTTGACAGGTATGATCTGAAGTCAATAAAATGAAGGCCCAGCATGTTGGGTCAAAATGCTAATTAACTTGTGAACCACCACTAAGCTCTATTGGGGCAGTATATAAGTGTTAATGTGATTGCTATCTCTGATCAAGGGGGGGGGGATACCTTCTGGCCAGATGAGGAACCTTTATAGAACAGAGAAGACTTATCTTTGGTTTAATTAATGAGATTGAGAATTTTATATACAGAACTGTGTCCTTTGCTGAATGGAACGACCCATATGCAGTCTCCAAGTCTAGGTTACTTTGTCTTGACATTACATTCCAAGGCCAGAGCGACACAAGGAAGGGGGAGAAAGCACATGTGCACTCTCTCCCCCTCATGGCCTCATGGGACCTGGACAAACATCAACAGAAACAAAAACTGTACCAAAAAGACTAGCATATCAAGGAGAATTCTAGACGAGAATTCCTTCTCCTGAAATCATGTTTTTTGAATATGGAAGTTTTCAATCAGGTGATCCTGCAAGCATAGGCCAGTACCCAATGGAAATCATTCCATGACAGCAGGCACTGCACCTGTGTATTCAGGTTGTGCAGAAGACCGCAGGAAAACTACCTGAGTTATTCATATATACAATCAAAGCATACCTAGTGGCATGCCACATGAATTTGTGTGCTAAAATCTGTACAACTGCACATAAATAAACAAACAAAGCAGCAGAGAACAGCAAGGAAAACTATGGTCCCATTTCCCTCTCCTAGTACAACATAAGATTTAGGATATCGTTCTGAATTTACACAGCTCTGACACATACAAATTACCAAAATGCAAAGAGATATTCTCAAGAAGCCTAATGCAATTTCCTTTTGATGTCCCACAAGATATCTTTGTAGGGGTTTGTTAAGGAAGCAGAGATCAACAGTAAATGTGGAATAACAATAATAATAGATTTGCAAGAGTTAAACTCTAGGAGTCATCCCCCCTGAAATTCACCATAACCTTATTAGGCTTGGCAATAGAAACCAAGTAACATGGACAGTTATGAAACAGGCAAGCTTTGTCTTAAGAAGAATTTTCCAGAACCTTCACTCCTTAAAAATACCATGAAAATATGGACTAAATATAGCTCCAGATTAAGAACTGAAATGCTGCTTTTGGAAGCAAGCTGTAACAATATGAAAAACAGCATAGCAGTTGGAGTGTATGCTCATCACCCATATATTATTATATCATTTTACCTTCATTATACCCAACTATTTCAAAGACCAGGAAAGGTACATATAATTTTATATCATAGCTGTCAATCCTATATAATGGTTCTTTCTGACCCCAGGAGACTTTACATGTATATGAAGAAGACTTACTGTATTTTCTGGCATATAAGACTACTTTTTAACCCCGAAAAATCTGTGCCAAAGTCGGGGGGTCGTCTTATAGGACAGGTACTTAACTGCAGCTGACAAGTATATTCTAAACTCTATATTTTAACTGGAAAAGTTGGGGGTCGTCTTATACGCCCAGTCGTCTTATACGCCGGAAAATACGGTACTTTTCTTACTCACTTTAGTGGAAGTGCTGAGCTTTATGTCCTAGCTCTGTGCGGAAAATTTATTTTATAAGATTTTGAACCATTCTCATTCAATATGACACAGGGGAGATTGCCTTCAAAAAGTACTGGAGAAGTTGCAGTGAAATTGTTTTGGTGTTTTCCTTGCTTAACAGGTGGCTGAAGATTGTATCTCATTCTGTCCCCACCATGAAATAAGGAGACCAGACACAATTTGCTGTGGTTAAAGGCTTGGGCCACGTTTATTAAAATTCTCACATCTAGGACCTACGGAGGGGAGGTAGTGCATATGTTGGCACCAGAGCAATGGAAGCTAATCTCCCCTTCACCAGATTAGACGGGCAAATCCCAAGCCCCCACTCAGCAATGCACATGCTAGCCACTGGTGGGTTGACTTTTCGGGGAGGCATGCATGCGACCATTTCCACTTCCCCTCTCCTGAGTGGATCTTAGCTGGCAGTTTCTTCAGCTTCCCTCATTTAAAGCCTAACATCGCTATTGTAACGACTCTTTTCCAAATCACATTTTTCAGGTCAGGAAGCATGGTCAGCCAGGAAAGCTATAGATTGATAGCATCAGACAGAAAGAAATCTACTATGCTTGGCTAACTGGCAATGTTGTGATAGTTTAAAAACATGAACAAGAGAAACTTGTTTAGTCCACATTTTGATGTTTTGTCCCCCCTCCCCCCACCTTTGAGAATGAGACCTGAAAATGAGGGTGCTGAGATGGCCAGGATTGATTTGTGGAGAAATAAGAGTTTTAAGAAACTGATGGACAAATTATGGTACAGCATTATGTCTGTCTTTTTGCTGGAGCACTGCTCTTCCTGCTATATGGCCTACAGCAGGGGTTCCCAACCTATGGTGCACTGGCCGGATCCAACCCATGGCACCAAATCAACCGACCCTGCCCTCACTCCAGCTGCCACCGGTGCTGGAATTGGTTGTGGACTCATTTATGGCTGTTGTAAATGTGTTTATGACACCCGCCGATTCATTTACAGCTGTTGTAAATGCCTTTACGACAGCCGTGGACTCATTTACGGCTGTTGTACATGCATTTACAACAGCCGCAAATGAGTCCTCAGCCAATTCCGGTGGTGGCAGCTGGACCACCAGTTCGGCCCACCAACTATTTGCAGGAACATGATCCAGCTCCCAACTTCAAAAGGTTGAGAACCCCTGGCCTACAGGAAAGTTTTATTAACAGCATTTACACACACAGAGAGAAATGTGTATCATGAACCCTCCAAAATGGGTTCCCTGGGAAAGGCCCTGAACTCTGAAGAATGATAAACAAGTGCTGAGCCAAAAGTTTCTCAGTAAAATCATTTTTCTAAGGAACAATGAGATTTCCCTTTTCCTTCTTTACAAGATACTAAAGACCACTTGCAGAATTTCTTCCAAAATCTCTCCATTGACTTTTTGATGGCTGATTCCCCATCACTGTTAGCACAATGCCATGGAACACCACTAGATTGAGGTCATTGTGGAGGAAACAAAATGGTGGCAGGTCTGCCAGCTGAGTTGTTATTGATGGTAATTGCAGTAGCCAAGAGGGAAAGAAACCGATAGCAGGGGGTGAGAAAAAGAACGCTGTGTTAACTATTCCTACTAATATTAAGCCTCACCTGTAAGAAAATGTTAGATAATTCTTCCTTCCTCTGAACATATTTTGATGAAATTGCTTTTCCATCCATGTACAGGGTGGAAAATTTAAATGCATAATTCTTCATGTGAAATCCCATTTGCACTCAGCGGTAGCATGGAGTGACCACTTCTTCCCTTGATGGTTTTGTAAGAAGGAAGCTTTATGAGCCTATTAGAGCACACAGGTAGTTCTGCATTTGGGGCTTGGTTTCCAGCTGACCTCAAATGCTGGCCATGAAAATGGATGTGTAAAAATTTAACTGAGCTTCCAGGTTTGTATCCGCTTGCCCAGTTTGTAGCTCCACAGAACAAAGCTCTGTATTCTTGTGAGCACCCAATATGACAGCAATCCAAAAGTCTTCAGAGTTTAATATCACTGCATGAGCAAAATAAATCAATTTGCAACATTTGCTTTCAGTTTTTTCCCCTGGGAGAGAGGGTTGGTTTATTTTTGATTTGGTGGATAAATAAACAATTTCCCAGCAAGAATGAGGGGACAAGTCTATAGCTTCTACCAGATGGATGTGTGGGTAGACTACCAAACATGAAAACCTCAGGTTAGGACATATGAAGGGTTAGATATCTAAAAGAACAACAGCAAATCTGTTGTGAGTCTGGCCCCTGGCCCAGCTCCGGCTCACCTTGGGTATAAGGACTCTGAGGATGAGGGGGAGGAGCTGGCAGGACCCCTCTCCCCAGGAATGCCCCCCCCCCAACATTGCCTCAGCCTCCGTTGGAACTCCAGCAGCAGTCTGATGGTGAGAATGGTCCTTGACAGCAGCCGCAGCTCACAGACAGCTCTGGTGATGAGGGGTGGCTTAAGGCAGAGAGAGAGGAGGGCCAGGAGGTAATTAGGAAGCATCAGGCCACACCCCATGGGGGGATATAAGGAGCCAGAATGCCGGGTGTGGCTCTGTGATGGACAAAGTTTGAACTTCCCTGTCCCTGATCCTGTTTGCTTGTCTCCTCGGCTTATTGAAACTCTGGACTGGATTTTTAGATGGAACTTGGACTTCTCTTGGATATACCGTGCTGTGAGTGTTTCCCCAGCAGGGAAAGTAAGAGGGAGTGGGAGACAGAGCAACATCTAATATGCAAATCTTTCCTCAAATGGCTGCCACCAATCAAAATATAGATAAAGGTCTTGTTTGTATTCTGTAGTGACCTTTCAAACATATATTACTACTTGTGGTCCTCCGGATGCTGAACACATTCCCATCAATGCTAGTTAGCCAATAGGATGACGAGAATTGTAGATGAACAACATCTGGAGGATCACAGCTAGCCCACTGAAAAACATGTCTCCTGTCCTGGTTAAATGTATAATTCTTCACATTTAGTTTCTGCAAAAGGCAAAGAGCTGCTAAAGTTGATGAAAAGGTATGTGAAGTACATACAGAAGGAAGTTGAGCATGACTTCCATTCTGGCTTGGCTGAAGATACATCTGCAATGCCAGCAAACCTTTTAGTTTATCCAAATTACTTACATTTGTGTTTATTCATGGGAAACTGCACATAGCAGAGTGCTTTTTCTTTAATTGTGTCAAACAAGCGGCACGTCTTGATCTTAATGTGATAATTGCAGTAAAGGTTTAATGCAATATTTACATGCCCCAACATTAATAACAGCTAACTGCCTGCAGCGATGTGACTAATATTTAGTATCTGTCCTTTCATTGGTGAAAAATATGCAGCATCCAATTGTTATATAGTACATCAGAGGCACAATTCTCCTGAACCCTCTGGCTCAAATGCAGCAGTACCCAGAATTAAATTGCTTTGTGTGTAACAAAACACAGATGTTGAAAGCTAGTAGACCATAGCATCAATGAACAACACTTCCCCAATGCATAGCTTGTGGAAGTTACTGTTTAGACTACAATTCTCACTAGCCATTCTAGCTACTGTGGGAATTATGGTCCAAAAATGTACCATTTCCAGAATTTGCCCTATGATGGACAGGTGAATAAATCTGTCTCCTGGAGATGTCTTAGCCAGTTACATCATTACAAAGCCACTGCCAATCATAAAGAAGGATATTTAGACTGTGGGAACAGATACTTTAACTGTCAATTAAGGTTTGGCTAGGGAAGTGGCGAATTAAGCTGAGCTTAGCGTGACTTGGTTGTGCAGTACTAAATTGCATATTTTCATCAGCCTAGAAGTGACAAGGAAAGTGTTAGTAAAAGAAGATCAGACATTCTGTAAAGAACTTGATTGGTTCATATTAAAACATTGGCTCTGTATATTTTCTATGTTGCCCCATGGTATGTTAGCCACTCTGAGTCGCTTCGGTGAGTAGGGCAGCATACAAGTCTAATAAATGAATGAAATGAATGAAACCAGTACTGTGTTTTTAAATAAGGTAATCCTTAAGCTTCATCCCCCTCATTGTTTTTATTTCAGTTCTAGAATCCACTTTACCTCACATTTGTAAGGTCACCCTTGCTCGAAAGCCAGTCGTATCTGACTCTTGGGTTCAGTGCTCATCTCTGTTTACAGCCAAAGAACCAGCGCTGTCTTTATCTGCAGATGGTTCTGTGGACATGTGGCAGGCGTGCCTAGACATCAGAGTGCACGGAATGCAAGCGCGGCGCCAAAATGGCCGCCACGCTCTTTGCGCCCCCCCCCACGGACTTGGACATCCGGGTAGTTAGGGGGCGTGGCCAGCCCTCTTTAAAAGTCGTGGCCACGAGGCAGCCGAGCTGCCATTTTGCGAAAGCGACGGAGCGGAGAAGTTTTTTGCCCCATCGCTTTTCGCTTTGCAGGGAAGCCTCCTTTTTTCAGCAGCAGACAGCTTGGCTCTTCGCCTTCTTCTTAGGCTTCCCACCATCCATCGATTCTACAATGCCTTCCAGGAAGAAGGCTATGGCGAATTCAGTTCGCCCGTCCAGCAGGCGGCAGCCAGGTCGGAGGACCACGACTGCGCCCACCCAACAGGCCCCCATTGCGGAGGCTCCCACCGGGACCGGTGGGATGGGGCAGATTAGTCTGTGGCCCGAGGCTTTACAGCCCCAGACCGGCCCCGTGGGGGCTGCGGCCCCCGGCCAGCAATTGCCAGCCATGGGCTTGGGGCAGGTAGGTGGGCATGGTGCTGCCGGGCCTCCGGCCCCCGGCCCGCATCCCCCGGCCACAGGTTTCAATCAGGGGGGAGGGCTGGGTACAATTCCCTGGCAGGGCATGCACCCGGCCCCTCGGAGGCCAGAGTTTTGGGCATGGTATTGAAATTGACACCGTTTTACAGGCATCCAGGTTACCCATTGACAAGGTTTCAAGGATCACTGCACTGATTTTGGCCTTACTGGCCAAACGCAAGGTGTCACTTCGTGAGCTCCAGGTACTGCATGGTCACCTTAACTTTGCCTGCAGGGTGGTCGCGCCTGGCAGAGCTTTTGCTCGACGCTTGTGCGACGCCATGGCTGGCCTATCCAGGCCCTATCATAGGGTCCGACTGAACAAGGGCACGAAGGAGGATATGCTGATTTGGCTTGAGTTCCTTAAGGAATTCAATGGGGTGTCATTCTGGAGATCTGACCTTCTGGTGTCCCCTCGCTTCCAGGTTCAGTCGGACGCATCAGGGTCCCTGGGTTATGGGATTTACTTTGAGGGGAGGTGGGCCTACGGCCGATGGCCTCCAGCTTGGAGGGGCACAGATCGTTTACGCAGTACGGAGTGCGGAGTGGGCCAATTCAGTTGTTCATTTCTGGTGTGACAATGCTGCGGTCATGCACATTGTCAACTCACAGATGTCTAAATCACCCAGGGTTATGGAGTTAGTGTGCCAGTTCGTCTTGCGCAGTCTACGCCTCAATGTTCTATTCAGGGCCAGACATGTACCAGGTATTAATAACGACATTGCTGATGCTTTGTCCCGTCTGCAGATTCCCCCGATTCCGCGCCTTGGCTCCGGACGCAGAGGAATTTCCCTCGCCACTCCCGGACGAGATATGGACGTTTGGCAAGGAGAGGTGAACCGGGCGATCGGCATGTTGCTGGCGCCCCGCACGCGTAAGACGTATCACCATGCATTCACTAAATTTCAGGCTTTTTGTGCGCAATTCCGCTTGCCTGAGATTTGGCCCATTCCAGTGGCACATGTCCTTCAATTCATGGTTTACCTACACAATCAGGGCCTAGCTCCCCGCTCCATAGCATCCAGGCTGTCAGCACTGGCATTCAGGGCCAAAGTGGGGGGTTATGCTGACAGCACAACTGACTTCCGTATACGACACGTTTTGGAAGGGTGGACACGGGAACGTGGACGATGCCCGGACAGCCGCCACCCAATTTCTCCAGGGGTCCTTGCCCACCTTGCACGAGGCTGGCATGACCTGTGTTTTGACAGGTATGAGGCAGCTCTCTTTCATGCGGCTACCACGGTGGCCTTTTTTGGAGTGCTCCGCATCAGTGAGCTGGTGCTACTGTCTAAGGCGGATGCGACGCGTAGGGCACTGGAACTCGAAGATGTCTATGTTTCCGATGAGTGGGCTCAGTTGAGGATATGCTTCTCAAAGGTTGATCAGCACGGCGTAGGCAGTGGTGTAAGACTGCTACGATGTTCCATTGCAGACATCTGTCCGGTTGGTGCCCTACGAGAGTTCCTTGCACTGCGTGGTACGCACCCTGGCCCGTTTTTCTGCCACCAAGATGGGTCTCCCCTTACTAAATTTCAATTTTGGAAGGTGACCGGTAAGGCACTGTCCAGTGTGGGCCTCCTCGGGGCTCGTTACGGCACCCATTCTTTTAGAATAGGAGCTGCTTCTACCGCGGCTGCATTTGGGTACTCTGGGGCTGAGATACGCCAGATGGGGAGGTGGGGATCGCAGTGTTTCCAGTTGTACGTTCGCCCTCTTCAATTGTGAGTACCAGTTAAGTCACTGTCCTGTTTCCTTTTTCCTTGACAGACCCTGGGTGCCGAATCACACCGGTGGCAGTATGGCTGGTGGGCCACAGCTACGTGCACTGGGCAGCACAGTACGCTGCGGCGACAGAGTGGGGACCCCAGCTGGGCCTACGTGCGTCCGCATGTCTTAGGTGGTACGGTAAGCGCGGGATGTTATGGCGGGAACTGTTGCCATTCCTTTTTTCCATCAGGGATGCTGACCCGCCTGATGTCCTGGTGATACACCTTGGGGGCAATGATTTAGGCCAGGTCACGGGCCTGTCGTTGAAACATGCGATCTGCGGTGACCTGGCTTACTTGCATTATGTGTGGCCTGCCACAACCCTGATTTGGTCAGACATCATACCGTGTCACGCTTACAGGGGGGGCATTAACCTCCAGGCCCTTGACCGTGCTCGTCGCTCGGTGAACAGGGCAGTAGCCCGGTTCGTTATAGACAAGGGTTGGGGGCGCGTCATCCGACACCCCACCATTAGTCTCCAAAACTGTGATCTTTATGCAGGGGATGGGGTCCATCTGTCGCCCGGAGGTATGAACCTCTTTTTGGAAGATTTGCAAGCAGGCCTGTTGACCGAGCTGACGGTCTGGGGGGGGGGGGGGGCGGTGAGTCTTTATTGAAGCCTCCCCGTGTGGCGGGTAGCACTGGTAAGGTAAATATTTATGACCCACAGGTATCCAGCAGGTTCGCAATTGACTGGCCAACACTAGATAGGCACAAGTTGGTTAACGTTGTCCAGTCAATGACGAACCAGGCAATGGGGTGATGGCACGAGCTAGGCAGCATGCATCACCCCGTTATTTTACAGATACGCGTCAGAGGGTGGGGTCAGTAGTTAGTTTATTGATTACGGTCAACAATTTGTTTGTTGTAAACAAACAAATGGATACATTGTAGCCAATTGCCGTTGGCAATTTTGGGAGGAACCTTACCAGTGTTACTGCAGCCTGCTTGCCTTAAGAATTATAATTGGTTGAGTACCAATCGAAATTTATAATTCGGATTAGGGCATGAATCAATAAATGTGGCCCAATGCCGTTATCCACTTATACTGGTGTCCGAGTCCTTTTTTTGGGGGGGTGCCTGCAATGCAAGCGCGGCGCCAAAATGGCCACCACGCTCTTTGTGCCCCCCCCCCACGGACTTGGACATCCGGGTAGTTAGGGGGCGTGGCCAGCCCTCTTTAAAAGGGGTGGCCACGAGGCAGCCGAGCTGCCATTTTGCGAAAGCGACGGAGCGGAGAAGTTTTTCCCTCCACCCCCTCCCTAGTAAACAGTGTGATATTTTGGTTGCTTCGGGGCCGGGTGGGAATTTTTGGCTGGAACCTACAATTGGCTCTTGGGTTCTGGCGTTTTTGCCCATCCCACACTGTTGCTACGGTTTGATACAGGGGTTTATTTACTGTTGACTTTGGTCACATGGGCGGGTAGCACTGGTAAGGTAAATATTTATGACCCACAGGTATCCGGCAGGTTCGCAATTGACTGGCCAACACTAGATAGGCACAAGTTGGTTAACGTTGTCCGGTCAACGATGAACCAGGCAATGGGGTGATGGCACAAGCTAGGCAGCATGCATCACCCCGTTATTTTACGGATACGCGTCAGAGGGTGGGGTCAGTAGTTAGTTTATTGACTACGGTCAACAATTTGTTTGTTGTAAACAAACAAATAGATACAAATGGATACATTGTAGCCAATTGCCGTTGGCAATTTTGGGAGGAACCTTACCAGTGTTACTGCAGCCTGCTTGCCTTAAGAATTATAATTGGTTGAGTACCAATCGAAATTTATAATTCGGACTAGGGCATGAATCAATAAATGTGGCCCAATGCCGTTATCCACTTATACTGGTGTCCGAATCCTTTTTTGGGGTGTGTGCCTGCAATGCTGTTTACCTTCCCACTGAAGTGGTCCCTATTTATCTACTTGCAACTTCTTGCTTTTGAACTGCTAGGTTGGCAGGAGCTGGGACAAAGACGGGAGCTCATTCTGTCATGCAGTACACAGGTCTTGAACTGCTGATCTGCTGACCTTCCAGTCGTCAAGTTCAGCATCTTAGCCACATGAGTCACTGCAGTCCCGTTTGTACCCTTTCCTCCCCCAATTTTTTTTTAAAGTCTCCTATTATAAAAGCTAAGCACTCCCCCCCTTTTTTAGTGTTTTATGCTTTCTATGCTTTGTGTAACAGGTTTTAGCTTTCTTCATTTTTATCTGTAGCTGGATCATGTATTTGTGTGATGTTGATGTCTACAGTCAAGTAACAAGTGGTTTAAACAAATTCTATACAGCGAATAGAGAAAGAAATTAGATAGAACTAGCTGAATAATTCAGTGCTTTAGATATATAGCTGTGGAAACAGATATTAGAATTCCCCAGTGTATCTCCAGGAAGAAAATCCAGTCTGTGTGGCTTTGGGCAAGATACACAGTCCCAGGGTGCCCTCAGAAGAAGGGAATGGCAAATCACTTCTGTGTACCCTGGAATCTTTTTTTGCCATAAAGTCAGAATTGACGTGATGGCACACAATTATTATTATACAGATTAAATATCTTTGGCTCTGACTTAAGTGTCTCATTACCAAAATTATAAGTTATTTTCACTCATCTCCTAAAATTTAGGGAAGTGTGTAATATTTTGATTATCCCTGTTCTCAGTCTCATTACCAACCCTTTACCTTTAGCCAAGAAGTGCCACATGCCTGTTCACTAAAATATTTTCAGCTGGCAGTAGGTTTTAACTGGGTAAAAAATATCTTTGAGAGTTTACTCAGGCCCCTGAGAACTGAATTTGGATGGTGAAACAGACTACTTTGTACCCTGCAATGTACATTCTTAGATCAAATTCCACATTTTTGCTATATATTATATTCTCCCCTAAAGAAGTTGATGTGGTTGTATCCAGATTGTATGTTTTCTCTGTTTGAATATTTTTCAATAAAATCTCTGCAGGCTTGCTTTCTTTCTTTCTCTTCATTCTTCGTCTATGAATTAAAGTCTTCCATTATGAAAGTTAGGCATTTTTGCATGTGTTTTATGTTTTATATGCTGTGTGAAAAAATGAAGTTTTCTTCATTTTTATCAACAACTGAATCATGTATTTCTGTAATATTGGTGTCTACAGAAAATGCCTGCCATTGGAATAATGCTATCTAGTACCCCCACTGTTTTTTTAATAATTCCTTTTTATGTCAGATTTGTGTTACCATATATATCCGAGTATAAGCTGAGTTTTTAGCTCCAAAAATGAGCCCCCCAAAGGGGACTCAACTTATACTTGGGTCAATGACTACAATGGCCCCAAGACTGCACCGGATTGAGATGTGCCAACAATTTAATTAATTTTACAATATTTTCATGTATTTTGATTATTAAAACTCAATAGCAGCTGCTACATTTCCTACCCTCGGCTTATACCCGGGTCAATCTATTTTCTTGGGGTTTCAGGTCAAAATTATGTACATCAGTTTATATTTGAGTTGGCTTATACTCGAGTATATATGGTAATTGACTGTTTTGTGCAGAGATCAAATGGGAAATGTATGACAATACTCATGTTGCTGGACTAGAACTCCCATCATTAAAAACAGCCAATGGTCATGGATCATGGGAACAGCAGTATACTGATATCTGGAGGACCAAAAACTTGCCTATCTTGGTGTAAATACTGGCATGTTTCTCTTATCTATAGAATTCAGAAGAAAATGATTTAATGGAAGATAAACAGGTCATACATGGCTCTGTATGTGACATTGTGATATCCTGGTTATATAGCTGGTTAATGGTTCCACAGGTTTTGGTTCCTTTGTCTATATCTCAGTAAAGACCTATGACATGGAAGGAGTATTGCCTACCAATGACAAATCTGAGTACATCTATTGAAAGCTGTATGGGACTGCATGGCTGTTGTGTCCTAATGGTTTGATCCTCCACAGGGATAACAATGTATCTGAACCAATGTAACCTTGCCTATGGGCAACAATGTAACCTTCAGCTGTATCACATAAACCCTGTAATAGGACGCGAGCTAATGACCACCAGCTGGCAGCAGCGAGCGTCCAAAGCTCTCTTGGTCCAAACTCATCAAAGGCAACAGCGCGGGAAGTTTTCCCGCCACCACCTACACCTGGACAAGAAGGGCGTGACCAGCAATGACGTCACGACGACAGTAGCCAATGGGCTATCGTGGAACCACGTTCAAATGTATTACTACTGTATATAAAGAGCTATTGATCCGCCATTACCTCATGTTCCCTCTGACCACCATGCAATAAACCTGAGTTAACCCAGCCCGAGGCTGTGTCCTGTGTCTTGGTTTTCATACACTAAATTGGCGACGAAGGTGGGATAATGGATCCCCAAGGAGCAGCCAGGGCACCGAGCGGGTTCAACATCACCAAACCGCAAGACTGGGAGCTTTTTGAGATGGACTTCCAGGCGGCGCTGGTGGAACTCAAAGTCAAAGAAGACGATGAGGAGAGGAAGAGGGCCATCCTCACCAGAATGCTTGGGATAGAAACCAAGCGAACGCTGGTGGGCATCATTGCACCGAAGAAGGTGAGCGAATTCAAAGCAGACGACATCATGAAGCTGCTGCGTGAGCGTTTCCGTCCCTCGAGGGCAATGTTTCCCGCTCGGAGCGCGTTTTGGAGGCGAGTCCAAGCGCCGGACGAGTCGGTTGAGGCATTCGTAACAGCCATGAGGATAGCCGCCGGCCCCTGCAGATGGGACGACCTAGAGACGGCCCTCAGGGACGGAGTGCTGTGTGGCCTGAAGGACAAGGAGGTGCAGCGCAGCTTGATGAACAAGGAGCCACCACCCACGCTGGCGGAGGTTGTAGAGGCCACGGAAGCCGCGGAGTCCACGAATGCTGGAGTGAACGAAATGCACCAGTGGCGTGAGTGGCGTCCTAGAGCCGGCAAAGCGGAGAATTCGGTGCACGGAAAGTCCGGACAGTCGGTGCACGCAACCCGAAGGGCCTCAAAGTCGTCTACGGAAGGCAGCGACGGCGAGGAGGTCCAAAGGGTCCGAAAAGGGGGGCGCCGCTGTGATGGTTGCGGAGCGGCCCATGAGCGCGCAAGGTGCCCATTCAGGAAAGCCGAGTGTTACACCTGCGGCCGTCGGGGGCACATCGCCAAGGCGTGCAGAAAACGGAAGGAGGGCCGGAGGCAGTCACAAGACCGATCAACCAGACCGGACCGTCCAGCAAGGTCCAAAGATGGCGCCCAGACCACGAGGAAGCAGGACGGCGTGGGCCGCATCTCGGACGACAGCGAGGACGACACTCCGGTGTTCAGCGTGTCCGCGGGACAGTCCCATTACTTCGTTGAGGTACTAGTACAAGGGGCCCCTATCAGGATGGAAATTGACTCGGGGTCCTCCTATTCTATAATTTCCCAGAAAGAGTTCTTGAAAATCGACCCCCACGTGCGACCCAAACTTAAAACGTTGAGGTCCACGCTACGAGATGTACAGGGGAACAGCATTCCAGTATTGGGGGTCGGGAAATTTCGGGTCAGTTTTAAGAGACATTCTGCGGAGCTGCCCCTAGTTGTCCTTAAGGGGGGTAGTTGTAGCCTCCTAGGGACGCAGTGGTTTCAGCCCTTAGGTTTCTTCATAGGGGGAGTGCATACCGTGGGGGTGGACCCAATACAAGCGGTGTGCGACGCGCATTCCGCCGTTTTTAAAAAAGGACTCGGAAAATTCAAGGGACCCCCTGTAGCTTTCGACCTAGACCCGGAGGTCCGCCCGATAAGACTCAAACCGCGCAGGGTGCCATTCGCACTAAAGGACAAAATAGAGGCGGAACTGGACAAACTGGTGGGCCAGGGGATTCTTATTCCTGTTGATTCCGCGGAGTGGGAAACTCCAATTGTAACCGCTCTGAAGGCTAACGGGGAGGTGCGCATTTGCGCTGATTATAAGTGTACAATTAACAAGGCGATCCGCCCTAATGCATACCCGGTGCCGGTGGTCAGCCACCTTCTGGCCAGGCTGAATGGGGGAAAGTGTTTCGCTAAACTCGACTTGGCTCAAGCTTATCAGCAACTCCCTGTAACTCCCGCCACGGCCGCGGCACAAACGATAGTCACACATAAAGGAGCGTTCCAGGTGTCGCGTTTACAGTTCGGCGTGAACTCGGCACCCGGCCTCTTTCAGTCGCTTGTGGAACGCCTCCTGAAGGGGCTGGAGGGGGTGTTGCCTTATTTTGATGACGTGTTGATAACAGGGGGGAGTGAGGCCGAACTGGCAAAGAGATTGGATAAAGTTCTGACTGTCTTCGAGAAAGCGGGGCTACGACTGAGAAAAGACAAATGTGTCTTCTTCGAAACTGAGGTTGAGTTTCTAGGGTTTCGAGTCACGCCAGAGGGGATTAAGCCATCCAAATCCAAAGTAGCCGCCATCAAGAATGCCCCTTGCCCCACATCCAAAACCGAGCTACAGTCATTTCTGGGGCTCCTCAATTTTTACCATACCTTCCTTCCACGGAAGGCGTCCGTGGCCGAGCCACTCCATCGGTTGCTAAAAAAGGAGGAAACATGGGTGTGGGGTGATGAGCAAGAGAGGGCGTTCAAAGAGTTGAAGCAACTCCTAACATCCGAGGCAATCCTAACGCATTTCGATCCCAAACGGCCAGTGGTCTTAGTCTGTGACGCATCCCCGGTGGGGGTGGGGGCGGTGCTTTGCCACGTGTTGGACGACGGAAGGGAAGCCCCGATAGCGTTTTATTCAAGGTCCCTGTCCCAAGCAGAGCGTAATTACGCACAGACCGACAGGGAGGCACTAGCGATAGTAGCGGGAACCAAAAAATTTCATGATTTTCTGTATGGTCGGCCGTTCAAAGTCGTGACTGACCACAAGCCCCTATTAGGAATTTTCACTGCAAGTAAGCCCACACCACAGATCCTGTCCCCAAGAATGCTGCGGTGGGCTATTTTTCTCAACGCATACCAGCATGAGCTGGAATACCGGCCCGGGAAGGAGATCAGCCATGCCGACGCACTCTCGAGGTCTCCTTTGCCCTTGTCGGGCGTCCAAAAGGAAAGGGCAGAAAGAGATCGCCAGGTTTTGTTAATAGAGGTTTTAGACTCACCCCCAATAGTACCAGCCGACATTGCCAGGGCCACAGGAAAGGACAGAACGCTAGAGAAAGTTAGCTCATGGGTACAGAAGGGGTGGCCGGCATCATCCCCAGGTACGGAATTCGACCCATTTTTTCGAAAAAAAATAGAGTTGTCCCTAGAGAGGGGCTGCCTTTTGTGGGGCCAACGGGTGGTGGTTCCTACGTCCCTGCGACCGAGGGTACTCGAACTGCTCCACGTCAGCCACCCCGGCATCGTCCGGTCCAAGGCGCTGGCCCGGAGTTACTTCTGGTGGCCACAGCTGGACGCGGACATTGAGCACATGGTCGGCACTTGTGAGGCATGCCAGGGCTCCCGGCCAGAGGCGGCCCGTCTTCCGCATAGGGAATGGGACACAGCAAGGGGGCCATGGTCCAGGGTGCACGTAGACTTCGCTGGCCCATTCCGAGGAACAATGTTTCTCCTGGTGGTGGATGCATTCTCCAAGTGGTTGGAGGTTATCCCAGTAAAGAGTACGTCCTCCGCCACTACAATTAGCCGGCTAAGGAGAGTCTTTTCCACGTTCGGTTTACCCGACACTTTAGTCAGCGATAACGCTAGTTGTTTCACCTCCGCTGAATTCAAGGCATTCATGGAGGCAAACGCCATTCGGCATGTCACATCCGCACCGTTTCACCCCGCCACGAATGGCCAAGTGGAACGGCTGGTGCGAACGACAAAGGATGCGCTGCGGCGCATGGGCCCGGGGGACCTAAATCACCAAGTGTGTCAGTTTTTGTTAGCGTATAGGGTGACCCCCTTAGCGTCAGGTTACTCGCCGGCAGAGCTGCTGATGCGGCGAAAACTGACCACGATCCTGTCCAGGCTAGACCCGACGAGAGTCGAGGACAAAGGAAAAAACATAGGGCTGGCAGTCTCGAAAGGTTTCGCCGCCGGCGATCCTGTTCACTGCAGGAACTACGCCAGCGCAGGTCCAGCCTGGGTACCAGGGACGGTTGTGGAAAGGACGGGGCCAGTGTCGTACCGGGTCGAGACTAGCACAGGTCTCCTCTGGAGGAGGCACGCGGACCAACTTAGGCACCGAGTGAGTGGGGGGCCGGTCAGTGGAGCTCAGCGACAGGACTCAGCGTTAGGGTTCTCCCCCACCCGTTTAGCCCAAGGGGGGGACAGCAACGGACAACAGTCCCAAGCAAGGGGGGAAAGCAGCGGCCCCGACTCATACCCTTTTGATACGCCAGCTCTATCAGGGGCTGGGGAAGGGGGAGAGGAGTTCGCGACCGAAGGGGGAGAGGAGTTCGCGACCGCTGCCCCCGAATTTAATTCTGATTTTGATTTTGAGAGCCGGGGGGGTTTTCGGGAGTGTTCCCCCACCCGTCCAAGCGAGAAGAGGGGTTTTTCGTTAGCCCCCAGTGCCCCCGGTTCTGCCCCAATAAAGCACACACCTCCCAACAACGCCGCGGAGCCGCGGCAAGTCACTAACGAGTCTCCCTCTCCAATTACAGGGCAGGAAACCAGGGGACAAAGAGAAGGTAGCAAACCAGGGGGAAGGCAGCCCACACCGAGACCCCAGCGTGTTCGAAATAAGCCATCTTGGCTGAGAGACTTCGTCCCATCCTAGGGGGGGGAGAGTGTGGTTTCGAGACTTCGTCTCATCCTAGGGGGGAGGGATGTTGTGTCCTAATGGTTTGATCCTCCACAGGGATAACAATGTATCTGAACCAATGTAACCTTGCCTATGGGCAACAATGTAACCTTCAGCTGTATCACATAAACCCTGTAATAGGACGCGAGCTAATGACCACCAGCTGGCAGCAGCGAGCGTCCAAAGCTCTCTTGGTCCAAACTCATCAAAGGCAACAGCGCGGGAAGTTTTCCCGCCACCACCTACACCTGGACAAGAAGGGCGTGACCAGCAATGACGTCACGACGACAGTAGCCAATGGGCTATCGTGGAACCACGTTCAAATGTATTACTACTGTATATAAAGAGCTATTGATCCGCCATTACCTCATGTTCCCTCTGACCACCATGCAATAAACCTGAGTTAACCCAGCCCGAGGCTGTGTCCTGTGTCTTGGTTTTCATACACTAAAATGGCTTAGTGGTTAAGACTTAGCAATTGGAAAGTCATCAGGTCAACAATTAAGACCTAAGTGCTGCATGATTGAGTGAGCTCCCACTTCTGTCCTAGCTCCTGTCAACCTAGCGGTTTGAAAGCAAGATATTGCAAGTAGATCAATAGATACAGCTTTGGTGGAAAGGTAACAGCATTCTGTGTGGTCATGCCTGTCACATGGCCACAGAAATGTCTGCAGACTCAGACAGCTTTGACTCTTTGGCTGTAAACTGAGATGAGCACTGAACCCTAGAGTCGGATACGACTGGCTTTCTAGCAAGTGCGACCTTTGCCTTTACCTTACTGAAAACTGCAGGGAAGTGTAGAAAAAATGAGAAAGGGTCACAATAACATCACCACTTACTAACATTTGTCAATAATCTGAGCTAGAGAGCCAACCCACTGCAAATCCCACAAAGTCAAGAAGTCTACTCTGTTTGAGAGCAGCAGTAGGATATTGACAGTGAAGTCAGGGATTTTAAACAACAACGCAGCAACAAGAAAACCAATCTGATGAACTTCCACCAGCTAATATTCCTAATTGACTTTAATTTGGACTGATTTGGACTAATTTGACATGCTGTGGATTGCCCGCATAAGTGAGAATTATTTAATATTAATCATTCCCCTCCCAAGAGGTTCATTCGCCAGCCATGGCTGAAGTGATGAGTCAGGGCAAGACTTCCAAACGTGGAAGCATGGGTCTTTCTGGAGAGGTAGATAAGATTGGACATACATTCCTAAGGATGCTTCCTGACTGACAGGCAACATCCTGGCCATTAGATGTTTCCCTGAGTTAAGTAAACAATAGAGGTTGATAGCCACGGATGTGGTTAGAGCTCAGAGAAACAGATGTCCCCACTCCTTTAGTTAGATATTAGAGACCCTTTCTCATAGATGTGACGTAGAAATGCTTAGTGTGCAGGACCTCTCTGTAACTAGGTGAAATGACCACCTCACTCAGGGTCATTCCGCCCAACAGGCAGGGTAATAAAAACCTTTTGCCCACCTCATTCGAGGCTGGACTTCACTGCACGATTGTCTCACATGCCTTCCTTGCAGCCAGGCTCTCCAACACCTGACAGCCATTACAACAACATGCCTAGTGGGTAAATTTATTGACCAATTCAGGAGGTCTGGGTTTGGATTGCAATCCCCCCCCCCCACCCCCCAACAACTCTGGCTACATGAAAGCTACAGATTCAGAGAAGACCATTTTTGGGGGAAGGGAATATACAAACTCCTTGCTTCCTGCCTTTAGATTGTAAAAGGATGCAGCTTGTTGTCTGTTTCCTCATTCAACATCTAAGACAAAAGCCTGGCTAGAACTACATAGCCCATGCCATGACATAGCCTGAAGAAGTAACTATGAGTTATGAAAGCTTGCAAAGTTTGGAATTTTTAAAGTGACCTAGAAGTGTTATCTTCTCACTCCTGCATTTCTTTGAATTTATGGATGGGTCACAGATACGGCTGGATTTTGTTTACTGACAGTAAAGTGTAACAGTTTATAGATATTATGTACATAACTTGTGAGGGTTTACAGCAGCTGTGAAATAAGATTCTCTCAATTCCTTTTTAAAGAAAAAAAATGAGTTTGGTTAGAAGACATTTTGAAACACAGAGGTCCAAACAGATGATAGGAAATCTGGGATTTACTAGCCAATCCAAGTATTATTAGTATTAAAAAAAATCTACTGATGGATTCACAGTTGAAGACTGATATAAAATTAACAATTCAGGACCTAACAAAGGATCTAAGAACTGGTAAGGTAACGTCTAAGTATATAGCCAGTTACTAATAAAACAGTTTTTTAAAAGTTAGGATATTCAAGTCCAATAGATCCAAAATTTCCAAATATCTAAAGAGTCCTTTAAGTATGCTCCAAAGGCTCCAATCACTATAGGTACAACTACAGATTTCTTTCTCCATAAATGCTCAGCTTCAATTTTCAAATCATGATATGTTGTGATTTTCTCCATTTGTTTTTCCACATCTTCAGGTATAGTAATGTCAATAAATCTTATTTTCCATAACAGTTAGTTCAGGTGTGTTAAGAGTCAGATGTCTATCTGTTTGAAGTAGCACAGGATCTTGACTCTTGCATTTTCTAAAAATTTCTCTACCTGATGTTCTCAATGTTTTTTTACTGCATTCAAATCCAAACTTGTGGCAAAGTTTCCAATGAATAATTTTTGCAACCCTGTCATGGCATTGCAAATAACCAGTCTGTGAAATTTTGCTGCATTCATTGATCAGATCATCTACTCCTACCGTGTCATCCTTTTCATTACAAAGCCAGCATTAGCTATTGTTGGATACATGCTGTATTTTAGTCTTCATGCAATTAGTTGGCAAAAATTCTCCTTTGTTCACTTCCTGAAGGATAGGCTCTTTACTTTTCTTAATATAATCATTCAAAAAACCTTTTTATTCCTCTACTGTTTGCTTCATGTGTAGGAATTCTCTATCACCCTCAACTCTTTGTCAAATACAAAAGATCAGTGCCACTTTTTGGGTACATATTCATTAGCTTTCTTGTTTTTTGGTCTAGGTTGTTTAATTCCTTCTTGTTGTTGTGCCGTATCTGATTCTGAATATGGGTGATCATCATGGCAATTGGCTATGAAGATTGTCCTGAGAATATAATGCAGCGGCATTTCATTTGCCTTCCACATTGCAGCATGACACCTGCAACACTGATACAGTGTTACTGGTCCTGAACATTTTTGACACGCAAAATCTTCATCAGCCCCAAGCTGCTGCCCTCCATCAAGATGGATTCAAAGTGATCATCACCCTTCCATGTGGACTTCACCACCCAAGCCCATTAGTCCTCAGGTTAGTTAACCACTCCCTGACATTTGGCATTCAGTCACTGGCATTATAGTCTACGCTCTTACCATAGCAGGATAATCTGGCCAGACTGGATGTTTAATTCCAGTTGTGTCCAATGAATTATTACAGCTAAATATCATATAATAAGCACTGCCCAGGTATTAACTGCCTTTATGATATTACTTCCACTCAGCTTTGACCTCAAGATTATCTGGGCCCATTTCATATATTTTGTAGATGTATCTCTTTTATCTTGGTTGTGTAACAGGTCTGAAGCTTGCAGAACTCCAAGATACTTTTATCCCTCTTCTGATATTATTGCTTTTATACATTCTTCATTATCTAATTCTTAATTTCGCTTACATACAAACTGAATAAATCAAATCAAATCAAATCAAATCAAACCAATTTTGACTTCACTAAATCCTTCTCCACAGAAATAGTATCTTCATCTCAAAATTGTCCTGAAGCAAGGGAGGAAAGTTTTGTCTTTGAGCTCTTTTTTGTACTATTACTATGAATACAACTATTGTTGCTGCTGCTGGTGGTATTATATATTTTGGTCAACAGGAAACTCAGAGCAGCAGACAGACATATTTAAAACAGACTATAAAACACAATCATATTTTATACAAGTCCATAGCTTACATGCAGTTCTCATCATACCTGTCAAGTATCCCGGATTAGCCGTGATTTCCTGTATTTCTCAGCTCGTTCTTCCCCTTTCCTGCCACCGTCCTGTATTTGAATGGTGGGGAAAGGGGTTACTGCACATGCGCACCCATCGCAAATGGGCTCTGCGCATGCGCAGAGGGTTTCTGCACATGTGCAGATGAGTTGTTGCATGCACAGAGGGGTTCTGCGCATGCACTGATGAGTTGTTGTGGTGCATGTGCACCTGGGCCAGAGCAGTTCCTGTATTCCCAGGAACCGCGCTTGACGGGTGTGGTTCTCATCCATATAGGTTTTTGCGCTCCCCTGGCCTCTTCCATTTTAGGGTTAAAACATTGAAAATTGAGTAAGGGCACCAAATTAGGTTCATGGTCGCCATATGCCTTGTTTTGATTAAAGGGGGAAGAGAGAAAATAGAAAACCCAGTAGTGGCTGTCATTTTTGTAAGAGAAGTCATTAGGTCTTTGTTCTCCCAGGCCCTCTGAAGTTATTCACTCAGTCTTAAGACATCTGTGTTGTAATATGAATTAATTTATCATAGCACTATGACAGTAAAGACAAATAGTTTGAAGAGAACTAGAAAAAATAAGTACTTGGCTTGTTATGATTAGTTGAAATAAACTGGAATGCATGGTGAATTTTGAAGTCATTTAGTTGGAGACTTACATAATAATGAAGATAGAAAGAACCTTTACAGCCATTGATTTCAATTCCATGCTCAATGCATGAATTCACATCAAAGTTTATTTGACAGATGGGTGTCTAATTTTCTCTTGATTGTTGGAGCACTCACCACCTGATATTCAACTGAAACCTGGCTTTTTGTAGCTTGAGCCCATTTTGATGTGTCCTGCACTCTAAGATCAGGGAATACCCTGAAGCAAATGGTGAGCCACTGTGTGTGACAGAATGCTGGACTGGATGGGCTGTGGCCTGTTCCAGCAAGGCTGTTCTTATGTTCTTAAGATCATTGAGAACAGATTCTGCCCCTTCTCTGTACAGCAACCATGCAAATATATTTTGCCTCAGTCTTCTCTTCTCAATGTTAAACAGGACTGATTATTTTAGTCTTTTCTAATAGGACTTGATTTCTAATCCCCTAAACATCCTTCTTGCCCTCCTCTGAAAATTTTCCAGTTTGTTAGCATCCTTTTTAAAATGCAGTGGGACTGTGGTGGCTTAGTGGTTAAGATGCTGAATTTGATGACTGGAAGTTGGCAGGTTAGCAGTTCATGACTTGAGTGCTGCATGACAGAGTGAACTTCTGTTTCTGTCCCAGCTCCTGCCAACCTAGTGGTTTGAAAGGAAGAAATTGCAAGTAGATAAATAGGTACCACTTTGGTGGGTAGGTAAACAGTGATCCATGCACTCCGGTGTCTAGTCATGCCTGCCACATGTCCACAGAAACATCTGCAGACACAGAAAACACTGGCTCTTTGGCAATAAACAGAGATGAGCAGTGAACCCTAGAGTCAGATATGACTGGCTTTTGAGTAAGGGCACCATTTACCTTTAGCTTACTTCAAGTTGACTCCAACTTATGGCAACCATTAAAAGAAAGGTATAAAGGTACTCAGAAGTAGTGTAGCAGTGCCTCCTCCTGGTGGGACTTTTGAACCATGCAGGTTGCCTGAGGCTACATAGTTGGCAGGTAACCTAATCACATAACGTAATCCTATTATTTATACACACTCCATGTGATCTCTTCTAGACCTCTCCTAGGAAGCATAATTGGGATTTGAACTCCTGCCCCAGTCACCCTAATCTTCTGAGCTAGCAATCAGTAGTAGTCTCAAAATTTCAAAATGTCTGTTTTCATTGTACCTATCAAAAGTGCTTGTTTTTAATTTAGGATTTATTTGATAGTAATGGTAGCAAAAATAATTTGTGCATTAATAAAATAAAATTTCAGGTGGTAAGAGAAATTCAGAAAAATAAAAAATAAATGTCTGAATAGTCTAGAGAGAACTAAATATAAAAAGTGTCATTATTTAAGATAAATTAAAGATAAATTAAACACTACCAAGTTCTTTTATTAATTTAAACAGTTTGAAAGGAAGAAATTGCAAGTAGATAAATAGGGAGCACTTTGGTGGGAAGGTAACAGTGTTCCATGCACTCCAGTGTCTAGACATGCCTGCCACATGACCATGGAAATGTCTGCAGAAGCAGACAGCGCTGGCTCTTCGGCTTTGAAACAGAGATGAACACTGAACTCTAGAGTTGGATATGACTGGCTTTCGAGCAAGGTAAACCTTTACCTTTAATTTACCTTAAATGTCTTTGGAAATTTATTTTTATACCTGGGGGGAAAAACGATTTGGGAATTCTCATTTTTTTTCTGTCACCTTAAAAATATATATGAAGAACCTCATGGCATCTTAATGATAACAAGTTTTACTTGGTATGAGTCTAATGAACTGTAACCCACTACCAGAGGCATCATGGGTTCAAGTGTCAAACAAAACCTGTTGTTAATGGAAGTTCTGCCAGATTCTTTCTTATTTCTGCTACAAAATATTAACTGAAGCTGATGGCTACCCTTTCCTTAAAGTAATATGACTTTGTATTAGACATTACATTAAAATACTTTAATGATTTTACAAATCCTTGAATGTTGGATTGGGGCCGTGAAGCGGCCATTGGGTCCCGGAGGAGACTGGTCAAGTAACGACATGAGACAAGATGGAGCGAAGACCAGTGGTTTATTGAGGGAAAATCATCAGCATATATAGGAATTCAAGGCAGCGTGTGATAGAATCGTCATCTGACAGAAAATCACATCACATGTTTACACGGGTTAATTGGGAACCTCTCCCGGGGAAGTTAATTAACTAAGTTAAACACTGGCAGGGGAAGTCCATTGTTCCTAGCTTACACAAGAGTAAATATGGCCACTATTGACGTTAGGGCTTGGGGTCATCCGCAGGTGCGATATTACCTATTATCTAACCGCTTAGTTAGACATTCAATTTCCTTCTGCTTGGACTGCCTGTCAGGTCAGATATGGGTGAATCAATCTTATGACTATTAATCTGCTCCCCAATTTCTGTCCCCTTGGAGCCCAGAGGCCCGGAGCGTTCTCACATGGCATGGCCTCTGTCAGGGACAGTATGCCAATTGTGCTCACGGATACCGCACCCCCCCTTTACTTGTTAGATTGGACCTGACAGACGGCCCTGCGCAGGAGTGGCATCTGCTGGCGTGGGGGGATGACAATTCGGGGTTCCTTCCATGGGGGACATCTCGATATCAGTGAGGGAATACATTGCACGAAACAACACACTGTTGTGCCCAGTATTACCACCCCCACAATCACCTTGAGTGTCGTCTGAAGCCAACCCCATGGGAACCACGACCATAACGAATCCCACCACCCCCACGTAGCATCCTCCTTGATGTTTTTGACCAAGGTGTGGAGGTCCGTGAGCTGACTCTGTACCTTATGCATGTTGTCTGTAGGATTAAAGCAACACATGCCATGGACAGACTCGCAACCCAAATGATGTAACAACAGAAGGTAATCGATAGCTGCTCGATTATCTAGTATGGAGGAAGGACGGCAGGGATGTCGGAAGACAGGGGGAGGAGGGAGAAACACCCCAAGGAACAAAGGTGTATAACAATGATATATATATATATATTTTTTTAATAAGTGAAAATGTGAGTAAAAATGCAAGAGAAATATACTGTAGAATTCTAGAGAACCGGACAAACAATGTCATACAGTAAAACACATAGGTAACCACGGAACTGGGGCAAAAAATAAGCCAGTCAAATGTCCGTAGTGGCTCGTAAGTACACGTGGTGAAACCTAATAAGGACACTGAAAAAGTCCGTGTATCAATAGCCAATGCAATCGTAGGATATCATAATAGTCCGTATTCGATAAGGTTGGTGATGTCGGCCGAGTAGGCTGTATACACGTAAAGGAGTAGAAAAGTACGGACAGCTGCTCCAAAGGAGCCCAATCTGAAATCCGTAGGAAGTCTATAAGTCCGGTTCAAAACTGCATAAAGCAAGGATTCTAAAACAAGGCTGAGTATATGTCACTGAGCGGGTACGGTGAAGAGTAGTACAGGTCAATATTCCTCCGGTAGAGAATATTTCGAGAGTCTTTATCAAGATCTGTAAAACATCAAAACCCGTAGCGAACATAAACACCAATACAATAAGATGCCAATACAATAAGACATATAAATAAGTATATACAGTAAAATGCATGAACAGCACTCAAAATGCATTTTACTGTATATACTTATTTATATGTCTTATTGTATTGGCATCTTATTGTATTGGTGTTTATGTTCGCTACGGGTTTTGATGTTTTACAGATCTTGATAAAGACTCTCGAAATATTCTCTACCGGAGGAATATTGACCTGTACTACTCTTCACCGTACCCGCTCAGTGACATATACTCAGCCTTGTTTTAGAATCCTTGCTTTATGCAGTTTTGAACCGGACTTATAGACTTCCTACGGATTTCAGATTGGGCTCCTTTGGAGCAGCTGTCCGTACTTTTCTACTCCTTTACGTGTATACAGCCTACTCGGCCGACATCACCAACCTTATCGAATACGGACTATTATGATATCCTACGATTGCATTGGCTATTGATACACGGACTTTTTCAGTGTCCTTATTAGGTTTCACCACATGTACTTACGAGCCACTACGGACATTTGACTGGCTTATTTTTCGCCCCAGTTCCGTGGGTTACCTATGTGTTTTACTGTATGACATTGTTTGTCTGGTTCTCTAGAATTCTACAGTATATTTCTCTTGCATTTTTACTCACATTTTCACTTATTAAAAATATATATATATATATCATTGTTATACACCTTTGTTCCTTGGGGTGTTTCTCCCTCCTCCCCCGATTATCTAGTATGGCATGGAGAAGCTCCGTCTGCTCCTGGTTGAGCAGCGCTATCACCGAGGAGGTGTGGTTGATGGCTCTTGCCAAAGCGCAAGCCAATTGACCAATTCTCTGAGCGTTGCCTATGGCTAAGCCTGGCACGCTGAATATACTGACTTCTGCCTGGTTTTTCAGAACTGTGGGTCTGAATCCAGACTGCTTTCTGTAGCAAGGCAAGATAATGAGATGTGTCATTGATCTCTCACTGTGACAGAACTGGTTTTTCCTAAGGTGATTCTAAGCTATTTCTGCAACTTCTGGTGTTGTGCAAATGTCTTTCTAGCACCTATGGGGAGGTGTGAAAGTCATGGATATAACTTACAATGGCTGGAGATTACCGGCTACCAGGTGCTCAATCTTTCCAAGCAATGGGCCGGTGCAAACATGGGCCGGTCTAGCTTCCTTTGATGGAAGCTGGCCGTTATTAACAATATGCGATCCTATGTATTCAGAAATTCAAGTGTCCCTTGGAAATCCCAACTGGAGCATTGTACAAGGCATGAATGAATAAAGAGCAACTACAGATAATAATAGCAATAGAAAACATTCAGCTGCTTTTCGAAGATGAGGCTTCCCTTTTTGGTGGGGTTTCATGTGTAACTTGAGTTTGGAAAAGTCTTGTTTGTAGAAAACATGGTTCTTAGCAGTAGCACTGAGTATGCAAAATGTTCATAGAAATGTCTTTGGAGATGTAAGTCATAAAGGAAGACGGACAGCTGATGACATCCAAGGCAGTGACTGGTGCCATCCTTTGCAGTAGCTGAACTTGGCATCCGGGCCTGATTCTGGCCTCTGGGACCTGCATGGGGAAGCGACTTGTTTGGGAGATAAAAATTCTGAAAGAGTTAGTTGGTTATTGCACTTATAGGATAGCAATTGCTGTGCAACTATGGGATGTTGTTCCCCCCTTTCTGTTTGTTTGTCAATGTAGGACTTAAGCGTCCGATAGATCCGTTCCACAATCGCTTGCCCCTGCGGATTGTACAGAACGCCAAAGGTGTGCTTAATGTCCCAGGTGGCCATGAAGGTGGCCAGCTGCCTGGAGCTATAAGCCGGGGCATCATCGGACTTCATGTGCCGAGGTTCGCCCATGGCCGTGGGAAAGGAGATGCTGCTCCACATGGGGAGCTGTTTGTCCCTTCTGTGCTGTTGCCCAAACAAACTGTGAGAAGGTATTAATGCAAACGTGCATGTACTGCCATCTGCCAAAATGTGGGGCATGTGTGACGTCCATTTGCCACACCTGGTTGGCCTCTGTCCCTCATGGGTTGACCCCCCACGAGGGCCCCCCTACTGCCCCTGCACGATGCAGACAGGAACGGACTATGCCTTGGGCTTGGGAAAGTGGCAGGTTGAACTGCCTTGCAAGTGCTTTGGCATTCTGATGAAGGGATGCATGACTCTGAATTGGAGTTGTGAAGACTCCCAAAACTGACCATTGCTGAATTTCCTTTGCGGCCGCATCTGCTCTGCTGTTGCTCTCAGAAATCGGACCAGGCAAGTCCTGGTGGCTTCTGATGTGGGCTACATAGAACGCTTTGGTGCGGTTCCGCAAGTGAAATTGAGTTGTGAAAAACAGACTCAACAAGTTCTTGTCTATGGCGGGAGTGATGTATGTCCCGATAGACTGTGAAGCAAATTCCTAAGATACTGGCTGTCAGTAATTATGTTGAAGCATTCTTTGGCAAAGGTGCGCAAAGCGAGGTTCACGGCTGCCAACTATGCCCGCTGCACGGACTTCTGTGAAACAGTTAGAAGCGTGTGCCAAGCTTGGTCCTCTTGCCAAGTAAGAACCTAATATGTGCGACCCCCATAAGTGAAAACTGTCCTAGCCCCCCGAAGGGGAACCAGTGACATTAATTCACACAAGGTGACTGTCTGCATTTGAAGCGAGACGAGTCTGGGGTCTTATGGCAAACCTTGGTGCATGACGTGCCAGGCTTCCCTTGGGTAAATTTCTGATGAAGGCCCTCCTGCGCACATCCGCCCATGGCCTGCGTGCACACATTTCCTGGAGCTATTCTTGTGCTCCTGTGAGAAGGGTGCCAGATGCTGGTTTAGCCTTTTGCCTGTGCTTAGACTAGCAGCAAAAAAGGGAAGGGGTGGCCTGAAAATGCCTGTATCTGATTGAAAGTGTGACCTGACTGTATTCTTAAAATGGTCCTAGGCAGTCCTGGCTAATGAGTGGCACTCTGCACATTCTCAGGACCTCAGGGACTAATCCTCCCTTTGTGCTCTGGAGTTTGTGAAATGTGTCTGCTCAAATAGAGAGGGTGCTGTGGGCCAGGTGCCATACTTAAAATGACCGACTAAGACTATTAAAAACAAGCTAACTATGACGTGCCAGCTGTAAGGAAATAATACACAAAAATGAAAAGACACACAAGTTAAACATTTCCAGCAGGGAGTTCCAATGGCGAAAGGAGGAAAGGAGGAAAGACAAGTCAGAAGTTAGCACAATGAGAATGCAACAACTCTTATCATAACGAAATCAGATTAGGTCAGATAATTAAGACAACCGGCTGGGATCCTCCTGTTAAGGAATCCCCACCAGTAATTAACTCAGGAGCCTGTGAAAGGAAGCAATTTAAGACTGTAGAAATAAATAAATTGGTTACTTTTAAGGCCTGGAGAGGAGTTTTGTTCCTGTAAAAAGGTAACGATTAAGCATTTTCTGAATATACAGAGCGCAAGAATGTTTGCGTGCTTTTTCCTGTGAAAGGGGTACAATGAGTGAGTTACTTTATGCAGATTAAGTCAAAATACCAGAACAATATCTTTCTTAAGAGAATGAAGGAGAGTTAGAACGTTTCTCAACCTGTGGCCAGATGTGGGTAAGTGGGCCAGATGCAGCCCATGTTGCTCTGCCACTACCTCCACCAAGCCAAGAAGGGCTGTGTGGCAAAGGAAGGGCAGGATGACTGTCCGGACCTCCAGAGCTGCCTGAGGCCGCGGGACTTGGCCCCTGACTTTAAAAGGTTGAGAACCGAGGTTACAAAACACACATGAAGACAATGCAATTCTCTCATTCCTAGTGAGATACATGACTTAAAGACGCTAAGGGACATTCAAACACCTTAAAACACAGAGATGGGGGTTTGAGAAACACAGACGTAGGGAGGGGCCCCATAGTTTATGATTTAGTGAAGAAAACTCATGGAAGTGATTTTTGTTTTCAGATCGCGCTTCTGAAAAGAAAAATCTGTTTTCCTGAGTGGCACGGATTGCAAAACCGGTTTCCAAGAGTGGCTTAATCCTTTGACAAAGAAAAAGTCTCAAGGGAAGATGGGGGGGGTCACCCCGCCCTATTGCAGATTAGGATTCCCCCCCTCCTGCTTTCGTTGCTAAGCAGGCAAGGCAAAGGGGTTTTGCTCACCATGCTTTCTCAAACCTTAAATAGTTCCTGCCCATGAACAGAGTGCAAACTGTTTAACACATACTTCACAGTGACATTACCACACAGTTACACACAAGGAACACTTTTTCAACCATACTGTGGTCATAGAGACAAGGCTTTTGCAATCATACACAGTTCCTGCAGTCATACATTCAGTGGTGCACCATGCATACACACATTTATTTACGCATTCGCACATTCCTTCCCTGATCTGCAGTGTTCTATCCTACACATGAGGAGGTGATTTATACACAGCTGGCTATCACAACCATCTGGGTGCTTCTACTTAGGGGTGAGTTTCTCTGGGCTACTCCAAGGCAAGACAAGTAGGTACTGCCTATGCCTTGGGAGAGCTCGGGGTACTATTGCTGGGATGGTTCCTCTGGCATAGCCAGGGCGATGGCTGCCTCCCTGCTAGCCTGGGCCGGATGCATGCCAGAGGGCCGGATTCCCGGAGCTCGGTGCTGTCTCGCCCTCCAGTGCCAGCGTGGCCATTTGGTCTTAGGCTTATTTGGACAACCTTTTGAAGATCTGCCTGGTTTAGATTGGCATTCTCTTCTAAGGTGTCTCATTTTTCCACACTGGAAGCAGGCGCCTTTGGGTTTAGGCACTGCTCTGCGCCTGAGTGTGGCAATGCGTCTGCTCTGGAGCCCTGCGTGGCCAGGGGCCGTGCAGATTTCCGTGAGCAGTGGGTGCTGAGCAGCCCTGCCAGAACGTGTGTCTGCCTTCAGTTAGGCTGAACACAGCAGCTGGGTGCTCGCTAATTGTGCCACTGGCAATTTCCCCGTGAATGGATCTTCCTCACCCATGCGCTGAATGGAGTTCTTAATTGGCAGGGAACTTGTAACTGTCAGAGAAGCACCAGGGCTTCTCATGCCATGAATTCCTTCAGTGACGTCTGCAGCTGTTACTGAAGGAAAGCTCCCTACACTGCCCTGCTTAAACTGAAATGACGGATAGAGAGCCGCTGGGGCTGATGGCTCTGACTGCGCTGAGGGTTTCTGGGTCTCTATCCAGACTGGGTCTACCTCTGCTAAGAGTTTCCTACATTTGCTCCATGTGCCAATTATGCTATCTGGAGCTTTTGGTGCTTGCAGAATGCAGGCTCCTATCCGATCCCAAAGTGTGAGGTCAAGCACACCCGCTTCTGGATAAAGCGGACAATTGGCCCCCAGGTACGCTAAGAGTTCCGCTAACTTATCGCTGTGAAGGCGTATTTGGTATACCCTGGCCAGGGCCTTGAATTCCATTATGTGAATTCTCTGGTTAGCAGTCGGACGTTGCCGCTGAGGACAAGCCCCCATATTACCTGCCTGGTCCTTCGAAGTTTCCTCCTCGGGACGATTTCGACGCATCCTTTTAGGTAATAGGTCTTAGCGTGACGAATCTCTGGGATGGAGTTCAGAGCGTGGACTGCTGCCACGGGCCCTCGGCGGCCTCTGCGCTGAAATCAGGGTTTCACAGCCTGCCCCTGAGCGGAACGCGTTTCCACGATGCAAGCCATAGGATGCCTCTTCTGGAGTGCCTCGCCGCATAGCTGTCACTCTGGCCAGATGGCTTTCCGACCAGGGCCGCCGCGCTGTCCTCCGGGACGAATTGGACACGGTTCTAGCGTAGAACCGGACCGCATAGATTGCTTACTCACGAGTAGAATCACGTCTCGGGTCACCAGATGTTGGATTGGGGCCGTGAAGCGGCCGTTGGGTCCTGGAGGAGACTGGTCAAGTAAAGACACGAGACAAGATGGAGCGAAGACCAGTGGTTTATTGAGGGAAAATCATCATCATATATAGGAATTCAAGGCAGCGTGTGATAGAATCGTCATCTGACAGAAAATCACATCACATGTTTACACGGGTTAATTGGGAACCTCTCCCGGGGAAGTTAATTAACTAAGTTAAACACTGGCAGGGGAAGTCCATTGTTCCTAGCTTACACAAGAGTAAATATGGCCACTATTGACGTTAGGGCTTGGGGTCATTACCTATTACCTAACCGCTTAGTTAGACATTCAATTTCCTCCTGCTTGGACTGCCTGTCAGGTCAGATATGGGTGAATCAATCTTATGACTATTAATCCGCTCCCCAATTTCTGTCCCCTCGGAGCCCAGAGGCCCGGAGCGTTCTCACATGGCATGGCCTCTGTCAGGGACAGTATGCCAATTGTGCTCGCGGATACCGCACTCGGAAATTAGTTTTAACTGATTTATGAAGTCAATACAAAACCTTTAAGAAAATTACTGTACTTGAGCCTCACATCTCAACTTAAAATTGAGTTTCACATCAAAGGACTGGAAACCAAGCCACATGAGGAAAGAATGAAAGAACTAGGTATGTTTAGCCTTGAGAAAAAAGAGATTGAGAGGGGATATGATAGCACTCTTCAAATACATGAAAGATGGTCATAAAGAGGAGGGGCGGGATCTGTTCTTGGTCATCCCAGAGTGCGGGACACATAATAACAGGCTCAAATTAAAGGAAGCCAGATACAGGCTGAATATCAGAAAGAAAGAAAAAACTTCTTAATGGTTAGAGCAGTGTGACTCTGGGAAGGAAATAATATCAATACATCTGTAGCATTCATTTGAGAAAAGTATACATATTGTAGTCCAAAGTATAAAGGTTACCATTAAGGTTGTCTGGATGTCTGGAACTAAAGCACTTACATAGATGTAAACTTTACTGAATTCCATGGGACTTACTTCTGCCTTAGGGCTGCATTCTTAATAGGCTGACTTCAATTTTTGTTTAAAAATAGCTATTAAACCTCTTCTTTTAGAAGAGGCTTACCATCAGAAGAAAATAATCAGGAAAACAGTTTGAGTAGTTAGGTTTACAAAATAAACATTCTGACATGCATCTGACATTATACATCTCCTAGTTGATAGAGAACGTTTTATGGGTTGAGGAACAACTAGAGGTCAAACTGTCCTGAAAAACATCCATCTCTCTCCCACTCCCCATATTATTGAGTCTGCTATACAAAATAAATGTGAACCCTTAGTTGTTGCATTTGTAAATTTCGTAATGTCCCAGTAACCTCTGGCTAATATTCAAACCTTTCCTGTGCATAGCTGTCAAGTATCCCTTATTGGCCAGGAAAACCCCTTATTTTACCCTCTTTCCCACTGTCATCCCTTATTAATTAGACTGCAATGCCCTATTGCCACCATTCGAGGGCAGCACAGGATAAGCATAGCTGTCAAGTATCCCTTATTTGCCAGGAAATTTCCCTTATTTCCAAATCCAAAACTTGACAGGTATGTTCCTGTGGGTGTCCAGCATGCGTATATATTTCATCTCCACTGTCTCTCTCTCTGGTTGTAAAATACAGGAGTTAGTCTTTAAGGTGCCACAGTGTTTTTTTTTTTTTGTTTACTCTCTGATATCCTAGGAATCTAGGGGGTCCTGGGTGTTGTAGTTCAGAACTGTAACTTCTGGATTCCTGTTAAATAATAGTGTTGTTGCTTTATTTCTGGGGAAGGGCTATGAATGTGACTCCAGCTGATTTGGGAGGCCAGTTTAGAACAAGATTTCAGATTACTCCAAGGGTTTCTGTTTTAAGCACCTTTACAAAAAGAGCAATTTATGCTCCATCTGATTTGGTGTGTGACCATGATCAGTTTGTAAATTTGTTTTGCTTTGGTCTGGAATAAAATATGACCATATTGCTTGGATTTGGACCTCATTAATTTTGGTTCAAATCATCTGATGTAATTAGTAATTAAGGCCTTGACCAAAGCCCTAGCCCTAACTAGCTGAATACAGTCCATAATCTTGATATACAAATTGAACAAGGAGTTCTTTCACAAATATTATAATTATTAAACCAGTGGACTTTGGTTTTATTTAATGTCCTGCCATAGTTTCTGAATGACTTATAGCAAATGATTTATGGCAGTTCTATATTTTTAATTTATTTGCTAGCTCAACTGCATAACAATTTGTGGGATTAAATGTCCAAATTGTCCTCTGCTTTTTCAGAGGCATTTGCTATGAAGTGTACAGTGGGATTCTTTTCCAACAGATTAATGGGGGAGACCTTTGTGGCTCATGCCAGATAGAGCCTTCAGCCTGGACCTGTGAGTAAGATTTGGAGTCATCAACACTGTTTGGGATTAGGAACATAATCTCTTTCTCCCAGGTGCTGTCTGTGTGTCATATTTTGAAATACATACAGAAGACAGTCTAAGCAGATATAATGCTTTGCACAATAACAGAGAATAAATCTTTAAAAGCTCTTATGCCCTTGTTGTTGTTCAGTCGCACAGTCGACTCTGACCCTTTGCGACCCCATGGACCATTTTCCTCTAGGCGCCTCTGTCCTCCACCATCCCCCTCAGCCCTGTGCCCATTGTGCCCTTGGGTCCATTTAAAAAGAAAGGAAAGGGTATTTAAAGTGGAGACTTAACTTTTCTTAACCAGGCTAATACCACTGTATAGTGATACACAGGAGAGCTGTGACTGCTCTACTACATAATATGTTGGACACATGTAGAATAGATCTTGCGTCACATATTCAGGACACTGTGGTTGTTCCCTTGGCTTTGCAGGGGTAATTATGTAGCCAACACAAACCAGGATTATAGATGTGATTCCTATCCAATTTGGTGGTAGTGGTAATGCTATTTCATATACTTCCATTTGTGAAGTAGATAGAAACTGGGAAAGAGGGTGGCTTGGTGGAAATTCAGTTAAAATTAAGAGTGTCTTGGTTAGTTTTTGGAGCAGTAACCCTCTTAGTATGTGCAGACATATCATACAAGAGATAAAATAAAACAGGTTAAAAAAAGGAGACAAAAACATTGTGACAAGTTAAATAACTGCTATGTTTAATATGAGCTTTTGTAGAAAAAGACAACTTGACCCATTAAGGCTCATATTAAAATATAGCAGTTAGTCTTTAAGATGCCACAAAGTTTTTGTCTTCATTTTTAAAACATTTTTTGGTTTCTTATCTGATATATTGATAAATCTAGTTATATGTTCTTTATTACAGTTCTAGGACAGGGGTTCTCAACCTTTTAAAGATGGGAGCTGGTTCACACCCCATCAAACTGTTGAGGGGTCGGACTGGTGGCCCCATCACCCCTGCAGGCAGGGGTGACGGTGGGGCAGCAGGGGAGTTCTACTCCCCTGCACCACTGCCAGTGGTGCCGGGACCAACCCAAGCCACCCACCACTCCACCCCACACCGCTTCTCTGCTTACCGGCCTGGAGGAGCTGCATAACATGGGTGAAGGAGTGACCCAGGGTTTCCTTCTCACCCACACTCAGCCAGAACGGCTGCTGGGAAAAGTGCGGGTAGCTGCATGCATTCTCTGCTTTTACTGCCGCCGCCTCAATCCTTGTCCCCTCCACTTGGCTTAGTGCGTCCCTAACGCTACTCTGTAGCAGGTTGGATGTTGCAAGCCTTAAACATCCAACCTGCTATGGAGCACCATTAGGGACATTCTAAGCCAAGCAATGGGGACAAAGACTGAGGCAATGGCAGTGGCTGGAGTGAGGGCATGGGTAGGATGATTTGGTGCTGGCTGCATCCAGCCCACGGACCATAGGTTGAAGATCCCTGCTCTAGGATAATCTGTAAAACATGTCATTTTGGAAGGCTAATAAAAGACAATTGACAGTAATTTAGTCATGCTTTCTTTGGATTGTGTTTGGCCTGACACCAGTTTTATTAGGGTCTTTTCCTTCCAACTAAATATTAAATTATTTATGGCAAAGGGCTTGTTTTTCCCCTTTCAGGAGGAGAGAAATGTTTTCAGTAAACAGTGTAGAACAGAGTTCGCACAGTAATCAATGCCATAAACCACTTGTAATATCCCTGTGTGTGCCTGAGTATAGAGGGATCATAAGTGTCTTTGGGATCATAAGTGTATTTGACCATACATAACCTGGTTGCAGTTAAATTGGATTGACATGGGTTTGGTTCTGAAGATAGTCCAGAATCTTCAAGTGGTTTTGTAGGTGACTAGCAATAGTATTACCTAGCAGAGACAAAAGAGAGATATTGCAAGCGCGGCGCCAAAATGGCCGCCGCGCTCTTTGCGGCCCCCCCCCACCGGACGAAGGCATCCGGGTAGTTAGGGGCGTGGCCAGCACCCTTATAAAAGGGGCGGCCACAAGGCAGCCGAGCTGCCATTTTGCGAAGCGAACGGAGACGAGAAGTTTTTTCTTTAGCTCCGTCGCTCTTGCCTTTCGCAGGGAAGCCTCTTTGACGCAGCGGTTTTTCTTCCTTCTTCCTTCGGCTTTCCAGCAAGTTGAAGCAATGCCCTCTAAGAAGAAGGCAACGGCGAACGCAGTTCGCGCTGCGCGGAGGCGGCAGCCGGGTCGGAGGACCACGACTGCGCCTCCCCAGCAGCCTCCCTTGCCGGGAGAGCCCACCGGGACCGGTGGGATGGGGTTGATTGCCCCTTGGCCCAAGCCGGGGCATCCGTGTACTGGCCCGGCAGGGGCCGCGGGCCCCGGCCCGCAATCGATGGCCACTGCCCCTGGCCTGGTTCATACTACGGGGCCTTCTCCCCTTGGTCCGCAGCTTCCTGTGGTGGGCTTCAGCCATGGGGGGTGGTTGGGTTCTATTCCCTGGCAGGGCATGCCTCCGGCCCCCCAGGGGCCGGGACTGGGCCCGTGGCCGTATTCGGGCCCCGCGGCCCAGAGACCTGGACCGGCGCCTGCCACCAGTGGGCCGGCTGGCCCTTTGCCCCCCCTTAGCGTTGGGGGCTATGTGAATGTGGATGCCCTTCTGGCCCGTGTAGCGGCCCTCGAGGCATCGCTCGGGATGGTCAACCCCTCAGGGGCGCCTTTTGGATCCCAGGTCGATGCATCGTCTGCCGGGCAGCGGCAGGCGGCAGGATGGATCGAGCTGCCCGAGGCGCATGGGCCGGCGTCGGCCACTGCCTCGCAGCTCCCCATACAACAGGTGCCGCAGCTGGGTGCTGACCAGGCCCCATCGATGAGCTCAGTTCCGATCGTGAGCTCCGACGCCCACAGTGGGCCGGAACCCCTGGTGGGGGCGGCCCATGGGGGTGCAGTGTGTGAGTATACGGTTCAATCTAGTGCACCCACACCATTAACTACATTGGGGGGAGCATTCCAGTGGCCGTGGCCTCGCACGGGTGGCGTGGCGGTTCAGGCCCCGCCGGCCCACCCGGCGACTTCACCTCTAACCCAGGGCCCTACTTGGGGTGGTGCCTCCTATTCTGTCGGGAACTTATTAGGGGTTACGGGGTTGGTTCAGCCTCCTTTTACTATGCCCACCGTTCCCACCGTGCCGGTGTCGGCATTGCCGACAGCAGGGTATTCCTTGCCCCTTGGGGATCATCTGGCCCAGTCTACCAAAGAGAAGATCTGGCGGGGGGAGTATGTGGACATCTTCTCCCTTCTGAACAGAGAGCCCACCAAGGAGGAGAGGGAGGGGCAGGACGAGAAGGATAAGGAACAGGCACGTCGTCGTAAGCCGCCACACACGTGGGCCAACTGGTTGCCAGCGTACCTCATATACATGGCGGTTTACCTCAGGGCCCGGCCGGATCTGGCCATCCCGATGGTCCAGTATTTGGACAACATCTACCGGGCGATGGTCGACTTCCCGGGCCCGTCGTGGTTGGCTTACGACGAAGAATTCCGTATGCGAGTGCCCCTGCACCCAGAGATGAGGTGGGACGAGCCCTGCCAGAAGCTGTGGCTTCTGTACATGACCCCCACACGCCCCGCGCCCGGGGAGAGATACCATTGTGGACATGCAGTCCAGCGAGCGGCTCCAGCACAGGCACCCCTCCAGGTGGCGGGGCAGGGGGTTCCAGCCCGCCTGCTGTGCTGGACCTTCTCGTCCAATGGTTCCTGCAGTAGGAGGAATTGCCGGTACAAGCACGAGTGTCCCTCTTGCGCTGGCCCCCATGCCGCTTCCGCCTGTCCCAGGCCGGGAGGGATGCGGGGCCAAGGTAGGGGTGGACAAGGGGCCGGCAAGACTGCCGCAGAGGGAGCTGGTCCAGCGAAAGGCCCCCTCCCCAATTAATGTGGACATGTTGGAGCGTTGGCTCACATTGTACCCAAGGAGGGCGGACGCAGCTTACCTGCTCCAAGGTTTTCGAATGGGTTTTCGCATTCCTTTCACGGGGGACAGGTCTCCTCAAGACGCACCCAACCTTTTGTCACTCAGGGGAAGGGAGGAGGTGGCTGCCGTGAGCATTACTAAGGAGGTTGATGCGGGCAGGGTCGCCGGCCCTTTCCCTGCACCCCCGTTTCCCAATCTTAAAGTTTCCCCCTTGGGCTTAGTGCCCAAGAAAGCACCGGGCGAGTTTCGCCTAATACATCACTTGTCCTACCCAGCCGGCCAATCGGTCAATGATGCTATCCCTGATGACCTTTGCTCGGTCAGGTATACGTCTTTTGACCAGGCGCTGCGCATGGTGCGCTCATGTGGCCCGGGTGCGCTGTTAGCTAAGTGCGACATTAAGTCCGCCTTCCGTCTCCTGCCGGTGCACCCGGGCGACTTTGAGTTGCTGGGTTTCAAGTTCCGGGGTGCATATTATTTCGATAAAGCCATGCCTTTTGGCTGTTCCATCTCATGCTCGGCCTTCGAGCATTTCAGTACCTTCCTACAGTGGGCTTTTGTTCGCAGGTCAGGGTCTCGGTCTGTAGTCCATTACCTGGATGATTTCTTATTCGGGGGTGAAAGGGGCTGGGACACGTGCACACGTCTCCTACACACATTTCAGATGCTAATGGAGGAACTTGGTGTCCCTTTAGCGCCCGAAAAGACCGAGGGCCCATCTACTAAGCTCACATTCCTGGGGGTGGAGATTGACACGGTAGCGCAAGCAGCTAGGTTGCCGGGGGATAAGGTGTCACGGATTGTGGCCCTCATATCGGACTTGCTTGCTAAACGCAAGGCGTCCCTTCGTGAGCTGCAGGTGCTGCATGGTCACCTTAATTTCGCTTGCAGGGTGGTCGCACCTAGCAGGGCATTTGCTCGGCGCTTGTGCGACGCCATGACAGGCTTGTCCAGACCCCACCATAGGGTAAGACTCACCGGGGGCATTAGGGCAGATATGCTTATCTGGCTCCAGTTCCTGAGGGAGTTCAATGGGGTGTCATTTTGGAGGTCCGACCTTCTGGCTTCACCTCGTTTCCAGATACAGTCCGATGCCTCTGGATCCCTGGGTTATGGGATGTACTTCAATGGGAAGTGGGCCTATGGTGGGTGGCCGCCAGCCTGGTCGGGCACGGGTCGCCTGCGTGATCTTACGTATCTGGAATTTTTCCCCATCCTGGGGGCTTTGATGCTATGGGGTGAGGAGTGGGCCAACTCGGTGGTTCATTTCTGGTGTGACAATGCGGCCGTTGTCCACATTGTCAACTCACAGACTTCTAAATCACCCAGGGTCATGGACCTGGTGCGCCAGTTTGTATTGCGCAGCCTGCGCCTCAATGTGCTGTTCAGGGCCAGGCATGTCCCGGGTGTCAATAATGATATCGCTGACGCTTTGTCCCGCCTGCAGATCTCCCGGTTCCGCGCCTTGGCCCCGGATGCGGAGGAATTTCCCTTGCCACTCCCGGACGAGATATGGACCCTTGGCAAGGAGAGGTGAACCGGGCGATCGGCATGTCGCTAGCGCCACGCACGCGTAAGGCGTATCACCACGCATTCATTTCTTTCCGAGCATTCTGTGCCCAATTTCGGCTGCCAGACACCTGGCCGATCCCAGTGGCCCACATCCTTCGATTCATGGTTTACCTACATGCCCAGGGCCTCGCACCTCGCACCATAGCATCCAGGCTGTCAGCGCTGGATTTTATGGCCAAAGTTGGCGGTCATGCGGACAGTACCGCTGACTTCCGTGTGAGACACGTTTTGGAGGGGTGGGTGCGGGAGCGTGGGCGTAGCCCGGATGACCGCCACCCAATTTCCCCAGGGGTTCTTACCCAACTGGCGCAGGGCTGGCATGACCTATGTTTTGATAGGTATGAGGCAGCCCTGTTTCATGCGGCTACAACGGTGGCCTTTTTTGGAGCGCTCCGCATCAGCAAGCTTGTGATGCTGTCTAAGGCGGATGCAAGTCGTAGGGCACTGGAACTTGAAGATGTCTATGTTGGCAATGATTGGGCTCAGTTGAGGATATGCTCCTCTAAAACGGATCAGCACGGCGTAGGCAGTGGAGTAAGACTGCTACGGTGTTCTTTGGCAGACATCTGTCCGGTTGGTGCCCTACAGGAGTTCCTTGCACTGCGTGGCACGTTTTTCTGTCACCAAGATGGGTCTCCCCTTACTAAATTTCAATTTTGGAAGGTGACCAGTAAAGCGCTAGCCAGTGTTGGCCACCCAGGGGCCCGTTACGGCACCCATTCATTCAGGATAGGGGCGGCTTCCACTGCGGCTGCTTTTGGGTACTCCGGGGCTGAAATACGCCGCATGGGGAGGTGGGGATCGCAATGTTTTCAGTTTTATGTCCGCCCTCTTTCACCGTGAGTACCAGTTGAGTCACCGCACCTTTTCTCTTCCCCTTGTTTTTTCCTTGACAGACCCTGGGTGTCGTATTACACCGGTGACAGTATGGCTGGTGGGCCATAGCTACGTGCACAGGGCAGCGCATTACGCTGCGGCGACAGAGTGGGGACCCCGACTGGGACTGGGTGCATACGCAAGTCTCACATGGTATGGTAAGCCCGGTATGTTATGGCGGGAACTGTTGCCATTCCTTTTCTCAGGCTGGCATGCCGACCCGCCTGATATTCTGATCATACACCTCGGGGGCAATGATTTAGGACAGGTCACTGGCCTATCGCTGAAGCACGCGATTTGCGGTGATCTCGCCTACTTACATTATGTGTGGCCTGCCACAACCCTCGTTTGGTCAGACATGGTACCGCGGCACGCTTACAGGGGAGGGTTCGACCTCCAGGCCCTTGACCGTGCTCGGCGCATGGTGAACAGGGCTGTTGCCCGGTTCCTTATCGACAAGGGCTGGGGGCGCGTCATTCGGCACCCCACCATCAGTTTGCAAAATTATGAGCTTTATTCAGGGGATTGGGTCCATCTGTCGCAGGGAGGTATGGACCTCCTGTTAGGTGATTGGCGAGCAGGCCTGTTGACCGAGCTGACGGTCTGGGGGGGGCGTCGAGCCTTTATTGAAGCCTCTCCGTGTGGCGGGTAGCACTGGTAAGGTAAACATTTATGACCCACAGGTATCCGGCAGGTTCGCAATTGACTGGACAACACTAGACAGGCATAAGTTGGTTAAACGTTGTCCGGTCAACGACGAACCAGGCGACGGGGTGATGGCTACAGCTAGACAGCATGCATCACCCCGTGATTTTACGGATACGCGTCAGAGGGTGGGGTCATTAGTTAGATATTGACTACGATCAACAATTTGTTTGTTGTCAACAAACAAATTGATACAAATAGATACATTGTAACAATTGGTGGTACCTTACCAGTGTTACTTCGGCCTGCTTGCCTTAAGAATTATAATTGGTCAAATACCAATAGAAATTTATAATTCGGACTAGGGCATGAATCAATAAATGTGGCCCAATGCCGTTATCCACTTTCACCAGTGTCTGAGTCCTTTATTGGGGGGTGCGCCTGCAATGCAAGCGCAGTGCCAAAATGGCCGCCGCGCTCTTTGCGGCCCCCCCCCACCGGACGAAGGCATCCGGGTAGTTAGGGGCGTGGCCAGCACCCTTATAAAAGGGGCGGCCACGAGGCAGCCGAGCTGCCATTTTGCGAAGCGAACGGAGACGAGAAGTTTTTTCCCCTCCACCCCCTCCCTAGTTAACAGTGTGATATTTTGGTCGCTTCGGGGCCGGGTGGGAATTTTTGGTTGGGACTCACAATTGGCTCTCGGTTCCTGGCTTTTTTGCCCATCCCACACTGTTGCTATGGTTTGATATAGGGGTTTCTGTTGCTGCTGTTGACATCGGTCACATGGGCGGGTAGCACTGGTAAGGTAAACATTTATGACCCACAGGTATCCGGCAGGTTCGCAATTGACTGGACAACACTAGACAGGCATAAGTTGGTTAAACGTTGTCCGGTCAACGACGAACCAGGCGACGGGGTGATGGCAAGAGCTAGACAGCATGCATCACCCCGTGATTTTACGGATACGCGTCAGAGGGTGGGGTCATTAGTTAGATATTGACTACGGTCAACAATTTGTTTGTTGTCAACAAACAAATTGATACAAATAGATACATTGTAACAATTGCCGTCGGCAATTTTGGGTGGTACCTTACCAGTGTTACTTCGGCCTGCTTGCCTTAAGAATTATAATTGGTCAAATACCAATAGAAATTTATAATTCGGACTAGGGCATGAATCAATAAATGTGGCCCAATGCCGTTATCCACTTTCACCAGTGTCTGAGTCCTTTATTGGGGGGTGCGCCTGCAAATGAATCATGTCTTAAAGCAATCCAGCAGTACCAGAAAAGAAAATATATGAATCATGTGTTAAAACAATCTACCAGTGTCAGAGGAGATAAATATGAATCATTTATCAAAGCACTCTGCTCTCCTGGCTCAATTCAGTTTCAAAGTAGTGGTACTGGTTCTTAAATGGTCTGAGTCCAGGTTTACCTGCTTGAACATTAAAATTAATATAAAATGCTACATTCCAAGTTTGTTCACCATTTAATCATCAGTGAAGATTTATGTAGACTCAGACTCAAAGACTGTAGAACATCCTTCAAAAAGAGGCACACTTCAGTTTTTCATTATGTAGGTAGTGAAAGCTATCTACACTAGGGGTGCCCAAACTACAGCCCGGGTGCTGGATCAGGCCCCTGATGCCAATTCATCCAGCCCACACCACCCTTGTTGCTCCCAGAAGCGGAAGTAAAATGCGCCCATATAGGTGCATTTTACTTCTGCTTCTGGGAGCCAATTAGTGTCAGGGGCCGGCTCTGGCTCCCGGGCCATAGTTTGGGCACCCCTGAACTATGTGACCAGCCTGCGGCCCAAAAGGTTTGAGCACCCCGATCTATATGGACAAATAGCCCACTGTTTGGGATGGGTCAGGGTGAGTTTTTCCAATTGTGTGCACATATCAATCAGGCCAATCCATCCCAATATGCTCATTTTGAGTCCCTGTCAGGAGTTAAACTAAATTGCTCTGCTTCTCCCAACAGCTGGTATGTGGCTTTTACCCCTGTGCCCACCACGTATTGAGCTCCAGCAGTCTGATAAGTGGTGGGTGTGGGGTAATCACAACAAACAGCATTTTAAGACACTGAACCTCATGAACAGAAGGTTGGCAGGTAAGCAGTTCGAGACCTGAGTGCTGCACAATGGAGTGAGCTCCCATCGATGTCCCAGCTCCTGCCAACTTTGCAGTTCAAAAGCAAGTAGATAAATAGGTACCACTTTGGTGGAAAGGTACAGTGTTCCTTTCAGAACCAAACCCATTACAGTGTTCTGTGCATTTCAGTGTCTAGTCATGCCTGCAACATGTTCACAGAAACGTCTGCAAATGCAGACAGTGCTGACACTTTGGCTATTAACATTGATGAGCACCAAACCCTAGAGTCGGATATGACTGGCTTTCGAGTAAGGGTGACATTTACCTTTACACAACCTCAAGTGGCTTTTAAAAAGTGGCTCTATGCCAAACCAAGAGGGCCAGTTGTTTTAGGAAGATAGTAGCCTTTCCTATTTGAAATGTCTTAGGTGCTTACTAGGACTGCAGTGGCTCAAGTGGCTAAGACGCTGACTGGGAGGCGGAATGTCAGAAGTTCGATTCCCAAGTACTGTAGGATGGAATGAGCTCCTGTCTTTGTCCCAGCACCTGCCATCCTAGCAGTTCGAAAGCAAGAAATTGCAAGTAGATAAATAGGGACAACTTCGGTGGGAAGGTAAAAGTGTTCCATGTGCTCCGGTGTCTAGTCATGCCTGCCTCATGACCACAGAAACATCTGCAGAAGCAGACGGCTCTTCGGCTTTGAAACAGATATGAGCACTGAACCCTAGAGTCGGAACGACTGGTTTTCGAGCAAGGGAAACCTTTACCTTTAGGTGCTTACTACTTTGATTTATTTGGCTGGTTTAGAGGAACATCAGAACATTAGACTCTTGGTCTGTCAACCTCAATACAGTAAAACCCTGACTTACATATGCCTCGAGTTACATAAAATTCAACTTACATAATGATTTTGTGCTAAAACCATGTCCTGATTTACATGATTTCCTATGGGTTTGCTTCGAGTTACATAAAGATTCTTTTTCCTATGGGTTTGATTCAAGTTACGTAAAAATTCATTTCCCTATGGATTTGCTTCAATTTACATAAAAATTTCATTTTTCATATGGGTTTGCTTTGAGTTACGTAAAAATAATTTTTCCTATGGGTTTGCTTCGAGTTACATAAAACCCTAATTTAAGCAAAAGCCTACGGAACGGACTTTTTTTTGTAAGTAGGGGTTTTACTGTAGTCTCTAATCTCAAGCCAATTTGCATATTCCCTGGGGCTACTCTATTTTGAATCCATTCATTCTTTTCTGCCTCAGTTATGAACAGAAGTACATTTTCCCACATAAAATTGACTTCCTCAGAGTAATCCAGTGCTGTAGAAACTGAATGCAAAGCATTAAATGTAGAATATAATCAGAACAATTTACAAAAAAGATAAGGTGTAAATAAAATGTATTTTAAAAAGGAAAGAGCTGCAGTTCACCAGTAGGGAAAAAACACTGCATGTAGAAGGTCTTGTCTTGGTTGCAATATTCAGGTAGAGTTGGTAAAGACCATGGAGAGCTACTATCTGCTAAAAATGCTGTGTTTATATCTAATGATGTGGAATGATTTTGGAAAAATGTGTGAAAAGGAACTAAGTTGGTGCAATTTAGGGATAATTATGGAACATAGCAGGCAGCTGTTTTTTGCCTACCAGGTAGAACCACTGGACTTCATTTAAACCACTGCCTGTTGGCCTTTGTGCTACTGCTATAAGTGTACAGTAAATGGGTACAACAGGAGTGGAACACATGTGCAGACCTGACTCTCCGCACTTTGATAAAGAGGTTGGAAGAAGTGGGCTGCCTGGTCATGACTGTGACTGACATATGGGTGTGCCATCTTCACTTTAATGGAATATCCTTCAGTGGATTCACGATTTGCCTCTAAGGTACACAGAGGTTACATCTGAAGAACATTGCAAGGAATTTTTAATGACCCTGACAATAACATTAACATAAACAGCTTCAGTTTTCTGTTATTCCTCTTGATATCACTATCAACTCTTTGGGCATATTGAAAAGAACTCCCAGAAACTCATCTCCAATTATAGTTGTGTAAGTCATTTTTTCTTTCATATCCTTATAATAGTGACACATTTCCCCATCCAAGATTGTGTCTGATTTCCCCCGAATACATTAATTTGAATTGAACATGTTCACTTTGCATAGGTTCTAGCAATGGAGGCATTAGTCAACATTTCTGTTGTACTCATAATTATTTAATCCTCTCTGGCAGCTTTATTAGTATTTATCTGCTGAAACATATGTATGAATTTGATGTTTCAATTAGATGTGTCCCTCCTTTTGCATCATGACATTGTCATCATCATATTGTTGAAAAAATGACAGCCATTTCAAGCCATATGTTTTCACTTACTACAAAACACTTGTTTATATATTTACTTCCTACCTTTCTAACAAGATTTCAAGGAACCTTACAAAACAGTGCATTTGTAAAACTACATTAGATAATCATTTAATAGGTGTGCAATATTCCACACATGCATTATTAGCTATAATAGGAAGAGATCTTTAATATATTCACAACTTTCTTAATTTATTTTTTTATTTTCATTCTTTTTATAACGAGCTTTCTCCTCTACTCAGAGCATAAGTCTATTCTTATAACATTTATGCTGATACCTCTTAATTTGTTCTGGTTTCAAACAGCAATATCTATATTATAAATTACATTATGTCTAAGCTCAGATAATTTTTCTTCAGGTACTTCTCTTTTGGGTCCTTCAGACAAATGTAGAGATTCTCTTGCATTTCATTGGAACTTTCCTGAAAAAATGAATTACCTTTTATCACCTGGAATAAAAATATTTTGGAACTTGCCAAATATGCATTATTTGCTATTGCTATTAGGATAACTATGAATCGACAGTGGCCAAGCAGTAACAAGCAGATCACACAGACAATAAATTTAAATTTGTAATAATTGAGACGGTGAAATCCAAGCAGTACAACAGGGTGGATCTTGATAAGTTGCTATTGAGAAGAGAATCATATTATATACATAGATTTCAAACACTTTTTCTGAGAGGGCTTAACCAGGAGATAGGGTACAAATGTTTTCTGTAGCATGAAGCACTTCCGGATAAAGTTTCAGTTGAAAAGAGAGGGGAGGTGGGAGTCTCAAGATTCGATTTACATTGCATGCAGAGTCACGACCATAATTAAGATGAAGTTAACACAGGTTAAATTAATGGCACTTAAAGTGAGCAATAAACATGGTATATACAACCTTTCACTATTTCAATTTCTTCATTGTCAGCTTTAAAGATGTGAAGTTGTTGTATCATCATGATTTTGGTTATCTTAATGTTCAACTGTACTCCTACTTCTTCTGGCACAGGGGGTCCCAACCTTTTGCACTGTGGGCCGAACCATGCCCCACAGACAGCTGAGTGGGCTGGTAATGAGGTTCCTCCCACCGCAAAACGCTGCTTTAAAACGAATCAGTGGCTGTCATAAACACATTTACAATAGCTGCAGGTGCATTTTACAGCAGAGTTTATGGCAGGTGTGGGTGCATTTATACATGCACATTTTATGGCTGTCATAAATGCATCCACTTCTACTTCTGGTAGTGATGAGGGTGGCGACAAGCCATGTGAAATGGTGCCATGGGCTGGGGCTGGCCCACAGGCCATAGGTTGCCAACCCCTGTTCTGGTATAAGATTCTGCATAACTAGCTCTTGATAAACAGAATCTGCCCACACACCTGTGAAAAGTTTCAACATTGTCAGTAAGTCACAAAGGGTCACTACTTTTGCATGGTGATAGGGATTACCTGCTCCAATGAAGTGGAAGGATATTCTAGTTTAGCCATCCATGCCAGAATGACTTTTGCTGAGTAGTCAGTCTAAAAGTGTCATTAGCCATAGAAATATGGTGAGAAAGTCTAAAAATAAATTGATATTGGATTGGTCATTGCCTAGGTCAACAAGGACCAAGAGTCAGATATTGGGGCACCTGGTCATTCAATGTTACATGGACCAAAGGGCCTAGTGACTTCTGTTGAGCAACTGGGGCAGAACTGGGGCAGAACACTGAAAAGTTACTAGAAGTGCAACCTGAAAGAAAATGTCAGAAGCCTGCGTACCAGACTATAGTTGAATGTTACCTTCAAGCTGATCCAACCTTTTGAGGTTGTTGGAATGGATGTTTCTTCTCCAGAGAGAAAAGTTCCCTGATTCTGATATAACCAAAAATTGACATTGTGATCTTCTCTGGTTTATTATGCAGGGCAAACAAACAAACAAACAAACAAAGAAGAAAGAAAGAAAGAAAGAAAGAAAGAATATTTTCTAATGTCCAGCTGGAGGAAATAAAACAAAATTTGGGCAGATCAGAGGAGCATGGTACATACCTGTCAACCCGCGGCTCCAAAAAAAACGGGACCTGCGCGCAGCCCTTACGCAAGCGACGTAGCACTTCCGCGCATGCGTGGAAGGTGTAAAACCCTTCCGCGCATGCGCAGAAAGCGTTTCCCCTGCTGCCAAATTATGGGGTTTTGGCAGCAAGGGCCGGGTTATGACGTCAATCGACGTCAATTTATGGGGTAATCCCGGCCAAATCGGGAAGGTTGACAGGTATAGCATGGTATCAATGAACAAAATGATGAGACATTGATTGGAACAGAATTTCTTATATAGGACATGATGCAGCAGGAGCACCAAGCCTGCAAGATGGGCCAAAAGAACAGATTCCTGTAATGGAGGTTCAGTTAGAATTGAAAAGCAAAATATTGTGCAGTGATGCATAGAGAGGAATGGAAGTGCTTGTCAAACATGCAACTTGTGCTGTGGAAAAGGTTGAGAGAAATAATTCCCAAATTAAACTCCATTATTGCAACAATATCCAGAGAAGAACTATTGTGTACAAATCAATTGATATCTAGCACCTTTGGTAGGGAACTTGGATATAAAGTAGATAAACTGAAGAAAACAGCAAATGAGAAACAACCAAAATAGAAATATCATCTTATCCTTAAGCGAAGTAACATCAAGAAAGAGTTAAGTTGACGAAAAACTTCAAATGATGGAACACTAAAATTGAAAAGATTAAAAAGACTGTAGTGGAAAAATACCAATTAAACACAGATTAAGAAAGTTTTGGAAATAGTTACCGGTAAACTGTGGATAGCCACACAGGCAAAAAAGATAAGTTTCGCCCCCCACCCCTTATTCTTCCCTGTGTAGGCCAGATATGAAACTGCCAAAATGAAGTCACCTTTTGGTAGTGACGAGGGTGGCGACAGGCCACGTGAAATGGTGCCATGGGCTTCCTTTTGCCTGACCTAGTGTGAGAAAGATTAGCCAGCAACACAAGGTCACCATTACCAGAGTACATGCAATTTGAGTTAAGAAATATCACAATCTTCGAGGAGGCTCTTTCTCTGTACCCCTCTTGAAGATCCTAAGAGGTTACAAGTTGCAGGTCCCCTAGTGTTTAACTCTGTATAAGATAGAGAGATAAGAATTGCAAAACAAACAATGAAAATAAGTTATTCCAGTCAGACCAGTGTCACTTTTACAAATGCCTGAATGGAGATTAGAACAAGGAAGAAACTGTAATATTTTGGAAAGATATATCGGAAAACCGAAAAAGAGACTATGTGGATGCAACTTGGATTTGTGATGTCCAGCGGTATATAAAGCCAACGGACATGCAGGAGATGCTAATCACCATGAAGATGATAAAAAGCAAATCATGAAAATTAAAACTTGGACAGCTCCCAATAAATATGTAGAATTTCAGCTCTAAAATGTACTTCACTGCAGCCTAGATTAGTAAAACAGAATAATATTATACTGCAGACAGGTGCTGTGGATGACAAGTGGTTGAACCTTCTTATTTATAAAAGATAAAGATAAAAGAGCTGTGCCAAGCAATTAAGACCTATAACTTGCTTACTGATGATGATGATGATGATAATGATTTAGGTTACACACTGTTAAAGAATGTAGATAAGCAGTCCATAGATGGACTTCATAAGAACATAAGAAGAGCCTTGCTGGAACAGGCCACAGCCCATCCAGTCCAGCATTCTGTCTCACACAGTGGCTCACCATTTGCTTCATGTGATTCCCAAGCAGATGTCTTCATCTGCTTAGGATTCCCTGGAAATGGCATTGAGACTATCCTGCCTATCTCTCCAACCTGGAGGTTGTCCTTAGGTATCCATAATTATAGCCATTGATACCCTTGTCCTCATGGCTCTTCATGGCTGAAGAACCTGAGAGACTGGTGTGGAATGTCCTTGGAAGAACTGTTCTGAGGAGTTAAGAACAGGAAGACTATCACCATGATGATAGCCAATATCAGGAATGCATATGGTACATGAAGCAGCAGCAGCTTTGCTATAATGAGGATTTAGATTCCAGTTTATCAATGAGATAGAAAGAACCACATATTTTATGTACTATAGGCCTCTTACCTAATATTAGGTTACATTGCAAGAGATTTGGGTAACTGGCATGGGCCATTTACTTTCTCACCAATTGTACTCATGTCAAATGAAACAATGTGCTAAATCTGGTTCCCAATCCCACCAGCTACTTTTCCTTCATGCTGAGTATTTCTTTCATGAGAATCCATCTGTTCTCTTTCAGTAGCTGAACAGGAATTCCTTCTTGGAAACAGTTTCAACAGAAATTTAATAGCATTTCTCAAGAGTGAAGTTTATATTTTCCGGATATTATTGTTTTCATCTGTATCCCACATTTCTCCCAATGCAGAGGCACAGAGTTTGCAAGATGGCTGAAATTTATGGAATGTTTCTCACTGCACAGCAGTCTCTTTGATAGGCAGCTGCTTCTCGAGATTCCCAATTTCACTTAAAACTTTGTGAAAAACACCAGAAGAAAGCTCCTTCCACAAGTTTTTTTCACAACTGGAAGGATGGGCACCCACGGCAGCAGTAGAATAAGATATGCATACTATGGAAATATAGGCTTTTTCTTTCTTCTTCTGTTATATCTGAAACCAAATATTGGCAATCCTCATGGTTTTTTTAAATTGTGTCAGAAGCACATAAAGGTGCTTTCTGGGTTGAAAGGTTCTTTTGGAGGAACTCTGCTCAGGGGCCGCCTGAATGAGGCTCCTTTCATGCCCCCAAGATCTTTTCCCACTGAAGTGGTCCCTATTCATCTACTTGCAATTTCTTGTTTTCAAACTGCTAGGTTGGCAGGAGCTGGGACAGAGATAGGTACTCATTCTGGCATGCAGAACTCAGGTCTTGACCTGCCAACTTGCTGATGTTCCAGCTAACAAGGCGAGCTTCTTAACCACTGAGCCACCACAATCAGCCATGAAGACCTGTCCTGAGAATATAATGCAGTGGCCTTTCATCTGCCTTCTGCATCACAGCATAACACCCACACTGATCCAGTTCTGCGAGTCACTTTCTGGTCCTATGTCCTTTTGGCACAGAAAGTCTTTCACAGTCTCAGGCCAGTATTGATGAAGCTTCTGCCCTCCATCAAGATGGATTCAAGTGTGATTTAATCCATTTGCAGACTATCACCCTTCCCTGTGGATTTAGGCACCCAAGCCATTAGTCTTCAGGGTGGTCAAGTTAGTTAACCACCGCCTGAAACTCAGTGTTGAGTTGCTTGCAGTATGGTCTATTACCATAGCAGGATAACCTGGCCAGACTGCTAGGGAAGACAGGGAAATGCCACATTTTTGACCACTTTGCAGTGATGTTGCTAGCTCAATGATATTACAATTTTAAAAAACAGACCCTGAGAATAAGGCTGAAAAAAGAGTTCTCTTTTCCAGGAACACAAAACTTTTGAAAGATTAGATGATAATTATGGCATTGTGCCAGCTTCACACCTCTTTCCTGGAGGAAAGAGTACTTCTCTAGCTTATACAGTACTGCTCTACACAGTACTGCTCTGGCTTATACAAGGTATTATAGAGAAAACTGCAGTGGAAACCAAATTTCTCTATAGTGATGTCTTTCTAATGTAAAAATTAGGAAACTCTAAGGAAGGTTTTGAATCTTGAAGTATGACTAGTTTTTAGGCAAAAAGAATCAGGATATATTTTTCTTAGAAATATTCTAATTATTTCGTCTTCAAATTCCCAAGAGAATTAGCTGTCAAAATGCCTTAGAGTAGCACAAGAGAGAAGGAAGTGTGGAGGAAGCATCATGGTGGCCAGGCTCCCTACTCTGTCCTTAAGAGAAATTTGGTGAAATTATACCTCCAGATTCTTGTCACACCAAACACTGTGAAGAATTTTGAGAGGCCATTTATGTACAGAGATATTCTTCTTGTCAACCAATTATGTGAATCCCCCCCACTAATGATTACTTCTTTTAAAAATGATTTTTTCTAAGTTGATGATGATGATGATTATTTTCTGCAATACCTCTCTTTAATCCAAAATATCAGCAAAAATAGAGATATATTCTTGTCCTGTTTGTGTTCAGTATCCTATTTTTATTTCTCTTTAATGTGTGTGTGTGTGTGTGTGTGTGTGTGTGTGCGTGCGTGCAATATATTAAAGAACTCTGTGGTGTGTGATATTAAGAAACTTGAGAAATGTAAAGGTTATTGTTGTTCAGCCTCATAGCCGAGCCTGATCCTTTGCGACCCCATGCAGCATTGCACACTAGGCACCCCTATCCTCCACCATCCTCCTCAGCGTGCCCAGCTCTGTGCCCATTGCGTCGACAATACCATCTAGCCATCTCATTCTCTGCCGCCCCTTCTTCTTTTGCTCTCAACCCTTCCCCGCATCAAAGCTTTCTCAAGTGAATCCTCTCTTTTCATTTGATGTCCAAATTACTTTAGCTTTATCTTCAATATTTAACCTTCCAAGGAGCAGTCGGGGTTGATTTCTTTTAAGATCAGCCTATTCACTCTCCTTGCTGTCGCTGTCTAGGGTGCTCTCAAAATGTTAATAAATATGTATTCTGAATCACTTTGAAGGAGTTTCGATACAGGACATTTATTATAGCTTTTACCCAAACCTGGAAGAAGAAGCCTATCAATACCACAGCAAACAACACAATTATATTTGTGATAGAATGTAGGGTGACAATCCTATCCTTAGGTAGATTGAAATAGTCACCACAGGAAACAGTTGTGAGGTACAGGACTAAACTGTATCTGCCACCATGGTTTATCTAACGTCCTTTAAGCAAGGCTGCTGCTCTGAAGTATGAGGGCAACAATCAACTCTGAGCATTGTGTTAGGCTGCAGTTGCCAATTTGTCATCTTCTGTGTAACAAATATGATAGGGAAACATAAAATATGATATAAAATATGAAATATGATAGCAAATATTATGTATCATCTCAGGCAGCAAACATCTTAGGAAATCCTGTGAATGTGCATGGCAGGAGATGCCTTGGAACAGTATGTATAACAGTATTATACATTTTTCTTTGCAGACATTTCTAATTTTATTTGAATGCTCATAAATTTAAATGTGGTTTTAATAGTCTCCATTCTTTGTTGGACTGTGGACATTATGTGTGTCTGATCCCCTTATAATACACTAGGCAAAATAACAAAATTACTGCAATAAATACACTTGGTCCCAGCTTTTGACAAGTTTCCCTCCCCTATTTTAACCCAAAATATTTGAGGCGGAAGAGGCTTTCATTCAGTTCTAGAGAAGAAAAAGTCCAATAGATTTCTTGTTATATATCCCTGCACCCCACATATTCCCTAAATCATCCCTGTTAGGGACTCCTCTCATAAGAAAGCATTTAAGGAAGGAAGGAAGGAAGGCATAGCAAATATATGAGTCTGCAACAGCCCCTAATCTGACCTTGACAATCTAATTTCAGAAGTAATGGAGAGTCACCTCAATCAATGGCTCTGATTTGGTTTCCTCAAGGGGACAAGTGAGGAGGAGGAAGTTTGTCATGAGAACGAAATGAGGAGTGGGGGGAGAGACCCTTGTTGAACTAAAGAAGAATGATTAAGAGCGGGCTTAGTTGCCTGCCACCCACCTGAAGTCAATAGCACTCTAGTGGACGTGTGCAGCCAGGGTGCTATATAAGCCTGGTGGTGAAAAGCTCTTAATTCCTCCGGGCTGTTTCAGAACTGAATTGTGACGGGCTGCTGGCAAAACTATTGGGAGGGGGGAGAGGGAGCCAACACGTGTTAAAATTTCCTGTACCAAGAGGCACTTTTGCACGGTAAACCTTTTCCCTTGTCTTTATCTGTTGCATGAGAAGATCCCTTCATTTATTTATTATGCTTTCTGGTTCTCTAGATTATACGAATCTTAGGCTGTTTTCTCCCCATCTCTTCCTGTTGTGCCTTTGAAAGCGGGGAGGGTCTGATGGCTGGTTTTCATTTGATCCGTGGCTCTTGACTCCCCTTGCGATGAAGCAGGGAAAGTGCGTTGAAATCCATGACGATCCCGCCTGCTCCTAGCGAGTTCACCTGTTTTAATGTAGGCAGACAACACCTGTCTAGGTAAGAGGTGGGTGGGGAGAATTTCGGAGGCGCTGATGGTGTCGTTTTCCTTTTGTGCTTAGAAAGAGAGAGAACTTGACGGAGGAGTTGTGAATAACGGAATCGACGTTCTCCTCCTCTTAATCCTAATTGTTCGCTATATTTGGAGTAGCTTACTTAGGAGTATTAAGGAACCAGCTTGGGAGCCTTAGTCCGCCGAGATTGGTTTGCAAACCGCTTTCTAAAAACGTGTGATTGTGTACGGCGATGGGGGGGGCGGCATTAAAAAGAGGGGGGTGGAGAAAGAAAGAAAAAACCCTTCTAGGAATCCCCCCCCCACACACACACACACAGGTGGTCAAAAGGGAAGAGAGCGTTTACAAATATTACAAGAAGAAGGATGTGTCTGGGATGTCGACCATCCTTCTGTGAAAGCCGTTGTTTCAGAAAAACAAAATCGATCCGAAAAGATGTCACTGCTTTCTTCTTTCGTGTCTAGGTCGGACTTTAAACTGCCCCCAAAACGAAGCCACCTTTTGATGAATCCATTCCGTAGTTCCTTTGGCTTGATCTGGCGCGAGAAAGGTGGCCGTTGCCCGAGGTGCGCCCGATTGTGGTTCATAACTCATTGGTTAAGAAGCTCGCCTTGTTAGCTGGAAGGCTGGCAAGTCGGCAGTTCTAGACCCGGGTACTGCATGACAGACTGAGCGCCCGTCTCTGTCCCAGCTCTTGAGGACATGGAAGGAGCCTCATTGGGGCATCCCTTGAGTGGAGTTTCTCCAGCAAAAATCCTTTCCACCCAGAATAATGTCTGACACGGAATTATTACTATTAACACCACGGTCAGCGAGGAGGCTTTCCGTGTAACTCAAGGGTGCCCAAACTATTCAGGCTGTGGGCCAGTCACATGGTTCAGGGAGCCGGTCACTGGGGGGGGGGGGGTGCGGATCCGGCCCCTGACGCCAATTCACCCATCCCAGGAAAAGCCCTCGTCGCTCCTGGAAGTGGAAGTAAAACGCTTGGCCCCGCCATCTCCTGAGTACCGGCACGTTTTACTTCCGCTTCCAGAAGCGGCGAGGGCTTCGTGGGCTGGATGAATTGGCATTGGGGGCCAGATCTGGCTCCCGGGCCATAGTTTGGGCATCCCTGGTGTAACTAAAAAGAGAAGGAGGTTTAAACTCCGAGTCTGGCAATAAATCTAGATTCCCCCCCCCCCCCCAGGTTTTAATAAATACCTCAAAGTGTAGATATGACGTGACAAATCCCTTACCACGAGCATTGGGAATAAAGCCAGGCGCTTTAGGGAGAGAAAGAGTCCGGCACAATGCCGTATACAGTCGAGCTCGAACCCATCCCCAAGCCCTCAGAAACCAGGAGCCACCCACGCGTGTGTAGAGAGCCTTTTAAGTCTCTCCCCACCCTGGGAGACAGACTGAGGGGGCTTGGCTCGAAGTTAAAACTTCGCCTCGTATGAGGCAGGCAAAGAAAGCCTGGCCAATCCGCCGCCCCGGTGTAAAGCCCCCCCCCCCATTGAAGGATGCGTCTCGCTTCCCTTAATACCCTTTCCCCTAATCCGCGTCTATAAATGTGCCCTCTCGGAGGGGGGGGGGGGGTCTGAGAGAGGGAAGCGGCCGCGCCGCCCGCCGGCCCCCGGGTTGGGCGGGGAAGGCAGCGGCGGGAGCAGGCCAAGCCAAGGCAGGCAGGGCGCCTCCTCCTACCACCTCCTCCCCTCAACCCTCCCGAGTCGCGCGCTTTCGCTCCAGTGAGTCCCAGCCAGCTCAGAGGCAGACCTAACGAGGAAAGCAGCCGGGCGGGCTGCTCCCCTGAGAGGTCCCCAGGGAGTCGGACGAGGGACCCTCACCAGACAGCACCCCCCTTTTTCCCCCACGCGGCTGAGGGAAACTGTCCCCCTCAAAGTCTCCCGCCACTTCAACTCGGGTCCCTCAGACAGAGACAGCCAGAGTAGGAGGGCGGGCCTCTAGCAAGCGGGCCGCCGCTTCTCCTCAGCTTTCTTTCCCGCGCACCCGCCGCCACACACGTGCCTTTTGCCGCCAAGCCCTGCCGGCGCTGTCTGCTGCTTTGTGCACCCCCCCGCCCGCCGGCCTTCGCCCCGCCCGCCAGCTCCGGGGACGCCGGCCGGCCTGAGCATGTGGGGATAGCCGAGAGGGCGCGCAGGGGCAGGAGCTAAGCGCCGGGGCGCCTTCTTCTTCTCTCTCTTTCTCTCCCCCCCCACCCCCCTCAGGAGATGGCGGGGACCAAGAGATGTCGCCAACGCCGTCGCCCCCCTCAGCCCCACCGCCGCCGCCTCCAGGCGCTTCCCGCCTTGCTCTTCATCCTGCTCTTCGCCTCCGGACGGGCGCCCCGGGTCGAGGCGGCGGGCAGGGGCAGCAGCAGGGACCCTCAGCAGCAGGTGGTGGTGGCCCCGGCGGGGGACAAGAAGATGCTGCTGGAGCTCTTGTTCAAAGCGCTGGCGGCGGAGAGCGGCGGCAGCAGCAGCCCGAGCCGCCACCAAGCGCCCTCCTCGCCCTCCGTCGGGGCGGAGCGGGTGGTGGCCCGGCGGTACACGGCCATCACCCACGGCGGCGGCGCCTCCTTTTACCCGCTGGCGCCTGTGGACCAAGAAGGACGCCTGATCGCCTCCTCGTCGTCCGTCTCTTCGTCCAGGGAAAGGGTGGCCGGCGCCGGGCACATGTCAAGGCTCTTCACCTCTTCCAGACACTCAGGTAAACAAAGAGGCGGCGGCGGGGTGTGTCTGTGTTTGTGTCTCTCTTCAACTCCCCCCCTCTCCCTCCCCCCAAGACTGGCAACTTGCCTTTGGGCCCTGATCTCCGCCTGGCTCCCCCGCAGCCTCCGGGCCGGGATTCAAACCTGTGGCTATTGGGAAGTTGTGGGGGTTTGGAGAGACTCAGACAACTCCCATCATCCTGTGCTGGATGAGGTTGATGGGACTTGGCGCTTCTTCACAGCGTCCGCAGGTCATTCGCTTCCTGTCCAGTCCACCTGGTCCCTGGCTCGGAATCAGCCCCCATTCCCCCCCCCCCGTTTGAGATGCTCGGGACCCCCCTAAAAGCGCCGCCGCCGAGCGTCTCCTGAGTCCGATCTCCGGCGGGAGGTTGTTATTCCTGCCTGCCTTCGTCGTGGGAGGGGTTTGGGGTTGCGATCGTGGCCGAACGATCCGCGCTAACCATGTGGGGTCGACTTTTTGTGGGGGTGGGAAAGGCAGAGCGAGGCTTTCTTGTGACTGCACCGGGGTGGGAATTGTGTGGGTCGGGTCCGGACTGAGGTCAGGCGGCGCTTTCGGCCTCTTGCGGGTGGGTGGGTGGGTGGGTGGCGCGGCAGCTGAGGACGGATCATGAGCGGTGCGAGGGCAGGCTCTCCCGCGAAGCCTCTGGTTTGGTTGTGTCCAGAATCGGGACGGAGCGACGTTGGCTGGCTCTCTTCGGCAGCCGCCGGTCTCGGTCTCGCTTACGCAGCCCCCCCACCCCGCCGGCCTTAAAAGTTTCCGGCCAAAGAAACCCCGTTCATTTTCAGGTCCTCCGGTGCTCCTTTGGCTGCTAACTGTTACAGATTCCCCACCCCCACCCCCCAGACGAAGCGCTTCAACGACCTCCCAGGCTGTAATGTGTCCAGTGCAGTGGCTTAAGTGGCCAAGACGCTGACTGGGAGACGGAAGGTCAGCAGTTCGATTCCCGAGTACTGCAGGACAGAATGAGCTCCCGTCTTTGTCCCGGCTCCTGGCAACCTAGCCGTTCGAAAGCAAGACATTGCAAGTAGATAAACAGGGACCACTTCGGTGGGAAGGTAAACAGCGTTCTGTGTGCTCCGGTGTCTAGTCATGCCTGCCACATGACCACGGAAATGTCTGCGGAGGCAGACAACGCTGGCTCTTCGGCCTTGAAACAGAGATGAGCACTGAACCCTAGAGTCGGATACGACTGGCTTTCGAGGAAGGGAAACCTTTACCTTTACCTTTACTAATGTGTCCTCCTGTCGTCAGCCTTTTGCCATAAAAGAAAAGTCTTTTACTGTGAGTCACTTTTAATTTGGCACAAAATTCTGTGGGGCTGCTTTGAACGGCAGTTTTTTTCCCCAAGCATCTGCACAGGTGGAGGATGGAGCAGAAAATCCCCCACACCATTGTCAAATAAAACCTGCAAAACTTTAAGGAGCCCCAAGAGTCTTTTAGCTGAGTTTGCCTGGAAGATGCTGAATGGTCCAATTCAGACAGAAAAGGGTGTTAGTCTAATAAATAGTTTGTCTAGCTTCCAGATTTAACTCTGCCACTAGTTTTTGAAGGACATGAAATATGTTCACTTTCATTTTTGTTTTGCTTCTGGCTCTACATCAGAAGACAAGACGAATGAAGAACGGGCTCAAGGCCAACCATTTTGGGTTATTCTTTTCAGTTATTTACAAGCATGGCCCATCCTCCCAAGAGATTGCTAAAGGATAATAATTTCTTGTCAGAAATTATTCTGGGTTGAAAGGATTTTTGCAGAAGAAACTCCGCTCAGGGGTTGCCAGTGAGGCTCCTTTCATGTCCCCAAGAGCTGGGACAGAGTCAAGTGCTCAATCCATCATGTAGTACCCAGGTGTTGAACTGCTGACTTGCCAGCCTTCCAGCTAACAAGGTGAGCTTCTTAACCACTGAGCTACCACAGCCCCTAAAGGATGAAGAGGAACTTATATGGAGTTACCACTATGCTGTATTTTTATTTTTGCTTGTGTGAACTTGTGAAATACTGGTAACTTAATTTTAATGGTGACTTCTGGTTCAAGAAAGTTGGACCTCACCCTTATATTTCAGTGTGAAATGCCTCCCAGACTATAAACTGCCTATGCTTTAGCTAACAATTGCCATCTTGATCTATATTAATTACTTCTTTCTTTCATTGTAAAAAATGGGAATAGAAAGTAATGGATTTCAAATAAAGGAGCCACAAAGACCAGTTATGTGTACTTAACTCCTGTCAGGTATTTTAGTAAGATCCAACCAGGCTGTCCACTGTGAGACCCCTGCATGGCATTGGCCATAATCTAGAACAATATAAAATAACAGAATTGTGTGTGTGTGTGTGTGTGTGTGAACCTCTACAAGTATATGTAGAGCCAATTATTGCAACACATGATGTCATGGTTGTCCCAATTGGTGGAGGACCCACCTCAGGTGGTAGGGTGGAGTGAATTGTGCTGCCCTGCTAGTGAGAAGACCATGCTGCTGCTAGGGAGATCCTTCCTGACTGACCTCTTGTTGAATCAAATGTTGCCACCAGGAAATGGTTTAATCATGGTACACAAAAAGAGCCTAGTCAAAGATTGTGGTATTTTTGAGCCACAATCGGGCATACCCAGAAACGGAAACCTTGTTACCGCTAATCTTTCTCACACTTGGTCAGGTGAAAGGAACTGCATAATGAACTCACCAAAAGGTGCCTTTATTTTGGAAGTTTCACATCTGGCCTAGACACAGAATAATAATAATGGTTTAATCAACTCTTTATAGTGGACTACCTTGTAAAGGTCTCTCAGAGTTTGGTATTTTTGCCTGGCACCAATCCATGGAGAAAGGTTCATGCTAATCTTTGCTGGATTCTCCTTAGTTTCAGTGGCATTTGTCCCAGTATAATTTAATATGTGTTGAACCATTATTGTGTTGTGTTTTGGCTAGAGAAGGATGTACTATGACTCCAGAGACCTGGTTTCAATCTCCATCTGCCCCACAGTTGGCCATAGAAACTTAGAGTACTTGCAGCAACACTGGTAAAAACATTAAATAACTCACATACTTTGAATATCCTATTAGGGTCACAGCAAGTCCAAAACAAGTTGAGAGAGAGAGAGAGAACATAACAAATGAAAACATAATGATCTAGATTGGGTTGAAGGATAACAGTAATTTTCTTAATAACATTGTCTATTTATATGTTAATTGCGGGTGTAGATAAATTACTGCTTTTTTGTACTATACCTCATACAGGTTCTCATTGTATGGCTGAAGGCTATAGGGAACTGTAGTTCAAAAGTAACATTTTGTGTAGTTATTAATGCACACTAAATCAACCTAGTCTGAGTTATATCTTTGGCCAGTTTTCTATCTGATACAAGAATGTGAGCCACATATACGCTGTAAGAAAGGGGTGGTGTTGGCCACTAGTCTGGCTGTTTTTGCAATGACTACATGGTCTTTAGACTGGCATAGTTAAGATATCCAGTGTCACAGTTCTCTTCTTCTTCTCTTATATAATCTTTAACACACCTTGATCATATTTCCCACAGTACTGTACTGTGATTCTATGTGGTAGGGAATGAAGCTACTGATCTAAAAAGAAAAACAACATGGTGACAATGTTACATTTATTATTATTTTAAACTTTTAGTGCATTGTTAAAATTAACATTAAATGTCATCTAGTCTGGATTTCTTATATTTCTTGTTCTCTCCCCCCATGTCATCAAAACACTTGAGTACAAGGTCAGACACTGGGATTTGTTCTGCATATAAAATGAATGAATATGAAATATTTTTCTTGTCCTCCTGATGTCTGGTTCTTTTTCTTTCCAGTGAGGGCTTGAAATTTTTTCACGTCAGAATTATTTGAATGGACTTTTTGATGTGTAAGCAGTTGTTCCATTTTGTAAAATTATTGTATATGGGGGCATGCCTGTGGTTATTGGTGTGATGGCATAGGCCCATGATGGTGAACCTTGGCACTCCAGGTGTTCTTGGGCTTCAATTTTTTATTTTATTTTTATTTATTTATTACATTTCTATACTTCCCATTTGGGTGGTATCCCACTCCTGCTGATCAGGGCTTCTGGGAATTGAAGTTCAAGAACAGCTGAAGTGCCAAGGTTTGCCATCACTAGCATAGGCAATTGGGGTGTGATGATTAAGGACAGATGGAGCACCCCATGATATGTCTCAAGTATCTCTGATTTTTTTAAAAAAATAAATGAAGCTAACCTTGACCTATTGTATTAATACACCAGAATAGTGCTAGACCACTTCTGCATTCTTTTTTTAAAAAAGTACCAAACAAAGGAAAGAGACATAACAACAGGTAGGTCTTGGTTAAACATGTCTTTAGTTAAAAATGAGAAATGGAGGGAATAATGAATGGAGGAGGTGAAATCGGTGTGCGAGAGAGTGAGAGCAGAGCAAGAGTGCACAAATGTGTGTTGGTGCATAGGGAGGGAGGGAGGGAATGTTTGAGGCTTCGATGGAGGCACATCCCACTGCCTGCTTCTAATCAGTTTAGGATGGCCAAAGCTGGTAAGAAAGGTGAAAGGGAGGGAATAGAGGAAAGAAGGAAGAAAGGGGCTGATGTAGGTTCGAATCCCAATTGCATGTGGACACTGAACTTCTGATTAAAATGGCAAGCCCAATGAGAACACTCATTACTTTTTCAGACAAAACTGAGGCTGCAATTCAAGTTGCAGGAAAGCTGAATCACTCTGATTTATCTTTGCAGTGTAATTATACTTTAAGTCAGTGATGGGGGTACACAAAAAGAACCTCCTTGAAGATTGTAGTATTGTAGTATTTTTGAACCATAATCAGGCATACCCTGCAGAAGGAGAAAACCGTTTGAATCGGCAATAGTTAATAAAGTTTTTTAAATCCAAATTTAATTCAAAAGGTGGTCAAACCAAGGTAATAATCCAGTGTAACAGATCCAACTTACTTTCGATAATGGAATTTTCAAATAATATTTTTCGTCAGGCATCTATACAGAAACAAAACTAACAATCAGTAATGAATATATCTAAGCACTATTTACAATATTTACATTAAGTCGATCTCTGTTTCATCACAGGATTATACACAATTACAGTAAAGATAATGATCAAAAAATTACCTGTATTATCCACAGTTATTCTTAGATGCCAGAAAAACTTTTAATGATATTATTGTTGTAATATTCAACCACATCCCAGACCTCTTACGTAAATTCTTTCAGTGTCGATGGACATTAAGGATGTAACTAAATGAGTTCGTTTTTAAAGCATATCACACCAGAACAGCTGCGTCGCGAACAGAGATAGTACAGAAAACAGTGTAATCTATTTCCATATTGAGGCCATGGGGATGCAGTGTGTTAAAGCAGTATATGTAGTAGCATTCCTGTTGTCTAAGCATTTGCTCTCAAAAAAACATAGAGTAAATGCTTAGACAACGGGAATGCTACTACATATACCACTTTAACACACTGCATCCCCATGGCCTCAATATGGAAATAGATTACACATGTTTTCTGTAATATCTCTGTTCGCGACGCAGCTGTTCTGGTGTGATATGCTTTAAAAATGAACTCATTTAGTTACATCCTTAACGTCCTTCGACACTGAAAGAATTTACGTAAGAGGTCTGGGACGCATTTTAATATTACAACAATAATATCATAAAAGGTTTTTCTGACACCTAAGAATAACTGTGGATAATACAGGTAATTTTTTGATCATTATCTTTACTGTAATTGTGTATAATCCTGTGATGAAACCGAGATCGACTTAATGTAAATAATGTAAATAATGTAAATATTGTAAATAGTGCTTAGATATATTCATTACTGATTGTTAGTTTTGTTTCTGTATAGATCCATGACGAAAGATATTATTTGAAAATTCCATTATCAAAAGGAATTTGGATCTGTTACACTGGATTATTACCTTGGTTTGACCATCTTTTGAATTAAATTTGGATTAAACAAACTTTATTAACTATTGCCGATTCAAACCATTTCACGTGGGACATCCACCACACCAGAAAGTGCCATGTGGTGGAGTAAGGGCAAAATGGCCATCTGGCCCCTGTATCTGTGAGGGGGCATGACCCGGCCCCCAGCTTTAAAAGGTTGAGAACTCCTGATATATAGCCTTGTTGTACTCCTTTTTTATTCTAAACCAATCTGTATCCTGTTCTAACTGAATGAACTCACCAAAAGGTGTCTTCATGTTGGAAGTTTCACATCTGGGCTAGTCACATAAGAAAAAGAAGTTAGTGATGTAAAAATTTAGCACTTTCAGCTGTACTAATGATAATTATATGCCATCAATTCAATTCAGACCTATAATGATTCTTTCCATTTTTTTATAGGTAGAGGATACACATAAATGCCATTCCCTTCTTCTGGGGGCATCTGGCCCTTGCCCAACACTACACAAGTTTGTTTTTCTCCTAAGAGACACAGTGGAGCAACTGAACTCTCATACCTAAACCACTGAGGTATCTAGCCAGCTTCAGCTATATTAGTACATAATTAAAAACAGTGGGTTTTGGCAGCTATGATTGAGTTATTCCAATTGAGAGATAAGAATCACTTGCTTTATAGCAATTTACTTATTTTGTAGGTAGAGATTTCAGGTTGGTATGGTGAGTTATAAATGACGACAGGCTGGTGTGATTTCAGATCATTCATTAGACCATTGCGCTTTTCAATGTCTTATTTCCCAACCGAAAGCTAAATATTGTGACCATTTTTAAGCAAACAAACAAAGAGTTCAGCAATTAAAAAATAGAAATAGGTAATGACTTTTCCATTCTTTTCTGCTGACAATGGAATTTGAAACACTTTAGTTTTCACTTGTGTTTGTTGCAATCAATTCAAGTCCTGATTTCATTTCACATCTCTGTAGCTGCTAGTTTATTTCTTTATCCCCATGTACATTGGAATGCAAAGAATTCAGTCATAATCTATGTTCTCAGAATTGCTAGGATCTCTTAATCAACAGAAATAACTCTATAGCCAGCATAAGACACAGGGAAACATTTATTGGCCAGTGTTAAAGGCATTTGGCTCACTGTTACCACCATTCAAGCCAGAAGAAAATCCACTGTGAATACTTCATAGTACTTTATAGAAAACAGAATATCACAATACATTTTCTTCTGTATTACACATTTTTATTATTGCATTTAATTACACATGAATTCTGCTAAACTTTTACTTTCACTGGATTAGATCTCAGATCATTCTTCCCTCTTTACCAAGCGGTTTCCTCTACTTTTCACTGCCCTATTCCCTTTGATGTTTTTGTACTTTACTGAGTTTTATTTCTGCATGTTATCTTTTCAATTTCTAGTGCACCTGCCAAACATGTACATTTTGAATGTGTAACATTTCCTATCATATGTCTTGGATTCTTGGAGTCATTTGAAATTTGAACATGATGGTTCAGAAGCATTATGCTCCTTTGCACAGTAAAAGAACCCTTGTTGAATGTATACTGAGATGTATACTGAGTATCATCAGTATACTGATGGTACCTCACCCCGTGGGAACAGATGATCTCACCCAGTGGCTTCATGTAGATGTTGAATAGGTAGAGGAGAAAGCGCCAAGCCCTGAGGCACCCCATATTGGAAGGGCCTAGGGCTTGACCTCTCACTCTGCAACCACACCAACTGGGTCTGGCCCTTCAGGAATGAGGAGAACCAGGACCACACACTGCCCTGGATCCCCAATCCTTTGAGCCATCCCAGAAGGATTTTTAAGGCAGAACCAGGGAATTGAGCATTACATTTTTAAAAATAACTTGTTTTAATCCCTGACCATCAATATTGCTATCTTTTTTATTCCTCTAATCACAACATAACTGTAATGCTTTTTTATGATTAGTGTGGTTGCATTTTTTAAATGGCAGGCCATAAAAATATACCTTTTAGCCTCCTCTAGTGGCCAGTTCTAATTTTGAAAATATGTGCAAAATTATTAAAGATTAAAATTTAAAAATACTTCCTTAAGGGAAGTATAAGAGAATGATGTAAAACAGGGGTTCTCAACCTTTTAAAGCCGGGAGACAGATCACGCCCCCTCAGATTGTTGACAGGCCGAACTGGTATCCTCCCCACCACCAACATTTCTCCATGCCACCAATCCAGACCACCAACATTCCCTCCCCCGCCGCCGTTGCTGCTTCTCTGCTTACCTGCCTGCCATGGGTGAAGGAGGGGTCCTGACTGTTCTTGCCCGTGCTCAGCCAGAGTGGCCCCCGGGAAAGACCCAGGCAGCCGCATGCATCTGCCACTGCTGCCCTTGTCCCCTCCTCCTGGCTCGGCATGTCCCTAAGGGCGCTCTGGAGCAGGGCAGATGTTGTAAGCCAGGAATTCTGAACCTTTTAAATCTGGGGGCCAGGTCACACTCCCTCAGACAGCTTTGGGGGCCAGACAGCCATTTTGCCATTCTTTCACCACATGGGCATGTGGTGGAGGTGGGGCCCCCCACATGAAATGGCACCAGGGGCCACATTCGGCCCATGGGCCGCAGGTTGAGAATCCCTGTTGTAAGCCTTCTTACAACACCTGCCCTGCTATGGAGCAGTGTTAGGTACATGCCAAGCCAAATGGTGTCATCGTTGTGAGTGAGGGCATGGGCCAGATAGAATGATGCCATGGGCTGGATCTGGCCCATGGGTCATAGGTTGAGAACCCCTGATGTAAAACATAAATTCCTTTCAAAATATATCTAAGAATACCTTGAAATGGTATTACATGTTACATTTAGTAACTTAGGCATACTTAAAAAGCAACTTTGTAACAACTAGTTTTATGTTACCTCAACATTAACTAATTATAAGTAATTACAGCTATGAAGTTGTGGATGGAACAGTTTCAGACATCACTTCGGAAAGGGACAATGTAGAACAATGTAGAACAACAACAGGGATAATTGCAGACTAGAAATTAGACAGAGTTTATGTCCTTCCAAGCACAGTAGAATCTTTAGATTCATTTGTTATAATTCTCCAGTCAAATGATGGAAACTGAGTACATTTTAAAGTGGGCTAGCAAATTTTGTCTATTGATAGAGAATTAAGTCTGCAGTCATGTGTCAAAGCACTGGATGGTCTGGAAACCAGTTAAGAAACTACAAATATATTACTACTGTGAGATGTATTATAAATAGTGCATAGTTAAACTTCTCAAATTCCCTAGTTACACTTTATTTTCCTTGATGGCTTCTGTATTAATTTAAAATGTTTATCATCTAATGTAACAGTTTTGCTTTAAAGGAAGTATCACATTTCAGAAAGCATCACAACAGTAATACCCTTTTGATGTCTGAATCTCAACAGCAGTTCTTTTTCTTGAATTCACATACTGTGAGAATTATTAAATTGCTATTAACATACTATTCACTTTGATTTCCTGTTGTTCTGACAAGGCCTAATTTATTTGGCCTGGTTTTGTAATGTCAGTTTTGACCTCCAGGGATGACATCCTTTTCCTCCTTCCCCTGGCAAACATCCCAGTATTATAAAAGATGCAATGGACAGACATAGCTATTACTAATAGCCTAAATGATTTCAAATTAAATTCCTCATCATTCTCTTTCTAAACACAGCTGACAGTATATATGTGCTTTTCATATTATTAGGAGGGTGTAGGTAAAGAGGGAAAGGAACACTTTTAATCTTTTGGTGTTTTAGTATTTATTTTATTTATGAAATTGTTTCTGAAGTGCCACATAACAACGGAAATGTTTGCAGAAGCAGACAGCACTGGCTCTTCGGCTTTGAAACAGAGATGAGCACTGAACCCTAGAGTCGGATATGACTGGCTTTCGAGCAAGGGAAACCTTTACATTCATTCATTCATTCCTTCATTCCTTCATCCATCCATTCATTCATTCACATATATGTCCCATCTTTTTGATGCAAGCAACAATCAGGGTGGATTTGGTATGCAAAGGGTTCCAACAGAAATTCACATTTTTCATAGTTTAACTTGAAGTTACGGCTTGCCAAGTAATCATTTAAACTAGTGAAATGAAATAAGTATCATAAGTAATATGTCCCATATTACTCTTGCTTTTGTAACCCCTTTACTTGATTATTCTTTGATCTTTCTACTTTGCTTTGAAATCCATTGACTTCCAGCCAAAATCTTGTCCTGGTGAGAAACTCTCTTCTTCATTGATCTATTCAAGTAAAGTGTGTTGTTTTTGTTCTCCATAGGTTTAGACTAGCTTCTTCTGATTTAATATTTAGAGTTTGATAGTTGTGCAAAAAACTTTCCCTCTATTTTAGCCCTTGTCTAGGAAGTTGATGTCCATGAAATGGATAGTTTTGATGCTGTATTACTTATTTATTTTTTGCTGGCACATCTTAATGTGCTTTTGGAGGGCCCCTGCCAGCCAAATAATAGAGTTTTTCAGTGAGGGTGGGTTTCAGTCAGCCAGTAATAATTCTGTGTGATCCATTAAGAGCAGGGCTGGCCAAACTATGGCCCATGGGCTGGCCATGGCCCATGGCACCATTTCATGTGGCCAGCTGCCGCTCTAGCTGCTACCAGAAGTAGATGCGGACACGTTTATGACAGCTGTAAAATGCACCCATGCCTGCTGTAAACGCTGCTGTAAATATACCTGTGGCTGTCATAAATGCATTTACGACAGCTGTGGATTCATTTTATGATAGCATTTATGGTGGGTGGAACCACGTGATGGCTCAGCTGTCTGGGTGGCATGGTTAGGCCTGCGACGTGAAAGGTTTGGGAACTCCTGAGTAAGAGCTACAACCACTTGTTTGGCAGGTGCTGAATTATATATACAGTACAATACAACACTAGCCTATTCTGCTGTGGAGTAGTGAAAGGACAAACCTATTGTTCTTAATGTTTCTCTGATGTGCACCTGTTGTGTATGGAACTTATGCCTTTAGATCATAAGAACATAAGAACAGCCTTGCTGGAACAGGCCACAGCCCATCCAGTCCAGCATTCTGTCTCACACAGTGGCTCACCATTTCCTTCAGGGTATTATTCCCAAGCAGATGCCTTCTTCACCTGTGTAGGATTCCCTGGAAATGGCATTGAGAGATATCCTGCCTATCCTTAAGTATCCATAATTATAGCCATTGATACCCTTGTCCTCCATGAACTTGTCTAATCCTTTCTTGAAGCTGTCAAGACTGACAGCTGTCACCACTTCTTCTGGCAGGGAGTTCCATAGACCAGTAATCCTCTGGGTGAAAAAGTACTTTCTCTTATTTGTTTGAGAACTAGTACACAAAAGTTTCATGGAGTGTCCCCTAGTTCTAGTGTTATGCGATAGGGAAAACAGTTTTTCCTTATCTACTTTGTCCACACCGTGCATGATTTTATAAACTTCAATCAGGTCACCTCTTAGACGTCGTCGTTCAAGAGTGAAGAGGCCCAACCGTTGCAGCCTCAGATGGTAAGGAAGGTGTTCCAGTCCCCTAATCATTCTGGTTGCCCTCCTCTGCACTTTTTCCAGCTCCATAATATCCTTCTGGAGGTATGGCGACCAGAACTGTACACAGTATTCCAGATGGGGCCTCACCATAGATTTATAAAGAGGCCTTTAAGAAATGTAACCTTGCATTGAAAGTAACCTTGTATCTGAATGAACTGTGAATGAGTCCCGGTGATTACAATGTATCTCAGCGTCCTTGCTAGTGATTCAGCTGCCACTAGAGGCAGCTGCAGAGCTCAGCCCTCATGGTTCAGATCATCCAATCACTGAGTAGCGCGGGAAACCTTGTAAGGTATTCAGTATGTCCCAATGACATCACTGATACCGCAACCAATAGGCACCCACAGGGCAAAATTCAAATGTACTGTAAGCATATATAAGGAGCTGCGTCTCCACCATTACCTCATGTTCAGATTGCATACCTTGCAATAAAGATGTTTTTGGCCCCCTAACTGCTGCCTACTGTGTATCAATCTGCAAACATCAAATTGACAATGAAGCTGGGATAATGGCTTCCCACAGCATCAAGCTACCTCCGTTCGACATCAGTGCACCAGAGAAATGGGCCCTATACGAGCACCAGTTCTGGCACACGATGGCCGCCAAGCACATCGAAGATGAATACCAAATGCGCTCCTGTCTCCTCGCCCAATGTGGCCTCCCTACACTCGAGTTGGCAACGCACCTTCTGCTGACTCGGGACATCGATACTGTCCTACTCAAAGAGATCCTGTCTATGCTGCAGAACCACTTCCAGCCGAAGGTATCCATCTACCCGGTGAGAGTAGCTTTCCACAGGTGAGACTAGCGACCGGGAGAATCTGTGGCCAATTATGCCACCGCCCTCAGGTTAGCCACTGCCCCGTACCAGTGGGACAACCTGGAGGAAGCCCTGAGAGACCGCCTGCTGTCCGGGTTGTGGGACGAGGAAGCCCAGCGGAGGCTGATGGCCAGGGAGCACCTTTCCTTCAACTCTGTCTTGCAGGAGGCTCTGGCGGCTGAAGCAGTGAGGTCCGGGGTCAAGGCATTCAAGGCAAAGCCTGCAACATCTGGAGGGTCCAGGTCCACCATGCAGGCTGCCTGATGTTCGCCCCCACGTTTGCTCAGCTCTTCTTTGTCCCCGGAGGCCTCCTCATCCTTGGGGTCCGGGTTCAGCGACGACGACGATGATGTCCAGAAAGTCCGGCGAAAGAAGCACACTAGCGAGAAGGCCCACTGCCGATGCGTCAGCTGCGGAATGTCCCACGACCAGAAAAAGTGCCCTTTCTGGAAGGACAAAGTGCCACCACTGTGGACGCTGAGGCCACATTGCCAAGGTCTGTAGACGAAGGCTGAGGGAGGACCAGGAGCCAGCTGAGCGCCCTCGACGGAAAGGAGGCACCATCGAAAATATTTCTGTGGAGGAGCCAACCGTCTGTTGGACACCACCATTTTTTTGTTGAGGTTCTGTTACAGGGGGTCCCAGTTAGGATGGAGGTGGATTCGGGTTCATCCTACTCCATCGTGTCCCAGAAGGTTTTCCTTAGTATTCCCCCCAATTCTCGCCCAAAGCTCAAGGCCCTCAAGACGTCCTTGCGAGACATGCAGGGCAACCTGATTCCTGTTTTGGGGGTGGGGGGACTTCAAAGTCAAGTTCAAGCATTTCACAGAGAAGCTGCTCCTAGTGGTCCTTAAATGGGGTTCCAGCTGCCTCCTGGGGAGCCAGTGGTTTGCTCCCTTGGGTATTGAACTGTCCGGCATCAATGCTGTAGAGACTGATCCAGTGTGAGATGTGTGCGATGCACACCCAGCGGTTTTTGAGAAGGGGCTTGGGAAATACAGAGGGCCCCCAGTTTCTTTCGACCTGGATCCCACGATTCGACCAATCCGGCTCAAGCCACAACGAGTGCCCTTTGCCCTCAAAGACAAGATTGAGGCAGAACTGGACAAACTGGTGGGTCAGGGGATTTTGGTTCCGGTGGACTCTGCAGAATGGGAGACACCGATTGTTACTGCTTTAAAATCTAATGGGGAGGTTAGAATTTGCGCAGATTACAAATGCACGATTAACAAGGCTATTCGCCCTAATGCATACCCGGAGCCGGTAGTTAGCCATTTACTAGCCACTTTACATGGGGTAAATATTTCACAAAGCTAGACTTAGCTCAGGCCTATCAACAGCTCACAGTAACTCCTGCTACAGCAGCTGCACAGACGATAGTAACACACAAAGGTGCCTTCAAGGTGACGCACCTCCAGTTCGGCGTAAATTCAGCCCCCAGAATATTTCAATCTCTCGTGGAATGCCTTCTAATGGGTCTCCCTGGGGTACTCCCTTATTTTGACGATGTTTTGATCACTGCGGGGAGTGAGTCAGAACTAGCAAAGAGGTTGGACAAAGTCCAAACAGTATTTGAGAAAGCGGGGTTAAGATTGGGACAGGATAAATGTGTGTTTCTGGTGAGGGAGGTAGAGTTCCTAGGGTTCAAGATAACCCCTGAAGGAGTTAAGTCCTCCGACTCAAAGGTTGCGGCTGTTTGAAATGCCCCTCACCCCACCGCAAAACCAGAACTGCAGTCCTTCTTAGGACTCCTAACTTTCTATCATTCCTTCTTGCCAAGGAAAGCTTCCGTAGTGGAGCCTTTGCATCGTCTTTTAAAGAAAGATCCAGTTTGGCAGTGGGGGGGGGGGGGGGGGCAGTCAGGAAAAGGCTTTCAAAGAGTTGAAACAGCTCCTCTCCTCAGAGGCAATCTTAACCCACTTCGACCCAAAGAAGCCCGTTGTGTTAGTCTGTGATGCTTCACCAGTGGCGGCGGGGGTGGTGCTATGCCACGTGCTAGAAAATGGGCAGAAAGCCCCGGTTGCCTTTTACTCAAGGTCCCTTTCAAAGGCAGAGCGCAATTATGCGCAAACAGACAGAGAGGCCCTTGTGATAGTCACTGGAACTAAGAAATTCCATGACTTCCTCTACGGTCAGGTTTTCACGATTGTGACCGACCATAAGCCACTGCTAGGTATCTTTACCACGTGCAAGCCCACACCCCAGATTCTGTCCCCCAGGATGCTATGGTGGGCCATATTCCTTCATGCTTACCAGTTCACACTGGTCCACCACCCGGGCAAAGAAATCAGCCACGCTGATGCCCTTTCACGGTCCCCTCTTCCTGGGCTAGAGGAACCCAGGTGCGAGGTTGAGCAGGATCACCAGGTATTGTTGATCGACTCCCTCGACTCACCCCCAATTGTGCCCACAGATCTCGCCAAAGCTACGGCAAAGGACAAGGTTCTGTCCCTAGTTATCTCATGGGTTAAGAAGGGGTGGCCCACGACTCCTCCTGCCGAGGAGTTCAAAGCATATTTCCAAAAGAGGGTCGAGGTTTTGATAGAGAGGGGTTGTCTCCTGTGGGGCCAGAGGGTGGTCATCCTTGAGGTATTGCAGCCAAAAGTACTCAAATTGCTACACGTTAGCCACCTGGGAATCGTTCGCTCAAAGGCTTTGGCCAGGAGCTATTTCTGGTGGCCCCAGATAGATGCAGAGATTGAACACATGGTAGGCACTTGCCAGCCCAAATCAGTCAGTCCTAAAGGAAATCAGCCCTGACTGCTGCTTGGAAGGACAAATACTGAAGTTGAAGCTCAAGTACTTTGGCCACCAAATGAGGACTCACTGGAGAAGGCCCAGATGGCTAGGAAAGATTGAAGGCAAAAGGAGAAAGGGGCGGCAGAGGATGAGATGGCTAGATGGATTTGTTGGGCATAGATCCGGGCAGACAATGAAGGATGACAGATGACAGAGGAGCCTGGCATGCTGTGGCCCATGGAATCGCAAAGGGTTGAACTCGACTGTGTGACTGAACAACAATAATAGCTTAGCTAACTCAGAGCTTCCTCTCTGCTTCTCTGTTGTGGGCCTGTGTTTTTAATGGGGTTAGTTTCAGCTGGTAGTTTTTTTAAAAAATACTGTAGAAGAAAATATGTTCTAATACATAGCATAACTAGTGCTCAATGGACTCAAATGTTTCGAAGTAAAACAGTGACCATTTTTGTTAAACCATGACACTTAGTAAGGAGGTAGAACTTTTAGAACAGCAATTGATGATCGATAGTATTCTGTGAGATCAGCAAATGCTACTTTGGTTATGTTATGCATTTCAAAACCATCTTCTATGTTCTATGTTAGATTTTAAGATTTGAGCCATACAGCTTTTGTCAGGTCTAAAACATGCCTGTTCTGAAATTAGAAAAGGTTCAGTTTTAGGGGTTAAACAATTTAATATAATTTGTTCAAATACTTTGTATCACTGGTATAGTAGGGAAACTGCCATGTAACTTTGGGGAACCGATGATTCTTTGCCAGGTTTCAGTATAACAATTACTTTCACTGTCTGCAATATTTTTTGAACTTGTTTGCTTATCCAACAGTTATTGAAATGTTAAAGGAGCGATGTTCCTTTGTGTTTTGTCCAAAATGTTTAATTTGCTCAATCTGAATATCCCACTGCTTTACCATTCCTCCATCTTTTTGTTGCTTTTGCTAATTCTTCCAATATTAAAGCAGTAGAAAGTTCATTGGATTTACTCTGAATATACCTTTGATGCTTTATTTTTATTACATTTATTTTTGGTCTTCCTTGTCAGGAAAATGTTGATATGCTGTTTGGTTTGGGATTATCAAGTTCTGGCATTTTGCTGTTCCTACATCATCTTATGCAGGGGTGGCCAAACATTTTGGGCCGTGGGCTGGTCACATGATTCAGCAGGCTGGTCACATGGTTCCTCCCATTGGAAGCAGAAGTAAAACGCACCTTGCAATTTGTTTTGTAACAGATATGTTTTGCAAAAGGATAAGATAGATTTTAGGCTGCCATTTTCTCTGCTTAAACCAGGGGTGTTCAAACTATAGCCCGGGGACTGGATCTGGCCCCTAGGCACCCCTGATCTTATGGTTCTTATTTAGGAAATACATGTAAAATACATAGATTATATTTCACACTTTGAAGAAAATCAGTGTGGAAAAGGATAAAAGATGAGAGAAAAACTCAGGTATTGCTGACAAAAAAAGAATTTGTTGGATAGTCGCTATAACAGAGCTTGACATGACAAGAAGCAGCCAGAAAGCTTGGAGGCTACTGAAAAGACTGCACAACTATCCAAACAAAAGGCCCTTGTGTGAAAATTGCAAATTCATGGGGGCATAAATCACTTTTATTTGGGAAACATTGTGAAGGATAGTTTCAAGTGCTAGCCTCGTGCTAGTAGAAAATGTCTCTTACAGTGTGAGTTAGCACACCCAATTTCTGCTGATAATATCCACCCTTTACAGCCTTCCTTATATATCATACTGTTACAGAGAGTCTTCAAAAATCCTTAGGAACAGTTTGGTGGAGCTTTAGGTGAGTAGAAGGTTGATTGAAATTAGGTGTCTCACTTCTACATGAAAAAATGTTTTTTTGTTAGCCACCACTGGATATAGGTTAATATATCATTAGTATCATGAACTTCATACTCATCATAATAGTGCTGTTGTATGAAATGCTAGGATTATTGAGTCTAATGTTTAAATTACAAAGACAGGAGGTGTGACATCCTTGACTTGAGTGGAGTTTCACCATATGTACTCTTCATTTAAAAAAATACAAGGAGTAACAGCGGGATGAACTTCCTACTGCATCACAAAAAAAAATATTGTCTGCTACTTGGTCCAATCCAGGCATTTTCTACCTATGGCCTGCGGGCCAAACCCATCCCCAAAACCTTTTCATCTGGCCCCTGACATCCTCCTCATTCCCACCACCTCTTGAAAGCACCACAAACTGGCAAAAATGCACATTTTCAGCGAGTTCTCGTGCGAAATCTCATGAGCTCTCACTGAAATCTTGCTGAAATCTCATGAGATCTCACAAAAAATGCACATTTTTTGCACGAGAACTCGCATGGAAACACGTGACTTCAGCTGTTCTGAGTGGAGTGATCTTGCTCCCACCCCGAAAAGGTTGAGAAAGCCTGATCGAATCCATATGTCCTACACTAAATCAAGTTTGCTGAATCCAAAACTGAAGTCCAATTCTTCCTAGGACATCAGGATATTAAGTTAGCAAATCTCACCCTCTTGGTTAGGTTCTTGCATTGATCATGCGGGGTATATTTGCCACAAATGTAGCAAAATTTGTCTGGTTTATTAACACAGTTGCACCTACTCATCTTTAGCTCAAAACAGATGCACTATGACCTAGCTATACTATCCAATAAGATGGTTTCACAATAGAGACAAGCCTTTGGTCCATCTCACATTATATACCTATTTCTGACATCAGCTCACTAACCTGCCCAGACATGCCCAACCTCTGCTGGAACATGCATGCCACCAGGGGATACAATTCAGCAGAGGCAGCAGCAGGCATAGTAGTAGCTGCAACTGTTATAATGTTCCCATGTAAAAATACATTACCCAATTACCGACCATTTGAACAGCTATAGCATGTCTTAAAATCTGTACATGATAAACAAATTCTGAGTTCAGATTTGGACTCAGTACACTCAATATCACGTAAATCACATGTGTTATTCCCAGCAGCAAAATCCTTGTTGTGCAGTGTATAGATGGACTCTTGGAAAACCTAGCAGACCTCAACTCCAGCTTGGACCTAGTCTGAAATGGATTTAGGTGGTTAATTGCATTCAAGAATTTTTGGGATTATCTGACCAACCTCATTCTAGTGCCTTGATAAAAAAATGCTGGAGACCAGGATATGATGTCTGGGACAGAAAGATCAAGCTGCAGATTCTAAAGGAGGAAACTCCATGCAGCTGTAAATGCCCTTAAAGTAAAATAGTATTATTCGGCCAGATCTCACACCAACCCCGCCTTCGAAAGCCACTGTAAGATCCTTTTGAAGACAGCCAGGGATCCCTACAAGTATTAAACTCAATACTAACCAGGCTAGCTATTCTTCCATGACAACATCTTATAATCAAAAAGAGAGAATGTTCAAAAGGGTATTTATGGCTGTTGGAAAATAAATTGAATTTTATCAAGTAGCAGTGACTGGAACAAAGGGGCTTTGGGTAGAAACTATATAATTCATACACATTCATGCTGGAGTGGACATAAGCAATTTTGTGCTTAAAGTACTGTACAACAGGCTGATGACACCACAGGTTCATTTATAAGAAGCTGTATAATGGGAGACTGAGACTAGGATGAATAGCAGTGAAGAATTTGAAGAAGATCCAGTGTACAGATGTTTCCCTGAAGACTAAGACCAAGATGGTTCACATTATTGTGTTCTCAATCACCATGTATGGATGTGAAAGATGGACAGGAAAGAAAGTTGAAAAGGGAAATAATTGATACATTTGAGATGTGGTGCTAGAGGAGAGCGTTGCAGATACCCCAGACTGCCAGAAAGATGAACTAGTGGGCCCTGGAACAAATTAAGCCTAAACTGTCTCTGGAGGCAAACGTGACAAAGCTGTGTTTGTTTTACTTTGGGCCACAGCTTTGAGAAGATTCACTGGAAATACAAAAATGCTGGGAAAGGTAGAAGTCAGTAGGAAAAGAAGAAGAACAAACATGAGATGTGTTGACTCCATGAAGGAAGCCATAGGCTTGTGTTTGCAAGAGCTGAGCATGGTTGTTGAGGACTGGATGTTTTTGAGATCTCTTGTTGAGGACTGGATGTCTCTGAGATCTCATCCGTAGGATCACTGAGAGTTGGAGATAACATGATGGCATGTAACAACAATAACATAATAGGAACATATATAGTTCATTCTATTCTCTGGAAAGATCTTGAGCCAAATTAGTGAAACCCATAGAACAGGTTTTAAATGTGGGTTCTCTAATTTTGTTTGTATGCTATTAAATCAGGACCAATTTACAGGACCAATTTACAATGATCCTTATAGGGCTTTCAAAGTAAGAGAAATATTAGAAGAGTGCAATTTCCCCAGTCCTCCAGGGAGCTTCCATGAGCAAGTGGGGTTTTGAACCTGGTTTCCTGAATCCTAGTCCAACAATCCACTTGCTGCACTGGGTATCCTGTGCTATGTATCAACTGTAAATTGAAATTTATAATGAAAAAAGGTGAGTACTGTATATATAAGTTCAGACTTCTGAGTAACTGTTTACTTAGAAGTTTGTTGTCCTATTTTGTCTTACTTTGTTGTGCCCAAAGTTAGGACAACCTCAGCTTTTGAAATGGTTATTGCTATTGTCTTTATTAATATGAACATTTGACACATTGATTGCAAAAGTATGATCCTTTCAGATGAGTCTAAACTCTGATGTTTTCTTTATCAAATCTGTGAACTGATGATTTTTTTCATAGAAGTAATGATGGTTTCAAAAATTACAGAACTCTAAAAGATAAACAAATGGAGATCGTATCCATTCAGTTTTAATGATTTGTATAGGACTATGGTATCAGTTCGCATATCCTTTAAAATTCTCATTTTGAAACATATTTATTGCAGTGAAGTAAACAATCATGGAAGAAATCTTTTAAAAGGACACAGTGTGAATGTAATTGAATATGTTTGCAATATATAATTAAGTATATTCTGTCAGTATGTTAAGGAATATATTATGGATGATTAAATAATTTCAGAACATGGTTGTGACTGAAAATAGAGGCTCTAGGCAATCAGTTTGAATGAGCCTATCTTAGAAGACAACACTGTTGAATGAACAAAATCAATATATTTATTACTTTTCTCACCACTTCAGAAATGTGTTGGAACAGACAAGTAAGAGTGACAGGCCTTGAGGCCTGTTAATCTGATTAATCAGGGGATGGCAATAAACCAAGAAAAACAGATAATGATCTGATGGAATAAGAGTTTCCCCAATTCAAGGTCATTCATTCTAGTTAACATTTGATGTTTTTAAGTACCTATGCATGTTTGTGTACATTTTATATATTCATGCACATTTATCCTTGCTGATATGGTTAGTCATTTTCTTCTAGTTATTTAGTTAAATTTGATTTTAAATGAAAGGAGAAATTATTTTGGTAAGCTCCCTAAAGTGAGAGGCTGTTGTGGTGGTGGTGGTGTTTAAAAGGCAAAATTATTTTGGGGGATGATGATGATCGGTTTTATGTATTTTTAATTTGTGTGCTTCTGTGACCCATTCTTATAGTGCCTTTTTCCTTGTCTGCAGGCTCTCCCTGATTTGTTCTTGAATTAATCATAACTATGTGGTACATTTGTATCCATATCTGAGAAATCAGGATGACATGAAGATGTGAAATTTGTTTTCAGATGTTGTTTGATCTAAATCCTGTAATTATAGTTTTCCAGGTTAAACATCATATGAAGATCTGTTACTAACTTCAAATCATATTTTTGGATATTGTTTGAGCTAAACCTAGTAATTATAGTTTTCCAGGCAGTTTAAACATAATAGGAAAGTTGCAGGATCAAAGCATGAATAATGCATGGCCAAATCCAACATTGTGCTAATTGTTGCAACAGAATCATTCTCTGGATTTCTGCTCGAAGCCTTCTTTGTGGCCTGAAAAGGATCTCAGGAAAGTCCAACCTCTTGTCAGTTTATGGGTACTGTAAAGTGGAAAGGAATCATCCTTTCCATCTTCTACTACACTCAGCCAGCAGAAATTCCTGCCCAAAGAATTTCAAATATTTTTTAAAGGGAAAGCTATCTGTATTTATTTCAATGTCTTGCAAAATTTTTTTTTAATGTTGTTATTAGGCATAGGCCCTCAGAGCTGAAATAAATAATAATCATGGTGTTTTTGTTTTCATGGTGGAAGGTTATTCCTTGGATGCTCTTAGTGCAAAGAACTTTGCTGAACAAACTGTATTTCTGTTCTTTTATTTCAGTTTTTTAAAATTTGAGTTAACGTTCATAGAGGTACATAGAGTACTACAACTTTTTAAAGTCATATTTTCAATGGATGAATTTGCTGAATGTTTGGGGCAAAATAAATGATACATTCAAGACCCACTCTTTCCCATAATGCTCCCAATGTTTTATTAACCAGGAGGGGGCTGCGGTGGCTTAGCGGTTTAGAAGCTTGCCTTCATTAGCTAGAATTCTGGCAAGTTGCAGTTTGAGACCCGGGTACTGCATGATGGATTTAGTGCCGGTCTCTGTCTCAGCTCTTGGGGACATGAAAGGAGCCTCATTTGGGTGTTCCCTGAGTGGAGTTTCTTCCGCAAAAATCCTTTCAACCCAGAATAATTTCTGACACAAAATTATTATTATTATTATTATTATTATTATTATTATTATTATTATTATTATTATTATTATTATTATTATTATTATTATTATTATTATTATTATTATTATTATTATTATTATGAAATACTTAAAAGGGAAAAGATTTCATTAAAAGGGATATCCTAATAGGAACTAGTTTAAGTACTTTTTTGCACAGGTAGAAATAGCCCTTAATTTGACGAAGTCTTTAAGGAAAGCTGCAAAGTTTGACAAACACTGGTTGTCCTATCTGAATGAAGCTTCACGTGTTTGCATTTAACTGCCATGATGAACTCCTAAAATACTGTGAGGGAGACATGCATGCCCATGAGAGAGGTGATACACATCAAGGTAAAGAGAGGAGGCATATACTTGCAGGTTACATCCCCTCCCCCAGCTTCAGAGTTACTCTGCTAACCTATCTCATGGTTATTCACCTAGTAACTAAGATCATGTATCAGACTTCACACACAGAGGCACATTAATATTAATATTAATCAATGCATGTAAAAATCCCAAATGTCTGGTAAAATTCCTTTAGCTGTACAGTATACATACAGAGGCCCACAGAGAAGAGTATAGTGATACCTCGGATAAAGTCCGATTCGAATAAAGTCCAATTTGGACAAAGGCGCGGTTTTCATGCACACGTGATGCATCTCATGAAGTCCAAAACAGCTAAAAATGGATGTTATCAAGGTATTTGGTATAGGAACCTTGGATAAAGTCCATTTTTGGATATTATCCGATGCATCACCCATTTGATTCGGATAAAGTCCAAAATCGGATAAAGTTCAAACTTGAGGAATGGAGTTTGGATTTTATCCGAGGTTCTACTGTAGCTGCAAGTTTCTGAGTCCACCTATTTCTCATTAACTGGCACTCAAAGTCTCAATAACTTACTCTGAGACATTTATAACAGAAAAAAATTAAATGTTTCTTTACCTAAATTAATTGTAATTACAGAAGTGTGCATGCTGCTTTCTTTACTGCACACATACTAATGACCAACTGAACAGATCAACAGCAACAAAACAATTGACAATAACTGGCAAAGAGAGGGAAAGAACAGAGAACAGAGAAGGGCAGGGATTTCTTCGAATTCAGAGGTAGGAAAGATCATCTAATTAGTCCTGGATAAATAGATAGCCATCTCAGTTCAGAAATGTCGCTCCCAGTCACTCCAACTATAGGCAGCATGTGAAGTTATTAAATAAACCCTCCACCAGGGATTAGCAGTAGGATTTAGGTGCCAATCTCATGGTCTTGGAGCTCTGCCTCTGACTAATGGATAGACACACATTATCTTTTATTATTAGATTGGAATCTCATTGAGAGAACTGTGATAGCTTCTTTGCAGACGCACCCCCCAAAGAAAGACTCAGACACCGGTATATGGATAAAGGCATTGGGCCACTTTTATTGAATAATGCCCTAGTCCGAATTATAACTTTCAATTGGTACTCATCCAATTATAATTCTTAAGGCAAGCAGGCCGCAGTAACACTGGTAAGGTTCCTCCCAAAATTGCCAACGGCAATTGGCTACAATGTATCCATTTGTATCAATTTGTTTGTTAACACAAACAAATTGTTGACCGTAGTCAATAAACTATCTACTGACCCCACCCTCTGACGTGTATCCGTCAAATCACGGGGTGATGCATGCTGAAAAGCTCCTGCCATCACCGCTTGCCTGGTTCGTCGTTGACCGGTCAACGTTATTACACCTGTACCTGTCTAAGTGTTGGCCAGTCAATTGCGAACCTGCCGGATACCTATGGGTCATAAATCTTTACCTCACCAGTGCTACCCGCCTAAGTGACCAAAGTCAAGAACAAGAAAAACCCCTATATCAAACCTCAGCAACAGTGTGGGATGGGCAAAAAAGCCAGAACACAAGGGCCAATTGTGGGTTCCAACCAAAAATTCCCACCCGGCCCCGAAGCGACCAAAATATCACACTGTTCACTAGGGAGGGGGTGGAGGGAAAACTTCTCCTCTCCGTCGCTATTTTAAAATGGCAGCTCGGCTGCCTCGTGGCCACCCCTTTTATAGAGGGGTGGCCACGCCCCCTAACTAACCCAGATGTCTGAGTCCGGGTGGGGGGGCCCCGCAAAGAGCACGGTGGAGATTTTGGCACCGCGCTTTCATTGCAGGCGCACCCCCCAAAGAAAGACTCAGACATCGGTATATGGATAAAGGCATTGGGCCACTTTTATTGAATAATGCCCTAGTCCGAATTATAACTTTCAATTGGTACTCATCCAATTATAATTCTTAAGGCAAGCAGGCCGCAGTAACACTGGTAAGGTTCCTCCCAAAATTGCCAACGGCAATTGGCTACAATGTATCCATTTGTATCAATTTGTTTGTTAACACAAACAAATTGTTGACCGTAGTCAATAAACTATCTACTGACCCCACCCTCTGACGTGTATCCATCAAATCACGGGGTGATGCATGCTGAAAAGCTCCTGCCATCACCCCTTGCCTGGTTCGTCGTTGACCGGTCAACGTTATTACACCTGTACCTGTCTAAGTGTTGGCCAGTCAATTGCGAACCTGCCGGATACCTATGGGTCATAAATCTTTACCTTACCAGTGGTACCCGCCACACGGGGAGGCTTAATGAAGACTCACCGCCCCCCCCAGACCGTCAGCTCGGTCAACAGGCCTGCTTGCAAATCTTCCAAAAAGAGGTTCATACCTCTATCCGACAGGTGGACCCCATCCCCTGCATACAGATCATAATTTTGTAAACTAATGGTGGGGTGTCGGATGACCATCCCCAAACCCTTGTCTGCCACAAACCGGGCAACTGCCCTGTTCACCGAGTGACGAGCGCAGTCAAGGGCACGGAGGTCAATACCTCCCCTGTAAGCGTGACGTGGTATGATGTCCAACCATAGCAGCCTTGTGAACGGCCACACATAATGCAAATAAGCTAGGTCTCTGCAAATCGCGAATTTTAAAGAAAGGCCAGTGACCTGGCCGAGGTCATTGCCCCCGAGGTGCAGTACAAGGACATCAGGCGGTTCAGCATCCCTAATGGAGAAAAGGAATGGCAACAGTTCCCGCCATCTCATTCCATGCTTACCGTACCAACGTATGCATGCGGCCGCACGCAGTCCAAGCTGGGGTCCCCACTCTGTCGCCGCAGCATACTGCGCTGCCCAGTGCACGTAACTGTGGCCCACCAGCCATACTGCCACCGGTGTGCGGGGACACACAGGGTCTGTAAGAGAAAAAAGAGAACAGTGACTTAATTGGTACTCATGCCTGAAGAGGACGAACATATAATGCAAAACGCATAGATCCCCATCTTTGTATACGGCGTATATCAGCCTCAGAGTACCCAAATGCAGCTGCAGTTGAAGAAGCACCTATTCTAAATGAATGGGTGCCGTAACGAGCCCCTGGGAGGCCAACACTGGAAAGTGCCATACCGGTCACCTTCCAAAATTGAAATTTAGTAAGGGGAGACCCATCCTGGTGGCAGAAAAACGGGCCAGGGTGCGTGCCACGCACTGCCAAGCACTCCTGTAGGGCACCAACTGGACAGATGTCTGAAATGGAACATCGTAGCAGTCTAACTCCACTGCCTACGCCGTGCTGATCAACTTTTGAGGACCGTATCCTCAACTGAGCCCACTCATTAGAGACATAGACATCGTCGAGTTCCAGTGCCCTATGAGTCGCATCCGCCTTAGACAGTAGTACCAACTCACTGATGCGGAGCGCTCCAAAGAAGGCCACCGTGGTAGCCGCATGAAAAAGAGCTACCTCATACCTGTCAAAACATAGGTTAAGCCAGCCTCGTGCAAGGTGTGTGAGCACCCCTGGGGAAATTGGGTGACGAGTGTCCGGGCAGCGGCCACGTTCCCGTGTCCACCCCTCCAAAACATGCCGTATGCGAAAATCGTTTATGCTATCAGCAAAACCCCTCACCTTTGCAATAAATGCCAATGCTGACAGCCTGGATGCTATAGTGCGGGGAGTGAGGCCCTGACTGTGTAAATAAACCATGAATTGTAAAACCTGTTCCACTGGAATGGGCCACATCTCGGGCAACTGAAACTGCACACAAAAGCTTCTAAATTGAACAAAAGCATGATGACACGCCTTCCGCGTGCGGGGCGCCAAGGACATGCTGATCGCCCGGTTCACCTCTCCTTGCCAAATGTCCAAATCTCGGCCGGGAGTGGCGAGGGGAACTCCTCTGCGTCCGGAGCCAAGGCGCGGAACCGGGGGATCTGCAGGTGGCATAAAGCATCAGCAATATCATTATCAATGCCTGGTACATGTCTGGCCCTAAAAAGCACGTTGAGGCGTAGGCTACGTAGCACGAATTGGCGAACTAAAGCCATCACCCTGGGTGATTTAGAGGTCTGAGCATTGACAATGTGCACTACTGCAGCATTGTCACACCAAAAGTGAACCACAGAGTTGGCCCACTCCTTGCCCCATAGCATCAAAGCTCCCAGGATTGGAAAAAACTCAAGGAATGTAAGATCGCGGAGGCGATCCGTGCCCCGCCATGCTGGAGGCCATTGGCCATAAGCCCACTTCCCCTGAAAGTAAATCCCATATCCCAGGGAGCCGGAGGCATCCGACTGTACTTGAAACCTAGGGGAAACTAAAAGGTCGGACCTCCAAAAGGATACCCCTTTAAAGTCCCGCAGGAATGAGAGCCAAACCAAAAGGTCAGCCCGCATGCCCCTAGTTAGTCGGACCCTATAATGGCGCCTTGTCAGGCCGGACATGGCGTCGCATAGGCGCCGAGCAAATGCCCTGCCAGGCGTAACCAACCTGCAGGCAAAGTTAAGATGGCCATGCAGTACCTGAAGCTCACGAAGTGACACCTTACGTTTGGCCAGCAAGGCCAAAATCATTGCGGAGATCCGGGTGACCTTGTCAATGGGTAACTGGGATGCCTGTGCGACCATGTCAATTTCAATACCCAGAAATGTGAGGGTAGTGGATGGGCCCTCAGTCTTTTCGGGCGCTAAAGGGACACCAAGTTCCTGCATTAGCATCTGAAATGTAGTGAGGAGACGCGTGCACGTGTCCAAGCCCCGTTCACCCCCGAACAAAAAATCATCGAGGTAATGGGCTACAGACCGGGACCCAGACCTGCGAACAAAGGCCCACTGGAGAAAAGTGCTAAAGCATTCAAATGCTGAACAGGAAATAGAGCAGCCAAAAGGCATGGCTTTATCTACATAATATTTTCCCTGGAATCTAAAACCCAATAGCTCAAAGTCCTCGGGGTGCACTGGCAACAATCGGAATGCCGATTTAATGTCGCATTTCGCCAGGAGGGCACCAGGACCACAAGAGCGCACCATTCGCAGGGCTTGGTCAAAGGACGTATACCTGACCAAACAAAGGTCGTCAGGGATAGCATCATTGACAGAATAACCCGCCGGGTACGATAAATGGTGGATTAAACGAAATTCCCCCGGGGCCTTTTTGGGTACCAGCCCCAGAGGGGAGACCTTCAGGTTGGGAAAGGGTGGTACAGAAAAGAGGCCTGCCACCCTCTTGGCCTCAACCTCCTTAGCGATACTCAGGGCAGCCACCTCTTCCCTACCCTTCAGGGACAGTAAATTGGGTGCATCTTGGGGTCCCCGCACTCCTTTGAATGGGATTCGGAAGCCCCACTGGAAACCCTCAAGGAGGTACTTCGCGTCCTCTCTCCTTGGATAAGTTGAGAGCCATCGCTCCAACATATACACATTAACTGGGGAGGGGGCCTTTTGTCTGGCTAGCTCCCTCAGCAGCAGCTCTGCCCGCTCCCTGTCCACCTCTACCTCTGCCCCGTGACCTGCCGGCCCACGGACACGCGGCGGCGGTGTGGGGGCCAGCGCAAGAGGGACACTCATGTTTGTATCGGCACTGCTGCTTATTGCACACACCGCTAGCCGAGAAGCTCCAACACAGCAAGCGGGCTGGAACCCCCTGCCCCGCCAGCTGGCGGGAAGCCTGCATTGGAGCAGCTCGCTGAATGGCATGGCCACAATGGTACCTCTCCCCAGGCGCCGGACGCGTGGGGGTCATGTACAATAGCCACAATTTCTGACAGGGCTCATCCCATCTCTTCTCCGGGTGCAAGGGCACCCTCATTCGAAATTCCTCGTCGTAAGCCAACCACGATGGGCCAGGAAAATCCACCATTGCCCTGTAAATATTGTCCAAATATTGGACCATAGGAATGGCCAGGTCAGGCCGGGCCCTGAGGTACACCACCATATAAATAAGATATGCGGGCAACCAGTTGGCCCAGGTGCGTGGTGGCTTACGACGGCGGGACAGCTCTTTGTCTTTGTCATCCTGTCCCTCTCTCTCCTCCTTAGTGGGCTCACGGTTCAATAGGGAGAATATATCCACGTACTCCCCCCGCCAAATCTTTTCCCTCGTGACCTGGGACAAATGATCACCAAGGGCAACGAATAACCAGCCGTCGGCAAGGCCGTCACCGGCACATTAGGTACCCGGGGCATACGCAGCGGAACCTGGACAGTCCCTGCGATGCCTGGCACTGCCCCGGGGGCGGAAACCTCCACCCCCAACGCTGCACCAGTATGGAACCAAGGGGCACTGGGATAGGCTGGCAACTGATGCCCACTCGCCTCGACATGACGAGGCCATGGCCACTGAACCCCCCCATTGGAAGTGGCTGTGATGTGGGTGCATTAACTTGAACCTGCTACTCACTAGGTGCACCCCCGTGAGCTGCCCCCACTGGGGGTTCCGGCCCACGGCGGGCGTCAGAGCTCGCGACCGGGATTGAGCTCAGGGGCCGCACCTGACCACTCTCCTGCTGTAGCTCCGGACGAACAGGGAGCTGCGAGACACCGGCCGGGGCAGGCCGGAGCGTCTCCAGCAGCTCAACCCGGCTGGCCGCTTGTTGCAATGTGGTGGCCATTGAGGTAGCCGGTGGACCCAAACGGCCCCCCGCAGTGAGTGAAGGGCCACTTGACATGGGGTTGCGTGCCATCCCTAAGGATGCCTCAAGCACAGCTAAACGCGTTAGCAATGCATCAACTGCCACAGATCCCCCAGTATAAAGTAGGCCGGGTGGGCCGGACGGCCCACCAGGCATTTGAGCAGGAACCCCAGCATGAGAGCCTGGGCCCGAATATGGCCATGCCCAAAACTCCGGCCCATGAAGGGCCGGAGGTGGAACGTGCTGTGCACCAGCACCGGGCCCACCCCCGCTGACCGGGCCCATGGCCAGCAACTGCGGGCCGAGGGCCGAAGCCCCAGAAGGGCCGGTGGAAGGCTGACTAGCCAAAGGCCAAGCAGCCTGAATCGCCCCACCGGTATCGGTGGAGGTAGTGCCCTGCCGCGTGGGCGCAGCCCTGGTCCTCCGACCTGAGGGCTGCCCCCCCCCCCCCGTTGTGCAGGGCCAAAAGTCCTCCCGTTGGCCGCGGCTTCGTCGCCAAGGCCCTCCGTTTGGGAGGCATATCTGGATAAAGAGCAGGATCCCTTTCCAGGGATCAACCCAATTGCCAAAAACACAGAGCAGCCAGCAAACCAAAGGCTCTGTGGAAGATTTCTCCTTCCCAGCCGGGAAAGAGCAGGGCTGAAGAGCCGAAGAATCAGGAGAACAGCGACGGAGAAAACTTCTCCTCTCCGTCGCTATTTTAAAATGGCAGCTCGGCTGCCTCGTGGCCACCCCTTTTATAGAGGGGTGGCCATGCCCCCTAACTAACCCGGATGTCTGAGTCCAGGTGGGGGGGCCCCCGCAAAGAGCCGGCGGCCATTTTGGCGCTGTGCTTTCATTTGTTATAGTGTTTTCTTGTGGTTTGGAAAAATACCAGAACGAATCATAGCAATAAGACATTAAACTATGATGAATCATAGCAGTAAGACATTAGACTCTGAAATGTGTAAACCATGTAGAAGGGTCCTGGAAGCTTTGCAAGGGGTATAACTAACATTAATGCTTCATCATTCTCAACTACAAACATTAATCTGTACTCACTTTTGGCACCTTCCTTTCCCTTTCCCAGACAGTAAGCAGTAGAGGTGAATTATACAGGCTGAGCCTCAAGTTGTTGAAATGGTTCTGTACGACATCACATGATAATTGAGAAAATAAATTGTTTAAATGTACATCCACTTGCAAAATCTTTAGCACATCCCAAACTGGTATGTCTAGCCTTGTATTCTCATCTGATTCTAACCTGCATGCTGCATTTGTATATACAGGGAAAGTAAGAATTACATCTCTCATGGGCATTTCTAAGCTGTGCTTGAACTGTTTCACAGCAAATGTGAATGATGTAGGTAGGGCCGGCAATAAGAGGAACTTTTGGATTTTTCTAATCACAGAAGTGCATCTGCCATCTCTCTTGCTCTACTCAATTATTTATTCCAAACATTGAGGGTTTCATTGCTATCATTGTAGTCTTCCTTCACTTATTGAATACTAGCTGATTACCCGGCCTTGCTCGGGTTTTTTGTTTGTTTAAAGCAGCACCAAAGTTGGTCACCCCTGGGTTAGCCTTACCCATCTGGAAGGCATTAGGTCCTGCATGCTCCCGATCTCTCCCCATGGCCTCACCAGCTTGAGATCAAACACACCTTCCTTGGCCTCCTGCAGATGTGACATGAATTTGGTGGTAAGGAGCCCCAGGCTCTTCTCGTGCCGGCTCAAGGCCCCCCCGGTGGATGTGGCCCAGACTCCGCCATCCACCTGGCTCAGATGCCACACCGCAGGTGGTGCAGTTCCCAGCACTTCCGTGTAGCCACCATGTTCTAACCCCTCTGTTACTTCCAGTCACTGCAGGGCAAGATGGGAGGGGAAGGCGGAGTGAAGCTGCTATCTTGAGTAAGGGCAGAGTGCTCGGGTGCATCCTGAGGGCCACCTCACTTTAGATCCACTCACTCCATAACATAACTTTTCATGGCCAGCAGGAGGGGGTTCCCTTTGCATCCCATGTTGGGGGGCATAGACCCCCAAATGGGCTTTGTGACCCCCACAGTGCTGATCTCGCAAGCCCAAGGTAGGTGTGTGCCAATTTTCAGCGAGATTGGTTCAGGGGTGTGGGTTCCTATAGAGCACATAAAAGACCACACCTCTGTTTTATAGATATAGATGAAATTGTTTATGTGAGTAGACTGACATCTTGATCCAGGAGTTAGCTGCATATTAATTAAACATAAACCCAGATGTTTTAATGAGAATGGCAGAATTAAAAATAGATATGCCATTATAATGGAATAGGTATAATGAGGGAGATGTTTGGGTTAAATGCAATCATAAACATGATACCGAAGTGGTCAGGAATAGCTTGGCAGGCAGACAATGTCTTGACAACAGGTAAGAATGAGGAAGCCTGTTACAGACATAAAGGACAGCAGAACAGAAAGTGAATGAGGAGAGGGGGAGTAAGTTTGCAAACAGTAGCTAAGTCTCTTTGGTAGAGAGAACTGAGAGTGATGGTGAAAAGGGGAATATTTGGGCAATTTAAATAATAAACCATTTAAACCAACTCCTGCAGAAGGGAGGGGGAATAGTTGAACAAGAACAGCACAGAGCAGAATGAAGCATAACTGACAGATTTTGACTATGTTTCAATTAGGTCCACTACAACTCCACAATAGTATGGAAGCTTTCAAGGTTTACACAAATCTTCATCAAGGCTAAATGATTAACCAAAAAGCTTCCACTTTAGATTTTGTTATATCCTTATAACAACATACCTGTCAACCTTCCCAGATTGGCTGGGATTTTATGGTTTTCGGCACCGATTTGCACCATTTCCCGCCCTGCGCTGCCGAAACCCCGGAATTTGGCAGCGGGGGAAAGGAGGTACTGCACAGCCCTTCTGCACAGGTCACCTTCTATGCAAGCGGCATAGCCTTCTATGCATGAGTAGAAGGGTTTTACGCTTGCGTAGCCCCGTTCTACGCATGCGTAGAAGGCTACGCTGCTTGTGTAGGAGGCTACGCAAGCGGCGTAGCCCTGTTCTATGCATGCGTAGAAGGGTTTTACACTTGCATAGCCCCATTCTACACATGTGTAGAAGGTTACACCGCTTGCATAGGAGGCTACGCAAGCGGCGTAGCCTTCTACGCATGCATAGAAGGTGACCTGCGTAGAACCATTTGAGCAGGTCCCGTTATTTCCAGAGCCGCGGTTGACAGGTATGTAACAAAACTAACTAACTTAATATATACAGGTACTGTACATTGTTGGATCATTAACTGACACAGGTTTTAAGGGCAGGGGCATTTGCCTTTTCTGCTGTACAATTTCCTTTGTTACCCTAAAAACTAGAAAATGAGTCTCTGATTTATCCTTTTCCAAGAATAATCTAGCATTGAATTACAAGTCCTGACAAAACATTTTAGAAAAAATATCCAATTTGTTATGAGAGAATTCAGTGAGATTAGGACAACCCTATGAGAAAATAGAAATATGTCAACAGTAATGAAATGCCACTTGTAGAAACTAAGTATGAATTACTGTAGGGATAGACAAGGAATTTAGTTGATCTGGACTGCACAATGTCTGGAAGAAATGCATGCGTCTGATTCATGGCCAATTCCATGTGAGGTAAAGGACAGAATGTACACTGTATTGGGCTCTTTGTTTTAAATATATACATTGCAAGTCTGAATAATGATGGTTCTGCTGTGTTGTGTTCATTTTGTGTGGTTGATTATTAGTTTCCATTGCTTCCTGTCAAACTATTTCACAAATAGTACATGGCCACAATCCAGTATTGTTTGTCAGTCAATGGAATTAAAGATAATTAAATGCAGAATGCTAAATATGTGTGGTAGGCTTGAACTGAAAACATATGAGGAGAGCCTTTTAGTGCACACTATTAGCAGGTTGTTCCTTTTCAGGGATTATTGGGTTACCTTTAAAGATTGGTGAATGTGATTGCAAGTAGTATTTCTCATTGCATGGCAGGTAAGAAAATGCCACTCTAGTTCATCTGGTGTTAGGGCTGATAGTTACAGGGCAGTTTGTAATGTAAGAACAACTGGAGGTAAACTTGTGTGAAGATGTCCTTCTGTGGCATCTTCACAAAAGCTACAATGACAATTATTGCTGTTATCATCACTGATCCTGCAAAGTAATGTATGATAAATGTGATTTTTTTAAATTATAATCTGTTAAAATACAAACATCAGCATTCAAAACATTAAATAACTAATTAAAATAGTCAACTGTTAAAAACTTAAATCAAATCCTTTCGTGAACTGGGCAGCATGCTCAAATCAAAAAGGCTTAGGTGAAGAGGTTGGACTTTATTAGGTGCCTCAAACATGCCACAGGAATCGCCTGCAAAATACCAAAAAGATTGGTGCAGTCTTGGCAATGTGATGCCACCATTCTATGCATGTATTCATTGATTGGCAAGAACCACTTGGAGAAGGAAGAACACCTTGAAGAAGCTTTAATGGGAAACAAATAGTTGAAGCAGTAAAGTATGGTGAAAGTCAATGGAATAGACTCCTACCAGGAGTCTAATCATTTTTCATCTTTATCATGTTTCTAGATAACGATATGATGCATATCTAATTGGTGGGACAGTGAAGTATTAAATGATGGACCAGAACCATTTCTGGGCAGCTGATTATGAGGCCTATCCAGATAGGTTTCCCTTGCTCGAAAGCCAGTCATATCTGACTCTAGGTTTCAGTGATCATCTCTGTTTCAAAGCCGAAGAGCCAGCATTTTCTGCAACTGCAGACATTTCCGTGGCAAAAGCAGACATGACTAGACACCAGAGCTCACAGAATGCTGTTTACCTTCCCACCGAAGTGGTCCCTATTTATCTACTTGCAATTTCTCGCTTTTGAACTGCTATGTTGGCAGGAGCAGGGACAAAGACAGGAGCTCATTCCATCCTGCAGTACTCGGGAATCGAACTGCTGATCTCCCGTCAGCACAGAATCAGGGTAAAGTTTGATTGATTGCACAGAAATAGAAAGGCCCCCCCCCCCCCCCAGTGACTGGTAATTGGCAAATGCAGCTAGCAAATGCAAGATTTTCTACCATTCCCACTGGGGCTTGCATCTGACATGACCTTATGCATGGGATATATGACAGATGCAGAGCTTTTCTAGGCGCTACACCAGTGTTTCCCAGCCTTTGGTTTTTTGACTTCAATTCCCAAAAGCCTAGGTCAATTTCCCAAAGCACTGATCAGCCAATGTACTGACTTAGGCTTCTGGGAATTGTAGTCCCCTGTGGGGCATGTGCCCCTTGTGGGGGATGACTGCCCTACACTGTGAATGTGGTATCTAAATTCTCTCCATTTGTCTGCTGGGAATTTTTCTCTCTAGGGCAATGATTGCGAACCTTGGCACTCCAGGTGTTCTGGAACTTCAATGCCCAGAAGCCCTGATCAGTAGGATTGCTGACTTGGGCTTTTGGGAATTGAAGTCCAAGAACACCTGAAGTGCCAAGGTTCATCACCATGGCCCTACGGTATGCACTATTGTTGCCAGAGCTTCTGAAATATGAAGGCTCACAAATCATGATACTACTTGAGCTCCATTCAATGTCTCCTTCCTATTGACCTGATGGTTTCTCCCATCCTATGGTGGCTGACCTTTGGTTGAATTAACTTTTAGTAAACAAGAGCAAAGCACATAGAAATACGTTCACCAAGGTCAGTGAGCCCTAGTCCTAGTTATGAGAGAGAAATAGTTTTGTAGGCTTCAAAGCCACCTTATATATGAATCAAAAACTTATCTCCCCCCCCCCAACCACCAATTTTGTTGTACACTGTGGGATTTCTCCTTCCACCCAGAGATCTGGAGAAGCAAAGCAATTCTCTGAGACTTTGTTTTGCACCCTGAAATCTAGCAACCTCATCTCCTCCATTCTGTTGATTAGATCAGAACAAAGAAATCTTTTAACAGGAAACCATTAAATCGGTCATGTTAAAACAAGTTGGACATAAATTAGATTTACCAGCTAATTCCTACTGACTTCAATAGATCTCAGAGATATGAAGTGTAGATCCTGTATCTAACTTCCTTGTCTCTCCATATATTCAGCATTTATAATGGCACAAACGTCTTTTCAGATTTGTGTTAATCACTTTCCAATAAATCATTTGTAAGGCTTTCAGGAAACAAAGTATTCTACCCTTGTAGTCAGGCAAATTCCTTAAATATAACATTAATAATTCACTGAACTTTGTACTAATAAAGTTGCTGTGAACACTAGCTTAGCTTGATTTTTAGTGTAAGCTTCCTAGCGTTGTGACTGTTCTGCAACCCTCATGTATGGATTACTTCATGGCTTAAGGCTGTAATTATCTACTTGAGCCTCCAGCTGCTTGTTCCACAATCAAGCAAATTAAATCATTACAAATCCAATATACCTTATTATGCTGATCCTACTAAGTTGCAGAGAACCTATATAAAGCATCGTACAATCCTACACAATCTTGTTCTCATCTTAAGTGGCATGTTAGTATTTTTAATATACTGCAAAACAGTAAGATATTTTAGTTTATATAGCTAATAAGCTATACACCTCAAATGACCATGCATCATAATGTAGCTATTAAATATACTCCCCCCCCCTTTATTTGAATTAAGTGATATACTCTGCACTAGGAACATTTAAGAGAGTGGTTTCCAAACTTTTTTTGGCCATGCCCCTCCTAAGCATCTCTAAAACCATGATCCTGCATCTGTGACATATCATTCTTATTATTAAAAAGTGAATTCCTATTCACGTGGAGGAAGCCTAACAGGCCATTAACTTGGTCTGACTCATTCTTGAATTGCTCCCCTTAAAAATCAGATTACCCCCCACCCCAAGGCCTGTGCCCCACATTGGGAACCACAGATTTAAGAGAACATTTTTTGTAGATAGGATTTCTGTTGCTTAGCGTAATAAGTCATAATAAGTCGCCCGGAGTAGCTTTGGTGATTGGGTGGCCATACAAATATAAATAAATAAATAATAGTAGGCTCATTGAATTGGTGTGATTTGTATGCTTTATTGATTTAAATATGCTTACATTAGTTGTGACTTATTTAATTTAGAGTAGGAAGTAGAATTGATCCATGAAAACTCACATTAAAATATAGCAGTTAGTCTTTAAGATGCTACAGTATTTCTGTCTTTATCTTTTTGTTTGTTTTTACTTTTCTTTCTGGTCTAATACACCTACACAGATTAATGCAACTACTCCTTCAAAAATTATTTTAGTGTTGTAAGTCACAATTGGAATAGGTTCATTTGAATCAGTTGAACTTATGGAGGAGTTTACTCATCAAATCCCCAGTGATTCAGTCAACCTACTCTAGTGAGACTTGCTACACTCAATCTGGATTTCAGCCCATATCTAATTTTCCACTTTATTTCTGTAGAAATTGGTAAACTTAATGACAATAATCAATCACTAGATACTGCTGAGCAAATCCAAAAGAAATGAATTACAGGCTATACAAAATTTCCAAGGTTGTATTTGATATGTAAACTGGCACAAGGTATTCTCTAGAACAGTAATGGTGAACCTTGGCACTCCAGCTGTTCTTGAACTTCAATTCCCAGAAGCCTTGATCAGTAGGAGTGCTGACTTGGGCTTCTGGGAATTGAAATTCAAGAACAGCTGGAGTGCCAAGGTTTGCCAACCCTGCTCTAGAATGACAGAAGAAAGCAAGTGAGAGGAAGGGAGAAAAACAATCATTTTATAGAATCACACTATTTCATAGCTCCAACCTCCTGTCAAATCTTGCAGAAGAAAGCAATAAGAGATAGTGGGAGATCTGATTTTCATTTTTTTTATTTTAAAAATGAACTTCTCTTTGTGATCAGTTTTTGATTGCTAGTTTATGCCAAAGACAGGCAGACCTCCTCCTCCTTCACCACCACCACTACCACCACCACCACCATCATCATCCAAAATGGAAGATTTTCAGATAACAAAAGAAACCGTACAATAACAGGTAAAGAAGATCAAAAACTGGAGTGCTCTTGGGTTAGATGAACTCCATGGATACTGGCTAAAAATGTAACTAACTTACATGCAAGATTGGCAAACCAGATGAATCAGGCTATGGAAACACCAGAAGGTGAACAATGGTTGACAACTGGAAGGACACTTCTAATTCAGGAGGATAAAGGAAATGGAAGTGAGCCTGGAAACTACAGATTAATAACATGTCTATAAAAAGACATTTGATTCAGTTCCACACTGCTGGATTGAGAAATGCCTTGACATTTTTGGAATTAACAACAATATTTAAATATTTATGAAGGCCTCAATTAAGTTATGGCAAGTAAAGTTAATGGCCTGTGGAGGAGAATCCCACTAGAGTAGACCAGAGGGGCTCTTTAAAAATACCAAATGCTAGAGAGGCGAGCTTCTCTAGTACTAGAAGAAGAGCCTTTTCTGTATCTGCTCCTGCCCTATGGAACCTCCTGCCAGTTGAACTGTGTCTCCAGACAGAGCTGCTGTCCTTCAGGAAAGAGCTGAAAACCTGGCTGGCAGGGCAGGTGTGGGGAGGTGGAGAGGGAGCAATCACGCCCTCACCCCCCCTCACCCCCGGCTCATTTAGAGGATGATCACTCATGCTTTTAAAAGTTTTTAACTAGATTTTTAATTGGTGAGGGTGGGAGGTAGTTTTTCAGTGTTTTTAGGAATTTTAAGAGTTTCTATAGTTTAAACATTGAGGATTTTATGTATGCCGCCCAGAGTTGCATGTCGATTGGGGTGGCTATACAAATAAAATAAATAAATAAATAAATTTGGTGAAGTTGAAATTAAGCATGGAATTTTTCAAAGTGACTCACTATCACCTTTGCTATTTGTGATATCAATGGCACCACTGACAACTGTTCTAAATAGAAGAAACTGTGTATATGAATTGGCTAAGAAGGGACTGAAGATTTCACATTTGTGCTATATGGATGATCTAAAATTGTTTGGAAAGACAAAAGCTGAATTAAATACTCTGCTTAAAACCACAAATAAATTTAGTAAAGACATCAGGATGCAATTTGGAATTGACAGGTGCATATCAATTACTGTTAAGGCAGGCAAAATAGGCAAAGGTGATGAAATTAAGTTAGATAATGAAGAATGTATAAAGGCAATAACATCTGACTTGCGGCACAACCAAGCCAAAAGTGATACTTCTACAAAACATATAAAGAGAGTCCGGAAAATCTTGAGGTCAAAATAGAGTGGAGCAGTATCATAAAGGCAATTGATACATGGGCAGTGCCTATTAGATGATATTGAATTGGAATAACTGATTGGAGCCAAATGAAATTAGACAACCTAGGCCAGGAATGCCCAAACTATGGCCTATGGGCTCAATTAGGCCAGTGCATATGACTAATCCAGCCCAGGGTGAGAACCTGGGCCCTCTCTGGACTGACCCACCCACCCCCACCACCTGACATCCCAACACGTCACTTGCAGTGGTGGCAGCGATCATGCTTTGCTCCTGCTGGTCCGAGCAGCCTCCACTTGTTCCCAACACTGGGAAAGTCTTTGGCAATGTGGATTGCCACATTGCAGAAATTTTTCAAGCCTGCCTTCTTTCAAAATCTGCAGCACTGGAAGGGTAAACATGTTGCACTGCGCTGACGCCAGCCTTGGCATGCCAAGGGACTCTCCCAGTGTAGTGTGCTAAGGCTGACGTCAGTGTGCTACATCACATTTACCCTTCCAGTCAATACTTTTAAAAAAACATAGAAGGAATGGCTGACCCAAAGATAACATGGGGATAGTTAAGAGCAGAAGTTTTGAAGAAGAAAATGGAAGGCTTTATCTTGCCAGTGCACGGAACTCTGTTACCTCCCCACTGAAGTGGTCCCTATTTATTTACTTGCAATTTCTTGCTTTTGAACTGCAAGGTTGGCAGGAGCTGGGACAAAGACAGGAGCTCATTCTGTCCTGCAGTACTCGGGAATCAAACTGCTGACCTTCCGCCTCCTAGTCAGCGTCTTAGCCACTTGATGACGATGATGACGATGACGATGACGATGACGATAATAATAATAATAATAATAATAATAATAATAATAATAATAATAATAATAATAATAATAATAATATTTTTTGTTGTTGTTCAGTCACACATTTGGTTCCGACTCTTTGCGACCCTATGGACCATGACTCTCTAGGCACCCCTGTCCTCCACCATCCTCCTTAGTCCACACAGCCCCGAATAATAATAATAAAAAAACTGCAGAGCTGGATGGGACACTATGGAACAAAAGGTCTAGCTCCCAGTAATGCCCAACAAGAAAACCCATCTAGTTTGCAATGTGTGGGAACTCAGAAACCTTCCACTAAGATAAAATAAACACAACTTCTTAAGAGAACACTGCCTTAATGGCTGCTTTGACACTTCAAGTTAAAGGAAAAAAGAAGTATAGAAGCATCCTCATTTTAAAATAATTCACACTGCAGCTTCTTCTTTTTTCATTTTAGGATTTGCTCTGATATACCATCCCAATTCCAGAGAAATTATGAAATTAAAGAGATGCCCTGCTTGCGCAGTGGTTAAGATGCTGTCCTGCAACCAAAAGGTTGTAAGTTTGATCCTGACCAGGGCTCTAGGTCGACTCAGCCTTTTATTCTTCCGAGGTTGGTAAAATGAGTACCCAGCATGTTGTGAGTAAAATGCTAATTAACTTGTGAACCACCCAGAGAGTGCACGAAGCACTATGGGGAGGTATATAAGTGTGATTACTTTTGATTTTAGATGGATACTTAAGTCTTTACCTTTATTATAGAAACTCTGATACCAGGTGTTGCACCTGCAATTTAAGCATTTTTTTCCTGTCCCAGAATAACAAAACAGTAGCATTTTTTTATATTCATCATTTTCTGTTCATCAAAATTCAATCAATGTAGGCTTTCTGTGGATTTTTCCTATTAGAAATATCATAGGTGACCCTTAGCTTGGGAGAGGGGTATGGGGAACTTACTCTTTCATGGAAGAATGAGAATACCTTTCTCTCACTTGCAACATGGACTGTTCATACATTTTATGAAAAGTCTGTTTGCTTGTTTCAAATAGTTTACATGTGAATGGCTACCCTGTCATCATGCAAAGATCATTGTCCATGTGTGTGTTTAAAAAAAAAAGTCTAAATTTAAACTGGTAAAATTAAACATGTCTAGGCCAGACGTGAAACTGCCAAAATGAAGGCAACTTTTGGTGAGTTCATTCTGCAGTTCCTTTCACCTGACCTAGCATGAGAAAGATTAGCTGGCAACACAAGGTTGCTATTATCAGGATACGGCTGATTGTGTTTCAAAAATACCTCAATCTTTGAGGAGGCTCTTTCAAAGCACAAGTTTGTGAATACTGAAACAGAAATCAGTCTCACTATGTTAGGTGGGGGATTTTGTTCTATTGCAGGGATTATCAACCTGTGACCCATGGGCCGGATGCAGCCTGCAGTGCCATTTCATGTGGCCCCCCCACTGCCTACACCACACCTGGAAGTGCCATGTGGTGGAGGAAGGGCAAAATGGCCATCCGGCCCCTGAAGTTGTCTGAGGGAGTGTGACCTGGCCACCAGCTTAAAAAGGTTGAGAACTCCTGCTGAGACTGTTCTGTTTATAGCATGGGGCAGGATTATAGCCTGATTTTGAAAACATAATTTCAAATGAGAACAAATAATAAATGTTTTGCTTGCAAATGACCTTTTTTTACGACTGTATTTCAAATTTTGTTTTCTACCTTAAATGTTTTGCTGCCCTTTAGGAAAGGCTTGAAAACATGGCTGGCTGGTCAGGTGTGGGGTCCTAATGGAAGTACGGCCCCCGCCTGTTAGTTTACATCAAGATAACAATCTGGAGGCCCCCCTCTCTTTTTATGCATAGGGTGGGGTGGGTGGGTGGGTGAGGTAATTGGGAGGTCTTTTAATTTGTTTTACATGTTTTCATTGATGTAAGCCGGCCTGAGTCGGGTTCGCCTGAGTGGGCAGTGAAAAAATGTGAAAATTAAGATAAGTTACTGTATTTTCTGCCGTATAAGACTACTTTTGAACCCTGAAAAAACTGTGCCAAAGTCGGGGGTCGTCTTATAGGACAGGTACTTAACTGCAGCTTGTTTCCCCTTGCTTCATATGTCCGGCGCATATGGTGGGGGGTGCTGCGGCCAAGTCCCTGCTCTGTGCAGGGAGTATGAAGAAAGGGGAAGCAAGCTGCACACATCTTCCTGTACCTCGAGGAGGAGAACGTGAGCGTGGATTGGCTCTCCACCAGAACCTGCCCATTCGACTCAGAGGGCTGCGCGTCTTCGGGTTGAGTGTGGGTTAATTTTTATTTGGTGTGCATTGGAAGAGAGGTAGTCTTATATGGCAAGTATATTCCAAACTCTATATTTTAACTGGAAAAGTTGGGGGTCGTCTTATACGCCCAGTCATCTTATATGCCGGAAAATACGGTAAATTAAATTGTTCTTGTTATAGAATTTTGTGTCATGGAATTTAATAACTATTTTGTGGTTTGTATTTGACTCCTAGTTTGAATGTGTCTATGTTGTAAGTAGAAATTCAACTGCAAGTTATAAAAAATTATGTTAGAGTTATACTTGACACATTAAAACTGTAGTTCCATATATTGACAACTACATTATGTTTTGAAGAGAACTGAGCTGGATTGATAATATGGGAAATGAAAACAGAAGTTGCCAACAAATTCCATAAATATACAGTGATATTGCTGCTGGATGTGTCTGTTTTCACATGGATCACACCAGAGGTATTAGCGAGGTAAATCTTGTTTGTTTCCAATTTTGAAAGTACAAATTAAAAATCTAAGTGATTTCTCACTGGTAGGCAAGATTATATAACCTGTGAATTTGTTTTTCTTTCAGGATTTTTTTGTGAAAATTTCATACAGGTGGGTGGTTTTTTTTTTTGCACAACCCACCACTTGCTTTCTGTGCAGAAAACTTTGTATTCTCCACAAAAACAAGTTTTGTGTGTGTGTAAAATACAAGTTTATGTGTTACTGCTGTTGACAGGAAAAAACCCCAATCTGTTTTCCTTTAGGCAAGAGAAAAACATGTCATAGTAATTTGTAATTTGTTAAATGTATTCTTGCCATGTCAAGCCACCCTTTCAAAAACAAGACAATTTGTGAACATTTTCTACACATTTACCTTAATTACTCCTTTGCCAGGCCCACTTCCCCAATGAAGAGACGGACAACAGTAATGGATTTAAAAATTGGGCCACTTTATTGAATCCCAATTTTTAACTTAAACTTCTAACTTTCCTTAACCATGTTAAGGCTAACGGGCAGCAATAGCACTGGTAAGGAGCAAATCTTACTTGCCAATCATATTTGGCTACTTTGTATCCAATTGTATCACTTTGTTTACCGAGGAAACAAATTGTTGACCCCAATCAGGATGCTGCTTGTTGACTCCAGCATCTGACGTGTATCAGGTAAAATCTCAAGGTGATGCAGGCTGCCTAGATCATAGCATCACCCTGTTCCTGGTCCGCCTTTGATTGGCCAGCCCAAGTTTCCCTATACCTTGTCCTTGTGGTGACCAACAACTACATACCTGCCAGATACCTATGTGTCATCCACTTTCTCTTTACCAGTGCTTCCCGGCAAGTGACCAATAAATAAACACAAAATAACATACCCCGTAGCTCAGACCATCAGCAACAGTGTGGGATGGGCGAAAACGCCAAGAACCAAGGGGCCAATGCAGGTTCAAGCAAAAATTCCCATCTGGCCCTGAAGCAACCAAAATAGTCACACTGTCACCTAGGGAGGGGGTGGTGGGCAAACTCGCCCATGGCCCAGCCGATCTTAAAATGGCACCGAGGGAAAACGTGGCCGCCCCTTTTATAAGAGGCATCGGCCATGCCCCCCGCCCTGCTCTGCTGCCCGTCTCTCCGGGGGCAGGGCTGGCAAAGAGCGCAATGGCCATATTGTTGCCGCCGTGCTTCCCTTCTTTATGGCATTCTTGACACTCTGGCATTGATATTGCATTGTATGAGAATGAAAGCAACATAGAGTTTTTGAAGCATCACAAAATACATTCATTGCTTTACTCTTTTTACAGCAGGAGTTCTCAACCTTTTTAAACCAGGGGCTGGGTCATGCTCCCTCAGCTTCAGGGGCTGGTTGGCCATTTTGCTCTCCCTCCACCACATGGCACTTCCTGGTGTGGTGGAGGTGGTGGGGGGCCACATATGAAATGGTGCTGCGGGCCACAGGTTGAGAATCCCTGTTCTATAAGGAAAGAAAAAATGGATCACACTTTTGTAACTTAGCTATTTAGTAGAAGCTTAGCCTGACCATTATCTGGTGATCTTGGAGGGCTCAGTTGGGATATAATTAATTGTGGAACAGAATTGTGGAACAGAATTCAGTTATAATTTTGAATCCACATGTTTCAGTCCAAGGGCCCTTTTTGCCATAGCCATACTGACACCGTGTTTCTTTCATTCTTTTTAGTTCTTGTCAGAAAAAGAGTTATATTAAATATTTCCTAGTTTGGATGTTGGGTATGGGCCAGTGTTAGTTACAGATTTCAACTTTTCTATAGTTGGTTAATATCTTTCATTTTCTTGCGTTTGTTGCTCTTGGAGAGGGATTTTTTTTGTATTTATGCCTCATAAAATTTGTGGCAACAATTCTTTTCAAATGATATGTTAGAAGATGTGATTTTTCTGTTTTAATATTATTTGTTCCTCTCCTGATTATTTATTGTAGGTGTTAAAATGAGGTCAAATATATTCTCAACTTTTGCTGTGAAGATTAGCCCCTTGGTGGTTTAATGAAACACCATAAATATAAATCCTGAAAGAAATAATAATTTCTAGACAACTAGGTATCCCCATGGCTACATTTTTAACATGTTGTCAACATTGTTGTTGTTGTCATTGTCATCATCAACAGTACATTTACAACATTAATTTTAACAGCATTGATTCTGTAAAATCAGTTTTTAGTGTAACAAATAAAGCTTGACTTACACAGATAGGAAAATGCAGTTGTTTCTCCAGAGTATTCATTATTAGAATAGTTTTCATAATGGATACATTGTGGGCAGTTGTTAGATATTTTATGCACTGTGCATTAATAACTATCACAACATTATGTGTACTGTATCATTTTAAAAAATATGACTGAAGATTATTTATTACATTTTTACACTACCTCGCCTCTAAACAGTAGCACTCAGGGAGTTTACAATCTTCATAAAATTGGTTTTCATGGTGAAATTCATTTTATTTGATTGTTATAATTAAATGCAGATTAATTCCCCCTCCCTAAAATTGTTTTGTTGCAGGAGCACTGTAAATACCATTGGAGTGTCTCGTTAAATACTTGGAATGATACCTTTTTTTCTGCAAGTAATGGTCTACTGTCTTGTAACCTTTTTGCATTACTTTTAACAGCTTATGAATGATATTGTTGGATTGAACCAGAAATGAGTCTTATTCAGTATTCTGTTTCTAGAAAGGACCATCTAGCCCAAATACATTAATAAGCTTTCAAACGGTATGAGGGTCCTTTCATTTTCTAATCCTCTGAAGGTTCTGTGCTCTTTCCATCATTTACATATGGACTCAATGGCATCTTAATTATTATCTATGAATAACAAATATGAAGTACACTCCCTCTTCTTGTAGGTCAGTACATGCAAGCTGAAAAGCAATTTGTTCAGGCTCCAGAGGTCACCAGGTTTTCTCCCATTTGTTAAGTAAATCAATTTTTATATACCGTATTTGCCAATATATAAAATGCACTGGAGTATAAGACGCACCCCATTATTACCAAAATAGCCTACTATAGGTTAATATATACAGTACAAGACGCACTCCATTTTTGCAGTGTATTTTAAGGGGGGAGAGGTTCATGAATCCTCCTTTAACCCACAGTACCTGTATCACAGGCACTAGACATCCTTGATCTTCTGTTTAGCTTTGGTGTAAGATGAGGGGAGCAAGGAACCCCTCCCATTTGGAAAGGAGCAGGACAGAACTGGGGGAAAACAAGAACACAGGTGGCTGGACAAGGGAGTGATTTCTCTCTCTCTAGCCAGCCAGCTTATCTAAAGCAGTTGCCAGATGGGAGGGGGGGGGGGGGATGGCCTTCACAAGGCAGGAGTAAAAAAAAAAAAGAATTATGGCCAAAAGTTACCCCAGAGATGACAACACAAGGGAAGACAGGCTATTGCTGTGAAGGCCAGGATTGGGTAGAATTTTGATTGACACAAAGGGGTGATGGGACTGATATAAATGGTGAAGCATATTGTCACGTTGGTGGAGGAAGAGTTGTAGGTGAAAGTGTGTCAGTATCAGTTTAGTATGATTAAAGGAAGAGGCCCAGTTGGCCTTAGACTGTGTAAGAGTCCTCCTTGAAGTGGGAGAAGTAAAAGCAGAGGAATGGGCGAAGAGGCCACGTGGGAAAGCTACCAGCCCAGTTCTGGCAGCTTTTAGAATCAAACATAGAAGGGTTGCTAGTGAAAGGATAAACACTTATTAATTCCCTTCTACAATGTGACATTCAATGGAACCCAATGAATTCTTTTCCTAACAACAATTAAGATGGTTATGTGGGGTCCTGTGAGGTTTTATGTTTTAATTTATAAATCACCTAGAGTAGTGCTTGCATTAATGAGGTGGTATCTAAATCAATCAATGAAACAAGTAGACAGGCAAACCAACCAAACTAATAAATAAACTAAAAATTAGAAGGTTGATTCACCCATGGATCCTGTGGAAAAAGAGATTAAAATCAGAAATATTTTAAGCTGGAAAAGAAAGGATTGTTGCAAAAAGGCAGTTGAAAAACAATAACATGTGCTTCTGGGAAGAAAGGCAGTTTGGAAGCAAGCATGCTATATAAAGGATAACAGGCCAAAGCATTGGTAGGAGTGGGTAGTGAAATTCCCCCTCCCCCCAAAAAAGAAACAATATTTAATATACAACAAATGTACAGAAATGTTCTCTACATTTGCTGACAATGTGTAGGACTGGTAAGGACTGGTATGAGATCAAAAAAATTAAATATATTATATTCTGTGTGCTGTTTCATTTTCAGGAATTTATCCATTGTATGTTGGGAATTCTTTCCAATTGTTTTCCCACAGTTGAATAAAACCACCTGCTGTGAAATCCAATATGTACAAATTCATTGCAGGCGCACCCCCCAAAGAAAGACTCAGACACCGGTATATGGATAAAGGCATTGGGCCACATTTATTGAATCATGCCCTAGTCCGAATTATAAATTTCAATTGGTACTCAGCCAATTATAATTCTTAAGGCAAGCAGGGCGCAGTAACACTGGTAAGGTTCCTCCCAAAATTGCCAACGGCAATTGGCTACAATGTATCCATTTGTATCAATTTGTTTGTTACGACAAACAAATTGTTGACCGTAGTCAATAAACTATCTACTGACCCCACCCTCTGACGTGTATCCGTCAAATCACGGGGTGATGCATGCTGAAGAGCTCCTGCCATCACCCCATTGCCTGGTTCGTCGTTGACCGGTCAACGTTAACAAACTTGTACCTATCTAGTGTTGGCCAGTCAATTGCGAACCTGCCGGATACCTATGGGTCATAAAGATTTACCTTACCAGTGCTACCCGCCACACGGGAAGGCTTCAATAAAGACTCACCGCCCCCCCCCCCCCGACTGTCAGCTCGGTCAACAGGCCTGCTTGCAAATCTTCCAAAAAGAGGTTCATACCTCTAGCCGACAGATGGACCCCATCCCCTGTATAAAGATCATAATTTTGTAAACTAATGGTGGGGTGTCGGATGACCTGCCCCAAACCCTTGTCTGCAAAGAACCGGGCAACTGCCCTGTTCACCGAGCGGCGAGCATGGTCAAGGGCATGGAGGTTAATACCCCCTCTGTAAGCGTGACGCGGTATGATGTCCGACCATAGCAACGTTGTGGAAGGCCACACATAATGCAAATAAGCTAGGTCGCTGCAAATCGCATATTTTAAAGAAAGGCCAGTGACCTGGCATAGGTCATTGCCCCCGAGGTGCAGCGCCAGGACATCAGGCAGTTCAGCATCCCTGATGGAGAAAAGGAATGGCAACAGTTCCCGCCATAACATTCCACGCTTACCATACCACCTGATACATGCGGAGGCACGCAGTCCAAGCTGGGGTCCCCACTCTGTCGCCGCAGCATACTGCGCTGCCCAGTGCACATAGCTATAGCCCACCAGCCATACTGCCACCGGTGTGTGGGGACACACAGGGTCTGTAAGATAAAACAGAGAGAACGGTGACTTATCTGGTGCTCATACCTGAATAGGGCGAACATATAATGTAAAAAACTTAGATCCCCATCTCCCCATACGGCGTATATCAGCCTCAGAGTACCCAAAAGCAGCCGCAGTAGAAGCAGCCCCTATTCTAAAAGAACGGGTGGCGTAACGAGCCCCGGGGAGGCCAACACTGGACAGTGCCTTACCGGTCACCTTCCAAAATTGAAATTTAGTCAGGGGAGACCCATCTTGGTGGCAGAAAAACGAGCCAGGGTGCATGCCACGCACTGCAATGAACTCCTGTAGGGCACCAACCGGACAGATGTCTGAAATGGAACATCGTAGCAGTCTAACACCACTGCCTACACCGTGCTGATCAACTTTTGAGGACCGTATCCTCAACTGAGCCCACTCATCAGAGACATAGACATCTTCGAGTTCCAGTGCCCTATGAGCCGAATCCGCCTTAGACAGTAGTACCAACTCACTGATGCGGAGCGCTCCAAAAAAGGCCACCGTGGTAGCCGCATGAAAAAGAGCTGCCTCATACCTGTCAAAAAACAGGTCATGCCAGCCTCTTGCAAGGTGGGTAAGGACCCCTGGAGAAATTGGGTGGCGAGTGTCTGGGCGGCGTCCACGTTCCTGTGTCCACCCCTCCAAAACATGTCGTATACGGAAATCAGTTATGTTGTCAGCAAAACCCCTCACCTTGGCCATGAATGCCAGTGCTGACAGCCTGGATGCTATGGTGCGGGGAGCTAGGCCCAGACTGTGTAGGTAAACCATAAATTGAAGAACGTGTTCAACTGGAATGTGCCACACTTCGGGCAACCGGAGTTGCACACAAAATTGTTTAAATTGATTAAATGCGTGTTGATACGCCTTACGCGTGCGGGGCGCGAGTGACATGCCGATCGCCCGGTTCACCTCTTCTTGCCAAATGTCCAAATCTCATCCGGGAGTGGTGAGGGAAATTCCTCCGCGTCCGGAGCCAAGGCGCGGAACCGGGGGATCTGCAGGCGGGATAAAGCATCAGCAATATCGTTATTAATGCCTGGTACATGTGTGGACCTAAAGAGCACATTGAGGCGCAGGCTGCGTAACACAAACTGGTGAACTAACCCCATGACCCTGGGCGATTTAGATGTCTGAGAATTGACAATGTGGACTATCGCAGCATTGTCACACCAAAAATGGACTACTGAATTGGCCCACTCCTCACCCCATAGCATCAAAGCTCCCAGTATCGGGAAGAACTCGAGGAATGTGAGATCGCATAGATGATCCGTGCCCCGCCATGCTGGAGGCCATCGGCCGTAGGCCCACCTCCCCTCAAAATAAATCCCTTATCCGAGGGACCCAGAGGCATCCGACTGAACCTGAAACCTAGGGGAGACCAAGAGGTCAGACCTCCAAAATGATACCCCATTGAATTCCCGCAGGAACTTAAGCCAAACCAACAGGTCAGCCCTCATGCCCCTGGTCAGTCGGACCCTGTGGTGGCACCTCGATAGCCCAATCATGGCGTCACATAGGCGTCGAGCAAAAGCTCTGCCAGGCGTGACCACCCTCCAGGCAAAATTAAGATGACCATGTAGAACTTGGAGTTCACGAAGTGACACCTTACGTTTGGCCAGCAAGGCCAAAACCATTGCAGAGATCCGTGTGACCTTGTCCATAGGTAACCTGGATGTCTGCGCGACCGTGTCAATTTCAATACCCAGAAATGTGAGCATAGTTGATGGGCCCTCGGTCTTTTCGGGCGCTAAAGGGACACCAAGTTCCTGCATTAGCGTCTGAAATGTAGTGAGGAGACGCGTGCACGTGTCCAAGCCCGTTCACCCCCGAACAAAAAATCATCGAGGTAATGGGCTACAGACCGGGACCCAGACCTGCGAACAAAGGCCCACTGGAGAAAAGTGCTAAAGCATTCAAATGCTGAACAGGAAATAGAGCAGCCAAAAGGCATGGCTTTATCTACATAATATTTTCCCTGGAATTTAAAACCCAATAACTCAAAGTCACCCGGGTGCACTGGCAAGAACCGGAATGCCGATTTAATGTCACATTTCGCCAGAAGTGCACCCGGGCCACAAGCGCGCACCATGCGCAGGGCCTGGTCAAATGACGTATACCTGACTGAACAAAGGTCATCAGGAATGGCGTCATTGACCGAATTACCCGCCGGGTATGATAAATGGTGAATTAGACGAAATTCACCAGGGGCCTTTTTGGGAACCAAACCTAAAGGGGAAACCTTAAGATTGGGAAAGGGAGGCCTAGAAAAGGGGCCAGCTACCCTCCCTGCATTTACCTCCTTGGCAATACTTAGGGCGGCCACCTCCTCCCTACCCTTCAGGGAAAGCAAATTAGGAGCATATTGGGGTCCCCGCACCCCCTTGAATGGGATACGAAAACCGCACTGGAAACCTTCGAGTAGGTACCTCGCCTCGTCCCTCCTCGGGTAAGTCGAGAGCCACCTCTCTAACATAAATATGTTAACCGGGGAGGGGGCCTTTTGACTGACCAGCTCCTTCAGCGGCAGTTCTGCCCGCTCCCTGTATACCTCTACCTCTGCCCCGTGACCCACCGGCTCGCGGACACGCAGCGGCGGCGTGGGGGCCAGCGCAAGAGGGACACTCGTGTTTGTATCGGCACTGTCTTCTATTGCATGCGCCATTGGCCGAGAAACTCCAACACAGCAAGCGGGCTGGAACCCCCTGCCCCGCCAACTGGCGGGGAGCCTGCGTTGGAGTAGCTCGCTGGACAGCATGGCCGCAATGGTACCTCTCCCCAGGCGCCGGGCGCGTGGGGGTCATGTATAAAAGCCACAACTTCTGGCATGGCTCATCCCATCTCATCTCCGGGTGTAAGGGCACCCCCATCCTGAATTCCTCATCATAAGCCAACCATGATGGGCCAGGAAAATCCACCATCGCCCTGTAAATATTGTCCAAATATTGGACCAAAGGAATGGCCAAATCGGGCCGGGCCCTGAGGTACACCGCCATATAAATGAGATATGCGGGTAACCAGTTGGCCCAAGTGCGCGGTGGCTTGCGACGACGAGACAGCTCTTTGTCTCTGTCATCCTGCCCCTCTTTCTCTTCCTTGGTGGGCTCACGGTTCAATAGGGAGAAAATATCGACATACTCCCCCCCGCCAAATCTTTTCCCTCGTGGCCTGGGACAAATGATCCCCGAGGGGCAAGGAATACCCCGCAGTCGGCAATGCTGACACCGGCACGGTATTCACACGGGGCATCGGCAGCAGTGCCTGTACAGTCCCTGTGATGCCCGGTACAGCCCTGGGGGCGGAAACCCCCCACCCAATGATGTGCTAGTATGGGACCCAGTGGCACCAGGGTAAACTGGGAACTGATACCCACCCGCCTCGACGTGACGAGGCCATGGCCACTGAAAACTAACACCTGAAGTGGACTGTGATGTGGGGACATTAGCTTGAACCTGATACTCACTGGGTGCACCCCCGTGAGCCGCCCCCACTGGGGGTTCCAGCCCATGGCGGGCATTGGAGCTCACGACTGCAATCAAGCTATGGGGCCACATCTGGCCACTCCCCGGCTGTAGTTCAGGATGAACGGGGAGCTGCGAGACCGCGGCCGGTGCAGGCCGGAGCGTCTCCAGCAGCTCAACCCTACTGGCTGCCTGCTGCAGAGTGGCAGCCGTCGAGGTGGCAGGCAGGCAAAAGGGGGCCCCAGTCGGCAGTGAAGCCCCCCCCCGAGGGGTTGTTTGTGACCCCCAAGGATGCTTCCAGCACGGCTAAACGTGCCAACAATGCATCCACAGTCACGGTACCCCTGGTACAAGGCAGGCAAGGTGGGCCACACGGCCCACTGGGTGATACACTGGGGACCCCCATCTGGGAGCCAGGTCCTAAATAGGGCCATGCCCAAAACTGCAGCCCATGAGGGGCCGGAGGCAAGCCCTGCTGGGTGACCGCACCAGGCCCTCCCCCGTTGTCTGGACCCATGGCCGGCAATTGTGGGCCAGGGGCCAAAGCCCCTGTAGGGCCATCCTGAGGCTGTAGAGCCGAGGGCCATGCCCTAATCTGCCCCATCCCACCGGTAACGGTGGGTGCCATCGATGCGGGGCCCTGTTGCGGGGGCGTAGTCGCGGTCCTCCGACCCGACTGCTGTCCCCTTGCAAGCGCAGGGCCAGGCAAGTTCCTCCCTCTTGGCCGCGGCTTGGTCGCCGTGGCCTTCCTCTTGGGAGGCATCGCTGAGAAGACGATCCCTTTCCGGGAGTCGCAGCGCCGAAATGGCTAAACAGCCGAAGACTGAAGAAAAGAAGACTGAAGAAACGAAGAGCGACGGAGAAAACTTCTCTCCGTCGCTTCTTCTAAAATGGCAGCTCGTCTGCCTCGTGGCCACCCCTTTTATAGAGGGGTGGCCACGCCCCCTAACTCACCCGGATGTCTGCGTCCGGGTGGGGTGGGGGCCCGCAAAGAGCGTGGCAGCCATTTTGGCGCCGCGCTTTCATTTGAATTTTTTTTACTATCAAAAGGACAACAGTAGATGTAATGAGGTCTAAAAGTATAATTTCTTTATGATTGCGTAAGAAAGCTTCTGGTTTCAGGATTTTCAGAATGGCCCAACACATTTCAATTTAACCTTTTCATTGCAACCACGATTATTAGAAATTGCCTTAAAAGAAAATGAGATCTGAAAGTCTTAAGGCAGTGTTAAGACTTGCACAGTTGCCTTGAGGGCATATGCAATTCATTGCTCTTTTGGTGCCTTTCCCAGATTTCTTTCACTTAGAAACAACACCAATTCTTAAGCACAGCAACATTGCACATTAAAGACATATTTAGCTTATTTTGTGGTTGTCATTATTAAAGGATTGTGAAACATGTTAAATAACGGATGACATGTTTTTATTGAGCATAGCTGAACTGTGGGTTTTTATGAAATAGGGAATCAATGGCATATCCTTCAATTTAATTGGCCTGAAATATAAGGGTTTTTTAAAATAATAAGAATACAATTCCATGTAGAACATAGTAAAGTTCCAAACAGTTGTTTTTGCTGCTGGATGCCTGCATCAGAAACTAATAAGCATAATTTTATTTGGAAACTAATACAGTACGAGAAGAATTTACCTACATTTTATATTTTCTAAGCCATTTTATTACTATGTGATTTGCATAGTGGTATGAAATTTGTCTTAAGCAGTGGAGTGGATCATGCCCATAAGCTTCTTTAAACTGTCAGCTAGCAAAATTTATTTGTAGTTTGCACCTGAAGTGTTTAGGGAAATGGGGAAATTAAGTGATTGTACTGGAACTTGTGATGTTATTTCCCCCCATAAGAGCAATATAAACCGTTTATATATTTAAAAATAAAATTTGTTTTTGGTGTTGCAAAATTTAGAATTCAGTTTCACTGCTCTTTGGTGCTCTTCTTTCTATCCTTAAAATCACCTATAGCTTAAAACACAATGAGTTTTGATAGTAATACAGTACAGTAGTACTTCATACAACAATTTTAATCCATTCCACGGGGCTCGTTGTTGTACGAAACAATTGCTATACGGTACATGCATCGTATAGCAATTTTCCCTATGGGATGCATCATACAATGTTGTTGTTTTTTTGCTAAGTGGTTTTTCCTATTGAAAAATTGTTGTACAATTTTTTCCTTAGGGAAAATTGTTACGCAGGACACCATTTCCTCCCCAAACCCAATTTTTATGCGATTTTGTTGCTATATGGGGCGATTGTTGTATGTGGTTCTACTATATTAACATGTTAAAATACTAAATCAGTTTAGTTTTAAATCAGTTCAGTTTTAAAACTTTCTGGACTAGAAAGGTGATAGGACTTGGCAAAAAAAAATTGGGACACAATAATTTTTGTCATATTGTCCCCACAAAGAATCCTTGTAAAACTACCAAGGGACACAGAGCTTTTCTTTAGCAGCTGCAGTAGGGAGAAATGCTGAGTGTTAGCAAGGTTTTTTGTTGTTCTTCTAACCAATTTTCTGAGGAGTCTGATAGACATGTATTGCTTTTGCCTGAAGTATTATGCTTCATGGAAGTTCTATATGGCTTTGCTGCACTTGTCAAACTTTTACACTGTTTTGTAAGTCATGGTATAAAACTATTTTAAACTCATCAGCATGAGAGCTTGAATTAGCAAAAACTTCAAATCTGTACAAAATCCTTAGGAGAATAACAACTTCAGGAACAAGCAGCACAGAACTGTAATCTTCTTCAAGAAAATGCCAAAGAGAACAAAAGTGCTTCTGTTCTGAATCCCACGGAGCACAGTAAACAGGTGGGAAAATGATAAATATAGGACAAAGAAGCACCTAGAATCACATCTCTGTTTTGGACAACTTCTCCCACCAGTGTATGCATATATTTATATGCTAAATAATGTGGGAAAACAGAATCCGAGAGATGCCTAAATCCAGGGTTTCCCAACCTTGGACACCCAGGTGTTTTTGGACTTCATTTACCAAAAGCCCAATTCAGCACCACTGCTACTGCGAATTGATGTCCAAGAACATCTGGGAGCCCAAGTTTGGGAAACCCTGCCTTAGTCCACTGGCCTTATTATTGGACAGGTATTCCCCAGTATCACCTTCTGAGCTCTGTGGTCCAGAAAGAAGTAGAGCCACTATAGTTGTTTACACTGCTGTTAAGAGCAATGACACAAATTAATGCAAATAGGTCGATCTCAGAAGAAATCAACCTTGACTGCTCCTTAGAAGGTCAAATAGTAAAGATGAAGCTAAAGTACTTTGGACATCAAATGAGAAGAGAGGATTCACTTGCGAAGGTCTTGATGCTGGGAAAGGTGGAGGGCAAAAGAAGAAGGGGGAGGCCAAAGATGAGATGGCTAGATGGTATTGTAGATGCAATGTGCACAGAGCTGGGCAAGTTCAGGAGGATGGTGGAGGACATAGGTGCCTGGCGGACAATGGTCCATGGGGTTGCAAAGGGTCGGAATTGGCTGTGCGACTGAACAACAACAAATGCATTGCTACTTGTATTCATCATTGCATGCCAAGTCACGGAACTGGCTTGTGAATGCAAGTGGCTGAGTTACCCCTTTTCCCAATCACTCATTGAATTTCCCCCAAAACAGCTGACAGTAGCATATGACTTTTGCAGAGTACGGTACATTTATATCTATATTACATATGTTTTGCTAACAATAATGTCACAATTTTTGTCTATATCTATATATTATTAGACAACACTAGAAGTAACAAAATTGTTACAACTTTTATACTCTGAGTTCTTTTCACCAGCACCAGAGTGAGATTACTTAAGAAATTAAAAAATAATTAAAAGGTCTCTTTGAAATCAAATGTAAACAATATCCAAGATATATAGTCTCTAAAAACATAAAATAAAATACACATGCAAATGCAAATACATAAAATCAATATGTGGATTCACCCTTCCAGTGCCCCTCCTACAGAAACATAATTTTCTTTTATGTCTAGATCAGATATTAATGTGCCAAAACGAAGTCACCTTTGGTAAATTCATTCCATAGTTCCTTTCGCCTGACCTAGTGTGAGAAAGATTAGTTGGCACAAGGTTGCCGTTGCCTCAGGTATGCCCAGATGTGGTTCAGAAATACCACAATCCTGGAGGAGGCTCCTTCTGTGTACCTCATAAACATAATGAAATTCTGCTACCTAAACCAGTGGTGGTGACCCTATGGAATGCATGCCAGATGTGGCACTCCCAGCCCTCTTTGTTGGCATGTGTGCTGTCACCTCAGCACAGAGTTTGCTCTGCCCAGCAGCCCAATGGGAGTGCTTCCTCCTTCCCCCACCACAGAGTTTGCACACCCTTCTGTCCGGTAGCCCAATGGGAGCACTTCCTCCCTCCCCCCAGCACATAGTTCACCCCACCCCTCTGTTTGGCCATTTGGTCTCTAAAATGTTTGCCATCACTCACCTAAACTAAGGGCGCAAAACCTTATCCTTTTCCATGGAAACAGCAATTCCTGCTTCTCTAGCTGTCTCACTTTCTCAATCTAATCCAGAATCTCAACTCCTTCCTAGGATTTCCCTACCCATTAGACTGAACCAAACAGTCCATAGGACTATAACAGGAAAACCTATTTTTGGGAACAGACATCAAAGCATACCTGTCAACCTTCCCGATTTGGCCAGGATTACCCCGTAAATTGATGTCGGTTGACGTCATAACCTGGCCCCCGCTGCCAAAACCCCGTAATTTGGCAGCGGGGGAAACGCTTTCTGTGCATGTGCGGAAGGGTTTTACCCCTTCCACGCATGTGCAGAAGCACTACATCGCTTGTGTAAGGGCTGCGCAAGTGGCGTAGCACTTCCGCACATGCGTGGAAGGGGTAAAACCTTTCCACGCATGCGTGGAACGCGACCAGCGCACAAGCGATGTGCGCAGGTCCCGTTTTTCCAGAGCCGCGGGTCGACAGGTATGCATCAAAGGCAGGCTTTTCTAATCATGATATTTATTATTTGAGTTATTTCTCTGTTGCTGCACCTCTAAATTGGCTCCATGAAGAAGCACAAACCAGTGCTTTGTTAATTCACCTTGCAATTAGGAGAAAGCTTACTTCTGAAGATACAAATTGAACTAAAAGGATGAGCATGTTTAAGTAATTTACCATGTACAGTAATCCCTTCTTAAGAAAATATATCCCAAAAAGAGTGACTTCAGGCATGAAGTAGACAAAAAGAATTGCATTTTTACAAGGTCATTTTGCAGCTCTTCTGTGGCATTTTGCAGTTGAACCTAGTTAATCTTCAGAACCCATCTGCTGCCTACATAAATAACAATATTTTAAGTACAGTATCAGAGAATTACACGTCCTATGGCCATTTCCCCACTTTTTTCCTAGCTGCTGACTCCCTTGGAGTAAGGGGACAGGATTTATGTTATAATGCTTAATTATCTAAAGAAGGCTAGACATACAAGTTGAAAGGTCCTGTGGAAATAAGAAAGAAATCCCTAATAAAGAAGATTACTTATGACTATTAACTGGGATTATACCAGGGATAGAACTGTTGCTTATGTAGTGAAAATCCACCCCATTCTGATTCTCTTACAACTATGCCCATCACTGTGAAGATTTAGGGATTTACAGGTATATCAACCATCACAAAAGCATTTTTGGAAACCTCAAGGATACAATGTATGCAACATATAAAGGATATATTGTTTCTCTTAGAACATTCTTTGTGGGAGGATAGGCTGATGATGAAATACAACTACAGTAATACCTCATACAACGTCCAAACTTGGTTCCACAAGTTAGGACATTGTATGAATTCTGACTTTGTATGAGGCAAGCAAAATCCTAGCCATGATGCATCATATAACGTCCAAATCATTGCCACCGATGCTTTGCATAACATTGTTTCCATAGAGATACATTGTAACAGCACAGACTGCAGGGCAAAGTCAAGGAAACAGACAGGAAACTGACAACTTTTAAGAAATCTTTGTGAAGCGCAGTTTGTACAAACACAGCTCTGAGTTGCAAAAAACATAACAAAACACAAAACATGGAACCTTTTTAAACTTTTTAAAACTTTATAAACTGAAGCTTTAAAAGGTAGGCACACAACTCTACAGTGGAAAAACATTATGAACCACCAAATATGAAACATTTCTAAACCCTTTGTAAACTTTATAAAGTGATTGTTTAAAGGATAAATGAAGTGCAAGAACATTTCAAACCACACAGTAAACAGTAAAAAATTGCAGTACAAACAAACAAACAAACAAATAAATAAATAAACACAGAACAGTATGGATTTCAACTGGAGGAGGAGGGCAACAACTCAACAGCAACAGCACCTGAGCAAGATGGTTCATCATCTGTTTTTTGTTTTTTAAACCATCTTTCAAGTGACTGCTGTTTCTCATGCTTTTTAAGTTCTTCTTGGACAGCTGGGATGGTGGTGGTAGCATCCATGGCCAGAAAGTCTTCCGCCATAGTCTTGCACTGGTGGTACGGCAGAAAGTTTTAGTAAACCACATGCACATGCAACACATCTTTCAGCTGACTGGTGGTCAGCTCCAAAATCATTTTCCTTGCCCCCTCCTCATCATCAGATGAGTTCTCCAACTCCTCCTCCTGCCTCTGCAACTGTACCAATTCCTGTGTGGACAGCTCGGTGTTATTGTGCCTTTCCATCAGCTCCTCCACATCATCATCTGAAAACTCCAGCCCAATTTTGCTGACCACTTCAGTGTCCAGTTCTGGTGGAGGAGCAACTTCGACCTCAGCAGCAGGTTGAGAACTGTCGGGCCAGAGGGGATGGCAGGCAGCCACAAGGCTGTGCTGACTGATCCTGTCCGACACCCTTTTGATCATCCTTAAGCTGTCCACAATATCAAAGTGCTCACTCCAGAACCCTTTGAGGGTCAGCCTACTGCAGTCTATGACCTGCACGCATCTCTTGAAAAGTTCACATGTATAAAGTTTTAAAAAGTTTGAGATCACCTGCTGGCCCATGGGCTAGAGAATTGGTGGCAGGAAGAGGATTTTTATGAACTTGTTCTGTGGCCTTAGGTCATTTTCAAGCCCTGGAGGATGGGCAGGAGCATTGTCTAATGGCAACACTGCTTTTAAGGGCAGGTTGCTCTCCACCAGGTAAAGGCACACAGTTGGTCCAAAGACAAGGTTGACCCAGGCAGCAAAGATGGGATGTGTGACCCACACATCTTTTGTAGCTTGTCAAAACACGCCCATTTCATCCTTGTTTACCTTCTGTTTCTTGAAGGCCCTTGGGTTGAGCGAGCTATAAACAAGCAAGGGCTTGATTTTGAGGTCCCCGCTCACATTGGCACAGAACACCAGGGTAAGGTGATCTTTGCGCGCTTTGTGGTCAGATTATGAGTTGTCTTTGGCATCCACTTCCATAACAGGCCAGTTTCATCTACATTAAAAACCTGCTGAGGAAGGTAGCCCTCAGTTTCTCCACCGGCAGTGGGCAGCGGGCGGTGGGCGGTGGGGGGTGGGCAGCCGGCGCCTTTAACAGCCTGCACTGCCGCCGCCACCATGGTTCTGGGACCCCTGCTTTCCCCTCCTTCGGCCAGATGGGTGAGTTTCTCCATTGGCAGTGGGTGGGGCGGTGGGTGCCTTTACCAGCCTGCGCCACCACCATGGTTCCGGGACCCCTGCTTTTCCCTCCTTTGGCCAGAGGGCTGAGTTTTTCCACCAGCAGGGGGTGTGGCGGGTGCCTTTAACATCCTGTGCCGTCGCCACTGCCGCCGTGGTTCCAGGACTCCCTCTTCCTCCTCCTTCAGCCAGAGGGGCCAGAGGGGAGAGTGGTTTTATCATGGGTTCCTTCCCCTGGTGTGTTTGGCCATGGTGGAGTGGGAGTAGTTGAGTGCGACTTCAAAAGAACTCACTTGCTGCAGATGCCGCTTTTATCTGGGGTGTGAGTCGGGCTCCATTTGTAACATTGAGCTGGGTCTCTAGTTGGCAGCGTTGAGTGTTGGGGCTCCGCTGGTAGTGGTATAGAAATGTAAGTACAACTAGAGACTATTTGTTACTTTCAGGTCTTCTTCTTCTTCCATGTCTAGGCCAGACATGAAACTGCCAAAATGAAGGAACCTTTAGTTGAGTTAATTCAGCAGTTCCTTTCACCTTACCAACTGTGAGAAAGATTAGCTGGCAACACAAGGTTGCCGTTACCATGGAGTGCCCAATTGTGCTTCAAAAACACCGCAGTCTTTGTGGAGGCTCTTTCAGGTAAAGGACTCTAATAGAGAAGTGGGGACAAACTTGGAATAAAGTTTTACAGAGGATTCGGGTCTCATTCACCTCCTCCACTCTATCAGGATACTAGCATTGAGATAGTCCTCTAGATTTATACAAACTTTCTTTTTCCCCCAGTTTGCTTCCTAAATGCAATATATAGCACATTTTGCTGCACATTGCAATATTGAGTGTATTACACTGCACAGTACTGGCTATTTATGGTGTGTCTCATCATATCTGGGAAAGTACTGTAATGCCTTCCCTCATAATACCATCTTTTGGCTTGAAATCTAAAGAAATAGCTTTGCTGTTCAGCAGCAGTTGTGAAGGGTAAAAGTTAATTTCTTTCCACAGCTCCATGATCTTCAAAGTCTGTACTAAGGGGTGCAGATTCTCTGTGAGCACAGAGAAAGAAGAAAGAGGAAAGATGTGCTATCATGTATAGACTTCTGATAGTGAACTTACTGTTGGTCTCCTTGTCAAGAGATCCAGAAAATGGCTTACCGTGATATCCTGAAATATCCAGAAGTATCCAGAAGTGTAAAAAGAGAAGCTTGTGAACTGAATGGTGAGGAGAACATTGATAGATAGAGGCTGCAGCTAAACTGTTATCTCTGTGCTGCAGCTATAACTTGTTGCAGGTCTCTGATAAGCTAGTTCCTCTACTTTCATCCAAGTTAATTTTAACATAATTGTTATGTATATCGTTATATCTGGTTTGCTCTGTTTGGAACTTTATCTATACCTATAAAAAGGTGCGTGGGCTGTTGGTGTCCGGCATGGACGCCCACACCCGTCCCTACTATCCTGTACCAAGCTGCCTACATTTACCTAACCACCCTTGGAGCATCGCCGCAAGGGTCCGCCAGCCACAAGTGGGGCAGCCACCCGACGAACGCAACCCAAAAAACCTACAAGGCCCAGTGTCCTTCACACCACGCCACCCATCAGTCAATGAGGCTGAAGGGCGCGAGCACAGAGGAGGCGGGGCAGCCGGTGTGCACGGTAAAAAACCACGTCATTTGCCAGCTGGGCTGCCAGCTTATGGTGCCTTCCGCCCCACCGGCAAAGGCCTCGACATGCCGTCAAGGACGGAGGACAGTCCGGTGATGCCCAAGCACAGAAGGCCACGCCGGGGAAAGGCCCAGCCAGCAAAAGGTAAGTGGGGTGGGGGAGAGGAACTAAAAGGGGGAACAGGCCCAGGAACCACGCCGCCCGCCGCCCCCGCCAACTTGCCCCCCCAGTCCCTGCCCCCACCCCACTTACCTTTTGCCAGCTGACCTTTCCCTGGCGTACCCTTCTGGGTGTCCTTGTTGAGGCTTGGGGGGAGGAGGGAGAGCCCCCTCCTCCCCCCACAGCTTCGGTAAATGTGTGTGTGTGTGTGTGTGTGTGTGATCGCCAAGGCTTAGGGGGGGAGGAGGGGGAGCCCCTCCTCTCCCCATAGAGTTATGGTGTGTGTGTGTGTTTTGTGTGTGTGATTGTGTGAGGCGGGGGGGAGCAGCAGGCAGCGCTTCATCAGGGGAGGCGCTCTCCCTGGCGAATGTTGCCTACCGCCTTTGTATTGCCCACACCGCTGTTTCGAAAACTAACCCGAAACAGCGGCAGGGATAATAGAAATGCGGCAGGCAGCCATCAGCCAGGGAGAGCAATTCCCGTAGCAGACCACTGTCTGCTGCCTTTCTTTTTTCCCCATTAACTGTTTTGAAGGGGAAACAAACCCTTCCAACTCCCCCCTTCCGTCACACACACACACACACACACACACACACACACACACACACACACACACACACACACACACACACACACACACACACACCTGCCTTGCCGGGCAATTATTATCTGTGTGTTGGTGGTTGGGGTGGTTTTTTTTTTTGGGGGGGGGTGCACACACACCCAAAAACCACCCCAACCACCCACTCACACATAATAACTGCCCGGCAGGGCCAGGCAAAAAAAAGTGCTAGTAAGCTATATGATTAGTTATATTTTTACTTTGTTTTGTATATGTTAACTTATGGATGCTGTTCACTGACCATAATAAAAACATTTTGTTTTTCTGTTCTGTCTGGGGGGAGGGGTAATGCCCAAGGTTGTTATAACAAGGTAATTGAGAGTTAATTAATTGCCAAGCAGGGTAAACCAGTAACATCTGAATAAAGAGAAGACACAGTGAGGAAGTTAGTTCTGTAAAAGATACTTAGTTTGACAACTGTTTGTATCCTGATAGGTGGAAATCCTAGAAGGGTTCATGATGAGTAGAAAATCAGAGAAGGAAAATAATTCAGTTATGCTAGCTGCTAGGTCCTTGATGCCTGCTTGCTTATTACTTCAACTGAATTTTGCCTAAGCCTTCAAACTATGCTACTATGTCAGTAGAATAAGATTAGATAGACTATTATTATTTTACGTGGATTTGGTTGTGAATTGATTACTACTACATTTCTGTTATGGAATAGATGGCTTCACTTTTTAGCATGATTTTTTGAGGGGAAATGAATCTAATTTTAAGTGTATTTTCTTAGAATCTTTTTATACTCTCAGCACCATCTTTAAATAAATTTAATAAACCTTGACAACTTGTTTGATCCTTTGTTGCAAATGGTTTCTCTTCAGTACTTTTTCCAATTCTAGATTTGGTCATAGTAAGAGTAATTCATTTTGTGGTTGTCTTGTTAGTTACTACTTTTGGCCATGTCATGTGAATTAATACGTGCATGTGTTTTGCCGCCCATCGACCCCAAGGCGGCAGCCACCCAGAGGCCTTGTTTTCCTGGGGAGGAACCTATGCTCTATAAGAGTGTGTCTCCTTCACGCCTCGCCCTCTCTCTTTTTCTCCATAATCTGGTGAAAGCATGTGTGACGCATGTGCAAAAAAATCTCTATGAAGAAAGAGACTTGGAATGATGGTGCCCAAGCATCACACTTCTTCTGCTTCGGGCATGAGTGCGGAGAAGAGAACTGCTCCATACCCTGTGCGTGGAGACTGACCAACTGAGCAAGGGTGCTCGAGTGACTTTGTTGCAAATTGCCCCTTCTCCCATTTCCCCTTGTACCACCCTAGAGGCATTTCTCAAACTGCGAGGAACCGACGCTGGCCCTTTATTCTGCCATTCAGACAATAGCCCATTGACGCGATACTAGTTCTGGGCAGTTATGAAGAGAGTGTTGACTCATTTAGGAGTCAATGTGCGGCTTTTGGGCATGCACTCATTCTGGATCGGGGCTGCGTCCACTGCGGCAGTGACAGGATACTCCCATGAGGACATTCAAAGGGTGGGCCGGTGGAAGTCGGGACTTACCGAACGTATATTAGACCTATGAAGTATTGAACAAAGGACTGCTGCTTTTTTCCTTGCCTTCCAGGTCGTGTTCCTCACCGCCCATGGCAGATTGCGATCATTGGACACAGTTGTATTTTCTGGGCCGAATGTAATGTGACCCGTTCCGTGTGGGGCAGGGACCTTGGTCTGCAGAGCAGAGCCTATGTTGATTGGCACAGAAAGCAGGGCATGCGATCGGGAGAGCTAGTGCCATTCGTGAACTTGGCAAGGGGAGGCACGCCTCCAGATATTATGGTTATCCATCTGGGTGGCAATGATTTGGGCCTAATGAAGGGCATTGAACTGAGCACAGCAGTGAAAAGGGACCTGTCCCTTGTGAAGTGTTGGTGGCCCGGCCTTCGCTTGGTGTGGCCAGAGATCTTGCCCCATTTTACTTGGCGCTGCATTGGAGACCTGCACAGAATTGAAAAAGTGCACCGCAGTGTGAACAAAACCATGGCTAAATTTATTGCTGAAGGATTTGGCAGAGTTATTGAGCATCCAGGAATCAAAATTGAATTTCCTGGCCTCTACCGGCAGGATGGAATACATTTGTCGAAGGATGATTTGGAAACATTCCTTAATGACCTGCAATGGGGCACTGAGGCTGAATTACTGGTCTGAGGTGGGGCGTCCATCCGTAAACGAACATCCTTGGTGGTGGTAGTGGGGTAAATGGTAATCAAAACTATGTTAATTGACCATACGTAATGGGAGTTCCTCACCATCACAGAAGGACAGAGGGACTGGAGGCGCCTACTGTCATGGGAAGGAACCCTCAAATACAAGGGAGCAGGCCTGAAGGAAATTGTGATCTAATATGTATGGAGTGAGACGTCATCACTCCATACAATGTCATAATCAATAATCTTGATATGGGTAGATATACCCATAAGTCAATACCATTTACCCACTAGGATGCCCCATTGCAGGTCATGTTAATATTGTATTGTTATGTTATTAATAAAGTGGCCCATGTTTTGACCAACAGATCGGTGTCGTCTGCTACATGGGGTGGATTGGGTGGCAATGAGGTTTGGTGTACAAGTCGAACGTTAGGAGGGTAGAATGACTTGTGTGGTTCTTTCTGTCTAGGTTAAACTCTTGATATTCTGGCCAAACAGTATCCTTGAAACAAGAACAAACACTTCAGTGATGGGTTCAGATATATATGGAGAAATGAATCTGTGCATAAAATATCTGTTTCTATTGAAAATAATAATATAGAGTAACCTTTTACATGTGAAACTCCGGATGTGAAAGAGAACAATTGCATTACTAGGATGGTTTGTTTATATAGGCTGATACTTGGTTTGCATTTCAAAATGTATTTCTTTGCAGGCGCACCCCACAAAAAAGACTCAGACACCGGTATATGTGGATAACGGCATTGGGCCACATTTATTGATTCATGCCCTAGTCCGAATTATAAATTTCAATTGGTACTCAGCCAATTATAATTCTTAAGGCAAGCAGGCCGCAGTAACACTGGTAAGGTTCCTCCCAAAATTGCCAATGGCAATTGGCTACAATGTATCCATTTGTATCATTTTGTTTGTTTACAACAAACAAATTGTTGACCATAGTCAATAAACTATCTAGTGACCCCACCCTCTGACGTGTATCCGTCAAATCACGGGGTGATGCATGCTGAAGAGCTCCTGCCATCACCCCATTGCCTGGTTCGTCGTTGACCGGTCAACGTTAACAAACTTGTACCTATCTAGTGTTGGCCAGTCAATTGCGAACCTGCCGGATACCTGTGGGTCATAAGTATTTACCTTACCAGTGCTACCCACCCATGTGACCAAAGTCAATAGCAAAGCCCCTGTATCAAACCATAGCAACAGTGTGGGATGGGCAAAAAAAAGCCAGAACCAGGAGGCCAATTGTAGGTTCCAGCCAAAAATTCCCACCCGGCCCCGAAGCGACCAAAATATCACACTGTTCACTAGGGAGGGGGTGGAGGGAAAAACTTCTCCTCTACGTCGCTTTTCCAAAATGGCAGCTCAGCTGCCTTGTGGCCACCCCTTTTATAGAAGGGTGGCCACGCCCCCTAACTCACCCGGATGTCTGAGTCCGGGTGGGGGGGCCGCAAAGAGCGCGGCGGCAATTTTGGCGCCGCGCTTTCATTGCAGGAGCACCCCCCAAAAAAGACTCAGACACCGGTATATGTTGATAACGGCATTGGGCCACATTTATTGATTCATGCCCTAGTCCGAATTATAAATTTCAATTGGTACTCAGCCAATTATAATTCTTAAGGCAAGCAGGCCGCAGTAACACTGGTAAGGTTCCTCCCAAAACTGCCAATGGCAATTGGCTACAATGTATCCATTTGTATCAATTTGTTTGTTTACAACAAACAAATATTTGACCGTAGTCAATAAACTATCTACTGACCCCACCCTCTGACATGTTTCCGTAAAATCACGGGGTGATGCATGCTGAAGAGCTCCTGCCATCACCCCATTGCCTGGTTCGTCGTTGACCGGTCAACGTTAACAAACTTGTACCTATCTAGTGTTGGCCAGTCAATTGCGAACCTGCCTGATACCTGTGGGTCATAAATATTTACCTTACCAGTGCTACCTGCCACACGGGGAGGCTTAATAAAGACTCACCGCCCCCCCCCCCCAGACCGTCAGCTCGGTCAACAGGCCTGCTTGCAAATCTTCCAAAAAAAGGTTCATACCTCTGGGCGACAGATGGACCCCATCCCCTGTGTAAAGATCATAATTTTGGAGACTAATGGTGGGGTGTCGGATGACCCGCCCCAAACCCTTGTCAGCAAAGAACCGGGCCACTGCCCTGTTCACCGAGCGACGAGGGCGGTCAAGGGCCTGGAGGTTGATACCCCCCTGTAAGCGTGACGCGGTATGATGTCCGACCATTGCAGCGTTGTGGCAGGCCACACATAATGCAAATAAGCTAGGTCACTGCAGATAGTATGTTTTAAAGAAAGGCCAGTGACCTGGCCCAAGTCATTGCCCCCAAGGTGCAGCACCAGGACATCAGGCGGTTCAGCATCCCTGATGGAGAAAAGGAATGGCAACAGTTCCCGCCATAACATTCCGCGCTTACCATACCACCTGATACATGCGGATGCACGTAGTCCAAGCTGGGGTCCCCACTCTGTCGCCGCAGCGTACTGCGCTGCCCAGTGCACATAGCTGTGGCCCACCAGCCATACTGCCACCGGTGTGCGGGGACACACAGGGTCTGTAAGATAAAAAAGAGACAGGACAGTGACTTATCTGGTACTCATACTTGAAGAGGGTGAACATATAATTCAAAACACTTGGATCCCCACCTCCCCATATGGCATATATCAGCCTCAGAGTACCCAAATGCAGCCGCAGTAGAAGCAGCTCCTATTCTAAAAGAATGGGTGCCGTAACGAACCCCGGGGAGGCCAACACTGGACAGTGCCTTACCGGTCACCTTCCAAAATTGAAATTTAGTAAGGGGAGACCCATCTTGGTGGCAGAAAAACGGGCCAGGGTGCGTACCACGCATTGCAAGGAATTCTTGTAGGGCACCAACCGGACAGATGTCTGCAATGGAACATCGTAGCAGTCTAACACCACTGCCTACACCGTGCTGATCAACCTTTGAGGAACGTATCCTCAACTGAGCCCACTCATTGGAGACATAGACATCTTGGAGTTCCAGTGCCCTACGAGCCGCATCCGCCTTAGACAGTAGCACCAGCTCACTGATGCGGAGCGCTCCAAAAAAGGCCACTGTGGTAGCCGCATGAAACAGAGCTGCCTCATACCTGTCAAAACACATGTCATGCAAGCCTCGTGCAAGGTGGGTAAGAACCCCTGGAGAAATAGGGTGGCGATTGTCCGGGCGGCGTCCACGTTCCCGTGTCCACCCCTCCAAAACATGTCGTATCCGGAAATCATTCGTGTTGTCAGCAGAGCCCCTCACTTTTGCCATGAATGCCAGTGCTGACTGCCTGGATGCTATGGTGTGGGGAGCTAGGCCCTGACTGTGTAGGTAGACCATAAATGGAGAACGTGTGTAGCTGGAATGGGCCACACCTCGGGCAACCGGAGTTGCGCACAATTTTTTTTAAATTGACTGAATGCATGGTGATACGCCTCACGCGTGCGGGGCGCCAGCGACATGCCGATCGCCCGGTTCACCTCTCCTTGCCAAACGTCCAAATCTCGTCCGGGAGCGGCGAGGGGAATTCCTCTGCGTCCGGAGCCAAGGCGCGGAACCGGGGGATCTGCAGGCGGGATAAAGCATCAGCAATATTGTTATTAATACCTGGTACATGTCTGGCCCTGAAGAGCACATTGAGGCGTAGGCTGCACAACACAAACTGGCGAACTAACTCCATGACCTTGGGTGATTTAGATGTCTGGGAATTGACAATGTGCACTACCGCAGCATTGTCACACCAGAAATGAACCACTGAATTGGCCCACTCCTCACCCCATAGTATCAAAGCTCCCAGTATCGGGAAGAACTCAAGGAATGTAAGATCGCGTAGACGATCCGTGCCCCTCCATGCTGGAGGCCATCGGCCGTAGGCCCACCTCCCCTCAAAGTAAATCCCATATCCCAGGGACCCCGAGGCATCCGACTGAACCTGGAACCTAGGGGAAATGAAAAGGTCAGATCTCCAAAATGACACCCCGTTGAAGTCCCTCAGGAACTTAAGCTAAACCAACATGTCAGCCCTCATGCCCTTGTTCAGTCGGACCCTATGATAGCGCCTGGATAGGCCAGTCATGGCGTCGCAGAAGCGTCGAGCAAAAGCTCTGCCAGGTGCGACCACCCTGCAGGCGAAGTTAAGGTGACCATGGAGAACCTGGAGCTCACGAAGTGACACCTTGCGTTTGGCCAGTAAGGCCAAAATCAATGCAGTGATCCGGGTAACCTTATCCATGGGTAACCTGGATGACTGCGAGACCGTGTCATTTTCGATACCCAGAAATGTGAGCTTAGTTGATGGGCCCTCGGTCTTTTCGGGCGCTAAAGGGACACCGAGTTCCTGCATTAGCGTCTGAAATGTATTGAGGAGACGCGTACACGTGTCCCAGCCCCGTTCATCCCCGAACAAGAAATCATCGAGGTAGTGGGCTACAGACCGGGACCCAGACCTGCGAACAAAGGCCTACTGAAGGAAAGTGCTAAAACGTTCAAATGCTGAACAGGAAATAGAGCAGCCAAAAGGCATGGCTTTATCAACATAAAATTTTCCTTGGAATGTAAAACCCAATAACTCAAAGTCACCCGGGTGCACTGGCAACAAACGGAATGCCGACTTAATGTCACATTTTGCCAGAAGTGCACCCGGGCCACAAGAGCGCACCATGCGCAGGGCCTGGTCAAATGATGTATACCTGACCGAACAAAGGTCATCAGGAATGGCATCATTGACCGAATGGCCCGCCGGGTATGACAGATGGTGATATAAACGAAACTCCCCAGGGGTCTTTTTGGGCACCAACCCTAAAGGGGAAACCTTCAGATTGGGAAAGGGTGGCATAGGAAAGGGGCCAGCAACCCTACCTGCATTAACCTCCTTAGCAATACTTAGGGCGGCCACCTCCTCCCTACCCTTCGGGAAAGTAAATTAGGGGCATCTTGGGGCACCGCTCCCCTTTGAATGGGATGCGAAAGCCCTGCTGGAAACCCTCAAGGAGATACCTAGCATCCTCTCTCCTCGGGTAAGTCGAGAGCCACCGCTCCAACATAGCTACGTTAACCGGGGAGGGGGCCTTTTGAGTGACCAGCTCCATCAGCGGCAGGTCTGGCCGCTCCCTGTCTACCTCTACCTCTGCCCCGTGACCCACCAGCTCACGGACACGCAGCGGCGGCGTGGGGGCCAGCGCAAGAGGGACACTCATGTTTGTATCGGCACTGTTTTCTATTGCATACACCATTGGCCGAGAAACTCCAACACAGCAAGCGGGCTGGAACCCCCAGCCCTGCCAGCTGGCGGGGAGCCTGTGTTGGAGCAGCTCGCTGGACCGCATGGCCACAATGGTACCTCTCCCCAGGCACCGGGCGCGTGGGGTTCATGTATAAAAGCCACAGTTTTTGACATGGCTCATCCCACCTCATCTCCGGGTGTAAGGGAACTCTCATTCTAAATTCCTCATCGTAAGCCAACCACGATGGGCCAGGAAAATCCACCATTGCCCTGTAAATATTGTCCAAATATTGGACCATAGGAATGGCCAGGTCAGGCCGAGCCCTGAGATACACCACCATATAGATGAGATATGCGGGTAACCAGTTGGCCCAGGTGCGTGGTGGCTTGCGACGGCGAGACAGCTCTTTGTCCTTCTCATCCTGCCCCTCTTTCTCCTCCTTGGTGGGTTCCCTGTACAATAGGGAGAAAATATCGACATACTCCCCCCGCCAAATCTTTTCCCTTGTGGCCTGGGCCAAATGATCCCCGAGGGGCAAGGAATACCCGGCCGTCGGCAATGCCGACACTGGCACAGTATTAACACGGGGTATCAGGAGAGGAGCCTGGACCATCCCTGCGACACCCGGTGCAGCCCCGGGGGCGGAAACCCCCCCGCCCAATGTTATGCCAGTATGGGACCAAGCTGCACCCGGGTAAGCTGGGAACTGATGCCCACCTGCCCGACATTACGAGGCCATGGCCACTGAAACCTATCCCCGGAAGTGGAGTGTGATGTGGGAACATTAGCTTGAACCTGATACTCACTGGGTGCACCCCCGTGAGCCTCTCCCACTGGGGGTTCCAGCCCACGGCGGGCGTCGGAGCTCACGACCAAAATCGAGCTCTGAGGACACATCCGACCACTACCTGTCTGCAGTTCCTGATGGACGGGGAGCTGCGAGACCGCGGCGGGCACAGGCCTGCGCGCCTCAAGCAACTCAACCCGACTGGCCGCCTGCTGGAGAGTGGTGGCTGTTGTGGTAGCAGGCTGGCAAAAGGGGCCCCCAGATGGCAATGAAGCCCCCCCCCCAATGGGGTTATTGGTGATCCCTAGGGATGCCTCTAGCACTGCTACACGGGCCAGTAATGCATCCACCGTCGCAGATCCCCCTGCATAAAGGGCGCCAGGTGGGCTGGACGGCCCACTGGGCAATGGTCCAGGGCCCCCGACTTAAGAGCCAGGCCCCAAATAGGGCCATGCCCAAAACTCTGGCCCATGAGGGGCCGGGGGTAAGCGCTGCTGTGCAACCACACCAGGCCCTCCCCCATGCTCAAAGCCCATGGCCGGCAATTGCGGGCCGGGGGCCGAAGCCCCTGTAGGGCCAGTCTGAGGCTGGAGAGCCGCGGGCCATGGCCTAAGCTGCCCCATCCCACCGGTCCCAGTGGGTACCTCCGGTAAGGAGTCCTGTTGCGCGGGCGCAGTCGCGGTCCTCCGACCCGACTGCTGCCTCCTGTTTGGGCGAGCCTGAGTTGCCATAGCCTTCTTCTTAGGAGGCATAACGAAAACACTATCCCGTTCCAGGGATCAGAACCCGATGGCTGGAAAGCCGAAGATTGAGAAGCAAAGATCCTGCTAAGGCTCTGCAGCCAAGCGCGGCTCTCTGAAAGAGACGAAGAGCGACGGAGAAAACTGCTCCTCTCCGTCGCTTTTCCAAAATGGCAGCTCGGCTGCCTCGTGGCCACCCCTTTTATAGAGGGGTGGCCACGCCCCCTAACTCACCCGGATGTCTGAGTCCGGGTGGGGGGGGGCCGCAAAGAGTGCGGCGGCCATTTTGGCGCCGCGCTTTCATTCTGTATGGTACACCTATGTAAATGTTACCCTTGGATTTTTTTTACCATTGTTTATGAACACATGCAGTTCATTACTAATAAATAAATTTTGTATGTAATGATATAGATGCACATATTTTATGTAGAGTTGCTTAAAATAATGTTATTTATTTTCACAGATGTATTTCCAAGAGATTCCAACTTGAAGGACAAATTCCTAAAACACTTTACAGGTAAAAATATGTTTTCTGTAATTCCCCATAATTTCCCCCCTATAATTCCCCCACCCCGAAATACTGTTTAAATGAAGTAAAGCATTGGAAAGAACCCATAATATAAACGATCTGCCCCAGATTCCAATGATTTTTCAGCAAGTGTTAATCTTAACTCAAGCAGTAAGAGAAAGCTCATAAGAGGGGTGAGAATCATCAGTTGAATTTCATTAACATCTTCCTACATTCAATAAAATCTTCCTAAATGGTTTTCTACCCATAGTTTGAGATGTAAAAGAATCAGAACACTGTTGGTTTAAAATATATAAATCAAATCTTCCTTCATAGTAATCCTGGCAGAAGGGAATGCATTCCAGAAGCAAATTGCCACTAACTAATCAGTCCCCAGTTAGAATTCTGGTTACATGCAAAGCTACCCAAACAGTGTGCAATAAGAAATCCAAATTGTGATTTACTAATTAGTGGTAATTTGACATTGGGACTTATGTAATTTCCCTTCCACTGGTGAAATTACACAATAAGATTTTGGCAATAAGATTTTATGTATTATTTCAGCCCCATTTCTGCTCTCTCTTTTCAGTAGTTTTTTTAATTAAAAAGGTTCTGTACAACTGTGTCAGAAGAATAAAATTATATTTTGAGCATACACTGTAACAAAGGTGAGTATTACTATCCCAAAAGTTAAATCATTATGGTATTGTGAATACACATCCATTTTTTGGCAGGGTAGATGCAGATTTAGTTATACACGTCTCATTTCAATAGGATATTGTATGAGAGAATCTTTATCTGAATTATTATACTGAAAGCAAATATATATCAGTAATATTTTTTGCCTCGTGTGATCTAGATTACAGTAGTACCTCATACAAAGTCCGCTTCATACAACATCAAATTCATACAACATCGCCTAATTCCTTGAAAAATGTTTCCTCTTATAAAGTCGCCGTGACTTTGTATGAGGCATTGGGGTTTTTCCCAGGTTGCATTGTGCCTGGGCAGTATAAAAGGTAGGACGCCTGTGTGCATTGCTCTTGTGGGTTTTGCATGAGGCGAAGAGTGTTTAGGAGTGGTTTTGAGCGCGATTTTGGATTTTTTTGATTTTTTTCATCAGAATTTTTGGAAGTATTCCTGGGATTTTTGCAGCATTCTTCAGGTTCTTGGACCATTCTTTGGCACAGTGGAAAGGTAGGTAAATGAGGTTTTCTGTTTCCGATTGGGGTGGGGGGGGGGGTGGACAGGGGAGGGCAATTTTGGTGGGGTGGGCAATTGTTTGGTGTTTGCTGCTGTTTGGATGATTAACACTGTGCTGCATGATGGGACATGTTGGCATCCATTTTGTACTTGCTTCCATCCAGTAATTGTTTACAGTAGCTTGTACAAAATGGATGATCGGCTGCATGGCTGCAGATTAACACTGTGCTGCATGATGGGCCATGTTAACTTTTTAAAAAATATTTTTATTTTTTATTAAATTTTTGACAATAATACAACTTAAAAAAGACGACTATATATGAAAATACAAACATCATACTTACAAATGCCATATATATAACACACAACCCCCCCCAAAAAACCCCCATAAGAGTACAATTAAACTACGACTTAGTAATATACTACCTTCCTCTTTCCTCCATACATCTTTAGTTATATTTCCAAAAATTTTAATACATTATAATAATCTTACCACTGTCCTAGGATGCATATTCAAACTCTATTCTTAAACTCAACTTAGTGCAACTACTAAGTCAAAGGAAAAAAATACAGTAATTAAAATACAATAAACAATTTTCACATAATAAACCCAGTGTTATTTACAATGCCCTGGAGAAAACGGGGTGTCACAATTGTTTTCTAACCCCAGAACTCATTTGATCCGGTACTGGTCTATTCCCTTCATCTCCCTTCAATGAGTAATCCACGAATAACTGCCATATTTTCCAAAATCTAATTTCTTTGACTATACCCTTTTTCTTATTCATTTCCTATGTTAATTTATCATTCAACGCAAGATCCCACATATCCTTATACCATTCTTCTATTTTCAAAGTTACTTCATTTTTCCAATTCCTGGCTATACATTGTCTACCTGTTGTCAACATTTTGGACAATAGCTCTTTTTTTTTTTGTTGTTGTTGTTCAGTTGCACAGTCGGTTCCGACCCTTTGCGACCCTATGGACCATTGTTCTCCAGGCGCCTCTGTCCTCCACCATCCCCCTCAGCCCTCCCAGCTCTGTGCCCATTGTGTCTACAATGCCATCTAGCCATCTCATCCTTGGCCTCCCCCTTCTTCTTTTGCCCTCCACCTTTCCCAACATCAATGCCTTCTCAAGTGAATCCTCCCTTCTCATTTGATGTCCAAAGTATTTTAGCTTCATCTTTACTATTTGACCTTCCAATGAGCAGTCAGGGTTAATTTCTTCTAAGATTGACCTATTTGTTCTCCTCGCTGTCCAGGGGACTCTCAAAACCCTCCTCCAACACCACATTTCAAAGGCATCTATTCTTCTGCGTTCAGCCTTCCTAATTGTCCAGCTCTCACATCCGTACATTACTACTGGGAAAACCATTGCTTTGACTATTCTAATTTTTGTTTTCAGTGTGATGTCTCTGCTTTTCACTATGTTCCCCAGGTTTCTCATTGCTTGTCTCCCAAGAATCAGTCGCCTTTTATTTCATGGCTACAATCCCCATCTGCAGTGATCTTTGATCCTAAAAAAGTAAAATCTGTCACTGCTTCTACTTCTTCCCCATCTATTTTCCAGGAACTGATTGGGCCTGTTGCCATTATCTTGGTTTTCTTGATATTTAGTCTCAAGCCAGCTTTTGCACTCTCCTCCTTCAGCCCAATCAAGAGATTCTTTAGGTCTTCCTCACTTTCTGCCATTAGGGTGGTATCGTCTGCATATCTCAGATTGTTGATGTTTCTCCCAGCGATTTTAATCCCATATTGTGATTCCTCCATCCCTGCACTGCGCATTATGTGCTCTGTGTATAGGTTGAATAGGCATGGTGACAAAATGCAGCCTTGTCTTACTCCTTTTCCTATTCCAAACCACTCTGTCATTAAATTCATATTTTCCACATCTGTCAACAATACAGTACTTGGCCCCAGTTTAAGTCTCATACCCATAACAGCACAAATCTCTTTTCAATTTCCCCCCAAAAGTCCTTTACCACATTACAACCCCACCACATATGTTCATATGTTCCCAGTGTATCCTTACATCTCCAACACATTTTGTCTTTATTTTTGTCTATTTGATTTAACCTCATTGGGATCAAGTAGAATTTCCACAGCATTTATAATTATGTTCTTTCACTCTAACAGACATTGTTCTCATAATCCTTTTCTTCCATTTATTTCTCCAAACCTCGTCTACTATCTTTATTTTCAATTTTTGTTCCCAATTTATTTTCAACTCTTCATGTGGATTACTGTCTTTATTTAACATCATATATATTTTACTTACTAAGCCCTTAATACCCCTTTCTCCCTTTCTTATCCTTAATATCAATTCTTCAAACTCAGTCATACCTCTTTCCAGACTAACTTCCATCAAATATTTACCATTCCATTTATTTACCAACACAATCTGGAACCAGTTCAACCTCAATTGTGCAAACATATCTGCTTTTCTCTCTCCATCTTTACAAACCCGTATCCAGTCCTTCAGCAGGAAAACATCATTTCTCAATAAAACTTCTTTCACCCTTTTATTAATTTGTATTGGAAAATTTTTAATATCCTCTATTTCTATAATAGGAGATTATCTGGAGCCAATTCTGATTTCACCTTTTTCCATACTCCTAATAATGTCTTCATCATCTTATTTTTTGTAACTATATTCCCCGTTTTGCTATCTAAAAAGACCATTTCCCCATTTTATTTAAATCCCTCATCTCAATTTCTTCCCAAATCACTTTTTCCCTCACTAAGACTTTCACTATATTTTTAATTTGGAAAGCTCTGTAATAATTCCTCAAATTTGGCATTCCTAATCCTCCTTCTTTCTGAGATATATACCACAGTTTTTAAAACAATTCTAGGTTTCTTCCCACCGTTACAAAAACTATTCAGCAAATTTTGAAATTCTTTAATTTCCTTATCGTTTAATTGGATCGGCAGGGCATCAAACAAAAAATTAATTCTCGGTAACAACATCATTTTACATAACGCAATCCTGCCGAACCAGGACAACTTCAACTTTTTATATTGCTGTATTTTATCTTTAATTTCGACATGTTAACTTTTAAACCTGCACTTCATAAAGTTTTCAAAAGTTAAAAACTTGTTGTATGGTTTATCCCCGAAAATCAGGGTTGTTTGACATGGTTTTGTAATGTATTTAGCCTTTAGACAGTGATTTCTTAAAGTTCTGTCAGTTTCCTGTCTGTTTCCTTGACTTTGCCCTGAAGTCTGTACTGTTACAGTACAATGTATCTCTATGGAAATGATGCTGTACGAGGCATCGCGGCAAGGATTTGGATGTTGTATGAGGCATCGCGGCTAGGATTTTGTATGCCTCATACAAAGTCCAAATCCGTATAAAGTCCAAACTTGTGGAACTAAGTTTGGACATTGTATGAGGTATCACTGTATTTAATTTTTATTTAAAATCTTTGGTGAGTTAAGCAAAAATAAGTTTAAAACTTGTTTTATTTTTATTATTGTTATAATTTTTAATAGTGAATATTAAAAAACAAGTTAAACATTATTAGGAAACATTTAAAAAAGCATTTGGAAATAGTTTAAAACACAATTTAACAGGAGGTTTAAAACATGATTCTAAAAGCAAATTTTAAAGCAGTCTTAAATGCAGGCGCACCCCCCAAAGAAAGACTCAGACACCGGTAGATGGATAAAGGCATTGGGCCACTTTTATTGAATAATGCCCTAGTCCGAATTATAACTTTCAATTGGTGTAATCATCCAATTGTAATTCTTTAAGGCAAGCAGGCTGCAGTAACACTGGTAAGGTTCCTCCCAAATTGCCGATGGCAATTGGCTACATGTAACTATTTGTAGCAATTTGTTTGTTGTCACAAACAAATTGTTGACCGGTGTCAATAAACTATCTACTGACCCCACCCGTTAAATATCAAGGTGATGCAGGCTGTGAAGATCCTGACATCACCCCTTGCCTGGTTCGTTCTTGACCGGCCAAACCTATTTCCCCTGGACCTGTCTACGTGTTGGCCAGTCAATTGCGAACCTGCCGGATACCTATGGGTCATAAATCTTTACCTTACCAGTGCTACCCGCCAAAAGTGACCAAAGTCAACTTACCCCTTTTCTCAAACACTAGCAACAGTGTGGGATGGGCAAAAAAGCAAGAACCAAAGAGCCAATTGTAGGTTCAAGCCAAAAATTCCCACCCGGCCCCGAAGCGACCAAAAATTCACACTGTTCACTAGGGAGGGGATGGAGGGAAAAAACTTCTCCGCTCCGTCGCGTTCTAAAATGGCAGCTCGGCTGCCTCGCGGCCACCCCTTTTATAGAGGAGTGGCCACGCCCCCTAACTCACCCGGATGTCTGAGTCCGGGTGGGGTGGGGGCTGCAAAGAGCACGGTGGCCATTTTGGCGCCGCGCTTTCATTTGAAACAATATTGCTTTGGCTGACCAAAGGGATGGACCATTCACATAGATGAAATTCCAGAAACTAACTCCTTTTTAAAATCAGTTAATCATTTCTCACCCCAACACAAAGCAATCGTCATGACTGTTTTTGGATAAGTGTGAATAGTAGTTAGCATAAGAGGGTATCTTGTAGACCATCTTGACTGCTGTCATTGGTGTTGTCAAAATTCTGTCTGCCCTTTGCTATGTAAAGCTTGATAGCCTATTCCCCACTGGCACAATATTGTGGATGCAGAAGCACAATATCACACATTCATAAACCAAAGACTTTAGGAAGAATTGAATTTCCTGGCTTTTTAAAATCTAAGTTTAAGTATACCTGTATATACACTACAAGTAAATTCAAACAGAAACATCCTCATGTATAACTACCCAGTACCTAGAGGATTCCAAAAGACGAACACATAGTCTATATGCTATGGTTCCTGAAAGAGATAGAAGCAAAGACAGTTGCAATGTTACTGTAGGCTCTCGGTAACAAAATATTTTAAAGGGCTGTTTTGGACTTAATGAAATGGTGAAACAAAGATGTAAGTGCAACACATGCAACAAAGAATAGACAAACCCTATAATCTGTCGGACAAACAAATGTTTCCATGGCTACTCTGCAGAAAACTAGGAAGCTATGTTCTAATTTCTAAACCATTTCTGCAGTATAGGCAACCTGAGGGGGAAAAATATGTACTGCTGGGAAAGATGGGTGTAATGGGTAGTAGAAAAAGAGCAGTAGGAAGAAATAATAACCTAACAGAGGTGCTGTTGGTTAGCAATATCTGCACAAACCTGTTAATGATAATACATTTTGGAGGCCATTAACTTATATAGTGACTTGATGATGCATAGCATCTTTGGAGGGTATTTTTTTTGTATTTGTACAGGTGGAATTGTATTTGTACAGGTAGGGACTGCAGTGGCTTAAGTGGCTAAGATGTTGACTGGGAGGCGGAAGGTCAGCAGTTCGATTCCCTGGTACTGCAGGATGGAATGAGCTCTCATCTTTGTCCCAGCTCCTGCCAACCTAACAGTTCGAAAGCAAGACATTGCAAGTAGATAAATAGGGACCACTTTGATGGTGTTCTGTGCGCTCCGGTGTCTAGTCATGCCTGCCACATGACCACGGAAACATCTGCCGAAGCAGACAGCGCTGACTCTTCGGCTTTGAAACAGAGATGAGCACTGAACCCTAGAGTCGGATACAACTGGCTTTCAAACAAAGGAAACCTTTAAATTTACAGGTGGAATCGGCATCCAAGTCCTGCTTAACATCAAGTAAAATCACCCCCAAATGCAAATAAAAAAAAAAGAGTAACTTCACAGCTTAAACGAGTGTACTTATGAATATTTGTTCTCTATACTTTTTGAAACATCTTTTAAAATGTTTCTATAATCCGAAACAGAATCTTTTTTAAATGCCTGTTTGGCTAGGAAAGAGTTAAAAGTTTTCCTTATGAATACCAGCTAGTTAGGTCTTGAGTGGCAGGATCAATTTTTCAGCCCCTGAAGCAGAGATTGCTTTTAAAAACAAAAGAGGGTGGGAACAATTTTCTTTCAAGGTAAGTAAGATTGGTATTTTCTGGAGACACAAAAGTTTCCTTGTTTCTGCATAGGATGAAACAGTTTTGATCCACAGTCCAGTTTCAAAGTTACAATTTGGAGTGCCAACATTTTTAGAAAATTCAGATTCTTATCTTTATAGTTCTCAATGGTATTAAAATAGCATCAAGTTTAATTTTTTTTTTTATCCTAATAGGTCCAGTCACATTTTCAGCTGAATGTAGTAAGCATTTTCATCGGCTGTATCATAATACACGGGATTGCTCAACACCAGCCTGTAAGTTGTAGCTAAAATCATAATCATGTTTCAGTATCGTGTCTGTCTGATCATAAATTAGGACTGAGCAGTTTCATTAATCTTTAATGTAATATTATTACTATGTAACATTATTATCATCAAATATCCCACAAGTGACAGGTAAAAACGTAACATGTTAACAGTACTCAGGATAAGGAAATTCTATTCTGAAATTTAGGCGTGTTTATTAGTGAAGAAAAGCTATCCAAAATCCATGGTGTTTTTTTCCCCAGAGTTATGAATGCAAACAAAAACTCGTGTAATCCCTAGGTAATCTATGGATTGCACAACCAATTAAGTTCCTGTCCCCCTAATGAAAAATTGCACTGAATTTCTTCAATGTGCATAGGTGGGAAACCATGTTTCTATGAGTGCCTTTTACTCTAGTAAAATGACACCAATGGATTTTGTTCATTGATATATGCATATCATGCACTTATATTCCTTATGGGATTTTATGAGGTGTTTGATCAGAGATAATAGTCTTCAGAAGAATTATCCCATGACTTTGTGTTGCTTTTTCATTCTTTCTTTTTTAATGACAAAAAATTTGATAAAGAGGGAAAGTTTTGATTGTTATCCTGAGTACTGTTATCCTGAGTACTGTTAACATACTGCAGGACGGAAATGAGCTCCCGTCTTCATCCCAGCTCCTGCCAACCTAGAAGTTCGAAAGCAAGAAATTGCAAGTAGATAAATAGGGACCACTTCGGTGGGAAGGTAACAGCGTTCCGTGCGCTCCGGTGTCTAGTCATGCCTGCCACATGACCACGGAAACGTCTGCAGAAGCAGACAGCGCTGGCTCTTCGGCTTAGAAACAGAGATGAGCACTGAACCCTAGAGTCGGATACGACTGGCTTTCGAGCAAGGGAAACCTTTACCTTTACTTTGATTGTTAATGCTAGAAGCTGCCTTTTGCTAATACAGTGCCCATCTGTTTTCTTTTTGGAAACTCCTCAAAACATATTGTCTGTGGTAAAAGCTTAGAGTATCAGCAGAACTTTGCCCTGTGTATAATTTAAGGCAGGAATTTCTGAGCTGCTGTTTTTTGCTCAGGGGAGGGTGAGCAGTTCAAAACAATATTCTTCCAGTGGCTGGTAAAAGTCATGGGGGAAAGAGTCACTATTTAAAATCCCCAAAACCCTATCTCAGGGGTTCTCAATGTTTTTCAGGCGTGGGCCAGACTACACCCCCTCCGACAGCTGAGCGGGCAGGACTGGTGCCATAAAACATGTCCACAGCTGACATAAATGTGTTTATGATGGCTGTGGACTCATTTACAGCTGTAGTAAACACATTTATGATGGCCACAGACTCATTTACGGCCATAGTAAATGCATTTATGACAGCCACAGACTCATTTATGGCTATAGTAAATGGCCTTAAATGAGTCCATGGCCAATTCTGGTAGCAGTGGTGGTGGCATCTGGAACAAGGTCAGGGGCTGGACTATTTGGCACCGTGGGCCAGATCCAGCCCACAGGCCATAGGTTGAAAACGCCTGCCCTATCTGTTCTCCCAAAGTTCTCAGTGTCCCCCTAGATTTGTAGGCTTTCCTTTAGGAAGAACATGTGGTCTGGTTTAAGGATTGTTTCATTTGCTGTTTGTGCTTGTGTTATTGTTCATGTATGAAAGAGTGTCTCTTCATGTGCTGAAGGAAGTGATATATTTCTGGTAGTTCAGTTATCATTTTGGACAAAAAAGAGAGAACAAAATTCAAGATCCTCCACTAAAGTTTGTATTAAAATGTTGTAGCTTGTATTCCAGTTACTTTACTCAGATATAAATCTGATTTGAGCTTTGCGAACAGTTCACTGAATACAGTACAAAGTGCCTAGTCTATTAAAATTGGGTTTAATTTTAACATTTCCAATTAAGGCAATATATGAAGAACCTGGGTTTTTAAAAACAGCACTTATCTTGATGAATTCTACTGTAATAGTCAACTTGGGGAAAAGGAAATGCCTTATTTAATCACTGGCATACAAACCGTTGATCATGTATGCCCATGTAGATTATTTCCTGCCTTCAGTTCTTCAAGGTTTCAGATTAAGATAATTTCCAGTGGATATTTACACTGTACAGAATTGTTTCTGAAAGACAAGACATGCTTCCACTTCTTTTGAAGCTAATATCTGGAGAACAAACCATTCAAGCATCAAAGCAGCCTGAATTATAATGGATTAAAATATTTTTATGGTATTCAATGATTTTAAAAAATCACTAAGCAGCAGAAACCTCCTAGAATGCAGGCATGTGTTAGAGTTGTCTCTTCCAATGTGAGAATATTCATCTCTAGGGTTTCAACAAGGTATATAAGGTTTTCCAAATTACAGTGGCCTCAGAGGTCAGACCGACGTGTTGCACTTCTTAACATAGTCTAATGTGGGCTACCTGCAGATGTATGTCTAGTAGTGTAGATTGCAATGGTGAATTGCTGCCAATTAAGAAATGAAAGTGTTTCTTCTTGTGCTAACCTGTATTGCTGGTGTATGGTGATAAACTCAAGTGCTGATGAGTGAACTAGTGGCAGTTGCCCACTGAGATTTATGCTGTTAGACTCAATGTTTATAGACATAGATAACAGCATTCTGCTTATAATATTTATTCCCCATGCAAAAATTATAGGACAAGGAAGTTAGTTGATTATATGAATTTACCTACACAGATTAATGAACAACTGCACAGATGAATTTAAGATTCCTAAAATGTGGAGGCAGGCTAAAGTTGTTGCCTTATCAAAACCAACCAAAGACCCAAATGACCTAAAAAGCTACTGACCAGTGCCACTCCTTTGCCATATTTATAAGGCACTAAAACATATTATTTATAAACATATTTCTGAATTTATTGATGGAAATATCACGAAGCAGCAAGCAGACTGCAGGCCGGGTACCTCATGTCGTGATCAAAAACTTAACCTTACGCAACACATTGAGAATCGCTTCTAAAGAAAGCTAATGAGAGGAGTAGCTTCCATGGACCTAACTCCAGCATACAATACTGTCAATTGCAGCAGTTCTCAATCTTTGTTTTGGACTTCAATTCCCAAAAGCCTAAGTCAATTCCCCAAAACACTGATCAGCCAATGTACTGGTTTAGTCTTCTGGGAATTGAAGTTCACCAGTGTTCCACAGAACATAGTTTGGGAAACGCTGAATTATAAAATACTGCTCTGTAAATTAAATAAATAATCTCACCCAAGATAACAAGCTTACTACAGTCATTGGCAGCTTCCTCCAGAACTGGAGATTCTATGTATGTCAGGGGTGCCCAAACATTTTGGGCCGTTGGCAGGTCATGTGGTTGAGCATGCTGGTCATGTGGTTCCTCCCACCAGAAGTGGAAGTCAAACGTGCATGCACATAATGTGCCTGCACATAATGCTGTCAAATGACCTGCTGCTGTTGTAAACACATTTACAACAGCCACGGGTCATTTACAGCAGTGTTATGCACATGTGTGGTCACATTATGCACATATGCACACACACACTTAATTCCACTTCTGGGAGCAGCGAGGGTAGTGCGGGTCAGATGGAATGGCATTGGGGGATGGAACCAGCCCACAGGCCAAAGTTTAGGCATCCCTGTTCTATGTGATGATGAATGGAAAGAACAGTAGATGGAGGTTGCAGAAGAATGGACTGCCACAAGGAAGTGTATTATCTCCGGCATTGTATAATATATACACAAATGATCAAACAGTTCCTGACAGCAAATAATTGTTCATTTATGCAGATGACAGACCAATGGCTTTGCAAAGATCATGTTTTGATGAGATAGCTAGAAAATTTACTGGAGCACTTGAGAAGAATTAGGATAGTATCTGTATTACACCATCAACCACTTGAAGCCTAACATGAACAAGAATCAAATGTGTGCTTTCCACCTTTGAAACCAAAAAGAAGCTGGATGATGCTTGGCAAGGGAATCACATGTGAAACAAGTTGACATCATGGTTCATAAAACAATGTGTATAGTGATAGGTTGCTTCAAACCTACATCAGTTGAGAAAATATATTCTCTTGTTGGTATTGTTCCACCTAAGATAAGGAGAGAAGTAGCAGAGGATGCCAAGAGAACTAAGCAAGAGAATGATCCTTGACATCCCCAATGTGCCAACTCAGATCCAGGAAGAGCTTTATGGCAAGAACAAACATTATTGAGGGTACACAAGAGCAAAATCAAATTTGAAGATGTAGGAAAGGGCTTACTGAACAACAAATAACATTAAAGGAGGATATGGCTGAGGAACTCAACCTTTATGTCACTTGGAGGACTCTGAATAGGCTGAAGGTTGGAGTACCTAAATGTAAGACCAACATGCTCAGGTGGGGGCTGCTAGGACAACAACATACTGTGTGAATTTAGAGAGAAACAGAATCCTGCTTATTTGCTGGTCTGCCGATTACTACTGGAAAAATGTACCAATGATGATTTAATTTTGGCCAACAACAAAGCCAAAAATATGGTTTCATTTTGGCAATTTAAAGTTTGATCTGGACACAAAAGAAGGACCTACACAGATTAAGGGAATATCAGCACTTGTAGTTTTTAAAAATTATTTTATAAACATAGAACAAAACATAAGAACTTAAAACACTATAAAATACCAACCTAAGTATCAATACAATAATTTCAAATAAAAACTGCATATGACTATTTTCAACATAATTATGGACAAAAATTAAATCATTTTTTCTGAAGGTATCAATTCTTTTCATTTTGATTTAAAAAACCTATAAATTATCTCTAAATATTTAATACCATTCATTTCAGAAAATCGGTGGAATGTTCCTGCATATGCAAGCTTCAACATACTGTATATGCACTGGAAAATAGTAATACAATAAGCTATTCTTAATTACATTGCAGTCTCTCTCTAGAATTATTGTGTGTTTTAAAATGAATATGTGCATTTTCAATTAAAAATAAATTAAGAAAAATTTCATCTCTGATAATTGTTTACTTTCAATGCATCTTAATAAAGAAATTTGTTGTGGTGGTTTTATAAATAGATTATAAAAGATGTGCAAGATTGCTGACAAGGTTAGCGATGAGTCCACTGTGTACCCAGCCATAGAATACCTGTTTTGTAAGTATCATAATCTTTTTCTAACCTAGTAATTAATTTTATTGAAATAGCTCTTTTTTCCCTGCCCCTCCACCAACGGCATAAATAGCAAAATTATTTTCTAATGTAAAATCTTTATTGTGTATTCTTTAGGTAACCTTCAATGGGTTGCAAAATGTATCTAGTTTAACTATTAGTATCTCTTCTTGTCCCTGAGGTAAATTACTAAATTTTATATGATGCCAAGCAGGAATAGTTGAGGAGGGCATCTATCAGGAATGTGAGAGAAAACAGTGAGAAGTCTGACCCTTTTCTTCCTTTGGTTGTAAACTATGAATATCTTTTCTTCAGCACCTCCCCGCTCACAGTTGCAGTTTTCATAAAGCAGTGAATGTATGTTGTCCTAATTCATATTTCTCTGCAAAATACATATGGCAGGTTTTTGGAAATGATGTTCATTAGTTGTATGGGAGAGAGGGGATTAATTTCTCCTTCCCCTCACAGACGTGAGAATAAGTGGTAGTGGTAACTACAAGAGTGACCAATCACAGGGACATCTTAACTCAAAATGGTGGTTGAAGTGCTTTACCAATTAGAGTATAGGGCACTGGTAAGAAGCTAATTGCATTTCTAAAAATATTCCTACATCCTTATTTATTTAGTTATATTTATACATCAGTCTTCAATTTTAAAAATTCAGGTGTACAACAATTAAATTAAAACATTTATGTACTTATTTATCACAAAACAATGGCATCAAATTAAACAATTCCAATAAAAGCAATAATAAACATTAATAAAACATTAATAAAAGGCCTGCCTTAGATGGTATCCAAATGCTTGTTGGAAAAGGAATGTTTTTAACTGTTCCTTTTCCTATTTAAATAGAATATTGAAACCCCTCTATAAAAACCTTACATTTTCATTAAGCTTTATATTAATTCTGTAAATGTTTTGTAGTAGGTAAGCATTTAACATCACCCAGTAGCTTTCATACTGCTGGAAAAAAGAAAATCCTAGGGTGAGGGAAAGGACCTCCTTATGATATTGACAGAAGTACATGTTCAGGTAATGGGATGCACAGAAGGCTTTCTTGCAACTAGGCACACTTTGGGCACCATGCTGAATAACTAAGGTCTCTTCTACAACTTCCATTCTGTGTATGGTAGTCCCCGAAGAATACTGGCTGAACCTGGGCTGGTGAACATTTTGGCAGCCCAGTGTTGTTCTTGGAGCAAAGATGTAACATAACCCAGTGCTCTGTGTTTCTGACAGTTTTCAGCCAAGTCTCAAGGAAAGCTCTACATTGAATACATTCCCATAATCCATTTTTGAGATTATCACTGCATGGTTTATTGGCCAGTGTGTTCCTGGCTAAATATACACAATTACTGTAACAACTCAAGTTGATATTAGCCATGCCATCTTTGAAATAACCTGAGCATCAATGACAAATATGATCTGTGGACTACTTTCATGTTCAGTAGAATCCCATTCAAAACAACTTTCCCAAACATCCCTCTAGTTTATGAATGTGGGATATTGTACTTCTGTATCCACAATTCAGAAAACCAGGAAGAGGTCCAGTATTGCTGCACTACAGGTATATCATGCCTGTGTTGCTGGCAAGAAAAAGGATAAGTTTTATATAGTGAAGGGCACCCTGAATTTTGACAAAACCAATGGCAGCAGTCAAGATTGTCTACAGCAGTGGTCTGAACCTTGGAGCTCCAGATGTTCTTGGACTAAAATTCTCAGAGGCTTTCTCCACTAGCCAAGATTTGTGGGAGCTGTAGTCCAAGAACATCAGTGACCCCAAGGATGGGAACTGCTGGGCTATAAGATTCCCTGTTATGCTCACTACCACTCACATAGAGACACCAAGCAAGAAAACTCACAGAAGCTGAATCCTTTTTTTAAATTAAAAAATCACTTCTTACCCAAACTCAAAGCAATTGTTATGGATGTTGTTCAGCTAGTGTGAATGTTAAAAAGAAACTATAGTTCTAAGAGGGTTCTTATTCTGCCTCTGGCCCTGATATTTGCTTTTTCAGCTTCATATGTGAGAACTGACAGAGTAATTATCTTTGTGGCAGCAGCCAAAACCTGGTGATGGGCAAGCTCCAATCATTGTCAATTCATCTTGTACCCATGGCTTTAGAAAATATTTCAAAAATGACAATCATTTCAAAGAAATTTATTCAGTTGGCTGAAGCATTTTAACACATTATCAGTTTTCTTGGATGGCTGTTCTTATAGCTTCCCTTTGCATCCATTTCAGGACCATGGAGAAGACTACTGATACAACAAATGCAGTCACAGTTTCAATTTTCAAAATAACAAAAGATTTAAACTTCACAATAAATTGTGTTAATGATTTCAGATCACAAGAAACTTCAAACAATATTCATTTTTCTTATATTCAGTGGAAGAAAATATTTTTATCTTATGGATAGCTCACTTGTTTAGGTATCTGGCTGTAGAGCCAAAGGTTCAGAGTTCAATTCCCCACTGTGCCTCCTTGACAAGGGCTAGACTTAATGAGTCCTATGGTTCATCCAGCTCTGCATTTCTAAAATAAGATTACTAAAATAAGGAATACCATATATACTCGAGTATAAGCTGAGTTTTGAAGCCCTAAAATGAGCCCCCCAAAAGGGGACTCGGCTTATACTCGGGGGTCCCAAGACTGCACCAGATTGAGACGTGTCAACAATTTAATTAATTTTACCATATTTTCATGTATTTTGATTATTGAAACTCACTAGCAGCTGCTGCATTTCCCACTCTCAGCTTATACTTGGGTCAAACTATTTTCCTGGGTTTTCTCGTCAAAATTAGGTACCTCGACATATTTGGGTTGGCTTAAACTCGATTATATAAGGTACAAGTAATCTTTAAAAGGTATAAATTTAAAATGTAGAGCTTCTGGGACAAATGTTATGCACTCTATTCTTGAAGGCTTTCTGTACAATCTGAAGCCCTTTTCTTGGTTCTAATATGCCTGGGAAAAGTTCTACACATATAAACCTTGCCTTGAACTTCATTTTAATATTGGCAATATGATTTGGAGGTCAACAAATATGATAACATTTGTGTTCCTTTGTATTCATTGGATATGACATGAAGAGTGTTATCATCTAAAGTGCATTTTAATATAAAAATATATTTTAAATGCATGGCTTTATAAATCACTATGATTTCTACTGATATTATCATTCTTGATTCACTATGGAAACAGGTGACTGACAATGTAATGCCTGGTTTTTCTGACTTTCCTGCTACGATTGAATCCTTGTTTGCCGAGAAAGTGCCTTGAAAACTACCACAAGACAATAGAGAAGACATCATGACCATTTTTATTTACAGCATCATTTTGCTGCTAGATGGATTTTATTTTCATTTCTGTTGGACATTCCACATTTGTTTAAAAGGAACATATTTTATTTGAACTTGTAAATATTTTGCCTATAGCTCAAATAAGCCAATTTATTTAAATATATTGTATATAAAGACTACTAATAATGTACTAATTAAATGTTATAATTATATGCAGGGAGTTGGTTAGTATTTGCCATTTTGTTTCATTGTATGTACATCATTTGCTCAGGCTCTTACTTTCATTATTTGCACTAACTTGAATTGCAGAAGTCTGTGAGTGAAAATATGAATAAGTTGCAAGATAGATGTTTTACTTTCAGTGGAAAAAACTTTATATTATGAAGCTTTGGTAATATATATGCCTACATAGTATATATATTATTGCCCATCAGAACAAAAAGCTCAGAAATGCACATTGCTTCAGGAAACATTTATAAAGCTCTTCTGGATTACCATCAGTAATGTTTGTATGGGCAGTTATCGAAACAGTTGCAAATAATGTAAATATATAAGACTGGAAAACTGCAATGCAGTGTGGTTGGAATTAAAATCTATAAATATACCATAGTTTTCATGCTTTATTGGTACTTTGGATACATTTGGGACAATAAATCAATACAATATAGACACAACACCTATGGATAAGTATAATACATGAGCATACTAATTAAAATAAAGGCTTAAGATTGATATTGTTTTATTTTGTACAAATTAACAAAAAAATAGAGGTTGTCTTAATTTTACGTATACTTTCAGTCCACAGACAGATGAGTTCAAGTAAGAAGTTACACAATCACAACTAGAGTGAGTAAAGTATGAAATGCAAACACAGTCAATTCTTGGAACAAGTCCTTCAGTTCAGCATCCTGCTTTTTTTTCTTACTAAGAGCTTTTGAATGCTAAAATGAAATACAGGAAGTAGTTATGGAAAAGGCAGGTGCAGTTTGTTCCAACATGTTCTCTTTGATAACTATGAAGCCTACATGGCACATTACTGGACAATGTTCCCTGTGATAACTATGAAGCCTATGTGACACACTACTGGACAATGCTAACCCTGCATTTGTTGGCTGCTCTTAATTCATTAATTTCCAGAACTTTAAGTGTGACATTGAATTGGAAGACAAAGTTAAAGTAAAACTTAGGGTAACCATAACATCTCCTGGAGCATTTAAGTCATATTATATGTACCATGAAATGGGGAAATTGATGTGGTTTCCTTTTAACCAAAAATTGTTGGTCTATAACCTGCAGTTATTAAGTGTGATGCCAGCATGACATTTTGACCAAGACTTGTAGGAGTCACACATAATGTTAAATGCTAGTAGGAAGGGCCAAGTAGAATTTGTGCATAAGGCAAGGACATTGCAGGCGCACCCACCCAAATAAAGACTCAGACACCGGTATTGGATTAAAGGCGTTGGGCCACTTTTATTGAATAATGCCCTAGTCCGAATTATCACTTTCAATTGGTGTATCATCCAATTGTAATTCTTTAAGGCAAGCAGGCCGCAGTAGCACTGGTAAGGTTCCACCCAAAATGCCAATTGCTATTGGCTACATGTATCAATTTGTTTGTTGACACAAACAAATTGTTGACCGAAGTCAATATACTATCTACTGATCCCACCATTTGACGTGTATCTGTCCAAATATCAAGGTGATGCAGGCTGTGAAGCTCCTAGCATCACCCCGTTCATGGTTCGCCCTTGACCGGCCAATCATGTTTCCCCTGTACCTATCTACGTGTTGGCCAGTCGATTGCGAACCTGCCGGATACCTATGGGTCATAAATCTTTACCTTACCAGTGCTACCCACCAAAAGTGACCAAAGTCAACTTACCCCGTATCTCAAACACTAGCGACAGTGTGGGATGGGCGAAAAAGCCAAGAACCAAAGTGCCAATTGTAGGTTCAAGCAAAAATTCCCACCCAGCCCTGAAGCGACCAGAAAAGTCACACTGTCCACTAGGGAGGGAGTGGAGGGAAAAACTTCTCCGCTCCGTCGCTGTTCTTTAAAATGGCAGCAAGGCTGCCTCGTGGCCACCCCTTTTTTAAAAGGGTGGCCACGCCCCCTAACTAACCCAGATGTATGAGTCCGGGTGGGGGGCCCCCTGCAAAGAGAACGGTGGCCATTTTGGCACCACGCTTGCATTGCAGGCGCACCCACCCAAATAAAGACTCAGACACCGGTATTGGATTAAAAGCATTGGGCCACTTTTTATTGAATAATGCCCTAATCCAAATTATAACTTTCAATTGGTGTATCATCCAATTGTAATTCTTTAAGGCAAGCAGGCTGCAGTAGCACTGGTAAGGTTCCACCCAAAATGCCAATTGCTATTGGCTACATATATCAATTTGTATCAATTTGTTTGTTGACACAAACAAATTGTTGACCGAAGTCAATATACTATCTAATGACCCCACCCTTTGACGTGTATCCATCCAAGTATCAAGGTGATGCAGGCTGAGAAGCTCCTGCCATCACCCCAATCATGGTTCGCCCTTGACCGGCCAATCCTGTTTCCCCTGTACCTATCTACGTGTTGGCCAGTCAATTGTGAACCTGCCGGATACCTATGGGTCATAAATCTTTACCGTACCAGTGCTACCCGCCACACGGGGAGGCGTCCATGATGACTCACCGCCCCGCCCCCCGACCGACAGCTCGGTCACCAGGCCCGCTTGCATGTCCTCCAGAAAGAGGTGCATACCTCTGGCCAAGAGGTGGACCCCATCTCCTGCATACAGGCTAAAATCCTGCAACCCTATCCCCGGGTGTCGAATGGCTGTCCCCCAAGCCATTCTCAACAAGAAACTGGGCAACAGCCCTGTTCACTGACCGCCGGGCCCAGTCCAAACCACGGAGATCCATGTCTCCTCTAAAACAGTGTCTCAGCACGATGTCAACCATAGCAACCATGTGTATGGCCATAAATGATGTAGAAATGCCAGGTCACTGCACACCGACATTTTTAAGGAAAGGCCAGTGATCTGTGCGAGATCATTGCCGCCGAGGTGCAGAATCAAAACATCAGGCGGTCCAGCATCCCTGATGGACATCAGGAATGGCAACAGTTCCCGCCATCTCATGCCGCACACGCCATACCACAGCATACGTGCGGATGCACGCAGCCTGAGATGGGGTCCCCACTCCGACGATGCAGCATACTGTGCCGCCCAGTGCACATAACTGTGGCCCACCAGCCACACTGCCACCGGTGTGCGTAGACACACAGGGTCTGTAAAAGAAGGAGAAGGAATTAAGGACATAACTAGGTACTCATGCAGTGAGGGGACGTACATATAACGAAAAACGCGTGGATCCCCACCTGCCCATCTGACATAATACAGCCTCAGAGTACCCAAACGCAGCCGCAGTTGACGCGGCGCCTATCCTGAATGAATGGGTGCCATAACGAGCCCCAGGGAGGCTCACACTGTGAAGTGCCGTCCCAGTCACCCTCCAGAATTGAAATTTGGTAAGGGGAGACCCATCCTGGTGGCAGAACAACGGGCCAGGGCATGTACCATGCATTGCCAAAAATGCATGTATAGCAAAAAATGGCCAAACGGAGAAATGGATACAAACACAATGTACCGTTTGTGTATGCCCAAAAATGATGAAGATAATAATAAACTAATCTTCTTATAAGGTCTTTGTATTCTTAATGTTATTTTTATTTTGCAAACTCTTGTATATTAACTTGTAATGTCATCAAACAGAAACCAAACTCAGATACTTCTCTGCACAAAAAGTCTTCAAGTTCCTTTTGTAATCTTGACAATAGTAACCAAATTCAAATATGTTCTCTTCAACTTCTTCACTATGTCCTTTGTAACAATATGAAACAATGATTCATTCCTCTATTACACTTTCTATCTCTCGTCCAAAACAGCTCATAAACTCGTATTCAGTTGGGAAGTCAAACTCCCATATATATTGGCCCCAAACTCCCGACATCTATCCGGTTAATTAGACATTTCATTCAATAAATTTCATCAGGGGAGTTTTTGCATATCTGAAAGGTTACAAAACACATGTCTGTTACAATATTATATGTTCAAACCAGCTGCAAGCCCCCATGCTCATTATCCAGTCCAAGCTTACCCAAGCTTACCACTCTTGTGTTTCGCGTCCTCTCTGTCTCTTCTGTAATTTCTCTATGGTTGCTAAGGACGTTGCATACCATTAGAGTCCTATCTCTTAAATACAACTTGCTGCCTGCTCCTGACTGAATCTGCAAGCTCACATTACCACCTGTGTACTGACTGTTTTACTTACAAGGAGCACCATGGTTCTGATTCCTGTGTAATTACAGAAAGCAGGTTAAATCAGTTTCATAGTTTAAACCCTTAGGATGCATGGTTCCTAGTCTATGAATATGAATATAGTATGCCTCCTTTCCTATCTCTTAAATACAACTTGCTGCCTGCTCCTGACTGAATCTGCAAGCTCACATTGCCACCTGTGTACTGACTGTTTCACTTACAAGGAGCACCATGGTTCTGATTCCTAGTTTCATAGTTTAAACCCTTAGGATGCATGGTTCCTAGTCTATGAATATAGTTTGCCTACTTTCCTATCTCTTAGATACAACTTGCTGCCTCCTCCTGACTGAATCTGCAAGCTCACATTGCCACCTGTGTACTGACTGTTTTACTTACAAGGAGCACCATGGTTCTGATGCCTAGTTTCATAGTTTAAACCCTTAGGATGCATGGTTCCTAGTCTATAAATATGAATATAGTTTGCCTACTTTCCTATCTCTTAAATACAACTTGCTGCCTGCTCCTGACTGAATCTGCAAGCTCACATTGCCACCTGTGTACTGACTGTTTTACTTACAGGAGCACCATGGTTCTGATTCCTGTGTACTTACAAAAAGCAGGTTAAATCAGTTTCATAGTTTAAACCCTTAGGATGCATGGTTCCTAGTCTATGAATATAATATGCCTCCTTTTGTAATAGCAATTGTTCAATGTTGCTACCTCTACCTGTTGTGACCGTGAGTTTTTCTAACACTACAAATTTAAAATCTGTGTCAAGATGGTTTTTTTCCATGTAATGATTTACCAATGGTGCATTTTCCACCTGTCCCCTTATCCTGGATCGATGTTCCGTTAGCCTGATTTTTTAATTTGCGTGAGCATTTTCCCACATACTTGAGACCACAAGGGCAAATCCATAGATATACACAAAATTGGCTATTACAATTACTAAAAAAATTGAGTGTTTTTTTAAAGTTTAATTCTGGAAAATTGATGTGCTGAGTCTCCCAAGCGAACCTGCAAACAACGCATTGGCCGCACCTGTGATGGCCCTTGACCAGACTGCTCCGTGATTCTTGTCGCGGTGCAGCATCTGCTCTAGTAATCAAGTTGCCAACTGTTCTAGTCCTCCTTAAACCTATCATGGGTTTTTCTAGACACCCCGGAATGTCAGATAATATATGCCAATGTTTGCGTACAATATTTTGTATATCTCTGGCTCTGGGAGAATAGTCTATGGACCAAAAAATCCCCTGTTTGGGTTGTCTCTCCTGTCTTTCCAATAGTGTGCTCCTTGCCACACCTCTAACCTTATTTAATGATTTTTCCAATACCTGCTCAGGATACCCTCTGTCCAGAAGATTCTCCTTAATCCCCCTGGCTGCTGTTTCAAAATCTTCTTGATGTGAAGAATTACATTTAGCTCTAGCAAATATTCCGTATGGAATGCTATTGCGTAAATGGGGTGGATGGTATGACTCATATGGAAGATAGGCATTCCTATCTGTGCTCTTCTTAAATAGCCTGACCTGCAGTTTATTGCCCCTTCCTACGAAAACCAAGAGGTCCAGAAATGATATTTCAGTCCTGTTCATGCAATGGGTAAATTTTAGGTTCACATTCTGTATATTCAACCAGGAAACAAAGTCTGGAATTAGATTAAAGTCATCTAACACAAAAAACAGATCATCTATAAATCTTTTAAATAATAAAATGTGGTGAAAAAATGGATTAAGTTGTGCATTTAAAACAATATTTCTCTCAAAGGAAATCATATAGAGATTGGCCAAACTTGGTGCCATTGGGGACCCCATTGCCACTCCTTTTACTTGCAAAAAGATGTCTTGGTTGAACCTGAAATAGTTCTTTTCCAAGCAGATTTCTAAGAGATCGATTAGAAAATGAGTGGGCGGTTGTTGAACTACTCTGGTATTTAATACATCCTGGACCACTAATCTCGCATCTTCAAATGGGACATTTGTGTACAAAGCTGCAACATCCATGGTTACCAAACCACCCGTTGCTGGAAGCTGGAAGCCCTCGATCTTATTTATAAAATCGGTAGAATCCCTGATAAAGGAAGTAGTGTCACAGGTGTAATGCCGAATGTGATGATCTATAAATTGGCTTAAAGGCTCCAAAATGGACCCCACCCCGGAGATAATGGGGCGTCCAGGTATCCTAATCTGGGCATCAATGATTTTATGTACTTTTGGCAAGATATAAAAAATTGGAACCCGTGGGTGTTCTTTCAACAAAAATTTGTATGTTCTTTCAGTAATATAATTAAGGGAAAGACCCTCTGTGACCACCACCTTAATAATGTTTTCAATTTCCTTGGTTGGATCCTTGATTAATTTTTTTATAAAAGGTTGGGTCAGCTAATTGTTTATAAACTTCCTTTAAATAGTCCGTCTTGTCCAAAACCACGACTCCACCCCCTTTGTCCGCCGGTTTAATCACTATGGATTCATCCCGTCCCAAATCCTGCAAGGTGTTAACCTCCTGCGTTGTTAAATTCCGTCTTACCTTATGTTTACTTTGTTCTAGTTTTTCAATGTCATTTAAAACAATCCTTTTAAACACCTCTATAGACGGGTGATTGATGTTGGGATAGAATTTTGACTTGGGAGCAAATTGGTTCCTAAAATTATTCTCAAAATCCCCAAAATAAAGTCTTAATTTTAATAACCTGATCAACCGAAATACATCCACCCGTGTACTAAAAGATTGATAATAGGGGGTTGGAACGAAATTGAAACCAAGTCCCAGTAATGCCAGTTCATGTTCAGTCAAGTGCCTAGAGGATAAGTTGAATACTAGGGCTTTGCTTTCCTCTGTTGTCTTCTTCTTCCTAAAAAAGATTGGGTATATTGTGGTCGTTGTCGGAATTCTGTATTCCTGAAATTGTAACCTCTGGTTGATCCCTCATCACCTGATGAGCTGATGTCGCTGTTTGTAGTGTCCGAATAAGTAACCTTGTCGTTCCATGACACCCGCTTCATGGGTCTTGGATTGGGTTCCATTCTCCATTTGTATATTTTGTCATTGGAATAATCGTTCTGGTCTCTATCAATTTTTTTCATTTTAAAAGCTACTATGGATTCATGAAAGTCCTTGATCTTGTGATCTAAGTTGTTCATCGATTCTTCAAAACTGGCTCGGCTATGCACCCCTTGTAACATTGTTTTAAGTTCCTCTATTTGTTTGTCCACTTCTAAAACCTCCTGATTGCTCCTTTCTATAATCAATATCATTAAGTCGAATGCGCATTTGTCCAAAATGGCCACCCATTTGTTGGTAAACTCCTTGTCTTGTGAAAATAATGTGGGTCCTTTTTGGATCCTTAATCCTCTGGGTATGCAACAGTCTCTGTGGTAATCAGCAATGAAAGCCGCATGTAGTTTGTACCTGACACTTCTCTTGTATAAGGTTTCTAATTTCAAAAAGTCTCCTGTATGTTTGTTCTGAGTGGTTCTAACCGAAGCTATGTTGCTTAGCACTTTTTCCACATCTTCATTTGTATATGAAAAACCTCTATTGGCAGTAGCCATATCCAATTCCAAGCACAGCAAAAAATGGCCAAACGGAGAAAAGGATACAAACATAATGTACCGTTTGTGTATGCCCAAAAATGATGAAGATAATAATAAACGAATCTTCTTATAAGGTCTTTGTATTCTTAATGTTATTTTTATTTTGCAAACTCTTGTATATTAACTTGTAATGTCATCAAACAGAAACCAAACTCAGATACTTCTCTGCACAAAAGTCTTCAAGTTCCTTTTGTAATCATTAAGAATACAAAGACCTTATAAGAAGATTTGTTTATTATTATCTTCAAAAATGCATGTATGGCACCAACCGGACAGATGTCAGCAAAATGTACATCGTAGCAGTCTAACACCACTGCCTTCTCCATGCTGATCGGCCTTTGAGGAACGAATCCTCAACTAAGCCCACTCCTGGTTTTTAGACACATCTTCGAGTTCCAGTGCCCTACGAGACACGCCCCCCTTTTGACAATGGGACCAGCTCGCTGATTCTCAGAGCTCCAAAGAAAGCTACGGTGGTAGCTGCACAAAAAAGAGACTCCTCATACCTATCATAACACAGTCTATGCCAACCTCAAGTGAGGTGGGACAGAATACACGGTGAGACAGGGTGACGTGTGTCCGGGCGGCGGCCACGTTCACGTGTCCACCCTTCCAATACATGGCGTATATGGAAGTCACTCACACAGTCAGTAAAGCACCGTGCCTTGGCCATGAATGCCAAGGCCGAAAGCCTGGTGGCGATGGTGCGTGGGGCAAATCCCTGATCATGAAGGTGTACCATATATTGTAAAACCTGGTTGACCGGTATCGGCCACATTTCAGGCAACTGCCTTTGCCTACAAAAGGACCTAGATTGAAGGAGTGTATGCTGATACGCCTTACGCGTGTGAGGTGCCAAAGACATGCCGATCGCCCAGTTCACCTCTCCTTGCCAAATGTCCATATCTCGGCCAGGAGTGGAGAGGGAAGTTCCTCTGCGTCTGGAGCCAAGGCACGGAACCGGGATATCTGCAAGCGGGATAAAGCGTCGGCAATATCGTTATTAATGCCTGGCACATGTATGGCCCTGAAGAGCACATTAAGGCACAAGGACCTAAGAACAAATTGGCGAACTAAGGCCATGACTCTGGGGGACTGAGACGTTTGGGCGTTGACAATGTGCACCACAGCAGCATTGTCAAACCAAAAGTGAACCACAGAATTAGCCCACCCGTCCCCCCAGAGCATAAGGGCACCCAAAATTGGAAAAAACTCCAGGAACGTAAGATCATGTAAGCGATCCGTACCCTGCCATCCCTGGGGCCATTGACCATAGGCCCACTGTCCTTCAAAATAAATCCCATACCCCAGGGAGCCGGAGGCATCCGACTGTACTTGGAACTGGGGGCTGACCATAAGTTCAGATCTCCAAAAGTAGACGCCATTAAAGTCCTGTAGGAATGTGAGCCAAACCGACCGGTCTGCTCGTAAACCCCTGGTCAGCCGTACCCTGTGGTGTCATTTAGAAAGGCCCACCATAGCATCACACAGATGACTGGCGAAGGCTCTGCCTGGTGTCACCACCCTGCAGGCGAAGTTGAGGTGGCCGTGAAGCACCTGCAACTCCCGTAGAGACACCTTATGCTTGGCAAGCATTGCCAAAATCGCATCAGAGATCCGCCCCCCCACCTCCGACTGACAATTCGGTCACCAGGCCCGCTTGCACGTCATTCAAAAAGAGGTGCATACCTCTTGCTGACAGGTGAACCCCATCTCCAGAATACAGGCTAAAATCCTGTAACCCTATCCCCAGATGACGAATGGCTGTCCCCCAAGCCATTCTCGATAAGGAACCAGGCAACAGCCCTGTTCACTGACCACCGGGCACGTTCCAAACCATGGGGTCAATGCCTCCCCTATAACAGTGTCTCGGCACGATGTCTGACCATAGCAACCATGTGTATGGCCATAAATGGTGAAGAAACGCCAGGTCACTGCACTCAGAAGTCTTTAATGCCAGGCCAGTGATCTGTGCAAGAACATTGCCTCCGAGGTGCAGAATTAAAACATCTGGCGGTCCGGCATCCCCAATGGACATCAGGAATGGCAACAGTTCCCGCCACCTCATGCTGTGCACACCATACCACTGCATACGCGCGGTTGCACGTAGCCCGAGATGGGGTCCCCACTCTGACAAAGCAGCAGTGCCACCCATTGCACATAAATTGTGGCCCACCAGCCACACTGCCACCGGTGTGCGGAAGCACACAGGGTCTGTAAGAGAAGGAGAGCGAATTGAGGGCATAACAAGGCACTCATGCAGTGAGGGGACGAACAGATGGAGAAAAAGGCACAAATCCCCACCTGCCCATGCGATTTATGTCAGCCTCCGAGTCCCCAAATGCAGCCACAGTTGATGCAGCGCCTATCCAAAATGAAAGGGTACCATAACGAGCCCCAGGGACCCCCGCACTGTGAAGCGCCGTGCCAGTAACCCTCCAGAATTGTAATTTGGTAAGAGGAGACCCATCTTGGTGGCAAAACAACAGGCCAGGGCGTGAACCACGCGCTGCCACAGACGCATGTAGGTCACCAACCGGACAGATGGCAGCATCATGCTACTACTCTTTCTTCGCTGACTGGCCCTTGAGGAGCGAATCCTCCACAGAGCCCACTCCTGGTTGAGTGACACATCTTCCAGTTCCAGTGCCCTGCAGAACATGTCCCCTGTTGAAAGTGGGACCAGCTCACTGATTCTCAGAGCCCCAAAGAAAGCCACGGAGGTAGTTGCCTGAAAATAGACTCTTCGTACGGAGCATAGGCGCTGGCCGCGTACGGGTCATATACAGTAGCCACAACTGCTGGCAGGGCTCGTCCCACTGCATCTCAGGGTGAAGGGCCGCCCTCATCCTAAATTCTTCATCATAGGCCAACCATGATGGGCCAGAGAAATCAACCACAGCCTGGTAAATATTGTCCAGGTACTGGACCATCGGGATGGCCAAATCAGGACAGGCCCTTAGATATACTGCCATGTATATCAAATAGGCCGGTAACCAATTGGCCCAAGTGCAAGGCGGCTTACAATGACGGGACAACTCCTTGTCCCTGTCATCCTGCCCCTCCCTCTCCTCCTTAGTGGGTTCACGGTTCAGGAGGGTGAAAATGTCAATATATTCCCCACGCCATATCTTCTCCCTAGTAGCCTGGGATAAATGGTCACCCAGGGGTAGGGAGTAATCGGTCATTGGCAGGGCCGCCGTTGGCACGGATTGGAGTGGGGGAACACATAATGGACCCTGTCGGACCCCCGAGAAGTTAGGCGGAAGCATTGGGGTGGTCACCCCTGTAAGAACCTGGGGGTAATTGGGAGCCTAGGAGGTAACAGGGTAGTGTGCATTGAACTGCCCTCCTGCAGTAGCCAGTGTTATGAGCCACTGTCACCGGTGTGCTGACTTGACCAAGATACTCACTCGGTGCACCCCCATGGGCCGCCCCCACTGGGGGTTCCGGCCCGTGGTGGGCATCGGAGCTCGCGATGGTCATCGAGCTCTGTGTCTCTGTGCGTCCATGCCAAGCAGGACCGGTCCCCGGTGGAATGCCCTGCTGGAATGGCCGGATGGGGAGCTGCGAAGCGCCAGCCTGTGCTGGCCTGATGGCCTCCAGCAGCTCAACCCTGTTGACGGCCCGCTGCGCGGCAGTGGCAAGCATGTGGGCCGCAGCCGAAGAGCTGCCAAGCCCATCCCCGTAGGTGGTGCAGCAATTCCCATGGATGCCTCGAGTGCCGATATGCAGGCAAGGAGAGCATCCACAGTGTCAGACCCACCAGAACAAGGTGGGCTGGGTGGGCCGGATGGCCCACCGGGCGGAGGGGGAAAGCCGTGTGGCAATCCCTGGCCAGAATAGGGCCAGGCCCAATAATCCGGCCCATGGAGGGCCGGTAGAACGGTGGGGCGCGATCCCACGCTACGCCCGAATGGGCCGCTATGCCCCATGCCAGGCAAAGGTTCAATAGGGGTAGAAACCCCAGGGGAGCAGGCCCACGCAGCCCCTGCCCAAGTCCTGCGACTGGACGGGTAAGCAGAGGCCTGGTCACCCTCATTGGTGGCAGTGATAAGGTAACGCTGCCACCCCCCCGTAGGGTGCCCGCCCAAGCCCTCCGGCCCAGTGGCAGTCCCAAAGAGGCGATCGAGGGGGTAGGCCGAGCCCTGCCCCTTGGACGTGGCCTCAGGGCCGCATGAGCTTTTCGCTTGGGTGCCATGGCTACCCAAGCGCTGCAGCACTGATCGGAGGAGAGATATCCTCCGATAAGAATAAGAAGGAAAAACCCAAGAGAGCAGCGTCGGAGCGAACTTCTCTGCTCCGTCGCTGTTCTTTAAAATGGCAGCAAGGCTGCCTCGTGGTCACTCCTTTTATACAGGGGTGGCCACGCCCCCTAACTAACCCGGATGTATGAGTCCGGGTGGGGCCCCCCCGCAAAGAGCACGGCGGCCATTTTGGCACTGCGCTTGCATATATCATGCAACCAGTTGTGAAAACTAGAAAACTTTAATTAAATTTTGGTCTCCAAACCTAATTTTTTATTCTAAATTCTTTCTGTCAGATTATTCCATACATAGTTATGTATGCTTTTCCTTCTCTATTTTTTCTTTGTTTGACATAAATTCTTTTTGACACTACAGTGGTACCCCAGTTAACAAATGCCCCGGTTAACACTAAAATCGAATAACATTGGAAAATTTGAGGGAAACGTTTGCACCGCACAATGTTAAGTTAACCTTGTGTGTTTCAAAAGTTTTCCTCAAATTCCCTGATGTTGACCTCTGCCCCAAAGACCGCAGGGCTGAAGACCAGCCCTGCGGGCTTTGGGGCAGAGATCTCTGGAGGCTCCCTTGCTTGGGGGACAAGGGGGCCTCCGTAGACCCAAGTTTTTGATCCCTGGTTAAGGGAACCAGGCATTGGATGTTCACCTTCCTTCCCCGAAAGGTAGTTGGCGTTCGGACGCTCTGATCACCGGCATCCTTTGGTGGAAGGAAGTCCGCCTTTCCCCAAAGGAAACTGGGGACCAGATGCTCTGACCGCTGGTTTCCTTTGGGGGGAAAGCAGGCGAGCGCGTGGGTGCATGCTATACCCCAAAGGAAACCAGGGGTCAGAGTGTCTGATCCCCGGTTTTCTTGGGGTGGGGGTGGGGTAGAGCATACATGCATTCCCCCAAAGGTAACTAGCGATTGGACTGTCGGATCGCCAGTTTCCTTTCGGGAGACAGTGCATGCGCACACACTCTCCCCCAAAGGAACCCGGGGATCGGAGCGTCCCAACACCAGCTTGGCAATGCTCACTGTAGAGCCTACCCCCAAAGTCGGCAGGGCTGGTCTCCATCTGGGAAGGCGCTTCCCAGGCAGAGATCAGTCCTGCTGAATTTGGGGCTTGGCTCAATCTGCAATTCCCTTTCCTCTTCTGAAAGGGAACTGGGCTTTTTTTAATGTTGTGCGATAAATGTATCACATAACTTTAAAATAGGATAGCACTAAGACTCGTGGAACCAAGTTTTATCGTTATCCAGGCTATTTGTGTACTGCCAAATCAATAGAAGTAACAGTGAATTGTTGCATTACACTGTAATTTATCTAGGCTATTTTTGAAATGAAATGTAAATTGGCAGTTGGACAGATTGCCATCTTTACTAAAGATGAAGAGGTCATCACAGAGATAAAAACAAGCAAAGCAGATACAGCATAAGACCACATTTGGCTTTTGTGCACAAACATAGACATTTATTTACATGTCTCTAATTATGAAATGTGATCTCTCAAATACACAATTTAGTCTCAACAGAAGTTTAAGTTTCCCAGAGTTTTAAGTTATACAGTATTAGAATAGGCTGCAAAAATGTAAGTATTTACCTCTAGTTGAAATGCTCATGAAACACTTTAAATGATTTAAATTTGCTGCAACATTTTTTGTCAGTTCCAGTGTAATAGCAGTAGGATGATTTAACATATATAAATCTAATGTCTGTTTACATTTTCCTATCTCCAAAGAAAACACAAGTGTCTTGGGATACAATTTGGAATGCTTGGTGAGATGGGAAACCTCTATTTAGAACTGGATTAGGGAACTTTTTGCAATCATTTCAACGATGCATAGTATAGGGAAGAGAAGGATTTGAAACTGAATTTCTAAGGAAAGCCATGACAGGTTGTATTCACTTGTTTAACAGACGAATGATGACTCTTTTAACATTTGCTATCTCACTTTTCCATAACTAAGCTTTGAATTCATCAAAGGCTGCTACTGGATAGTCATTTCTTAAGTGTTGGAAATGTGGAAAGGCAGCCCAACCTATTGGCTTTGTTAGTCGGTGGCGGCTGCAACTCATATCCGAGAATAAATCCCCCCCCCCCCCCGAAGCAGGAAAAATGCCATTGGCATGAATTTGTTTAAGGTGGATCCCAGCTTGCCATGAAGTGACCCACACACTATGATCATGGAGCCATCTCCTGCGGCACGTGTGAAATGAGACATGCAGGGTTTAGCACTGGGACTGCAATGGACTGCCTCCACCTTGAGGATATTAACAATGTTCGCCTTCACAGCCAGTCCATCTGACATGCCCTCCTCTGCCGCCATGACCATTGGGAATCAGAGATCCTCCTCTGCTCATTTTGCCATTGGGCCCAATATGATGGTTTCCAATGTCATTTCCGCCACTGAGGGGACCATCGCCCCACCTAAAAGGGGCTAATCTGCCCATAGCCATTGGCCCTTTGGGGAGTCAGGTTATTTACTGCTGCCCAATACTTGGCCTTGAGTCACTGGCTGTACAGTCTACTCCATTACCATAGTGGGATGTCTGGCCAGGCAGTCGGCTTTGAGAGTAGTCTTCTTAAAAGTACAAAATTAGATGGTAATTTGGTGAGTTGGAACAATGCCATTAAAAAGTATCTTGGGGGGAGGACCAGTTAGGCTAACATCTTGAACAGCAAAACTAGTAAAAAATATTGGTAAGGATTAAAATTATCAAATATAAGGAGAGATCCTTTTGAAAAATAATTAACAAGGCAAATATAAACTCTGTCTTACTACTCTAAAGATCTTTCAGACTATGAGAAAACCTGTGAGCAGGGGTGATCTGGCAGATATTATTACCTAGAACTTCCCATAGATTTTGACAAGATGCCTCACCAAAGACTGTTTCCTAAACCAAATGGTCCTCTTATGGACTGATAGGTGATTGGGGGAAAAAGGTAACATGAGAATAAATAGCCATTTTTCTGCAATGAAGTGGGGTCCTGCAAGAGATCAGTGCTTTTTTCAATTATTAATATCTGATCAATTATTTAGAGTAAACGATGACACCAGGCTAATAGAGGTGGGGGACTGAATGAATATATTTTTAAAATCATCTCTCTATGGGGAGAATGGGCATAAAAGTTCAAAAATACAGTTCAACATATGAGTGTAAATTGATGCATTTTCGGGGCAAGAAAGTCCCCAGTGAGATCTGAGCAGGTTGTCACTGACCACGTTGTGTGGGTTGTTCAATGAAATTACCAATCAAGCCTGTGACTTATGTGAAAAGAAACAACTCCCATGCTTGGGATAAATAGCTAAAAGTAAAGCTCACCCTTGCTCAAAAGCCAGTTGTATCCAACTCTAGGGTTTGGTGTTCATCTCCATTTATAGCCAAAGAGCCAGTGCTGCCTGCATCTGAAGACATTTCTGTGGACATGTGGCAGGCATGCTTGGACACCGGAGTTCACAGAACATTGTTTACCTTCCCACCAAAGTGATATTTAGCTACAGTAAAACCCCTACTTACGAAAAAAGTCCGTTCTGTAGGCTTTTACTTAAATCGTTTTTTTACATAACTCAAAGCAAACCCATAGGAAAAATAAAATTTTTATGTACATTGAAACAAACCCATAGGGAAATGGATTTTTACTTAACTCGAAGCAAACCTATAGGAAAAAGAATCTTTATGTAACTCGAAGCAAACCCATAGGAAATCGTGTAAATTGGGACATGGTTTTAGCACAAAATCATTATGTAAGTCAAATTTTATGTAACTCGAGGCATATGTAGGTGGGGGTTTACTGTACTTACAATTTCTTGCTTTCGAACTGCTAGGCTGGCAGGAGCATGGACAGAAATGAGAGCTCACTCCATCATGAAGCACTCGGGTCTTGAACTGCTGATTTGCTGTCCATCCAGTCGACAAGTTCTGTGTCTTAACCACTAAGTCACCACAGTCCTTGGGCATAATTAGGAAGGAATAAAAAATAGCACTGGAAATAATATACAGCCCTGACCACAGTTGCTTTACTGTGTATAGTACTCATCACCAAGCCTACAAGCAGGTGTTGCAGAGATCGAAATGGTAAAAAGATGGAGAAATTCCTGAATGAGAAAGTGTTATGATACTTTAGATGATTTAGCCTAGAAAAAAAATGAGATGACAGAGATCTATGGAATTATACATCCTGTGAAGAAAATAGATAGGTTCTCCTGCTCACATTCTAATGGAATCCAGGCTTATCTGCTGAAGCTAAATTATGAAAGATTCAGAATCTGTCAAAGGAATTTTTTTCCACATCTTATGTAGTTAGACTGTGGGCTTTTCTTTGAAAAAATAAAATCAAGTATGTGCAAAATGAAAAGGGGATTGCAGAAATTTGTGGAGGATAAGACTACAAATCATATTAACTATATATTAGGAGACTATGAGTTGATGGGTATTATTGCACTCCTGTTCATCTAATGAGTTTCTCATTGACAGCTGCCTGGTCACTGTATTAATGGAATGCACAGGCCTTTTATCTGATCAAATATAATTTTTACATGCATATAACATTAAAGCAATGCTACATCTATTCTGTAGCTTAGTATTCAAACAATAGTTTGGGTCGTCAGTCTAGAAGACTGCTGATAATTTATTTCCCCCAATCTTCAGCATTAGAGGCTGTGTCTCCCTTTCCAGGGCCAGAAAACAGCTGACAATGGCTGTTCCCAGGGATGAGGCAGAAGAAATACTTCCTTCTGGACCCGTAACTCAAGCTGTAATTTTCTGAGTTGCTCATTAATAAAAGTGCAACTTTTCCTATCACAAGTTCAAGGATAAACATGAGATTCTTATGTGAAACTACAGAAGTCCCATTCATGTGATGCGAGAGAAACAGAAAATCCTTGTCAATCCAAGTAGTATCATGTGCCTGTGGAAAACATTTTTTCTCCCTATCTAAGGCTGGCAAGAGAACTCCAGGCTTAGATGGAAATATCAATCCTCTGATTCATCCCATTCCTTTTCTTTACTGCTTAGGTATTTGATGAGCCAAAACATCTAATTAGTAATGATAATGTCAAACAGACAATTAAAAAGATGTCCACAAATATGGAACTAGGCCTACTCTGATGACCATCAGAGAAGCCCCTTCTACAACTCTGGAACCACTGTAGCTATCCATGTTTGCTTGTCTATCTGGGAGCAGGGAGGGATGAAGGAAAGAGAAGATCTCAGAGAGACTATGAAGAACATTTAGTGTTGGTGTACAAGTGAAGTGAATCCAGCATATGTTAGATTAGCTGTTAATTAAAAAAAGGTACAGCATAAAAATTCCAACATTCAGAAAAAATTCTGTATAACAAAAATCACTGACAAACAGATATAGCCATGCGATTCATATACAGAATAAATGTAGGGGGAAGGTGATACCTTTATTGGATCACTCAAAAAAATAATAATCATTGCATGTGCTTTTGTGATTCAAGATCCAAAAGCGGTTCTGGCTTTGAATGCAGTGAAATGCAGTTTATGAGGAAGCTTCTGTATATAGTTTTTAGAGTTTTAAAGTCTTAGAGTTTTAGAGCTTTTAGGGGTTAAATGTGTATATGCGGGGTGGGAGTATGTTGATAATTTTGTATAGTTGTATTTTGTTTAGGTTTTGTTGGGTTGATAAGTGGTTTTTCAATCTCGTTCTGTGCAGGACAATGACAATAAAGATTTATCTATCTATCACTTTTTCAGACATGCATCAATTTCTTGTGGATAGGGTAGGAAAATTATAAGGGAAAGTCCAAAAAGTTAATGGCATGATGTTCAGCTAGGCTTTGCAGGCGCACCCCCCCAATAACGGACTCAGACAATATTGAAAGTGGATAACAGCATCGGGCCACATTTATTGATTCAATGCCCTAATCCGAATTATAAATTTGTATTGGTAAAACGACCAATCATAATTCTTAAGGCAAGCAGGCCGAAGTAACACTGGTAAGGTACCACCCCAAAATTGCCAACGGCAATTGGTTACAATGTATCAATTTGTATCAATTTGTTTGTTGACAACAAACAAATTGTTGACCGTAGTCAATATCTAACTCATGACCCCACCCTCTGACTCGTATCCGTGAAATCACGGGGTGATGCATGCTGGCTAGCTATCGCCATCACCCCGTCGCCTGGTTCGTCGTTGACCGGACAACGTTTAACTAATTTGTTCCTGTCTAGTGTTGTCCAGTCAATTGCGAACCTGCCGGATGCCTGTGGGTCATACTGTTTACCTTACCAGTGCTACCCGCCAATGTGACCGGAGTCAACAGTAGAAACGAAAGGAACCCCTATATCAAACCATAGCAACAGTGTGGGATGGGCAAAAAAGCCAGGACCCGAAAGCCAATGTGGGTCCCAACCAAAAATTCCCACCCGGCCCCGAAGCGACCAAAATATCACACTGTTAACTAGGGAGGGGGTGGAGGGGAAAAACTTCTCCGCTCCGTCGCTTTAGCTAAAATGGCAGCACGGCTGCCTCGTGGCCACCCCTTTTATAAGGGAGCTGGCCACGTCCTAAACTACCCGGATTCTTCGTCCTGTGGGGGGGGGCCGCAAAGAGCGCGGCGGCCATTTTGGCGCCGCGCTTGCATTGCAGGCGCACCCCCCCCAATAACGGACTCAGACAACATTGAAAGTGGATAACAGCATCGGGCCACATTTATTGATTCAATGCCCTAATCCGAATTATAAATTTGTATTGGTAAAACGACCAATCATAATTCTTAAGGCAAGCAGGCCGAAGTAACACTGGTAAGGTACCACCCCAAAATTGCCAACGGCAATTGGTTACAATGTATCAATTTGTATCAATTTGTTTGTTGACAACAAACAAATTGTTGACCGTAGTCAATATCTAACTCATGACCCCACCCTCTGACTCGTATCCGTGAAATCACAGGGTGATGCATGCTGGCTAGCTATCGCCATTACCCCGTCGCCTGGTTCGTCGTTGACCGGACAACGTTTAACTAATTTGTTCCTGTCTAGTGTTGTCCAGTCAATTGCGAACCTGCCGGATACCTGTGGGTCATACTGTTTACCTTACCAGTGCTACCCGCCACACGGAGGGGCTTCAAAGAAGGCCTGACACCCCCCCCAGACCGTCAGCTCGGTCAACAGGCCTGCTCGCCAATCACCCAACAGGAGGTCCATACCTCCTCGCGACAGATGGACCCCATCCCCTGCATACAAGTCATAATTTCGTAGGCTAATAGCGGGGTGACGACTGACCCGTCCCCAAGCCTTGTCGGCAAGGAACCGCGCCACCGCCCCATTGACCGCGCGCCTAGCGCGGTCAAGGGCCAGGAGGTCAATGCCCCCTCTGTAAGAATGGCGCGGGATCATGACCGACCAAACCAGGGTTGTGGCAGGCCAGACGTAGTGCAAGTAGGCAAGGTCCTCGCAAATCGCATGCTTGAGCGATAAGCCGGTGACCTGACCCAAATCATTGCCCCCAAGGTGTATGATGAGAATGTCAGGCGGGTCAGCACTCCTGCTTGAAAACAGGAAAGGCAGCAGCTCCCGCCATAACATCCCAGGCTTACCATGCCATGTGAGACTGGCGTGTTCACCCAGTCCCAGTCGGGGTCCCCACTCTGTCGCCGCAGCGTAACGTGCTGCCCTGTGCACATAGCTGTGGCCCACCAGCCATACTGTCACCGGTGTAACACGACACCCAGGGTCTGTAAGAAAAATTGAGAAAAAGGAAGGTAAGGTGATTGGATTGGTACTCACGGTGGAAGTGGGCGCACATAAAACTGAAAACATTGCGAGCCCCACCTTCCCATGCTGCGTATGTCAGCCCCGGAGTACCCAAAAGCAGCTGCTGTAGAGGCTGCCCCAATACAAAATGAATGTGTGCCATAACGGGCACCTGGTAGGCCCACCCTGGCGAGGGCTCTGCCTGTCACCTTCCAAAACTGAAATTTAGTAAGGGGAGACCCATCTTGGTGACAGAAAAACGGGCCATGGTGCATGCCACGCAGTGCCAGGAACTCCTGTAGGGCACCAACCGGACAGATGTCTGCCAAAGAACACCGTAGCAGTCTTACACCACTGCCTACGCCATGCTGATCTGACTTGGAGGAACGTATCCTCAACTGGGCCCAGTCTTTGGCAACATATACATCTCCGAGTTCCAGTGCCCTACAACTTGCATCCGCCTTAGACAGCATCACAAGTTCGCTGATGCGGAGCGCTCCAAAAAATGCCACCATTGTGGCTGCATGAAAAAGGGCTGCCTCATAATGATCAAAACAGAGGCTTGGCCAGCCCCGGGCCAACTGGGTAAGAACCCCTGGGGAAATAGGGTGCCGGTCGTCCGGGCAACACCCGCGCTCGCGCACCCACCCCTCCAAAACATGTCTCACACGGAAGTCAGAGGTGCTGTCCACATGACCCCCTACTTTGGCCATAAAAGCCAGCGCCGAGAGCTTGGATGCTATGGTGCGAGGTGCGAGGCCGAGAGCATGCAGGTGGACCATGAACTGCAGAACATGGTCAACCGGGATAGGCCAGGTCTCTGGCAGGTGAAGTTGAGCAGCAAATGCCCTGTAAGAATTAAATGCTTGTTGATACGCCTTACGCGTGCGTGGCGCTAGTGACAGGCCAATCGCCCGGTTCACCTCTCCTTGCCAATGGTCCATATCTCGTCCGGGAGTGGCGAGGGAAATTCCTCCGCATCCGGGGCCAAGGCACGGAACCGGGAGATCTGCAGGCGGGACAAAGCGTCAGCAATATCATTATTAATCCCTGGGACATGCCTGGCTCTGAACAAAACGTTGAGGCACAGGCAGCGCAGCACAAAATGGCGCACTAGGTCCATAACCCTGGGCGATTTGGAAGTCTGTGCATTAACAATGTGGACAACAGCAGCGTTGTCACACCAGAAATGCACGACCGAGTTGGCCCATTCCTCGCCCCATAGCATCAAAGCCCCTAGTATAGGAAAAAATTCAAGGTATGTGAGATCACGCAGGCGATCTGTGCCTGCCCAAGCCGGTGGCCACCCACCATAGGCCCACTTCCCATTGAAGTACATCCCATAACCCAGGGATCCTGAGGCATCAGACTGGATCTGAAAATTGGGGGATGCCAGGAGGTCAGACCTCCAAAATGAGACCCCATTGAACTCCCTCAGGAACTGTAACCAGACAAACATGTCTGCCCTGATACCCCGGGTAAGTCTAACTCTGTGGTGAGGCCTGGATAACCCTGCCATGGCGTCGCATAAGCGTCGAGCAAAAGCCCTGCCCGGAGCGACCACCCTGCAAGCGAAATTTAGGTGACCATGTAGCACCTGCAGTTCCCTCAGTGATGCCTTGCGCTTGGCCATCAACTCCGAGATAAGGGCCACTATCCTGGACACCTTATCCTCCGGTAACCTAGAAGCCTGCGCTAACGTGTCAATCTCCACCCCCAGGAATACTAACTTGGTAGATGGGCCCTCGGTCTTTTCGGGCGCTAAAGGGACACCGAGTTCCTCCATTAGCGTCTGAAATGTGTTGAGGAGACGTGTGCACGTGTCCCAGCCCCGTTCACCCCCGAATAAAAAGTCATCCAGGTAATGGGCTACAGACCGGGACCCTGACCTGCGGACGAAAGCCCACTCTAAGAAGGTACTAAAACGCTCAAAGGCCGAGCATGATATGAAACAGCCAAAAGGCATGGCCTTATCAAAATAATATTCGCCCCGAAATTTGAAACCCAGCAACTCAAAGTCACCCGGATGCACCGGCAGGAGGCGAAAGGCCGACTTAATGTCGCACTTGGCCAGCAGGGCACCCGGGCCACACGAGCGCACCATTCGCAGCGCGTGGTCAAAAGACGTATACCTGACTGAACAAAGGTCATCAGGGATAGCATCATTGACCGACCGGCCGGCTGGGTAGGATAAATGATGAATAAGGCGAAACTCGCCTTGAGACTTTTTGGGAACCAAGCCTAGGGGCGACACCTTAAGGTTGGGAAACGGGGGTGAAGGGAAAGGGCCAGCGACCCTGCCCGCATCTAACTCCTTCCTAATACTGGCAGCAGCCACCTCCTCCCTCCCCTTGAGGGACAAAAGATTGGGGGCATCCTGAGGGGACCTATCACCCATGAAAGGGATGCGGAACCCGTACTTAAAGCCTTGAAGGAGATACTCCCCATCCTCCCCCTTCGGGTACACTGTGAGCCAACGCTCCAACATGTCCACCTTAATTGGGGAGGGTGCCTTTCGGTGAACCAGCTCCATCTGTGGCAGCCTTGCCAGCCCACTGTCCGCCCCTCCCTCTGCCCCGTGTCCCCCCAGGCCTGGGACAGGCGGAGGCTGCATGGGGGCCCGAACAGGTGGGACACTCATGCCTGTATTTGCAATTCTTCTTATTACAGGAACCATTGGACGAGAAAGTCCAGCACAGCAGGCGGGCTGGAACCCCCTGCCACGCCACTTGGCGGGTAACCTGTGCTGGGACAGCTCGCTGGACCGCATGTCCGCAATGGTATCTGTCCCCTGGCGCGTGGCGCGTGGGCGTCATGCACAGAAGCCAAAGCCTCTGGCACGGCTCGTCCCACCTCATCTCCGGGTGGAGGGGAATCCGCATACGGAATTCCTCGTCATAAGCCAGCCACGAAGGGCCTGGGAAATCAACCATTGCCCTGTATATGTTGTCCAAATATTGGGCCATCGGAATAGCCAACTCCGGCCGCGCCCTCAGATACACTGCCATGTAAATTAAATAAGCCGGCAGCCAGTTGGCCCAGGTACGTGGCGGCTTACGATGACGTGCCTGCTCCTTATCCTTCTCATCCTGTCCCTCCCTTTCCTCCTTGGTGGGCTCTCTGTTCAGGAGTGAGAAGATATCTACATACTCCCCCCGCCAAATCTTTTCCTTGGTGGCCTGTGCCAAGTGGTCACCCAGTGGCAAGGAGTACCCCGCAGTTGGTAAGGCCAAAAAAGGCACCACAGACACCGGGAAAGGGGCCTGAGCTAACCCAGCCACCCCCAGTACATTCCCCGCAGTGAAAGAAAAACTACCCACCCCGGTGCCCTGGGTGGCAGTTACCGTCGCCGAGTGGGGTGCCGGCTGCTGTGCCACCGCACCACCCGAGCGAGGCCAAGGCCATTGAAAAGCTCCCCCCATAGAAGCAATGTGTGCAGGTGTACTGGCTTGTACCGTATACTCACATGCTGCACCCCCGTGGGCCGCCCCCACCGGGGGTTCCGGCCCACTGGGGGCGTCGGAGCTCACGACCGACGTAGAGCTCATCATCAGGGCCCAACCTGCACTCGTCTGCTGGCTGGGGAGCTGCGGGGCAGTGGCCGAAGCCGCGCCACCCGCCTGAGGCAGCTCAACCCTGCCCGCCGCCTGTTGTCCTCCCGCCGCCGCCGCCGCAAAAGGGACGCCAAAGGGAGCCCCAGCCTGGCTGGCCCGAGCTAAGGACGCTTCGAGGGCCGCAAGGCGGGCCAGTAAGGCCTGCACGTCGATCTGGGGCCAAGGGCCGGCCGGCCCGCCAAGTCCAGGCGCGGGTACAGGTCCCTGTACCCCAGGACCCGAATAGGGCCATTGCCCAACACCGAAGCCCGGTAGGGTCGGTGCAGGAACCTGCCAAGGTAGGGGACCACACCACCCGCCCAGGCTAGAAGGCCCAGGAGGAAGAGAGGCAGGCCCAACAGGATGGGCAGAGAGAGTAGCGGTGTCCACCGCTCGCGGGCCGCGGGCCGGAGCCCCTGCCACGCCCGCATTCTGATCCCCCGCGTCCGGCCAAGGGGCGATGGACCCCATTCCGCCGGCCCCGGCGGGGGCCTGGACAGGCGGCTGCTGGGGAGGCGCCACCGTGGTCCTCCGACCCGGGTTGCACCTCCTCACAGCTCGAGCCGCACTCGAAGCTGCCTTCTTCTTCGGAGGCATCTCAATCGCAGGAGAGGGAAGCCGAAAAGAAGATTCGCCGCCAAAAGGCTTCCCGCAAGGTAAGGAGCAACGGAGACACAGGGGAAAAACTTCTCCGCTCCGTCGCTTTAGCTAAAATGGCAGCACGGCTGCCTCGTGGCCACCCCTTTTATAAGGGAGCTGGCCATGCCCTAAACTACCCGGATTCTTCGTCCTGTGGGGGGGGGGCCCGCAAAGAGCGTGGCGGCCATTTTGGCGCCGCGCTTGCATTGTCTTAGATGTGTTGTGGGGGAAAAACAGCAGGTTGCATCTTTTATGATCCCCATTCAACAAACACAGGAAGCCAGGTATTTGCATATTACCTTCCCAGATGGCCGTGGTTTTTTTTAAAAAGATGAAGCTCTCTTTGTGGCCAGAGGGGAGGGGCAATCAAAAACCAATCAAAAACCTGCCAATTGTAGCCAAATCAAAGTCAATCATAACTAAATTAAACTCACAGAGAAACCCGGAATTTTTTAAAAATGAATTGTAAAATGTTTTAAAGGCTTAGGGACTGGCCTGCACCCCTAGCACAATGGAGACAGCTAAGCATCAACTATCCACACTCTAGTAACTTCCCTTTAAACTATACAATGAACTGTATCTCTTTTTACAATGGTTCAGAAGCAGGTGCAGAAGAAAACTATGAACCAGCCACATCACGTTTGTTTATTATTTACATTTAAAATTAATCCCTACATATAACAGGGCATTATCTATACCTATAAAATGGTGCGTTAACCGTTGGAATGTGACAAAGGATGTTGTACCAGGCCCCACTAGCCCCGTCTGAGCCTCCGTTCACTCACCCGAACGGGGTTCGCAGGTAACTGTCGGGTTGAAATTTTCGACCCGGGGGCAGGAGCCCCCCAGTCGCAAACAAAAAAAGGGAACTTCAATTCCCAAAGTTCCTTTCGCCACACCAGAGCCAATCAGGCTGAGCAGCATGGCAAAAGGAACGTTCGGAAACGCACCGCGGCCAATCAAAAAAAAAAGCCGCAAGAGAAAAACCGCCGCAGCAAGCAAACCTGCGCAGCCAAAACTACATTCCCCAGTGTCCTGCGTGCCATGGGCATGCAGAACGCTGAAGAAGCTGGCACACAAAAAATAAAAACAAACCCAAACCGTGAGCGCAAGTCCGCCACAGGCGGACGAAGCGCCCAGAAAACACAAATAAACAAACCCCAAAATCAAAATAAAATGCAAACCCACCAGCCATCTTGCACGGAGCAACAGGGAAGAGAGGGACACCCTCTCCCCAATGCTGCCCCGCCGAAGACAAACACCCCCACCCAACCGCTGCCAAAAACGCTGTGGTGGCAGCAACCAAAAACAAATCAAAAAAGGCAGGCAAACAAACCCCACCCCCCAAACAAACAAACCCCAACCCAGCCAGGGCCACAACAGTACCCTCCCCCAAAAGCCACATGAAGCGGCAAGCCAAACACCCACCCAAAACCCAGCTCGGGCCATGGCAAAACACCCCCCCCAAACGCCGCATGAAATGGTGATGGTGATGGTATTTCCGCGGGCCAGCCATCAAAACTGGCCCATGAAAATACCAAAAAAAAAACACCAAAAAACAAATCAAAAACATTCAAAAAAAACATACCAAAAACACACACACACAGAAACTCCCACCTCAAACCCAAAAAACCAAAAACAGTCAAAAACACATACAAAGAAACCCCCAACCAAAACCCAAACAGAACGCCCCCCAACCCAAAACAACCCCCCTAAAAAAATGGAAAGAACTTACCAATACATGTCTTCTCCCGATGAAAACCGGAACTGAAATGAGGAGAAGAAGAGACTTACCAGAACAAACAAAACCAAAAAAATTACTCAACACCACCACCCAGTGGCCAAAGGAGAAAAAACATCCAAAATATTCCCAAATATTCAATAAATCCCCAAAAATAGGGTAATCAATTCCAAAAACATTCAAAAATATCCAAAAAAATCAAAAATAATTCACAGATAAAAATATTAATATTCAATAAAAAACACTGTAAAATACATTCGATTTAAAAAAACATATATTTACACATTTTTTAAAATAATTATCCGAAGTAAAAATATTTGCAAAAATTCACAAAGAAACACATTCTTCTTTAAAAGTAGCAGATTTTGCCTGGCAAAACCTTAAAAAACAAATTTAAACAGCACGTCACAGAGGAAGCCAGCACACACACACACACACACACACACACACACACAAAAACAAACAAACACTGGGAGCGCAAGTCTGCCGCAGGCGGACGCAGCGCCTCAAAGCCAAACAATCCAAAAAAATTACGCCACCATTTAAAAAAACACAGCCCCATTGGTTCAAGAAAAAAAAACCTTTACTATCCAACACAATTTTAAAAAGCCTGGCACCGCCCGGCAAAATATGCTAGTTTTACTATAGCTACAACAAGAACAAGAAACACCCAAGAAAGATGTCATCAGAACAAGGTAAACTAGCAGCAATGGTAGAGTAAAGGTAAAGGTTGCCCATGTTTGAAAGTCAGTCATATCCAACTCTAGGGTTCAGTGCTCATCTTCATTTACAGCCAAAGAGCCAGTGCTGTCTGCATCTGCAGATGTTTTCGTGGGCATGTGGCAGGCATGACTAGATACTGGAATGCACGGAATGCTGTTTACCTTCCCACAAAAGTGGTACCTATTTATCTACTTGCAATTTCTTGCTTTTGAACTGCTAGGCTGGCAGGAGCTGGGACAGAGATGGAAGCTCACTCTGTCACCCAGTACTCTGGTCTCAAACTGCTGACTTGCCAACCTTAGAGTTGTCAAGTTCAGCATCTTAACCACTAAGCCACTGCTGTCCCTAATGGTAGAGTACAGTAAATCAATTAAAAAATTGAGACAAATAAACTATCCAGCTGATGAAAAACAAAATGAAACACACACACACAAAATCCCACAAAAGCAATTCAAGGGTTGTCAGGTCACCAATAAGAGTTTTCAGGCAGGGACTGCTGTGAAGTCATAAATTCAGGTCAGGCAATCACTGAGAACATACATAGCCCTTTGGGCTATGCTAGTGAGCTCTGGTATTCTTTTGGACAGGTTTTAAGGACACTTTACACTCCAAAACCAAACATTATCCTCTTCACTTTTCATCCTGAGATTTGTCTCCCTGAATGAAGATCTGGAAAAGCACAGTAGTTTTCTGTGACTAGCCAGAACTCTGAAATGTGAAAACCTTAACAGTTATTATTGAGTAAACTTATATACTGCCCCATAGTGGTAAGCACTCTTTGGGAGTTCAAAGGGTAATTATGCAAACTACATTTTTCTCTCAACAAGTTGACTACTCATTTTGGTGCTCTCAGAAGGATGAAAGGCTGAGTCAACCTTGAGCCTGTTGGGACCGAGCCCAGATTGTGAGCAGAGTTTGGCAGTAATTCTGCAGCTTAACCAGGGTCAGAATTAGATCGATTGGGAATGAACCAACTGAGAGTGGCTCTGAATCACCAAATTCACAGTGCTGAACATATTTGTGTCATAGCTGGAAGGCTTGCTTTCCTGAGTTTGCTTTTTCCTGCCTTATGTTTAGAGAAACAATGCAGTAGTACAAGAACCCGTGATTTGAAAGGGCAAGTCTTTGATTGTTTACATTAGAGTAACAAGTCATGGCTGAGTTATATAAATATTAGTTTAACATTGGATATTTCTCTTCACCTAGGAAGTAGCTGTGTAAAGGGGTTTCTGCTTTAAATCAAGAGGGGAGAAATTACAATTTTTGCCAGCTGTGTTTATTCTCAGATCAAGACAACACAATGGGTCAAGAACTCATATGGCACTTTGTATAGTTTAGTCACCATGGAAACTACAGCTCATTGTTACTTAACAGACATTTTCTAAAAAGTATACTACCATACCAAACTAGAATTGAAAAATAGAAATCTATACTTTGGAAGACATGAGCAGAATTCAAAAAAGATCTTGATAGGCTTGAACATTGGGTTTAAAACAACAGAATGGAATGTAACATAGATAAGTGTACAGTTCCACACCTAGGGGGAAAACAAAAGGCACAGTTACAAAATGAGAAATGCTTGATTCAATACAAGCAAGGAGGATCTTGGAATTGTAGATCACAAGCTGACTATGAGTCAACAGTGCTATGTGGCTGCAAAAAAGGGCTAAATGCTATTTTAGGCTGCATTAGCAGATGTGTAGTCTCTGAAACCGATGAGGTACTAGTCGCGCTGTAGTTGGCACTAATTAGACCACATCTAGAGTACTGTGTCGAATTCTGGACATCATACTTTATGAAGGATGCTAACAACGTGGTGACCCCTGCCTGCTGGCTGATTTAGTAAGAACGCTCTTTGCAGGCGCACCCACCCAAATAAAGACTCAGACACCAGTATTGGATTAAAGGCATTGGGCCACTTTTATTGAATAATGCCCTAGTCCGAATTATCACTTTCAATTGGTGTATCATCCAATTGTAATTCTTTAAGGCAAGCAGGCCGCAGTAGCACTGGTAAGGTTCCACCCAAAATGCCAATGGCTATTGGCTACATGTATCAATTTGTATCAATTTGTTTGTTGACACAAACAAATTGTTGACCGAAGTCAATATACTATCTACTGACCCCACCCTATGACGTGTATCCGTCCAAATATCAAGGTGATGCAGGCTGTGAAGCTCCTAGCATCACCCCTTTCATGATTTGCCCTTGACCGGCCAATCCTGTTTCCCCTGTACCTATCTACGTGTTGGCCAGTCAATTGCGAACCTGCCGGAAACCTATGGGTCATAAATCTTTACCTTACCAGTGCTACCCACCACACGGGGAGGCATCCATGATGACTCACCGCCCCCCCCCCCCGACCGTCAGCTCGGTCGCCAGGCCCGCTTGCACATCCTCCAGAAAGAGGTTCATACCTCTGGCCGACAGGTGGACCCCATCTCCTTCATACAGGCTAAAATCCTGTAACCCTATCCCCGGGTGTCGAATGGCTGTCCCCAAGCCATTCTCAACAAGAAACCGGGCAACAGCCTTGTTTACTGACCGCCGGGCACGGTCCAAACCACGGAGATCAATGTCTCCTCTAAAACAGTGTCTTGGTATGATGTCAGACCATAGCAACCGTGTGTACGGCCATAAATGATGTAAAAACGCCAGGTCACTGCACCTCGACATTTTAAGGAAAGGCCAGTGATCCGTGCGAGATTATTGCCACTGAGGTGCAGAATCAGAACATCAGGTGGTCCAGCATCCCTGATGGACATCAGGAATGGCAACAGTTCCCGCCATCTCATGCTGCGCATACCATACCACCACAGCCCGAGATGGGGTCCCCACTCCGACGATGCAGCATACTGTGCCACCCAGTGTACATAGCTGCGGCCCACCAGCCCCACTGCCACTGGTGTGTGTAGACACACAGGGTTTGTAAAAGAAGGAAAAGGAATTAAGGACATAACTAGGTACTCATACAGTGAGGGGACGTACATATAAGGAAAAAACGCATGGACCCCCACCTGCCCGTCCAACATATATCAGCTTCAGAGGAGCCACTGGCTCCCGGGAGTGGAGGCAGGTGGGAGAGCCACCGCCCCCCCCACAGCTGACTTCGCTCTCTGGGCCGGCCCGCCCAGAGAGCAGAAAAAGGGGAGATGCCGCCGTCGCGGAGAGGGACTCCCTGTCTCGCCCGGGAGCCCATGCCACCGGCTCCCGGGAGTGGAGGCAGGTGGGAGAGCCACCGCCCCCCCACAGCTGACTTCGCTCTCTGGGCCGGCCCGCCCAGAGAGCAGAAAAGGAGGAGATGCCGCCGTCGCGGAGAGGGACTCCCTGTCTCGCCCGGGAGCCCATGCCACCGGCTCCCGGGAGTGGAGGCAGGTGGGAGAGCCACCGCCCCCCCACAGCTGACTTCGCTCTCTGGGCCGGCCCGCCCAGAGAGCAGAAAAGGAGGAGATGCCGCCGTCGCGGAGAGGGACTCCCTGTCTCGCCCGGGAGCCCATGCCACCGGCTCCCGGGAGTGGAGGCAGGTGGGAGAGCCACCGCCCCCCCACAGCTGACTTCACTCTCTGGGCCGGCCCGCCCAGAGAGCAGAAAAGGAGGAGATGCTGCTGCCGCGGAGAGGGACTCCCTGTCTCGCCCGGGAGCCCATGCCACCGGCTCCCGGGAGTGGAGGCAGGTGGGAGAGCCACCGGCCCCCCCCCCCACAGCTGACTTCGCTCTCTGGGCCGGCCCGCCCAGAGAGCAGAAAAGGAGGAGATGCCACCGTCGCGGAGAGGGACTCCCTGTCTCGCCCGGGAGCCCATGCCACCGGCTCCCGGGAGTGGAGGCAGGTGGGAGATGCTGCGGGTTGTCCTGGCTGGCCCCCCGGGATGCCTCGCTACCATCTTCTTATTGTTGGCTAGGACTTGGGGCCAGCAGCGGTGGGCGGCTGGACTTGCCATGGTCTGGGCCTCAGTGGAGGCGAGGAGGCTGGTCGGCTTGGAGCTCCAGGACTTGTGCACGCTTTTGTCTCACCCATCTCCCTTCTGGAAGGACTAAAAGGGCTGTGCTGGGTATATTTTTATATTGTTATTTGACGTTTTGAAATTTTTTAATTTTTATATTGTGTACTCTTTGATGTGATTAATTGATGTTTAGGATTTTATTGTATTGTACCTTATTTGATGTATTGTTAGAAACTGTATTATAGTGCACATGTAGTGCATATTGTAGTATATATATATATATATATATATATATATATATATATATTTCTGTAATTTTTGCGGACAGAGATTTGTAATTGGACTTTTGGTGATTGATTTTTTGCTGTATTTATTGTATGTTATATTACTATATTTTGTATTATTGTCCGCTATGTAAACCGCACTGAGTCAGGTTCGCCTGAGTGAGCGGTATATAAGCGTGAAAATTAAATTAAATTAAATTAAATTAAACGCAGCCTCAGTCGATGCGGTGCCTATCCTGAATGAATGGGTGCCATAACGAGCCCCACACTGTGAAGCACGGTACCGGTCACCCTCCAGAACTGAAATTTGGTAAGGGGAGACCCATCCTGGTGGCAGCACAACAGGCCAGGGCGTGCAGCAGGCACTGCCAAAATTGCATGTAGGGCACCAACCGGACAGATGTCAGCAAATGTACATCGTAGCAGTATAACACCACTGCCTACTTCATGCTGATCGGCCTTTGAGGAACGAATCCTCAACTGAGCCCACTCCTGGTTGATAGACACATCGTCGAGTTCCAGTGTCCTACGAGACATGTCCCCCTTTGACCATGGGACCAGCTCGCTGATTCGCAGAGCTCCAGAGAAAGCTATGGTAGTAGCTGCATGAAAAAGAGACTCCTCCTACCTACTGTAACATAGTCTATGCCAACCTCGTGCAAGGTGGGTCAGAATACCTGGTAAAACAGGGTGACCACGTCCACGTGTCCACCCTTCCAATATATGGCATAAGCGGAAGATACTCACACAGTCAGTAAAGCCCTGTGCCTTGGCCATGAATGCCAAGGCGTAAAGCCTGGTGGCGATGGTGCGTGGGGCCAACCCCAGATAATGAAGGTGCACCATATACTGTAAAACCTGGTCAACTGGTATCGGCCACATTTCAGGCAACTGCCTTTGCCTACAAAAGGCCCTAAAGTGAAGGAGTGTATGCTGATACGCCTTATGCGTGCGAGGTGCCAAAGGCATGCCACTCACCCGGTTCACCTCTCCTCGCTAAATGTCCATATCTCTGCTGGGAGTGGAGAGGGAAGTTCCTCTGCATCTGGAGCCAAGGCACGGAACCGGGAGATCTGCAAGCGGGATAAAGCATCGGCAATATCGTTATTAATGCCTGGCACATGTCTAGCCCTAAGGAGCACATTAAAGCACATGGACCTAAGAACAATTGGCGAACTAAGGCCATGACTCCGGGGGATTTAGACGTTTGGGCATTGTCAATGTGCACCACCGCAGCATTGTCACACCAAAAGTGAACCACAGAATTAGCCCACCTGTCCCTCCAGAGCATAAAGGGGACCCAAAATTGAAAAACTCCAGGAATGTTAGATCGCGTAAGCGATCCGTGCCCTGCCATCCCTGGGGCCATTGACCATAGGCACACTGTCCTTCTGTTGTGTATTGAATGTAATTGTAACCACACAAATGAAGTGGATGTAACAATCTCTAATAGTAACACTGTAACCTTCTGTATGAGGACGTGAGCTAGTGGCCACCGGGGGCAGTAGCGAGTGCCCAGCTCACATCGTACACATTCCTCAAATGTCTTCAGCTGCGCGGGAAAGATTCCCGCGCTCACCTCACCTGGACAAGAAGGGCGTGACTAAGGATGACGTCACATGGACAGTAGCCAATGCCCTGTCGAAGAGCCATATTCAATTGTATAGCCACTGCATAAAAGGAGCTATTTGTCCGCCATTACCACATGTTCGTACTGTACTCCATGCAATAAAGATGTGTTAGGCTAGTCTACAGCTGCTTCCATTGTCTTGATTCCCAAACACTAAATTGGTGACGAAGGTGGGATATGTCTTCCCACGAGGACAAGACACAGTCACAGCAACCGGTGTTCGACGTAAACCATCCCGAGCGATGGGACTGGTTCGAGATGCACTTCAGGAGTGCGGTAGCGGTTGCCGGCATCACAGACACGGGAAAGAAGAGAGGCCTTCTCATCACGATGCTCGGCTATCACGCAGTGCAAGCGCTGATGGACCTGGTGGCACCAAGAGAAGTGGAACAGATTGCTGTAGCCGAACTGCTGGTTACTCTGAGGAACCACTTCAAGCCCAAGGTATCCTTCTTCTCTGCCAGGGCTGCGTTCGTGAGGAGGGACCAAAAGCCGGGTGAGTCCGTGTATGCGGCGGCCCTCCATTTGGCGGCAATCCCGTGCGAATGGTGAGAGTTTTTAGACATGGCCCTGAGGGACAGGCTGCTTTGCGGGATGCGAGATGGGGACACCCAAAGGAAGCTAATGACCCGTGGCCACGACCTCACCTTCAAAGAGGTCCTGCAAGAGGCTCAGACGGCTGAGTCCACAAGGGCCGGATTCAAGCTCCTCAAAGCAAAGCCACCACAAATTGAGGCAGCTGCATCAGCAGTCCAGGTGACTTGGAGGGCACCCCCTGCCCCACGCTCGCCCACATCCTCAGAAGCCTCCGCCACTCCAGGCTCCAGTGAAGATGAGGGAGTCCGGAAAGTCGGAAAGGGGCAGAGCGAGAAGAAAGGGAAGGGAGGCCGGCATTGCGATGGCTGCAGAGCATCCCACGAGCGGAGCAAATGCCCATTTCGGAAGGCTGAGTGCCACAACTACAGACGGAAGGGCCACATCTCCAGGGTTTGCAAGCAACGGCGGGACGAGAACAAGCGCCCCACGCGGAGATGGGATGGCGTTGGCAGAGTCTACGATGGCGTCGATGACCCAGAGGGGTACCACGTGTACCGAAGAGCACATGCAGAAGATGACCTGGCTGTCCACAGCGTGCCCTTAGGGCACCCACGTTTTTATGTTGAGGTACTGTTGCAGGGGATCCCCGTTAGGATGGAAATAGACTCGGGGTCCGCCTACTCCATCATTTCCCATAAGGAGTTTTTGCACATTCCCCCCAAGGCGCGACCCAGACTCAAGGAGCTGAGGTCGAACTTAAGGGACGTGCAGGGGAATGGGATCTCAGTGTTGGGGGTTGGGGATTTCGAAATACAGTATAAGGGACTCAAGAAGAAACTCCCTCTAGTAGTTCTAAAGGAGGGGAGTGCAACCTCCTGGGAACACAGTGGTTCAAACCCCTGGACATTTTCATAGGAGGCATCCATGCCATTGGGGGGGGATGAGGTTCAGGCAGCGTGCAACGCACACCCCGAGGTATTCAAGAAGGGACTCAGGAAGTACAAGGGGCCCCCAGTTTCATTCGACCTAGACCCGGCGGTCCGCCCAATTAGGCTGAAGCCACGACGGGTCCCATTCGCCCTGAAGGACAAAATAGAGGCGGAACTTGACAAACTGGTGGGTCAGGGGATTTTAGTGCCTGTGGACTCTGCAGAGTGGGAGACTCCTATGGTTACAGCGCTAAAAGCAAATGGGGAGGTGCAGATTTGCGCTGACTACAAGTGTACAATCAACAAGGCAATCCGCCCTAATGCCTATCCAGTGCCAGTAGTTAGCCATCTGCTGGCTACTTTACATGGGGGGAAGTGTTTCGCCAAATTGGATCTGGCGCAGGCGTACCAGCAGCTATCAGTAACCCCAGCTACAGCTGCTGCGCAAACCATTGTAACTCACAAGGGGGCATTTAAGGTAACACGCCTACAGTTTGGCGTGAACTTGGCACTGGGGATTTTTCAGTCACTTGTGGAATGCTTCTTAAAGGGGCTACCGGGTGTCTTGCCATATTTTGACGACATATTGATATCTGGGGGGAGTGAAGCAGAACTGGCCCAGAGATTAGATAAGGTCCTTACAGTGTTCGAATCTGCAGGGTTGAGACTGCGGAGAGACAAATGTGTGTTCCTTGCGAGAGAAGTCGAGTTCCTAGGGTTTCGCATAACCCCTGAGGGAATGAAACCTGCGGAGTCCAAAGTCTCTGCCATCCAAAACGCTCCTCGCCCCACCGCGAAACCGGAGCTGCAATCCTTCTTGGGGCTGCTGAATTTTTACCATTATTTCCTGCCCAGGAAAGTGTCGGTCGCAGAGCCCCTGCATAGGCTGCTGAAGAAGGATGCGGTTTGGCGGTGGGGGGAGAGTCAAGAATGGGCTTTCAGGGAACTTAAGCAGCTTCTCTCCTCGGAGGCCATACTGACCCATTTTGACCCAAAGAAGCCGGTAGTCCTAGTCTGCGACGCCTCACCAGTGGGGGTGGGGGCGGTCCTGTGCCACGTGCTAGAGAGCGGGCGAGAAGCCCCAATTGCCTTCTATTCGAGATCATTGTCTAAGGCGGAACGGAATTATGCCCAAACAGATAGAGAGGCCCTTGCCATTGTGGCAGGCACAAAGAAGTTCCATGACTTTTTGTATGGTTGTTCATTCACCATTGTAACCGACCACAAGCCACTATTGGGTATTTTCACCTCAGACAAGCCCACTCTACAGATCCTCTCCCCAAGGATGCTTCGGTGGGCTATTTTCCTCAATGCGTACAGGGGTTCATTAGTGTACCACCCCGGGAAAGACATAAGCCATGCTGACGCACTCTCAAGGTCTCCTCTTCCCCAGCTGGGAGACCCGAAATGCGAAGTAGAGCAGGACAGCCAAGTCCTCCTCATAGAAGCCCTAGATGTGCCCCCCATACTTCCCCTGGAAATCGCTGCAGTCACGGCAAAGGATAAAACACTAGCCCTTGTTAGATCCTGGGTACAGAAGGGGTGGCCCACGGCTCCCCCCGCAGATGAGTTTGCTGCGTTTTTCAGAAAGAGGGTTGAGTTGTCCACAGAAAGGGGGTGCCTCCTATGGGGAGAGAGAGTAGTCATCCCAGAGTCCTTGAGAGCGAGGGTACTGCAGCTCCTACACGTCAGCCACTCAGGGATCGTGCACTCTAAGGCGCTGGCCCGAAGCTACTTCTGGTGGCCACAGCTAGATGCGGATATTGAACACATGGTGAACACATGTGACAGTTGCCAGAGCTCTCACCCTGAGGAGTCCTGACTTCCACACAGAGAATGGGACACAGCCAGGGGACCATGGTCTCGCCTCCACATAGACTTCGCAGGTCCCTTCAGGGGTTCCCTTTTTCTACTGGTAGTAGACGCATACTCCAAATGGTTGGAAGTAATTCCGATGCCCAATACTTCATCAGCCGCAACCATAAAGCAACTGCGCAAGCTGATAAGTACTTTCGGAATACCTGATGTCATTGTGAGTGATAATGCGAGTACTTTCATGTCTGCAGAGTTTCAAGCATTTTTGGAATCAAATGCCATTCGGCACATAACCTCAGCCCCTTTTCACCCTGCAACTAATGGCCAGGTGGAATGCCTGGTGCGAACAATGAAGGAGACGTTGCGGTGCATGGGACCGGGGGATCTAGACCTCCAGCTCTGCCAGTTTTTGTTGGCATACAGGGTTACGCCATTGGCGTCGGGATTCTCCCCCGCTGTAGTCCTCATGAAAAGGAAATTGCATTCATTGTTAACCAGGTTGGATCCCACCAGGGTGGAGGATAGGGGAAGAAACATAGAGCTCAGGTCCACAAAAAACTTCGGGATAGGGGAGCCTGTACACTGCAGGAATTACGCAGTTACAGGGCCAGCCTGGGTGCCGGGAGTAGTCATTAACCAAACGGGACCAGTTTCATACTGTGTCGAGACCAACACGGGTCTCCTCTGGAGAAAGCACGCCGACCAACTAAGGCATAGAGTGATTGGGGGGCCGGACAGGGGTTCCCAGCAGCAGAACTCAACGTTAGGGTCCTCCCCCACCGGCTTATCCCAAGGGGGAGAAAATGAAGGGCAACAGTCCCAAACAAGGGGGGAAGAGCAGGTTCGAATCCGTATCTGTTAGATACACCAGTTCTCCCCAGCCCCATGAAAGAGAGGAATGAGTTTGCCCCTGTTGCCCCTGAGTTAGATTTTGAGTTACCAAACCGGGTTTTTTTTTGGGAGTGTTCCCCCACCCGTCCAAGCAAAGAGCGGGGTTTTTCTTTAGCCCCTAGTGCCCCCGGTTTTCCCACATCCGCATCAGAAACCCATCCTCCTCCTTCTCCTACCCAAACCAGAGCTGCAAGTCTGCAGCGAGTCACTAACGAGTCATCCTCTCCAATTGCAGAACGAGAGCCAGGAGGACACAGACGAGGGGGCACGGCCGAGTCAAGCATAACGGCTGCACGCCCAAAACACACATGCGGAAAGCCAGTTTGGTTGAGGGACTTTGTCCCATCTTAGGGGGGAGGGATGTTGTGTATTGAATGTAATTGTAACCACACAAATGAGTGGATGTAACAATCTCTAATAGTAACACTGTAACCTTCTGTATGAGGACGCGAGCTAGTGGCCACCGGGGGCAGTAGCAAGCGCCCAGCTCACATGGTACACATTCCTCAAATGCCTTCAGCTGTGCGGGAAAGAGTCCCGCGCTCACCTCACCTGGACAAGAAGGGCGTGACTAAGGATGACGTCACATGGACAGTAGCCAATGCCCTGTCGAAGAGCCATATTCAATTGTATAGCCACTGCATAAAAGGAGCTATTTGTCCGCCATTACCACATGTTCGTACTGTACTCCATGCAATAAAGATGTGTTAGGCTAGTCTACAGCTGCTTCCATTGTCTTGATTCCCAAACACTAAACCTTCAAAATAAATCCCATACCCCAGGGAGCCGGAGGCATCCGACTGTATTTGGAACTGGGGCTGACCATAAGCTCAGATCTCCAAAAGGAGACGGCATTAAAGTCCTGCAGGAATGTGAGCCAAACCAACAGGTCCACTCATAAACCCCTAGTCAGCCGTACCCTGCGGTGTCATTTATAAAGACCCACCATAGTGTCACCCAGATGCCTAGCGAAGGCTCTGCCTGGTGTTACCACTCTGCAGGCAAAGTTGAGGTGGGCGTGCATCACCTGCAACTCCCGGAGAGGTACATTACACTTGGCAAACATTGCCAAAATCGCATCAGAGATCCGCCTCCCTTGACTGACAATTCGGTCACCAGGCCCTCTTGCACGTCATTCAAAAGAGGTCCATCCTCTTGCTGACAGGTAAACCCCATCTCCAGAATACAGGCTAAATTCCTGTAACCCTATCCCCGGATGACAAATGGCTGTCCCCCAAGCCATTCTGGATAAGGAACCAGGCAACAGCCCTGTTCACTGACTGCCGGGCACGGTCCAACCGCGGGGGTCAATGCCTCCCCTATAATAGTGCCTTGGCACGATGTATGACCATAGCAACCATGTGTATGGCCATAAATGGTAAAGAAACGTCAGGTCACTGCACTCGGAAGTCTTTAAGTCCAGGCTAGTGATCTGTGCAAGATCATCGCCTCCGAGGTGCAGAATTAAAACATCTGGCGGTCCAGCATCCCCAATGGACATCAGGAACGGCAACAGTTCCCGCCACCTATATGCCATGCACACCATACCACTGCATACACGTGGTTACACATAGCCCGATATGGGGTCCCCATTCTGACAAAGCAGCATACTGTGCCGCCCAGTGCACATAAATTGTGGCCCACAAGCCACACTGCCACCAGTGTGCGGAAACACACAGGGTCTGTAAGATAAGGAGGGAGAATTGAGGGCAGAACAAGGCACTCATGCAGTGAGGGGACGAACAGACAGAGAAAAAAGGCGCAAATCCCCCACCTGCCCATGCAATGTATGTCAGGCTCCGAGTACCCAAATGCAGCCGCAGTTGATGCAGCACCTATCCGGAAGGAATGGGTACCAATTGTAATTCAGTAAGGGGAGACCTGTCTTAGTAGCAGAACGACAGGCCAGGGTGTGAACCACGCGCCACCAAAAACTCATGTGAGGGAGTAACTGGACATATGGCAGCACCATGCTACTACCCTGTGCCCGCTGACCGGCCCTTGAGGAGCGAATCCTCCACAGAGCCCACTCCTGGTTGAGCAACACATCTTCCAGTTCCAGTGCCCTGCAGAACATGTCCCCTGTTGAAAGTGGGACCAGATCACTGATTCTCAGAGCCCCAAAGAAAGCCACGGAGGTAGTTGCCCAAAATTAGACTCTTCGTACGGAGCATAGGTGCTGGCCGCGTAGGAGTCATATATATTAGCCACAAGTGATAGCAGGGCTCGTCGCTCCGCATCTCAGGGTGAAGGGCCGCCTTTATCCTAAGTTCTTCGCCATATGCCAACCATGACGGGCCAGGGAAATCAACCATGGCCTGGTAAATATTGTCCAAGTACTGGACCATTGGGATGGACAAATCAGGACGGACCCTTATATATCCTGCCATGGATACCAAATAGGCCGGTAACCAATTGGCCCCATTGCGAGGCAGCTTACGGTGCTACCGAGGGGGCAAAATTTGCCCCCATGGCCACCCCTCACTAACTTTATTTCATATCGGATTTATATTTGTCACTTACCGGACTTGTATCTGTTATTACCTTATGACTGTTCGATATTAGATTGATGGTACAATCTCGGCAGTTTCATTGATTACTCCAGATCCTTTTGTCCATGTGTTCTCGGGATTCACTTTAGGGATATTGTATGATTCATTGGATGTATGTGACTTATGATTAGTTTAGTTTATGTGCTATGATATTATGAATCTTATCCCTATTGTTTTCTCCTTTCAGTCTATTTTACCGGGGTGATGCACTTGATTAGTCATATTATTAAATATTTTTGCCACTTTTATTCATTTGACTCCTGTTCTTAGGGTGTTACCTTCCCTCCCCTATGGATTGAAGTGGGGAAACACATAATAGGCCCTATCAGACCCCCGAGAAAGCATTGGGGCGGTCACCCCTGTAAGAACCTGGGTGTAATTGGCCTGTTGCGGCCATGGCCACTGTACCCCCCAGTGTTATGAGCTAGTGTCACAGGTGTGCTGATTTGACCAGGATACTCACTTGGTGCATCCCCACGGCCGCCTCACTGGGGGTTCCGGCCCATGGTGGGCGTCAGAGCTTGCGATGGCCATTGAGCTCTGTGTTTCCGTGCGTCCATGCCAAGCAGGACCGTTCCCCGGTGGAGTGCCCTGGTGTAATGGCCGGATGGGGAGCTGCGAGGCGCCAGCCTGCGCTGGCCTGATGGCTTCCAGCAGCTCAACCCTGTTGGCAGCCCGCTGCGCTGCTATGGCCGGCATGTGGGCCGGAACTGCAGAGCTGGCAAGCCCACCATCCGAAGGTGGTGTAGCAATGCCGATTGATGCCTCCAGTGCCGACATGCGGGCAGGAGAGCATCCACAGCATCTGACCCACCAGGATAAGGTGGGCCGGATGGGCCGGACAGCCCACCGGGTAATTGATGAGGGATAAACCCATGTGGCAATCCCTGGCCAGAATAGGGCCATGCCCAATAATCCGGCCCATGAGGGGCCGGAAGAACGGTGGGGCGAAAACCCACACCGCGCCCGAGTGAGCCGCTATGCCCCAAGCCGGGCAAAGGTGCAAGATGGGTAGAAACCCCAGGGGAGAAGGCCTGTGCAACCCCCGTCCGAGTCCTCAGACTGGGCGGGTAGGCAGAGGCCTGGTCACCCTCATTGGTGGCAGTGGGTATTATGACCCTGCCACCCCCCTGTGGGGCCTCCGCCTGAGCCCTCTGGCCCAGTGGTAGCCCCGAGGAGGTCGAGGGGGTGGGGCGAGCCCTCCCCCTAAGTCGCGGCCTAGGGGCTGCCTGGGCCTTGCGCTTAGGTGCCATGGCCACCCAAGGAGGCACTGATCGGAGGAGGAATATCCTCCGATCAAATTCAAGGGAGCAGCGTCGGAGCGATATCCTCAGCAAATTCTAAAGGATATCCTCAGCTAAAGCAAGAAGAAAGGTGAAGCCGAGGGGAAGAAGTGTTGGAGCGAACTTCTCAGCTCCTGCGCTTCTCTTTTAAAATGGCAGCGAGGCTGCCTCATGGCCACCCCTTTTATAGAGGGATGGCCACGCCCCCTAACTGACCCGGATGTCTGAGTCTGGGTGGGGTGGGGGCCGCAAGGAGCGTGGTGGCCATTTTGGCGCCGCGCTTGCACTCTTTTAATCTCTTTTAATCTGTAGGGGTTGGGGTGACTTTTGGTATTACCGTAGTTTTATTGGGGTTTTTATTGGTTTTATTCTCTGTGAGCTGCCCACAGTCTTCGGAGTTGGGCGGCAATATAAACCAGGAAAATAAATAAATAAATAAACAAACTGGAATGAGTTCAATGGGGGGCAACAAGGATGATCAGGGGAACGGAAACCAAGCCTTATAAGGAAAGACTGAAAGAACTGAGCATGTTTAGCCTTGGGGGGAGGGGGGAGATTAAGAAGGGATATGATAGCACTTTTGAAATACTTGATCAATAATTATAAAGAGGAGAGGCAGGATCTGTTCTTGGTCATTCCAGACTGCAGAATGCATAATAATGGGTTCAAATAAGAGGCATAACAGGAAAATGTCTTAATTGTTAGAGTAGTACGACAACGGAACCAATAATGTCACTGGAGGACATTCAAGTGAAAATTGTACACCCATCTGTCAAATCTGCTTTGATTTGGATTCCAGCATTGAACAGGGGGGTTGAACTTGATGGTCTCATTGGGCCATTCAAACTCAGCCATTAAATAATAGTATTCACAATGCTTTACAAGAGAATTGTAGGAAAAAGTTGAGTTCTCTGTCATGTCAGATATTTCTTCTTTATGTCACTAACTACTGATGGCACTGATTATTTATCATAAGTAAAAATCTATACTGTTGTTGCTTGACTTTTCATCTAACACGTAAACAATTTTTTCTTTAAGTTTTAGTCAAGTCACTGTATGTCTCACAAGATTTTCTAACAATTTTAAGGAGACTGTTTTCTGTCCCTGTTTTTAGATGCCGATTCCTGATGGTGTTATTTCCATTACAAAATTTATTTTTGCTTTATGCATTATTTTGTCTTACAAAAGGACACACAGTGGCTAAAAACACATTAAGTCGCATGGCCTTTATTTGTTCAGATCCCGAGCTGCAGAATGATTTGCTGGGAGAAATCATATAGCCCTGTTGTGCTTGCACTATTAAAAGTGGAGCAAGAAACCTTTCTTCCCCCATTTCACATTATTTATATGTTTATTTATGACACTTATATCAACCATCTAATACGGGGTGCCCAAACTTTTCAGGTGTGGGCCAATCACGTGGTTCAGGGAGCCGGTCGCTAAGGCCTGGGGGCTGGATGCGGCCCCAATGCCAATTCATACGGCCCACAAAGCCCTTGTCGCTCCTGGGAAAATAAAATGCTCTGCTTCCAGGAGCAACGAGGGCTTCATGGGCCAGATGAATTGGCGTCGGAAGCTGCATCCGGCCCCTGGGCCTTAGTTTGGGCACCCCTAATCTAATATCTTTCTCAGTTTTATAAATGTAAGATTAAACTACTGCAGCATTGAAAAGATATTGAATATTTCTTTGCATTTGACGTTTGCTTTTAAATGCACAGACACACTCATTACTTATCCAAGGTTAATGTCTTAAAAGTAAATGGTTTTATCTATTGATAGCACACAGAGTACACATTATTTGGAAAATGGAGCTGGAGGAAAGTGGTAAAAATCTCCCTTCATTTGCCCATCGTCTCCATTCTGCTTCTCTTTCGTGTATTCATTCTAGCAATAGAGATTCCTTAAGTGCCGAAGATGCTGGTTTATGGAAACAAATGGTTTCAATCAGCTTAATATCTTACATCCCAGTGAGCTTTGTTTTTTTAAACAAATTAGTCAATGGAAGGTAAGCATGGGCTTCATTTGTATATATGGTTTTGATTGCCAAATAAATCTGAGTGGCAAGAAAAATGAGGATACTGGCAGGTAATATACATTTTATTTAATGTCTAGTTTGACACACATGCACACCTCAACCACACATATCTATTCAAGCTTTCTTTGAAATGAATGTCCGGACTTGTTGTTTGATGACTCAAGCATAGCCTGCATGTTGGGATGTCTCAGATGCATGAAAGTGCATATAAACTTCCAAAATTTTAAGTACTGTATTTCAAGCAGTGAAGGAACTGAGGGTTAGCTTGAACTTCTTGTATTTTTCTGAAAGGTTTTGGAGTTCTTCTAAACAATATAAATTATGTCCTGCGTTTTCCTTTTACATTCCTGTTCTTTTCTCACAGACTGACATATTGAGTTCAGAAATATAATTTATATCAGTGTGCATGGTTTGTATTAGTTCATGCATCTATCACATCTTTTTTCTGAGCATAGTATCCCACTGATATATTTATTTGAATGTTGAAGACATATGAAGTTTGAGAAACATCCCCATTCAACATCATCCTCTGTCAGCAGGACACTTTCATTCTAATACAGTATCCTTCATTTCTGTCACTCTGATGTTATGCATAATTACTATGGGGTGCCATACATAATATTTGTACTGGAGGTACACAAAAGCATTTCGGGAAATCCATCTGCTATGTTACTTAGCCCTACAGCACTGGATCATGAATGTCTGGCTGTCTTATGTCAGTCATAAACACCCTCAATCCTACTTGCATCTGAATACCTTGATTAGATGTTCAATCCTACTTGCATCTGAATACCTGGATTAGATGTGTTGTAGAAATCTTTTGCCTTGCCTTTTTGGGCCAGATAAATTAACCAACTGGAGCTTTCTTTGAGTCCAGACTTCATTCACCATATATTATAAGTTGCTGCTCTATGGGTGGCTACAGAACCACAGAATAACTGAGGTGGAAGGGGGCTTTTAGGCCATCAATTCTAACCCCCTGTCCAATTCTCTTTTGAATGCTTCCAGTACTGGAGCACTCACCACCTCTCAAGGCAGTTGGTTCCACTGTCACACTGCTCTAACTGTTAAGATGTACTTCCTGATAGTCAGTCTACATCTGGCTCCCTTTAGTTTGAACCCATTATTATGTCTCCTGCACTCTGAGTGCAGATCTCATTTATTGGTGTCTGGTATCACTAAATAATATCTGGTTCACTGTAGCAGTGCTTGTCCTGTTTTCCTTCCAGGGACCCGGTTATTTGCAAACCTTGGCATTCCAAGGATTTTGGTATCAACAGCAATTGTAATTGAACAACATCTGGATTGATCTTGCCTAGATCTGATCTACATATGTTTGGCTCTTGCCAGTGAAGCCCAAGGGTGGAAACTGTCCTCATCTCACCCATAGCGCTTTCATTCTCGAATCTTCAATCCTGGCACAAATTAAAGAAGACAGGAAGCAGCTTACTTAAAGCTAGTCACAAGGAGTAGTAAAAAGCATGGATTCCCAATACCATGAGATCATGTACAGAAGGTCGTTCACATTAGTTCACCCCCCATCATGTTTCCAGTCAAGACTGCTTCTGTTAAAGAATGTGTTAAATGAACAATTATCTTTGTCTCCTCTGAAAGCATGCCTATGGGTGAAACCTATGTTCTTTTGAATCCTTATTGCATATTGTGAATATGGAATAAAATGCAGACTTTGCATTAATCCACACAGGAGGTACTTCATTTACTCAAAGGAGGGGAGTTCATGATTTGTCTTCCACCTTAAAGTTAGCTGTGCAAATAAAGGGGTTCTTCTCACTGCTGCTCATCAGGGGCCTCAAAATGTGGGCAATTTATTTATTATTTATTTAAAATATTTCTATACCACTTCCCTCACTCGAAAGTGACCCGAAGTGGTTCATAACATAATTAGGCATAGCATAAAAACATAACATATAATCCCTATCTATAAACTATAAAAACCCCATTTAAAACTCTAATAAAAAACCTCCCTACCCTCTCTCGCTCACTAAAACAGTAACCAAGACAAACACCCTCATGAGCTAAATAAGCCAATGGGACTGGGAAGTCAATTCATCCTCACCCCATACCTGCTGGCATAGACATGTTTTCAGTAGTTTTCTAAAGGGGAGCAGCTCCGTTTGGAGGTGCAGCTCAGCAGGCAGGAGGTTCCAAAGGACCGGGCCTGACATGGAGAAGGCTCTCCTCCTGGTCCGAACTAGATGTACATCCTTAACTGATGGGACCATCGCCAAGCCTCTCCAGTCTGCCCTCATAGGATGGGTTAAACACCATGGGGCAACGCAGTCTCTTAAGTATCCCAGGTCCACTACCATTTCTTTATGATTGATCAGTTCCCCTGCCATCATATCAACTGTCATCTGTCTCCTTGCTTTTTCCATTGGGTGACACGTGTTTGGCAGTGCTGTGGGAAAAGATGCAGAAAAAATTTCCCTAGGTCAAAGAGGTGAAAGTGATTGCAATTCTAATTCGTTGAATGATATTAGATCCTTCTTTCCACATACATGGATTGTGACTGCAGCACAAAATTTGGGGTGGATGTGCTCCCAGCCTTTTGGTCCACAAGATGTATCTACCAGTTCTAATCTGGAGTATACAACAATGAGAAGAAATGGTTTTACAAAAGTCACCACCAGACAGTTTCCGTGGCTGAGAAGGCATTTGAAAATCCAGGTTTCCTGGGTCCTTGTTTCTATCCACTGCACTGGCTTGATCTCATCTAATCTTGGGATTAAAGCTGTTTGGGGCTTGATTATGACTTCAATGGAAGACCACCATGCAAAGTAGGGATCTCCAGGGTATAAACCTATGCCTTTACATCTTAACTTTGCACAAAATGATTTTTCTTGCCTTTCAGGAAGTTAAGGTATAAAAAAGGGGGAAATCAAATTTCTATACAAATACTGCTTTGATGTCAATAAAGAATTTTTTGTAAAATGAGGGTGGATGTTGTTTTGTGGTGTAAATGTCTAAGGATTAGAAGTACAAGAGAAGTTTTGTGTATGACTTTTTAAAGCAATCAGGCAGTTGCATGGTGCTTGCTGTATGTGCATGCTTGCAGACCCAGGTAAGATAACCCAGGAGACACTATGCCCTCATCTCAACAAATCTGATGCACACATATTTCAAGTTATTGACAGTTTATTGAAGGAAAATTAGTAATGGATATAAAAAAAAGGCTGCTGCCTGGATTGGAGTCAACAGCATAGTATTGGTGTAGCATAAGGAATAGATTCATAAATCGGATAACTCACTTGCTATTCAATATCCATCATTCCAGCACAACACAGTCATGTGATCAGAACCAGCAAGGAATAAACACTCCCCACGAGGATGAGATAAACCCTTTGGTTTTGTTTGTGATGAAATGTGGCAGCCTTCCTAAGCTGGTTGTGTTGTTCATTAGTTCCCACCCTATCTTGTCTTCCACAGTTGGTTGAGGCAAGCAGTCTCACTTGGGATTTCTGCTGGATAGGATCGTGCTGTGATCATGGTGAAGGGCCCTGGATTGGCTCAGTAGCAAAGCCTCACACATTTTTTTTAAAAAGCCATGTGTATGCATACAGATGAGCACACAACTACACACAAATGCATACTTACACATGGACACATGTGCTCAAACACAGACATATGCACATGAGGGGCTGTGCTCACAAACAGACATATGCACATGAGGGGCTGACTGGGTAGACCCATGTAAGGGTGCGCTGGCAGGGAAAGGGCAGGGGATGGGCTTTAATTTTTGGCCTCCTCTCAACAACACTGATTGGATGGCCAGTTTTGCTGCCCAAGTATTGTTCACAGCGGCAAGGAAAGAAGACCTGGACAGTGGCTGTTCTAAGTGCCCCCATCTTGCCAGCTACAAAATGGGCTGAAAGCTACATGGTAGTGGGCCAGGATACTTAAGAGATGGCATCACCCCAAGAACATCTGTCCATCCCACTAGAGCAGACCAGAGGGGCTATCTAACTGTGCCATCAGCTAGAGAGGCTCGTCTCTCTAGCACAAGAAGGAGAGCCTTCTTGATGTCTGCTCCGGCCCTATGGAACCTCTTGCCAACTGAGTTGTGGTGGCTACAGACAGAGTTGTTGCCCTTCAGGAAAGAACTAAAAACCTGGCTGGCAAAGCAGGTGTGGGACACTGGGGTCGTGGTGACCCCTGCCCACTGGCTCATATAACAAGATCACTCCCTGTCTCTTTTAACTAATGGGGTGGGAATTTTTGGGGTTATTTTTAATGGGTTTTAAAGGGTTTTAGTTTATTTATTTATTTATTTATTTATTTATTTATTTATTTATTTATTCAACTTCTATACTGCCCACTCGTCCTAGACTGACTCAGGGCAATTTACAGTCATAAATAAAAACAGCGTGGTTAAAACTGATTAAATGTAGTTAAGATTATACTGCTTGATTTTAATGTTGTTAGCCACCCAAAGATGCTGTCGCGTTGGATGACAGTAGAAATTTGACAAACAAATAAATAATTCACACTGCTATCTAAGAGGGCTAGGAAAGAATCCTGCCAGTCAATGTAAGTAATGTGGGTCAGGCCAGGTCTGGGTAAGGCTGGTTCCTTCATTCCTTTTAGCACATGAGGTGTAGAATGCAAGCGCGGCGCCAAAATGGCCGCCGCGCCCTTTGCGGGCCCCCCCCACAGGACAGAGAATCCGGGTAGTTAGGGGCGTGGCCAGCTCCCTTATAAAAGGGGTGGCCACTAGGCAGCCGAGCTGCCATTTTACCTCAGCGACGGAGCGGAGAAGTCTTTTCCCCTGTGTCTCCGTCGCTCTTGAGCCTACCGGGAAGCCTTTTTGGTAGCGATTCTGCCTTGCTGGCTTCCCTTTGCTTCGGTGGAGATGCCTTCGAAGAAGAAGGCAGCTTCGAGTGCAGCTCGCGCGGTTAGGAGGCGCAACCCAGGTCGGAGGACCGCGGTGCCGCCTCCTCAGCAGCCGCCTTTGCCGGCCCCTGCCGGGGCCGGCGGAATGGGGTCTATTGCCCCTTGGCCCGGAGTGGGCAACCAGAGTGCGGGCGCGGAAGGGGTTCCGGCCCGCGGCCCGCGAGCGGTGGACACCGCTCCTGCACCTGCCCACCCTGTTGGGCCTACTCCTCTTGGGTCGCAGCCTCTCCCGGGGCCCTCTAGCCTTGGGGGGTGGTGCGGCCCCCTGCCTTGGCAGGTTTCTCCACCGACCCTGCCGGGCTTCGGTGCTGGCCAATGGCCATATTCGGGTCCTGGGGTACAGGGACCTGTACCCACGCCTGGACCAGGCGGGCAGGCCGGCCCTTTGCCCCTGGTCAACGTGGACGCCTTACTGGCCCGCATTGCGGCCCTGGAAGCGTCGTTGGCTCGGGCCAGTCAGGCGGGCGCCCCCTTCGGGGTCCCTTTCGAGGCGCTGTCGGCAGGAGGACAACAGCCGGCAGGGAGGGTCGAGCTGCTGCAGGCGCGTGGCGCGGTTTCGGCCACTGCCTCGCAGCTCCCCAGCCAGCAGCCAGGTGCGGGTCAAGCCCCGGTGATGAGCTCTACGTCGGTCGTGAGCTCCGACGCCCCCAATGGGCCGGAACCCCCGGTGGGGGCGGCCCGCGGGGGTGCAGCATGTGAGTATACGGTGCAAGCGAGTACATCAACACACATTCCCAATATAGGGGGGGCCTTTCAATGGCCTTGGCCTCGCGCGGGTGGTGCGGGGGCCATGCTGTCGGCAACCCACCCGGCGACGACGACTGCCACCTTGGGCACTGGGGTGGGTACTTGTTCTTACACTGCGGGGAATGTTCTGGGGGTGGCTGGGTTAGCTCAGGCCCCTTTTCCTAGGCCGGCTGTGCCTTTTTCGGCTTTGCCGACGGCGGGGTATTCCTTGCCATTGGGTGATCACTTGGCACAGACTACCAGAGAAAAGATATGGCGGGGGGAATACGTAGATATCTTCTCACTCCTGAACAGAGAGCCCACCAAGGAGGAAAGGGAGGGACAGGATGAGAAGGACAAGGAGCAGGCACGCCGCCATAAGCCGCCGCGTACCTGGGCCAACTGGCTCCCCGCTTATTTAATATACATGGCGGTGTATTTGAGGGCGCGGCCGGATTTAGCTATTCCCATGGTCCAATATTTGGACAACATATACAGGGCGATGGTTGATTTCCCGGGCCCCTCATGGCTAGCATATGATGAGGAATTCCGTATGAGGATTCCCCTCCACCCCGAGATGAGATGGGATGAGCCGTGCCAGAGGCTTTGGCTTTTGTATATGACGCCCACACGCCCTGCCCCAGGAGATAGATACCATTGCGGACATGCGGTCCAGCGAGCGGCTCCAGCGCAGGTTACCCGCCAGGCGGCGGGGCAGGGGGTTCCAGCCCGCCTGCTGTGCTGGACTTTCTCGTCCAATGGTTCCTGCAATAGAAAGAATTGCAAGTATAAGCATGAGTGTCCCACATGTTCGGGCCCCCACGCAGCCTCTGCCTGTCCCAGGCCTGGGGGGGCACGAGGCAGAGGGAGGGGTGGACAGTGGGCCGGCAAGACTGCCACGGATGGAGCTGGTTCTCCAAAAGGCCCCCTCCCCAATTAATGTGGACATGCTGGAGCGTTGGCTCGCATCGTACCCGAAGGGGGAGGACGGGGAGTATCTCCTTCAGGGTTTTAAGCAGGGATTCCGTATCCCTTTTATGGGGGATAGGTCCCCTCAGGATGCTCCCAACCTTTTATCCCTCAGAGGAAGGGAGGAGGTGGCTGCGGCCAGCATTAGAAAGGAGTTAGATGCGGGCAGGGTCGCTGGACCTTTCCCTGCACCCCCGTTTCCCAATCTTAAGGTGTCGCCATTGGGTTTGGTCCCCAAAAAGTCCCTAGGTGAGTTTCGCCTTATTCATCATTTGTCCTACCCAGCCGGCCGATCGGTCAATGATGCTATTCCTGATGACCTTTGTTCAGTCAGGTATACATCGTTTGACCATGCGCTGCGCATGGTACGCTCGTGTGGCCCGGGTGCCCTGCTGGCCAAGTGTGACATTAAGTCGGCTTTTCGCCTCTTGCCAGTGCATCCGGGCGACTTTGAGTTGTTGGGTTTCAAATTTAAGGGTGAATATTATTTTGATAAGGCCATGCCTTTTGGCTGCTCCATATCATGCTCGGCCTTCGAGCGTTTTAGTACCTTCCTTGAGTGGGCTTTCGTCCGCAGGTCAGGGTCCCGGTCTGTAGCCCATTACCTGGATGATTTTTTATTCGGGGGTGAACGGGGCTGGGACACGTGCACACGTCTCCTCAACACATTTCAGACGCTAATGGAGGAACTTGGTGTCCCTTTAGCGCCCGAAAAGACCGAGGGCCCATCTACCAAGCTAGTATTCCTGGGGGTGGAGATTGACACAGTAGCGCAGGCTTCTAGGTTGCCGGGTGATAAGGTGTCCAGGATAGTAGCCCTTATCTCGGAATTGCTGGCCAAGCGTAAGGCATCCCTGAGGGAACTGCAGGTGCTACATGGTCACCTCAATTTTGCTTGCAGGGTGGTCGCACCGGGCAGGGCTTTTGCCCGGCGCTTATGCGACGCCATGGCAGGGTTATCTAGGCCCCACCACAGAGTCAGGCTTACCCGGGGTATCAGGGCAGACATGTTTGTCTGGTTGCAATTCCTGAGGGAGTTCAATGGGGTCTCATTTTGGAGGTCTGACCTCCTGGCATCCCCCAATTTCCAGATCCAGTCTGATGCCTCAGGATCCCTGGGTTATGGGATGTACTTCAATGGGAAGTGGGCCTATGGTGGGTGGCCACCGGCATGGGCAGGCACAGGTCGCCTGCGGGATCTCACATACCTGGAATTTTTCCCTATTCTGGGGGCTTTGATGCTATGGGGCGAACAGTGGGCTAATTCGGTGGTGCATTTCTGGTGTGACAATGCTGCTGTTGTCCACATTGTCAATGCACAGACTTCCAAATCGTCCAGGGTTATGGAACTAGTGCGCCATTTTGTGCTGCGCTGCCTGCGCCTCAATGTCTTGTTCAGGGCCAGGCATGTCCCAGGGATTAATAATGATATTGCTGACGCTTTGTCCCGCCTGCAGATCTCCCGGTTCCGCGCCTTGGCCCCGGATGCGGAGGAATTTCCCTCGCCACTCCCGGACGAGATGTGGACTATTGGCAAGGAGAGGTGAACCGGGCGATTGGCCTGTCACTAGCGCCACGCACGCGTAAGGCGTACCAACAAGCATTCAATTCTTACAGGGCATTTTCTGCTCAATGTCACCTGCCAGAAACCTGGCCTATCCCGGTGGACCATGTTCTGCGGTTCATGGTTCACCTGCATGCACAGGGCCTCGCACCTCGCACCATAGCATCCAAGCTCTCGGCGTTGGCTTTTATGGCCAAAGTGGGAGGTCATGTGGATACCACCTCTGACTTCCGTGTGAGACATGTTTTGGAGGGGTGGGTGCGCGAGCGGGGCGTTGCCCGGACGACCGGCACCCTATTTCCCCAGGGGTTCTTACCCAGTTGGCCCGGGGCTGGCCAGGCCTCTGTTTTGATCATTATGAGGCAGCCCTTTTTCATGCAGCCACAACGGTGGCATTTTTTGGAGCGCTCCGCGTCAGCGAACTCGTGATGCTGTCTAAGGCAGATGCAAGTGGTAGGGCACTGGAACTCGAAGATGTCTATGTTGCCAAAGACTGGGCCCAGTTGAGGATACGCTCCTCTAAAACAGATCAGCATGGCGTAGGCAGTGGTGTAAGACTGCTACGGTGTTCTTTGGCAGACATCTGTCCGGTTGGTGCCCTACAGGAATTCCTGGCACTGCGTGGCATGCACCACGGCCCGTTTTTCTGTCACCAAGATGGGTCTCCCCTTACTAAATTTCAGTTTTGGAAGGTGACAGCCAGAGCCCTCACCAGGGTGGGCCTACCAGGTGCCCGTTATGGCACACATTCATTCCGTATTGGTGCAGCCTCTACAGCAGCTGCTTTTGGGTACTCTGGGGCTGACATACGCAGCATGGGGAGGTGGGGCTCGCAATGTTTTCAGTTTTATGTGCGCCCACTCCCGCCATGAGTACCAATCCAGTCACCTTACCACCTTTTTTCTCAATTTTCTTACAGACCCTGGGTGTCGTATTACACCGGTGACAGTATGACTGGTGGGCCACAGCTATGTGCACAGGGCAGCGCGTTACGCTGCGGCGACAGAGTGGGGACCCCGACTGGGACTGGGTGAACACGCCAGTCTCGCATGGCATGGTAAGCCTGGGATGTTATGGCGGGAGCTGCGGCCTTTCCTTTTTTCTGGCCTGGGTGCTGACCCGCCTGACATTCTCATCATCCACCTGGGGGGCAATGATTTGGGCCAGGTCACCGGCTTATCGCTCAAGCATGCGATTTGCGAGGAACTCGCCTACTTGCATTATGTCTGGCCTGCCAGAACCCTGGTTTGGTCGGACATTGTCCCGCGCCATTCTTATAGAGGGGGCGTTAACCTCCTGGCCCTTGACCGCGCTAGGCGCACGGTCAATAGGGCGGTGGCGCGGTTTCTTGCCGACAGGGCTTGGGGACGGGTCAGTCATCACCCCGATATTAGCCTACAAAATTATGACTTGTACGCAGGGGATGGGGTCCATCTGTCGCGAGGAGGTATGGACCTCCTGTTGGGTGATTGGCGAGCAGGCCTGTTGACCGAGCTGACGGTCTGGGGGGGGGCGTCAGGTCTTCTTTGAAGCCCCTCCGTGTGGCGGGTAGCACTGGTAAGGTAAACAGTATGACCCACAAGTATCCGGCAGGTTCGCAATTGACTGGACAACACTAGACAGGAATAAATTAGTTAAACGTTGTCCGGTCAACGACGAACCAGGCGATGGGGTGATGACGATTGCTAACCAGCATGCATCACCCCTGTGATTTCACGGATACGCGTCAGAGGGTGGGGTCATGAGTTAGTTATTGACTACGGTCAACAATTTGTTTGTTGTCAACAAACAAATTGATACAAATTGATACATTGTAACCAATTGCCGTTGGCAATTTTGGGGTGGTACCTTACCAGTGTTACTTCGGCCTGCTTGCCTTAGGAATTATGATTGGTCGTTTTACCAATACAAATTTATAATTCGGACTAGGGCATTGAATCAATAAATGTGGCCCTATGCTGTTATCCACTTTCAATGTTGTCTGTGTCCGTTATTGGGGGGTGCGCCTGCAATGCAAGCGCGGCGCCAAAATGGCCGCCGCGCCCTTTGCGGGCCCCCCCCACAGGACAGAGAATCCGGGTAGTTAGGGGCGTGGCCAGCTCCCTTATAAAAGGGGTGGCCACGAGGCAGCCGAGCTGCCATTTTACCTCAGCGACGGAGCGGAGAAGTCTTTTCCCCTCCACCCCCTCCCTAGTTAACACTGTGATATTTTGGTCGCTTCGGGGCCGGGTGGGAATTTTTGGCTGGGACCCATATTGGCTTCCGGGTCCTGGCTTTTTTGCCCATCCCACACTGTTGCTATGGTTTGATATAGGGGTCTTTCTGTGTTCCTGATGTTGACTTTGGTCACATTGGCGGGTAGCACTGGTAAGGTAAACAGTATGACCCACAAGTATCCGGCAGGTTCGCAATTGACTGGACAACACTAGACAGGAATAAATTAGTTAAACGTTGTCCGGTCAACGACGAACCAGGCGATGGGGTGATGACGATTGCTAACCAGCATGCATCACCCCTGTGATTTCACGGATATGCGTCAGAGGGTGGGGTCATGAGTTAGTTATTGACTACGGTCAACAATTTGTTTGTTGTCAACAAACAAATTGATACAAATTGATACATTGTAACCAATTGCCGTTGGCAATTTTGGGGTGGTACCTTACCAGTGTTACTTCGGCCTGCTTGCCTTAGGAATTATGATTGGTCGTTTTACCAATACAAATTTATAATTCGGACTAGGGCATTGAATCAATAAATGTGGCCCTATGCTGTTATCCACTTTCAATGTTGTCTGTGTCCGTTATTGGGGGGGTGCGCCTGCAAAGATGCTTCGTGACTATAAAAGATAGCAAGAGCTGGATAGAGAGGAGTTAAAAATCAAAATACACTCAGCTAGAACAGCACATGAAAATGAAACTCCTTTCCTCATGTTTTGAGTTGAAATGGTATTCATAAGAGTTACTATTCTTCAGTGACTTAACCTGTCAATCCCATATCTGTGCTAAATTTGTGTCTTTCATAAAACACTCATATGTTTCAAAAAAATTATTTTATTTGGGGGAAGGGGAAAGCAGTGTTTTTTTATACTCCTTTTTCAGCTTGTTATTTTTATAAATAATTTCTTTCTATAGTTTTAATTTGGCATACCCTGCAAATTTGTTCTCCAGGCAATTTCTAACATGATCCTGCATCTCTGTTGCAATCTGTCTTTTCTCCTGAGTACTGACTCAAAGTTATTTTTCAGGCATCTAAAGAGATTTGTAGTACTGCTTTGCTTATGGAACCAAGTTCAGCACAGAGAAGAGCAAGAAGGAAATCAGTCTTGCATATTTTACAGCCCAGATTTTCAGAGGATGCAGAATTAATCAGTCTAAGCCAGTTTCTAAAACCTCCTAGAATTCTTTCATGAATTCCCTTTCCTTTCTCACTCGCCCCACTCCAGATGTTAAATGGTTAGAACAGAGCATGTGGTAACTGGGCAATAAAATCCAGCAAAGCAGCAGCATCTGATGTAACCTGAATGGTATCTAATGTGATGAAAGAGTACATTTGCTGGTTAATTTTGACTTTTATTATAGACATTAACTTGTCGGCTGAATTCACTAGGTAAATAGGCAGATGGAGACAGATAATCACTGGCTCTCTGACAAGGTTAAATCCTCTCTCAGTTCCTTGTAATGACAATTTGCATCTCATGTGAATTTCATTTTGTGGCAAGCAGCTAAGATCTTCTTAGCTTCACATAAGCATTATCTTGCTGCTTTTATGTCTCATCACTTCCCAAAGCACACTTGGAGTCTTTCCAGAGAGGAATTAGGAGTCCTTTTGGAGTGTTTTTGAGGAGACTGATCTGCTCTTTTTTATGGTGCCCACATGCATTGGGTGCTGGAGCGATCCAGTCCCCCTCCCCCTCCATACATGCTTTAGCACATGCAAGTAGATAAATAGGGACCACATCAGTTGGAAGGTAAACAGCATTCCATGCGTGCCAGTGTCTAGTCGTACTGCCACAAAGCTCTTCGGCTTTGAAACAGAAATGAGCACTGAACCCTAGAGTTGGATACGACTGGCTTTCAAGCAAGGGAAATCTTTAGTATATGTGGATACTGTGAATGGGTTGAAGGAGACCTTTGTAGTTATAAAGGCTGTGGTGAAGAGATACTGGCAAATTGAACACTTCCCCTGATTAATTAATAAAATGGGAAGTCACTACGTTGTCTTTCACTGCTGTTGCAGCTGTCACCTTACTCTTTAGTAAACAGGCTAAGCATACTTGAGACTAAACCAGTTAAACCTAATTTGTGGTAAAAAAAAGTCATCCAAAAGTTTATTCCCATTATATATCTGGCAGGAGGACCAAAAATGAGTCTCTCTCACACACATGCACACACACCACAGTTGGAGTCAACTCCAGGAGGAAAAAGGCACAGACACAATACTGTAACCAGCACTTCATCTTAAGCTCACCACTTTTCCTGTCAGAAAGAGTCACAAATAGGGGAAGAGTGGTGAGCTTAAGATAAAGTGTGTGAGAGTGAGAGAGAGAGAGAGAGAGAGAGAGAGAGAGATGAGCTGCGAGGACATATGCTCCACAGAGCCAGCTAACTGGATGTTCTCTTGCATCCTAATGATGAAAGATTCGAGGTCAAAGGATCTCATGTTCCACTTGGCTTGAGCTGTCAACTCACTCACCCTTCGTCCTCCCAGCAGAGAGAGAGAGAGAGAGAGAGTTACAGGAAAAGGGTTCTTGGGGAGAATTCAACCAGAGAAGTTGCAGAGGGTGGAAGAAATACACCTCCAAATATATTCTCCACAGAAAGGCAGAGAAAGGGGTGGAGGCATCAATAATCAAAAGAGGAAGCAAAATAGAGGAATCCAAAAACCTGTCTGGACCTTTGTCATGGGTTCTACTCACACCACTCTAAAGACCTCCATCTGGAAAGGCCCATGGCTAGGTCGTATACTGAATCCTCCTGTGCTAATCACATGCTCTATAGATCTGGCCTTGCCATGTCACTATGTAGTGCAGCACTACAGCCAAATATCTGCTCATGGGTTGAATTTGATCCTGATAAGTCTCATTGTTTACTTAGCTTCCTAGAGCAGCTTCAGAGGAACACAGAAACATGTCACTATTGTGAAGCCACTACCTGAAGTGTGGCCAAGAGAACTTGATGGAATTACTTCAGAGAGTTATGTCGTTATGTTTAATACATTTTATATTTAATATTAGATCATTTTGAGCCTCCTGCCTAGCCTGAAACCATGAGTGGCTTGTAGTTGGATGAGAGTTTTAAGTTGCTCTACAAATGTAGAACAACAAACTCACAGTTTTCACTAGTTACAAAATTATGAGGAAAAAGTAGCATAGATAGATAGATAGATAAATCTTTATTGTCATTGTCCTGCACAGAACAACGAGATTTTTTTTGGGGGGGGGGGGGAACACTGATCAACCCAACAAAACCTAAACAAAATACAACTATACAAAATTATCAACATACTCCCACCCCACATATACACATTTAACCCCTAAAAAGCTCTAAAACTCTAAAAACTCTAAAACATCCTTGGGCAGATGAATTAATGTAATATTCAGAGATAGAATATTGTCAAATATTTTGGAATGAAAAAGAAGCATGAATATTTTTTTAAATATCTGCTTTGGAATAAGCTAGAGAAGAGACTACTTTCCAAAAATATGTTTGAATATGTGACAAGGCATTGGGTACAGTCCAGAGAATATTTTATGGATGATAAAAGGGCGTCAACGTATCTAATATTTTTATGGATTGTACCCAAAGCCTTCATTGTTTGGAACCTGTTCCACAAAAATCATCCTGTTTAATCAGCTACGACAGTCCAGAAAGGAGTGGAGAAGCACTGATTGCCTGCCACAGTGGCATGAGAGAATGGCTGGCTTGAAACCCCTACAATCATTTCTCTTACATTGTATCTGCTAAAACATTTATTATGGTTCCCCCCCCCCCCCCATTATGTATTATATAGTATGAACAGGTCATGCTTCTTAAATAAACAGCTGCAAATCTACTTCCATTTCCCCTGTCTACAGCTTTATATCTCCTGCCAGGTGCAGATGGAAGAAGGCTGGTGCACCAAACTTCAGGCACAAATGGCCACACTTGCCTTTTTAATGTCCTCTTTGAGGATATGGAAAATACTAGGTAGATTTGGCCAACTTCAGACTAAATTAGCGAATCAAATTTTTCATTTGCAAATGACCCTCTGATTTTACACTATCTCTTCTTCTTAATAAATCAGGTTTGTAAAATTAGAGTGGAGAAATGGAAAGCCAAAAGGGCGTTCATTGTCTTTGGTGACATACTGGTATTTTGCAGTCATCACCAGTATAAACAGTTATTAAACACAATGTGCAGATTGTTTTTTCATTAACACAGAAATAAAAACATATTGGGTGGGGTGCAGATTTAAGCACATACAATGCAGCTGACTGAGGCACATTTCTCACCCTCTTCTATTTTTTTAAATATACAGTATATAATTTAAATTCTGTGTCTGGATTTAAATTCTTCTTAGCCACACTGAGCAGAATACAATCTAGTCCAAATTATTCTTTCAGTAAAATAATATCACTCATGTTTGGCTTTCAGGTGCTTCCTTATCTTCCTCATGTTTAGGTTCTCATCACACCAAAACCTTGTCAAGTGTAGGCTTGTAGGTTCAGTATGGACTTTAAGGAATAATTTGACAGACTAATCCTACAATGTCTTCACTGAGATGTTTGAAATACTTAATTAGAGGAAAGCACATAGTGCATAGTGTCAGGGTGCCTGCAATCCATATACACTGGTAAAACAATATCCTGCCTTCTTCTTTTTCAAGTGCCGCATCCGATTCTAAATACAGTGGTACCCCATACAATGTTTTTAATTCATTCCATGGGGCTAGTCATTGTACAATTTAAATCATTGTATGGGACCACTGGTCATGCATGCACATGATTTGGGGGGGCCTTCTGAACCAAGTTGCCCCAGAAACCCCAATGTTCAGGTTTAGGATCAGAGTGGGGTGGGACTTGGACTCCCCCCCCCCCAGCTCTGGCCACAACCCAAAGAGCATGGCACCAGTCAAAGCAGCTAAATGAGGCTTCATTTTGCTGCATTGACCATCACCGCCTGTGTTTCCAGGCAAGCAGAGCTTCATAGATGCCTTCCCCAAAGAGTGTGTGGCTGTCTTTTCCCTAGGAAGCATGGGGCTGCCCTTGATGATTATTCAGAGGCTGCAGCTGGTTCAGAATGCAGCTGCCCCTGTAGTGATGGGGTGCAGGTGTTATGCCCGTGCCTCACCCTGGCTACAGGAGCTGCATTGGTTCCCAGTGTGCCTCCGGTTACAATTCAGGGTGCTGGTAATTACCTTTAAAGCCCTACATGGTAGTGGACCAGGATACTTAAGAGACCGCATCACCCCAAGGACATCTGCCCATCCCACTAGAGTGGACTGGAGGGGTTCTTTAAAAATACCAACTGCTAGAGAGGCTCGCCTCTCTAGCACTAGAAGAGCCTTTTCGGTATCTGCTCTGGCCCTATGGAACCTCCTGCCAGTTAAACTGTGTCTCCAGGCAGAGCTGCTGCCCTTCAGGAAAGAACTGAAAACCTGGCTGGCAGGGCAGGTGTGGGGAGGTGGAGAGGGAGCAACCACACACCCTCACCCCACCCCCCACACTGGCTCATTTAGAGCAGGATCATTCATACTTTTAAAAGTGTTTAACTAGATTTTTAATTGGTGCGGGTGGGAGGTAGTTTTTCATTGTTTTTAGGAATTTTAAGGGTCTCTATAGTTTAAATGTTGGGGATTTTATGTATGCCACCCAGAGTCGCACGTCGATTGGGGCAGCTATACAAATTGAATAAAGAAAATAAAGAAATAATAAAAAGGCAGCCCTGAGCTCTTCAGGGAAGGCATCTATGAAGCTCCGCTTGCCTGGAAATACATTACCCAAGCAAGTGGAGTTTCATAGATGCCTCCCCGAAGAGTGTGGGGCTGCCTTTCCCCTATGAAGCAACTGGGTCGACAAGCACTTTGCGACCCAAGCAGGTGGCTTGTGGAGGTTTGGGAAAGAGCCCCAATCTCCTCGCAAGCCAGCCACCTGGATTGGCAAGCGCAACCTGGGAAAAAATGCAATGCATCATACAACGACAATAGTCATTGTACGATGCATTTAAAAAAAAAACCCCAGTCGCTGTATGATTTAATCATTGTATAAAGCAATTGTTGTACAGGGTTTTACTGTATTGGCTACCATATTATCATGACAATCAGAGATGGAGGTTGTCCTGGGAACAATATAATGCAGTGGTCTTCCATTTGTCTTCCTCATCACAGCATGACACCCATACCACTGATCCACTACTGTGAGTCACTTTCTATTCCTGAGCCCTTTTGGCACACAAAGTCCTCATTGGCCCCAGGCCAGTATGAAGGAAGCTTCTAATCTCTATCAAGTGGGATTTAATCGAATTGGGACCATTGCCCTGCCCTGTGGACTTCACCATCCAAGGCTATTAGTCCTCAGGCTGGTCAGGTTAGTTACCTGCCATCTGATGATTGGTGTTGAGTCACTAACAGTAGGGTCTATTACCATAGCAGGATAACCTGGCCAGACCGGGTTCCTGCCTTCAGTCCCTTGACTCCCTTCTATTGAAAAACAAGGATAGATTTGCTCAAGTGTTCAATTAGTGTAACCTCATTTCTGCCAAACCTGAGAAATCTGTTGCTATTAGGAAAGGAAGGAGTGCCACCCTTTTGTTGGATATCTTGCCATCATATGCTTTCAATAAGCACCTTTTTGACAAAGTGGGTAAGAAATTCCAAGAGACTTAAAGAGAACCATATACACATTTTCACCTTTTGCAAAGAGAGAAATCTCAAATGGAAGGCAGCACTCAGTAATATACTTGAAGTCAAACACAGCAACTACTGCTTCTCCTGCTACTACAAGAAAGACCTTCTATTCCCATAAAGGGGCGGGGGAGAGACGGATTTATTTCATTCAAACCTGGTGACTTTTCTTAATTCTTCATGTAGACTCTCCTTATTTGTGATACTATTTTACACACTTACTTAAAGCTTCTTGAGTTATTCAAGGTTTATTATTTTTCCTTAGAAAACTGGCATGCTCATGACAGACAGAAGATGAAAAACTCAAGAGGAGGTTTAGCAGGGTTTTGCTATGTTCTAACTATCCAAGCCTAGGTGGAAACGTGTTGTTGACCCGCTATGGGTGTTAAACTATATAAGTCATTTGGCTGGCCATACAAGTTTGGCTAACCTTGTCCTCACTATGGCCAACCAAATGGATTTGCCCTATTAAGTAGTAATGCAGTTGCCCCTAACCAGTGCTATCCGCCACATGGGGAGGAGTTCACCGCCCCACCGCCCCACCAATGGTCAACAGGCCTGTTTGCAAGGAGGACAAAAAGAGGTCCATGCCTCCTGCCGACAAATGCACCCCGTCCACGCGATACAGACTGTGGTCTTGTATACGCAACAAAGGGTGTGGGACAATGGTCCCCAAAGCATTAGCATACAGGTAACGGGCCACTGCCCTGTTGACTGACCTGCGGGCCTGGTCAACGCCACGGGGGCCAAGGCCGCCCCGGTAAGACACTCGTGGTATGATCTGGGACCAAACGATCCGCACCTGTGGCCAGGACTGACCCAACAGGGCAAGATCTCTGCGGATGGCACATGCCAAGTCCAAACCTGTGACCTGGGCCAACTCATTGCCTCCCAGGTGCATGACCAGGACATCTGGAAGACATTGATCACTCAGGGACCTGAGGAACAGGATCAACGCATGCAAACGCATTCCACAGAAGCCGAACCATTGAAGCAGTGCCACCGTGCCGATGCCCAGGTGTGACCCCCATTAGGTGGACGTGGCATGGCGGGCCGCCCAGTAGACATAGCTGCGCCCGACGATCCACACCCTTGCAGGCATCCTGGCACGTGCCGGAGCTGCAAGAAAAGAGAAAGAAAAATGCATGAGCAGTGCTACTGGGACAGAGGCCGGATGTACGAATGGAAGCGACCTGAATCCCACCTCCCCATGGCCTGAATAGCATCATCGTTGTAACCACATGCCGCTACAGTGGATGCCGTGCGAATCCTGAAAGAATGTGTCCCAAAACAAACCCCCTTTAAGCCCAACCCGGTCAATGCCGCACAGGTAACCCGCCAAAACTGGTACCTGGTCAAGGGAAGGGCATCCGAATGACAGAAAAGGGATCCCTGCCCACCCCCACGCACCGCCAAGAAGGCACCAAGAGCTCTGACCAGGCAGATAACTGGGTTGCTACACATGTACAGCATGAGTGTGCTGCCCCTGCCAAGCTGGTTGGTTTTGGAAAAACGAATGGAGAGCCGCAACCATTCATGAGTAACGGAGACATCAGCCAGCTCCAATGCCCTGCGGGAGGTATCACTGCGGGACCCAACCACCAGCTCACTGACCCGAAGGGCAGCAAAGAATGCCAGTGTGGTGGCTGCATGGAACAGGCAGGCCTCATAAGAATCCCTGCAGACAACCGGCCAAGCTCCGGCCAGCTGCAGTAACACGTCAGGGGAAACTGGGCGTCGAGCATCAGTGTGAGGGCTGCATTTGTGAGCCTACCCTTCCAAAACTCGCCGGACTCTAAAATCTGACATGACATCCGCAATACCATTAACCTTCGCATAAAAGGCCAATGCTGAGAGATGGCCTGCAATGGTCCTAGGCGCCAAGCCACCAGCATGTAGGTGGACCATGAACCGCAAGAGATGATCAACAGGGACAGGCCAAACAGTAGGGAGGAAGGCCTCGTGGCGAAACGCTTCAAAAGCCCTGTGCGTGACAGCATACGCCTTATGGGTGCTGCTAGCCAGCAACAGACTGATGGCCCGGTTCCCTTCCCCACGCCAAACCTCCACATCTCGGCTGGGATTGGTAAAGGCAGGTCATCAGCCTCTGGCACCAAGGTCCGGAAACGATCTATCTGTAGGCGAGACAAAGCGTCAGCAATATCATTATTGATACCCGGGACGTGCCTAGCCTTAAACAGTATGTTGAGGCACAATGCACACAACACAAAATAACGAACCATGGCCAACACCCTAGGAGAGCGGGACGTTTGGGAATTGATTATGTGGACAACGGCCGCGTTGTCGCACCAAAAATGGATGACTGAATTAGCCCAGGCCTTGCCCCATAGCAGGAGTGCCCCCAAAATAGGAAAGAATTCCAGGAAGGTAAAGTCCCGGAGTACGGCAGTGCCATGCCATGACTCCAGCCACCTGCCATATGACCAATGACTGTCGAAGTATAGCCCGTAGCCAAATGCTCCGGACGCATCCAACTGCACCTGGAACCTGGGGGTGGCAATGCGCTCATTGCACCAGAGTGAAACCCCATTAAAGCCTGAGAGGAATCCCAACCACACCTGCAGGTCATCCCGGGTACCCCTAGTCAATCGAACCCGGTGGTGCTTTTTGGACAACCCAACCATGGCGTCACCCAGGCGCCTGGCAAAAGCACGGCGGGGGGCGATGACCCTGCAAGCGAAGTTGAGGTACCCGTTTAGCACCTGGAGGTCGTGGAGCGATGCCTTGCGTTTGGTCAGCAATGCTCGAATCGCCTCTGAAATGCGAGCTACCTTGTCAAGGGGCAACCTGGAGGTCTGGGTGATGGTATCAATCTCAATTCCCAGAAAGACTAATTTGGTTGTGGGTCCTTCAGTCTTTTCAGGAGCCAGTGGCACCCCCAATTTGGCCATGAGCTCCTGAAATGTGACCAGCAGGCGTGCACACTCACCTGTCATGGCAGTGGCCCCAAACAAAAAATTGTCCAGGTAGTGTGACACAGAACTAACCCCTGAGCGGCGGACGAAGGCCCAATGCAGGAATGAACTGAAACGCTCGAACGCCGAGCAAGAGACAGAGCATCTGAAGGGCATTGCCTTGTCTACAAAATATTGCCCCTGAAAACGAAAACCTAGTAACTCAAAATCGTCGGGGTGAACAGGCAGGAGGTGAAAGGCCGACTTTATGTCACATTTGGCCATCAGTGCCCCCTGGCCACAGGCCCGGATCATGTTGAGCGCCTGGTCGAACGATGTGTACCGGACTGAACAAAACTTGTCCGGTATGGCATCATTCACTGAGTTATCAGCGGGGTATGACAAATGGTGAATCAAACGAAATTCACCTGAAACCTTTTTAGGGACCAAACCCAGGGGTGACACCTTCAAATTAGGAAAAGGAGGTGCGTCAAAGGGTCCTGCAATCTGACCCTCATGCACCTCCTTGAATATTTTGCTCTTAGCAATGTGTTCCATCCCATTTAAAGAAAGCAAATTAGAGGCATCTTGGGGTGAATGCACCCCCATGAAAAGGATGTGCAAACCCTCGTAAAAACCCGCCCAGATATAATCTGCATCCACCCGCTTAGGGTAGATGCAAAGCCAACACGCCAAAACGTCCAGCTTAATCAGGGAGGGGGGCTTTGTTAGCTGGGGCCCTGCTGTCCTCTGCTCCTACCGCAGGACCCCCGGATCTGGTGCAGGCAGTGGCCAAATGGGGCTCTGAGCAGATAGAGCATTTGTGCCTATACCTGCACTTCTTGTGGGAACATCTGGCTGCGGACGAGTAGCTCCAGCACAACAGGTGGGCTGGAACCCCCTGCCCCACCGCCAGGCAGGATCATTGTGCGGGGCCAGGGCACTTTACGGCGGGGCCCAAATGGAACCGGTCACCCATGGCCGGGCAGGATGGGGTCATATAATATAGCCACAAAAGCTGGTTGGGCTCGTCCCAGTGCATCTCCGGGTGAAGCGCGGCCCGCATACGAAACTCCTCATCGTATGCCAGCCACTATTGATCCGGGTAGTCCACATATGCTCAATAAATAATATCGAGATATTGAAACAGGAGAATAGCTAGATCAGGATGAGCCCATATAGAGACCACTGCATATATAAGGTATGCAGGCAACCAGTTGGCCCAAGTGCACAGTGGTTTGCGACGACGGGCCAACTCCTTGTCCCTGTCATCCTCTTTCCCCTTCTCATCCCATGTAGGCTCCCTGTTCAACAGGCTGAACAGGTCAACATATTCCCTGTGCCAGATCTTGTCTCAGGTGGCAGGGAGTAAGTGATCACCTAGGGGGATAACGACCCCAGCAGTGGGCAACGCCGACATAGACACGGTATGGTATCCGGTGTTAGTAGGCGGGCCGTAAGGCCAAACCGGGTAGGGCAGTTGCATGCCAGCCATTGCTGAGGCCGGCGGGGGTGGAGGGTAAGGTGCCCTCCATCCCCCGGCCTTTGCCTGCCCCGCCATAATGGGAGGCACGGCCGGTGCAACAGACTGAGGTACCTGAAGATAGGGCCACGGCCAAGCTGTGGGTGCAGGCTGGGAACTAGTTTGTATGGCAGTGGGTCTAACTTGACCGCCATACTCACCAGTCATTACCCCCCCACCGCCCCCATGAAGTAGTGCTCTGCCCACCATGTGGTCCGAGGTAAGGGCGTCCGTCACTGGCCCCGGAGTGCCGCAGCAGTGCGCCAGCAGCACTAAGATGCATGCTGCCCATGGGCCTAGCAAGCAGGGCCGCCTCAAGGCGGGCCAGCCGTGAGTCAACCGAGGCAGGCGGCAAGGTATCCTGTGGTGGGCCGAGCTGTGTGGTCAAGCAAGCGGCCCCTGCCCATGGCAGTAGGCCAGCGGCCCGCTCCAAGGCCACAAAGCGAGCCTCAAAAGGGAGTGGGCCAGGCCACCGGGCACTGGAGGCAGAAAAAATGGTGAGGGCCCATCGGGCACTGGCTGGACACCCGGAGGGGCCGGGTGAACTGGGGGTTCCCCGGCTGGGGGCCCACCCAAATGCCCATGGTCCTCATCCAAGGGCTGAGCACTGGCAGCCCTGCGTGCTCTGTGGCACAGTGGAGGCGTGGGCTGTGGCACCAGCGCAGGGGCCACTGTGGGTCTGGGTGGCACTGCACTGGAGCGGCGGGCTGCAGGGGGGCCACGTGAGGCGGCCTTCTTCTTCGGTGCCATGTGCGCCTAGGAAGCAGGGAGGGGGCCGAACCCGGGCCCGCTAATGAGGTAGGATGGGGCCACACCGGGCAACGCACACGGCAAAGGCCTGTGCGGGGTGAGGGCCCTCATTGGCAAGAAGCTCGCCGAAGCGAGTTGGAGAGGTGAGCTGCGACCCATGGCCCCGACCTGTTCCTGGGTGGGAGGCGGCAGAGCGCAGGCCCGTGGAGGAAGACAGACCTCGCCGACCCAGGAAGCTCGCCAAAGCGAGCCGGCAAAGGCAGATGGTACCTGCCGCAGCGCAACCCGGGCCCATTCCCGGGCAGGAGTGGTGGGGAGTAGGGGCACGGCGAAACTGCCACAGAAGTTCCGGAACAAGCCCGTTCCCAGGCTGGCGACGGAGGAAAAAGTCAGCTGGGCACGGCAAACGCACCCGGGGCCCAGCCGAATTTAAAGAGAGCGGGGCCGTTGGCCCGGCCACCCCTAATAAAGGGGAAGCCGGCCACGCCCCCTCTCCATTGCTGTTGTGCCCGCGCCTCAGGGGCAGGGCCAGCAAAGCACACGGCGGCCCTTTTGCTGCCGCGCATCCCTTCTTTAATTTAATTTAATAGTCATATTTATATATGCCGCCCACTCAGGCAGAACCCGACTCAGGGCGGCATTACAACAAGTTTTAAAAACACATAAAAACACTTTAAAAGACCCACATCCCACCCACTTTAAAAGACCCATATCCCACCCACCCATCCCACCCACTATAAAAAGAAGAAGAAGAGAGAGTTCTTAATGGTTTACATAAGCCAGCAGGCGAGGACCGTGTTCCCATTCGGGCCCCACATCTGCCCTGCCAGCCAGGTCTTCAATCCTTTCCTGAAGGGCAGCAATTCTCTTTGAAGTCTTAGATCTGTTGGCAGGATGTTCCAGAGGGTTGGTGCGGACACGGAGAAGGCCCTCCTTCGGGTGCTGGATAGATGTGCACCCCTAGCTGATGGCACTATTAGAGAGCCCCTCCAGTCCGCTCTGGTTGGACGGGCAGACACTCTTGGGATGATGCGGTCTCTAAGGTATCCTGGCCCACTGCCATATAGGGCTTTAAAGGTCAAAACCAGCACCTTGAATTGCACCCGGAGACAAACTGGTAACCAATGCAGCTCCCGAAGTAGCGGTGAGGCATGGGCATATCGCTCACATCCCATCACCACCCGTGCTGCCGCATTCTGGACCAGCTGCAGCCTCCGAATGGTCGTCAAGGGCAGCCCCATGTAGAGCGCATTACAATAATCTAGTCGGGAAGTGACCAGAGCATGGGTGACCATAAGCAAGGAGCCCCGGTCCAGGAGCGTGCGCAACTGGTGAATCACCCGAAGTTGGGCAAAAGCCCTCCTGGCCACAGCCGCTACCTGTTCTTCTAGCAGCAGCAGCGAGTCCAGAAGGACCCCCAAGTTGTGCACTGGGTCTGTCTGGGGCAAAACAGCTCCATCCAGTACCAAAGATGGTAACTCTCTGGATAACACGGGGCCCCTTATCCACAGCCACTCTGTCTTGCTGGGATTCAGCCGAAGCCCATTGGCCCCCATCCAGACCCCAATGGCCTCCAGGCATCCAGATAGGATTTCAACAGCATCACTGGGGTCCCCACGGGCTGAGATGTACAACTGAGTGTCATCTGCGTACTGATGGTACCGCACCCCGTGGGAACGAATGATCTCACCCAGTGGCTTCATGTAAATGTTAAATAGGAGAGGAGAGAGCACCGAACCCTGAGGGCTGGACCTCTCACTCTCTAACCACACCGACTGGGTACGGCCCTCCAGAAAAGAGGAAAACCAGGACAACACGGTGCCCTGGATCCCCAGTCCTTTGAGCCGTTCCAGAAGGATACCGTGGTCGACGATATCGAAGGCCGCTGAGAGGTCAAGAAGAGCAAGGACGGATGGATAACCCCCGTCCCACTCCCGCCAGAGATCATCCATCAGTGCGACCAATGCCATCTCCGTACCATACCCGGGCCTGAATCCTGATTGAAAGGGGTCTAGATAATCCGCTTCCTCCAGGACACTCTGCAGCTGGCGCGCCACCGCCTTCTCCAAAACCTTACCCAGAAAGGGCAGGTTGGAAACCGGCCTGTAGTTGTTAAGGACAGCTGGGTCAAGGGATATTTTCTTCAGGAGGGGGCGCACCAAAGCATGTTTTTGCGGTGCAGGAAATACCCCCTCCCGTAATGATGCATTTATTATCGCCCCAACCCAGCCACCTGTCACCACCTTGGAGACTTTCACCAACCAGGTGGGACAGGGGTCCAAAGGACATGTAGTGGCACGCACAGCTGCAAGGAGCCTGTCCACTTCATCAGGGACAACAGGATCAAACCGATCCCAGATCGTACAGAAAGACTGTGCTCCGGTGCTCCCCCGACCCTCCCCATCCACGCCGGGATTCAGCCCTGAACGAATCCGATCGATTTTCTCCACCAGATGGTCAGCAAAGTCCTCAGCCGAACCCTGCCAACCGGGCACCGATCTCCCCCTACCGAGGAGGGACCTGGTTACCCGGAACAGGGCGGCTGGGCGGCTATCAGCGGAGGCAATAAGGGTGGTAAAGTATTGCCGCCTCACCACCCCCATTGCCACTAGGTAGGCCCTAATAGCAGCTCTAGCTAGTGTCCAATCGGAGTCATCCTGGGTCTTCACCCAGCGGCGCTCTAGGCATCTCTTTGCCCGTTTGAGTTCCTGCAGTTCATCCGTGAACCACGGGGATGACCGAACCCCACGGGCGTGGAGAGGCCGCAGTGGCGCGATTTCATCCAAGGCTGCTGTTGCCGTCCTGTTCCACAGGTCGACAAGTGCCTCGGGTGAATCGTGTAGCCGATCCAGAGGAACATCCCCCAATTCCCTCTGGAATCGATCTGGATCCATTAGTCGCCGAGGGCGGGCCATTTTAATAGGCCCTGCCTCCCTACGATGAAGCGTCGCCCCCAGAAAGTCAAGAGTCACCAGATAGTGATCTGACCATGGCACAGGTGAGATGACAAAGTCCTGTAATCTCAGCTCACTCTGCCACTGCTCCGACAAGAAAACTAAGTCTGGCATATGACCACTGCCCCTGGTCGGACCCCGAACTACCTGAGTCAGGCCCATGGCTGCCATGGAAGCCATGAACTCCCTTGCCATCTCAGAAGCCATCCCCAATGATGGCAAATTGAAGTCCCCCAGAACCATAAGCCTTGGGAACTCCAACGCCAGCATCGAGGCGGCTTCGAGGAGCTCAGGCAGGGCATCCCTTACAGGTACAGGAGTAAGATCCCCAACTGACCCTTGGGGCCCAACCGTAGAAGCAGGGCCTCACAACCAGACACTTGTGGAGCAGTGGCCCTAGCAATTCCCAAAGACTCCCTGGCAACAATGGCGACACCACCGCCCCTCCCCTCACCTCTAGGCTGGTGCCAAATACCGAACCCGGCTGGACACATGTCCGAAAGAGGTACTCCATCCTCAGGTGTCAGCCAGGTTTCGGTGATGCATGCCAGGTCGGCCCGCCCCTCCTGGATAGAATCTTGGATCAGGGGGGCCTTATTACAGACCGATCTGGCATTCTTGTTTAGTTATTACCCGCTCTTAGTCAGTTACCACTTGCTCAAGCTCCATATGTAAAATTAGAATTTTTTGCTCCAATGTGCATTACTTTATACTTATCTATAATTGTTTTAATGGCCGTTTCACCAGTACAGAGGGATTCTTCTTGAATTCTTCTTTGGCTGGATATCATGAGAATAAAAACTCCCTCCCCATGCTATGGCAAGATTTTAATTGAATATTTTATCCTAGTATAGAAATTATGTATAATAAATAGCCGCTAATTAATAAGTCCTTGATTGAATTCCTAGCATAGGTAAAGGTAAAAGTTACCATTGCCCAAAAGCCAGTGGTATCCGACTCTAGAGGACAGGGCTCACCTCTGTTTATAGCCAAAGAGTAAGCACTCTCTGTGTCTGCAGACGTTTCTATGGACATGTGGCAGGCATGACTAGACACGTCATGTGCACAGAACACTGTTACCTTCCCACCAAAGTGGTACCTCTTTATCTATTTGCAATTTCTTGCTTTTGACCTGCTAGGTTGGCAGGAATTCCTAGCATAGGAAGCCATAATATTGGGATATTAGCAAAACTTAGTCCTAATGAAGAACATTATAATTATTTTATTTTTTATTATGCTTATAACTTATTTCTCACTACACTACATTTCTCACTATACTTCTCACTCACTACATATGGTAAGACAGATAATATTCACCACCTAAAATGTAATGTCTACTTCTCTTAAAGGTTTGGTTTGGTACATTTTCCATTATTAACTGCCATAAAAGGATGAACGGTCTCTATTTTATCTCTCTGCTTTATTGGGAAACTAGATTAAAAAATATAATTTGGATCAGGTCAGCTAGCAAGTCATGTTCAAAATGGAGCAGGGGGTGTCTATTACTCCATAACATAACAAGGTATAATCAGAAGAAATACATCTAGATGCACTGCTGGAATTTTAGAAGGGTCAGTGACCCAACTAAAAGGCTTAAAATATGAAATAGCCTGGAGCCTTACGAATAAAAAGTAGATATCTTTGACCTGCTTAAAAGCTGATAGACATAATTGGTTAGTACATTGGAAGTTAATCCAATAGAAGAATTTGCATTCCCTTAGCTGAAGACCTTTCTACATATCAGTGTACCTATGGAGCACTTCAAGTAGCAAATCCAGAATGCTAGAATTTGCTAAGGATCATGTTATTTATAGTGGCCAAATGCAGCAGCAAAAGAAAACGTACAAGGTCTTCTTGGTCATTTCATCTGGGAAGTCTATTATGGTTTCATTCTCGTAGTGATCAAGCATGGAATATGGCCAAATCAGAGAGGAATGGGTCAGATGCAGTTTTTATCAGTTTGGATATTTCTTCTTTGTATGTAATCATACAAAGCACAGATCATGTTGAGCAAGTTTATTGAATACTAAGTTTACTGCACACCTGTTAACATGTGAATCACAACTAAATTCTATGCCATGTCTACTAAAGAAGGAAGAAGCTCCAGTCCAGCAGTTTCTCCTCTGTACACCACAATTCAGTTCAATGCCAAATTTTCCAGAGCTGCAAAGCAGAGTCAAATTCAATGCAGTGGCTCCCTAAGCTTCAGAACACAAATAATGTCATGCAATACCTTTCCTGTCTTTAAACAGCCTCTTATCTCCAATTGTTGTTGTTGTTGTTGTTGTTCAGTCACACAGTCAAGTCTGACCCTTTGTGACCTCATGGACCACTGCATGCTAGGCACCCCTATCCCCCACCATCTTCCACAGCCCGCTCAGGCTCAGCTCTACGTCCATTGCATCAACAATGCCGTCTAGCCATCTCATCATCTGCCGCCCGCTTCTCCTTTTGCCTTCGATCTTTCCCAGAATCAAGGCTTTCTTGATTGAGTCCTCTCTTCTCATTTGGTGGCCAAAGTATTTTAGCTTCATCTTCAATATTTGTCCTTCCAAGGAGCAGCCAGGGTTGATTTCCTTCAGGATTGACTATTTGATCTCTTTGCTATCCAGGGTACTCTCAAAAGTATCCTCCGACGCCACATTTCAAAGGTGTCTATTCTTCTTCTCTCAGCCTTCTTTATGGTCCAATTGTTAATGAATAGTTATCCCTGCTTGGAGATAGCAAAAAAAGAAAAGAAAAAAGCAAATTGCATGGGGCATTCTTAGAGGCTACACTGGTGTGCAGGCTGGAGGATTTCCATCTCAAATCTACAACAACTAGATATTTATTTTTGTTGTTGTTGTTGCTGCTGCTGCTGCTGTTGTTGCTGTCATTGTCACCATTGTTGTTGTTGCTGCTGCTGTTGTTGTTGAGTTGCACAGTTGATTCAGACCCCTGTGACCCCATGAACTATCGCACGCCAGACACCCCTATTCTTCACTATTCTCCTCAGCCTGCCCAACTCTGTGCCCATTGCATGCATAATACCATCTCACCATCTCACTTTCTGCCACCCACGTCTTATTTTATATACCCTTGTCTAAATTATTTCATAAGCAGCAGTTGTTTATGTATTTGATTTGTCACTGTGGAATGAAGTCAGGAAGTATCTTTGGAAAATATATTCCTCCAGAACTTCCTGTTCCTGCAGCCTGTAGAGCAGATATTTGGAACTGAGTTGCACCTTGTAGTAATTAGTGACAGACAATTATTCCCAAATGTGGAATAGGATCATTGCTTACAAATATTCTCAGCATGCATTTTGAGATGAAAGTTACCAAATGCGCATACTGATGGAGATGCTTGTTTTCACCTTATTTTGGTGCCCCTTACTGATGGTACTTCCCAGCATCTGCCATGACTGAAAGACAAGATTTATACTACCATTTTAATCAAAATGTACCTATTTGAGGCATTCTCTGATTTTTAGGACCAGCTTGTCTTCACTCAGGGGTTCTCAACCTTTTTAAGCTGGGGGCTGGATCACCCCCTTCAGACAGTTGGCAGGCCAGACTGGTGCCCTCCCACACTGCCAACACTCTCCCATGCCACCAGTCTGGCTACCAACACTCCCCCCATGCCAACACTGCCAACAAAACCAACACTCCCCCATGTCACTGTCACCACCCCCAACACTCCCCACACACCACCAGTCTGGCCGGCCAACACTTCTTCCATGCCACCACCACTTCCCTGCTTACCGGTCTGCCATGGGTGAAGGAGGGGTCCTGACTGTTCTTGCCTGTGCTCAGTCAGAGTGGCCCCCAGAAAAGACCCGGGCAGCCACGTGCATCTGCCACTTCTGCTGCCATTGCTATCGTCCTTGTCCCCTCCTCATGGCTTGGTGTGTGCCTAACAGCGCTCTGTAGCAGGGTGGATGTTGTAAAATCAGGGCAGGATTTGTGTCCTGAGTTCAGCCTCATCCAATATGGAGATCTCCATGCGTGGGAGAACCTGTAGCACATACCTTAGAGGGATTGGAATATGAAAACATGATAGCCTCATGGGTTGGAAGAAATGAAACCTAATGGGTAATGGGCATGTTATACTGTATGATCATTGGCTGGATTCCCTTGGGGGAATGGAAAGGGAGTGGACAATGTGTGAGGAGATAAAACCCAGAATGTGGGACCAAGATGCTCTCTTGATGGGATGCTTCTCTCTGAGGGTGAGCTGCTAACTGAGAAACATGTAGGGACTTAAGTAAAGTGCGGGACCCCTTGGGCTTCCTCAATTAGAGAAGCTTTCTTCATTTTGATGTGCTTTCAGAACTTTTGATAAACTTTCTTCTATAACTTACTCTGATTACAATATACTTTTAAAATACCTGAAGATGACTGGAGTGTTTACTTGGCTATGTCCTGCCTTATCTACACTAATCTAATATTCTGGGTTGTTTAGCTTGGAGAGCAGCAGCTCAGAAGCAGGAACCATCCACTGGTGGGCGTGAAGTCCTACTCATGAGTAAATTTGTTTCCTGACATTAGGGACAAGCCAAGCAGAGGGGACAAGGGCGGCAACAGCCATGGCGGCAGCAGCAGCAGCAGAGGCGTGAGTGAGGGCAAGGGTCAGATCCAGCCCACAGACCTTAGGTTGAGAACTCCTGTCTTAACTCCAAATATATTATGCCTTGTGGTATTTTCCAACAAAAAGGACTCTATAAACATTAATGAGTGTTAAAGGAATGTCATAAAGATTTGTGTATGTGTATCTATAAACTCTTTGGCTGACACAAAGATTATTGAAAGATTAAATCAGTTCCTACAAGCATAAGTGGCTAACATTAAAGAACTTCCACTCTCGCACACACAAAACAGGCCATGTTAGCAGATCTTTCCTTGCTTTCTGAGCTAAAGAATTTCTGGGGGATCATTCATGCTCTGTTTCTTTGATGTTCAGGAATTGATACGCAGCAGCCAGCATAACAGGGCCAAACACAACTTTATTTCGGGAACTGGACATGGAGAGCAATGGAGCAGCAGCGCCTTTATATACAATAACAGGAAAGATACATTCAGGCGGGAAGCAACTGGATGGGTTAGGAGAACAGTGGGGTGATCGTGGGGTGACCTGAGACTGTGGAGACTTCACACGTCTCGTTAGAAAAGGGCAGGAGCCCAAGTCCCATGAGAGCTTAGTTCTAAGAAGAACACAAAATGGAGGATCACCCGATCCCAACAATAGTTCAAACAGTTAAGCATTACATTAAGTTACATACACAACAGTTTCATTGGGAGCCATTGTAGAGATCTTGTGACTCCCTTATTCTGCTAACCTCATAGGGTACCTGGCAATTCCAGAACATCATTCAAAGTGCCAGTTGGCTAGTTGTATTTTCCCTTGTGAGGTTACATTCTCCCAGGTAATAAAATCTTCAGGAGAAGTCTTCCCTACCCCACTTCCACCAAAGACTTGCTTGCCTGAATTATGTGAGAAGGCCTTCTTGGTGACTGTACAATTCCCTGTCAAGAGTGCAGGCCAGTTGCGTCTTTATTCAGACTATTTTTGGCTTGAAGGCATTTTGTTTCTTTGAGTTTGTTTCTGTGATGGCTGTTGCAAATTCCTTCCTTAGCTTTCAACTAGTAAGCTAAAAATAGGTTTTAATTGAATTACTTTAATTTTTTTTAATTATGATTTTTGCATATTACTGGCATCTCCTTAGCCATCTTGAACACTGTTTTTAACAGTGTTATGTATGTTAACTGTGTTTTCTGACAAGAGCGGAATGTATCTTTTCTCATGTATCTATTCTTATGCAAATAAGTGGATCGAAAGATGTGCACACTCTGTTAGCCAATGGGCTTGTTGTATTATTGTTACTATGGTCTGGGCTATGGCAGCAGTAGGAGACACAGTCAATGGTAATCCTGGGCAAGGTCAAGTTTTGCGAAGCAATTTCCTCCATGCAAAGAGGCAAGAAGGTGGCTTACCATGGGCACAGGATATGCGTTTGGGCGAATAGCTTTATTGATGGTACATTGTAGTCAGTGCATATCCTGACCTCCCCGTTACTTTTCAAAGCAGTCACTATTGGTGTCTCCCACTCTGTGGAGTCCACTGGCACTAGGATGCCCTGCCCCACCAGTTTGTCCAGCTCGGCTTCTATCTTCTCCTTTAAAGCAAAGGGTACCCGGCATGGCTTCATCCAGGTGGGCCAGATGGTTGGGTCAAGCTCAAAGTCCACAGGGGGTCCTTTGTATAAACCTAAACCCTTTTTAAACACCTCAGGATGTGCAGCACAAACGTCCCGGATTGGGTCAGCCTCTGTTGTGTGAATGCCAGAAAGCCGGATTCCCAGGGGCCTAAACCATTGGGTCCCAATAAGACAGTTAGTGCCCTGCTTAACTACAACCAATGGCAAGGAGGTGTGAATGTTTTTGAATTTGACCAAGAAATTTCCCACCCCCAGGACTGGAATCTGGCAACCTTGCACATCCCGGAGGGAAGTTTTAGAAGATTTGAGCTGGGGCCGAGAGGCAGGAGGAATTCTCAAAAACTCCCGCTGAGGGATTATGGAAAAGGTAGTATCTGAATCCACCTCCATCTTGAAGGGGACGTTCTGCAGGCTCAGGTCTGCAAAGAAACGCTTGTTGACAATGCCCACTTGGCACGGCTCAGGCTGTGGTGACACTTTGGTGATGGAGGTTTTGTGGTGATGACTTTTCTTGGACTCAGGTGCTGGAGTTCTTTGCTTTCGCTGTCGGCATACTTTAGCAATGTGACCTCATCGCCCGCAGTTAGTTAGTTAGATAGATAGATAGATAAATCTTTATTGTCATTGTCCTGCACAGAACAACGAGATTGGGGGGGAAACACTTATCAACCCAACAAAACCTAAACAAAATACAACTATACAAAATTATCAACATACTCTGACCCCACATATACACATTTAACCCCTAAAAAGCTCTAAAACTCTAAAAACACTAAAACTCTAAAAACTCTAATAACTATATACAGAAGCTCCCTCATAGACTGCATTGAACTGCATTCAAAGCCAGAACCACTTTTGGGTAGAAACTATTTCTCAAGCGGCTGGTCCTGGTCTTTATGACCCTATACCTTCTTCTAGAAGGCAGAAGCTGAAAGAGATCATTTCCGGGGTGCGTACTATCTTGCACAATCTCTTTTTTTTTTATAAAAATTTATTTTATTAACTTTTTTTTGAAAAAATATGCATACACAAAACAATACAATGCAAGAAGAAAGAAAATACATAAGTTTCATAAAAAATAACCACATACATGATAATTGAACTATTATCTGTTATAGCTGTCTATAACGTTGAACATCCACTAGAAAAACATCTAACCTATTTCAGAAAATCTTCACAGAAATTCTTTATTTAACACTACAACTATAGCCAACTCAAAAAACATTTCGGTAGTACTTTAATTTAGAAACAACTATCAAAATCAAATTTTCACTTACATTTCACCCAGTGTTTATTTACATTGCCCTGGAGAGCTCTATCCCAATATTTATCTCCAAAAACTACTTTGAGATGGTACAGGTCTACTACTTTCTCCACCTATGAAAGAGTGATCAACAAAAGGCTTCCAAATACTCCAAAATCTATTTTCTTTCAGTTTGTCCCTTTTTACTCTTATCTCCCATGTCAATTTATCATTCAATGCTAAATTCCACATTTCTTTATACCACTCTCCCGTCTGTATAATTACATCATTTTTCCAATGCCTAGCAATACATTGTCTGCCCGTTGTTAGCATTATTTCTAGTAACTCTTTTTCCTCCTTGTTTAAACACATACCATCCACATCTGTTAGCATAATGGTACCTGACGCCAGTTTAATTTTCTTACCCATTATTTCCCCAGCCTCCTTTTCTATTCTTCTCCAAAACTCATTTATCATTTTACAGCTCCACCACATATGTTCATAGGTTCCAATAGTGTCTTTACATCTCCAACATAAGTTGTCCTTTTTATTATCAATCTGATGTAACCTCAGTGGTGTCAGATACCATTGCCACAGCATTTTATAATTATGTTCCTTAATTCTTACTGACATGGTTCTCATTATCCTCTTTTTCCACTTATTTCTCCATTCATCTTTTCCTAGCTTTATATTCAAATCCTGTTCCCACTTCAATTTCAAGTCTTCCTGTGGTTTGCCCCCCCCATTTATTAAGGCATAAAGTTTACTTACTAGACCCTTAATGCTTTTATCTCCTTTTCGAATTTTTTAAAACCAGTTCTTCAAATGCCGTCTTTTCTCTCTATATATCTAATTCTCTTCTATATTTATTATTCCAATTATTAACCTTCATTGTCTGAAACCAATCCAATTTTAACTGCTCAAACAATTTTTTCTTCTTATTTTCATCACCACAAATCCTTAACCAGTCTTTCACCAGAAAAACTTCATTTTTGTCCAATAATCCCTTTGTTTTTTTATCTATTTTTATCGGAAAGCATGCCATATCTGCCAATTCCAAAATTGGAGAGACATCTGGGGCCAAATCCTTCTTTAATCTTTTCCACACGTTCACGAGTCCCCTCATCATTGTATTACTGGTAACTGTCATTTTAACCTTATCTCCCAAAAAAATCCTTTTGCCAATATTCCTATAATCTTTCATCTCAATCTCCTCCCAGATTACTTTTTCTCTTGCCAAAATCTTCACAACATTCTTAATTTGAAAAGCACGATAATATGCTAATAAGTTTGGCATTCCTAAACCCCCTTCTTTCTGAGGCAGATACCATAATTTCTTTAGCAATCTAGGTTTTTTACCTCCATTACAAAAATTATTGAACATCTTTTGAAACTCATTAATTTCCTTTTCATTTATTTGGATTGCAAGTGCATCAAATAAGAAATTAATTCTCGGTAACAACATCATTTTGCAGATTGCAATCCTCCCAAACCATGACAACTTCAACTTTAGGAGACTTTGTATTTTAGTCCTAAATTCCGTTTTCAAGCTATCATAATTCAATCTTTTAAGATCTTCCAATCTGTTTGAAATAATTATCCCCAAATATTTGAGCTTATCTTTAATTTGTATATTAGATAATCCCGCCATCTTTTCCTTCTCCCCTTCCCCCATGTTACACAACATCATTTCCGATTTATCCCAATTTATCATCAACCCCGTTATATCCTCAAAGTCCTCAATTCGTATTTTAATCCTATCCATGACCCTCTCCGGATGCTTAGCCGTTATCAATGTATCATCTGCGTACATACTTACCTTATTACCCATTATGATCTTCTCTTATACTTTTAGCCAAAATTTCCATTGCCATTATAAACAGAATAGGGGACAGAGGACAACCCTGTCTAGTACCTGCCTCAAGCTTTACCTCATCTGTAACTTCATCATTTACTCTAATCTTAGCAATCCCTTTCTGATATAACAGATCCATTACCCTTCTAAATCTGTCCCCAAATCCATAGCTTTCAACTATTTCCTTGATTGAAGACCATTGTAAGGAGTCAAATGCCTTTAAAATGTCCAAAGATATTAACCCCACCATTTCCTTCGTTTGGTTTACGTTATCAATTAAATCTAACACCCTCCTAGTCAGGTCAGCCATATGTCTCCCTTTTAAAAAACCTACTTGATCAACATTTATATATTCACCCATAAATTTGTTTAAACGGTTAGCCAATATTGCTGTGAAGATCTTAGCATCTTGGTTTATAAAAGAAATTGGTCTACAAGACTCCACTTTTTCCAATTTTTTCCCAATTTTGGCAACAGAACAATCGTAGTCCTATACCATGAAGTCGGAATTTGTCCACCATCTAAAATATAGTTGTATAACTTTACCAGCTTTGGTACCACAACATCTTTAAATTCCTTATAAAACTCAGTCGGTAAACCATCATCTCCCGGGGCTTTCCCCAACTTCAAACCATTAATTACCTCCTTTGCCTCCTTCTCCGAAAGTTGTTCTTCCATTTTATCCCGGTGTTCCTGTTTTATTCCACTAGCTAATTGCCTCTCCAAGATCCTTTTAAGCTTCCCTGTGGGAATGTATCTGGATTCTGTCAGGCTGTCTCTGACACATATTGTAAACAAAAGCCTCTTTGCTCACTGAGAGACAACGCTCCTTATCTCTCCTTATTTGGGTTCTGACATTCTGATTGATTATGTAGCTTAAGTTTCGTTTCTGGTATACTCTGCTTGAATAAGTTTCGTTTCTGTTATTCTCTGCCTGAATAAAGAGTAGGATTAGTATCCTTTGTTCAGCCAAGGACTGGAGTCGTGTTTTCTCTGACTCTCTCTGTTCCTTTCCTTACTCTGAGCCTAATGAAGCGGGACTTTGTGGACTCTTAAGTTTCTATCTTAAAAGATCTGGGGCAATAAACTGCTCTGTTAGATGAGGCTGATTATCTTTACATGAATCAGATTTCAACAAGTGGTGCTCCGTGGTGAGGCCAATTGAATGAAATTCAAAGGAATGCTTTGAAGAGATCTGCTTCAGCAATTAGCACCTCATAATTGGCGACCGGGGACAAGGTCTCACTCACTCACGACCAGAGGAAAAGGTCAGACCGGAGGAAAGGTCAATCAAGCGCTTGAGAATTACAACAGGGTGAGTGGAAAAATCATGGGATGTGTGCTTGCTTCGCAAATGCATGAACTTTGTAAAGATATCTCAGATCTTTTGAATAACAATGGGCGAAAGGCTGATGAGAAGGAGATACAAAAGCTAGTTAAAGCTATAGAAAAAATCTGTCCTTGGGTTAAATTTGATGAATGTCTGGACTTAAAACAGTGGAAACAGATTGGGAGAGAAATGCAGAAGCATAATGGAATTTCTGTATCAGTATTATTTACATGGGAGGAAGTTAGAGACTGCCTTCAGAGACTCACTCCAAAGAATATGTTATTCTCTCAGAGGCTTGATGGCCCCCTCCCACAGCTTTTGCCTCCAGCCAAAGGGGGGGCTATGGCAACTGCCCCTCCATCATATGAGCAACAACAGCTTAAGCTCCCTGATGGGGATGGAGGTGGAAATGGAGATGGGACATTATATCCTGCCTTGCAGCAACCAAGCACTTTTAGCCCTACAAAAGACCTGTTCTCTGCTGCTTTAACTGCAGCTGTGCTGGATATGGAACCTGTTGATGTATATCCAGTGAACAGAGAGCCGCTTGCAAATGGGAATGCTGCAATACTGCCTGCTGAGTCTAAAAAACAACTAGTGCCAGCTGATGGGGAACAAATGGTGGGGACCTCATCACAGATTGAAGCTGTTAATGCATGCAGAGTGGCAGGAAGCAAGGACTGTGTTTCAAAGAGCAGTTTAGGGGATCTCAGCCCCCCCGTGAATCAACCCTCATCACAAAAGCAGGAGAAGCTGAGTAGTAAATTTGATACCTCACGTTTGGGCAGGAAGATCCTGCAGAAATGGAAGGATGGCCCAAAACCCAAGACCAAAAAGGGGTGCAAGTACAAACTAACAGATGCAGTTTGTCATAAGGTTGAGAATCAGATGCTGGAAATGAAAGAAATACAGAGGAAGAGGGGGGTGAATCTTTCCTCGATGGACAGCAGGCTGTTGCAAAAATACAAGGAGTTTTTGGCTGATTTTGAACTGCCCAACCCTCAAACAAAGAGATCCAGAGTGAGCTGTCCCAAGTTTCAAGCATCAGGATTGCAGGGAAAGCAACTTGGACTTCCCTGTGATTTTCTTCTGTGTGAAAATTACTTGCAACTTCTGGAGAAGTCTTTGTGCCTTCACACCTCATCGGCCTGCCTTAATGCAGATGGGTGTGGCTGGAGCATGAAGGAATGTGTGTTTGCCTGAAAAGCTGAAAAGGGGGGTTGTGTGGGATTGTCTTGTGAAGTCAGTGAGACTTAATTTATGGCTTAATTTCAACTTGCCATGCCAAGAACTGTGCTGGAGAGAAGATAGTGTTTAAGAAGAAAGCTTAATCAACATTTGGACTTTTAATTTGGACATTTTAATTGGACTAAAAAGAAAAAAATTTGTGTGGACTTTAAAGAAGAATTGGCTTTGTTTGCATTATAAAACCTGACAGCCTTTTTAAGAAATTGTCTACCTGCTCATGCTAATGAGATTTGTACTGTATTTGAGTTACCATGCTATGCTGATTATAAGTTATTGAATGCTTCTTTCACTCACACCAGTGGGAGAAGAAGAAATTTAATGCCTTACTCATGTAATTGGGGTTGTGAGAAATGCCTTCTAAAATGCAACCAGACCTCCTTCATGTAAGGAAGAAAAGAAATGTTCATGTTTTGTTCATGCTTAAATGTTTTGCTTATTCTCTTGCAGGGACCTGTCTTTGCTTATGTTATGTATTGTTTTATGAAACTGCATATCTCAAGGTACCTCCAGAAGCACATGGGAGAGTTTTCAGTACCCTACACATGTAAATGGGTTTGTAATATTGCATTTGTGTTATATGTCACTCACGTTTCATGTTTAGTTACATGGTACTAGTAATAACAGGGCATGCTCCTGTTTCTTAGGGGAGTGTCTTCTTAAGCCATTGGTCGTTTATTGGCAACAAGGGGATCCTGAGTGGAAGGATTCCTGCTGGAGCGATCCGCCCATGGAGAGAGAAGAAGGTTACTCAGCTCCAGGATGGTGGTTCACCAGTAAACTAAATGTGCTGACATTTGTTCTTTTCTTTCTTACTGTGCTTCCAGCTGTAAGAACAATGCCTCATGGGGGCAACCCCAACTTTTGGATTCATCATGCTAACTATATGTTTGAGGTTCATGGTAAGAATGCAACGTTATACTATGAGCATCCACTGGCAGTGTCTCAAATGGCCTTTCTTCCGGCATTGTTCAACACACCAGAGTTGGTTATTGGACATTTGCAACATCTTGATAGATCTACACTCTTCTCTAATCCTCCAGAACAATTTAACAACACCCGCTGGCGAAGCATGACATTCAAGAAATACACTAAAGGACTTTGTTTCTACTGTCATAGTTCTGGAGTCTGGAATAGTAAATGGAAGTACTGGACTCAAGCAAAAAGGGTTTTGCAGAATGTAGGCAATTATACGGGTTGTGATGATTATTTTTGGTTATGGGGTAGTTATAACAGTTCTTATAAGCTTAATTATACCTTGTTTAACACTACTATTGAAGATATATATGATGTATTTCCTATGTTTACTCCTGATTATTCTGCTATAGAAAGTGGTTCAATTTGCAATGGATGGCAAATCAAGGATCCTAACATGTGGTTCTTTTTTAATGGAGTTGCCACGAATTTCCATCCAGGACAATATCAATGTGCAGCATTGGGTTATTTTACCTTACAGACTGGCCATAGATTACCTGTTAGCAAAATCCGGAGGATTTTGTAAACTGGTCGGGAACCAGGGATGTTGGGTAAAATTCCAGGATCTGAATAATACTATTGAGAAAGAACTTCAGAATTTACAGGAGAGCATTACTAACAATGTACGCACTGATGTTAATCTCTTTGATCGGGTGACTTCTTGGTTGCCTGATTTATCTGTCCTTAGACGAGTTTTCTATTATGGGTTTATTATTATTATCTGCTTTATACCTTTGTGTTTTTGCATTAATTGTATTCCTAATCTTATTTCTATGTGTAACACATGTCCACTGCGTAGAAGGGAGACATCGAGTTTTGCACGACGGCAATTGTACTCAATGAGGTATCATCCTCCGGAACAAGGTACCAGGAGTCAGGAGGGGTACGATGTCTAGGAGGACAGTGATGATGTATATGGAGGAGGAGTAATGGAGTATGATGACATGCAGGGGTATGATTAGCCGTCCCTCTCTCAAATTTTAATGAAAAGGAGGACATGTGGGAATGTATCTGGATTCTGTCAGGCTGTCTCTGACACATATTGTAAACAAAAGCCTCTTTGCTCACTGAGAGACAACGCTCCTTATCTCTCCTTATTTGGGTTCTGACATTCTGATTGATTATGTAGCTTAAGTTTCGTTTCTGGTATACTCTGCTTGAATAAGTTTCGTTTCTGTTATTCTCTGCCTGAATAAAGAGTAGGATTAGTATCCTTTGTTCAGCCAAGGACTGGAGTCGTGTTTTCTCTGACTCTCTCTGTTCCTTTCCTTACTCTGAGCCTAATGAAGCGGGACTTCGTGGACTCTTAAGTTTCTATCTTAAAAGATCTGGGGCAATAAACTGCTCTGTTAGATGAGGCTGATTATCTTTACATGAATCAGATTTCAACACTTCCCCACATCTATCTCCTTTTTTGTATATAGTGCTTGATAAAAGTCCTTCACAATTTTACATTTGTCACTAACTTTGTTACACCTTATCCCTTCTTTGTTAACCAAAACTCCATTTTCCCTTTTATCCCTTTTAGCTTTTGCCGCTCTTGCCAATAATCTTGAATTTTTATTACTGAATTCAAAATATTCTCTATTTAAATATATCAAATCTCTTTTTTACTTTCTCTATGTCCTTGCCCATCAATTCTGCCTTCAATCTTTGTAATTTGTCAAAAAAATTTATCCTGCTTTTTTTAATGTTCTGCCTGTAATTGCTTTATTTCCTTTTCTTTTTCATCCTGTGCTAACTTATACTTTTTGTACCTATTACTTGCCAACTTTATACTTTCCCCTCTAAAAACCGACTTCATGGCATCCCAAACCACATTAAAATTTACCTCCTCATTATCGTTCCACTGCCAACTTTCCATCCAGCTTTCTGTGATTTGTTCTTTACATTTTTGATCCTTAAATAAGTTAGGATCGTATCTCCAATTTCTTCCTCTTCTATTATCCTTTTGTATCCTCAGTTCCAAAATTACTTTAGCATGATCTGATTCCTTAAAAATTCCTATTTCAATCTCCTCGATATTTTTGACCATATTTTCAGTTAGAAACACATAATCTATTCTGGAATAGGACCCGTGAACGTGTGAAAAATAAGAATACGCCCTTTCCAATCCCTTAATCTCTTTCCAAGAGTCTTTCAGCCCTAATGCAACCATCCAATTATCCAAAATATTCCCTTTAATGCCTGCTCCACACCTTGTTAAATTCGTGCAATCTAAATTTGACCTTATCAAATTAAAATCCCCAGCCACTATCATCTTTGCCACTTTTTCTATCTCCACGATTTTATGGACTTTTTCTAGAAATTCAGGTTGATGTTCATTTGGAGCATAAATATTCACCAAAGTTATTTCTTCATCGTCTATTTTCCCTTTCACTATCAGATATCTGCCTTCCTGGTCCGCAATACTTTTTATTATCTCAAATCCTAATCTTTTAGAAATCATAATTGCAACTCCTCTTGCTTTTGAAGTACCAAACGCCATTTCATAATGTTGTATCCACCCTAAAAAAAAATTTGTTTGTATCTTGTGATTTTTGATGGGTTTCCTATAAAAAAACAATATCGGGTCTATCCTTCTTCAAAGCCAATTCTAACCTCCTCCTCTTAAGAACAGAACCTGTACCTTTTACATTCCATGTTAAAACTTTAATACTTCTCATAATTTATTTCAATTTCACCCTCTCTTACTTCCAAGCTCTCCATTAGGCGTGCTGTCACAAACCCCTCACCACTAAGAAAAAAAACATACAGAAAACACACAATACCACTCTCCCCACTTTCTTCGAAAAAAAGCCACCTTCAATCTCCAAAGAGGGGAGGGGGGACATGCAAGATGCGCGTATAAGTTGGTGCACCGCGCATCTTCCCCTTTCTAAAATCTTAATTATATAAAAATTGTTACATCACAATCCATTACTCACTGTTCCTTACTTGCCTCTTCCTCCACCATAATCAATGACAACTCCTCCTCTTCTCGTCCCTGCAGCCCTCCACTCATGGCACCACCAGCATCTGCCCCATCATAATCTCTTCTTATGGCACCCGATTCCAACAAATCTTTTCTAAGGGTTACCCACTCCTCAGATCCTGCCTTAACCAGATCAAGCAAACTCAAATACTCCAATGGCTCGGTCCTCTCATCAATAACCTGCATTTTTTTCCCGAAAAAAATCTCAACTGCTGTGGGAATCTCCAATTGTACCTTACGCCTTTTTTCATCAACAATTTAGTTACCGGTTTCATCTTATATCTCCAGGCCCTTTCCTTAATAGAGATATCATTGTATACTTCCACATCAGAGCCATCGATTTTCAGAGCGTCAGAACCAGCTTGTTTTAAAAAGGCCATTACTCTAAGTTTATCTCCCCAATTTGCAAATTTAACCAAAACATTTCTTTGAACCACTTTTCCTTTTCTTGGACCCACCCTATATGCACTTACAATATCTTCCTGTACAAATTCCTTTCCCATTTTCAAATTATTTAACCACTGGACAACTCTATCTCTTAGCTGGTCTGGCATCCTTTCAATCACATGGCGTATCACAATATTCTGCTTTCTCATCATATCTTCCATAGCATCAATCCTTTTTTCTTGCTCATCAATTTTCACCTTATTCTCCCTCATCCCTTCCTGTGTCCCTTTTATTTCACCTTTCATAGCCTTCACCTCATTTTGAACCAATTTCACAATTCCTTCTATTTTTTGCAAACTTAATTCTACTTTTTTAGAGAAATCCACAACAGTTGTAACCACCTTATCCTGTTTTTTCAACATTTCATTTTTGTCCTTTACTCTTGCCTCTTCCATCTTCTCAATCTTCTGAAACAATTTGCCAAGTTCAACCATAATTTGAGTTTGATCATAAGGTTCAGGTGGTGGTGATGATGATGGAGGAACCTCCTCCATTGGTGCTTTTTCCTTTCTCTTAGATTTCACCCCCAGCTCCTCCTCCTTTGCTTTTCCTCTTGTGCCCTTATCCATGATGATATCCACTAAAAGTGTTAATGCTGCAATGCACTAAACTCTCATTGAACCCTCCACTTAGGTCAATTCCAGTGCAGCCAAGATTGACAATAATCCTTTGAACGTGGTGTAACTTAAATAGGAGAGAGGAACTGATGCAAAATTAATTATTGTAATCCATAAGGAGACGGGAACCAAAAGCAGCCAATAAGTTTTATAATCTACAGGAAACTCATCACGAAAATCAACCAGTACACCCCGGATGACAGATGCTCATGAAATTTGCCTTTAAAAAAATCAGATCTTACACAGAGCTCCCTCCTTGAAAAAAAGGAAAAGTAATCCCATCGGCATGTAGCTGAATTTCCAACGAGGCAAATGTCCAAATATATCCACTTGTATCCAAATCCACAGGGAAGTGAAAAAAATAAAAGCTCACAAATTCCAAGCTTTTGATTAAAAAAGAAGAAAAAGGAGGAATAAAAAACTTAATCCACAAGGCGAAGGAGTAAAAGCACAGGAATCCAACTTTTAGAGCGATCGTGTCTCCCTTTTCCCAGCGACTGCAGCGGCTTCAGGGGGGAACCCCTCCTCCTTCTTCCCCAAACCATCAAACTTTTAAAACCCGCTCTTCCTTTCTTCTACTTCACAGACTCCTGAGACGACCAATGCCTTAAATCCAATCTCTTACCTTCTTCTATCCACTTTCAAGCCCTCCAAATCACTCCAAATTACTCCACACTTCCACAGTTCCCCAGGGCTGCTCAAAAGCCATTAACCATAACACAGTCTCCACTTTCGAATTCCAGGGTCGCCGCCATTATTATCCCACCCACCACCCTTCAATCCTCTTCTACTTACTCTTGCAACCTCTGATTCAAAACAATCCACTGTTCCCTCTGGTCACCGTCGCTGTATCCATTACTTAACTCACTTTCTTGCTGATTTTCCCACTTTTCTCGATTCACCGCTGTCTCGCTGGTCCCGTTCTTGGCTCCTCTGCCAGAGAAGCCGTGGCTTCCGTCGCGCACCTCTCCCGCCAAGAATACCTCCCGAACTTTGACTGTCCTGAAACAACTTTTCCAAACAGGCAAGCAAGAAGGAGTCTTTTCACAACAAAGAGGCTCAGAAATTTACTCAATTAACTCATTTTTCTCATTAATTACCGCTTTGATAAGCACGAGCACACAAATCTGTGTGTTACTCGCCGGCCATTTTAGCCATGCCCCCTCTTGCGCAATCTCTACAGCTTTCTTATAACACCTGGTGATCTAGAGTGGGAAGAGTATGCCCGATTATCCCCTCCGCAGTCTTTATGATCCTGGACAGCATTGTTCCTTCCCTAGCTGTACAACTCCCAAACCATACACACAGACCATAGGTTAACACTCTCTCTGTGGTACAGTGGTAGAATGCCAACAGCAGGTCCTTTGAAATATTTTTCTTCCTGAGGATTCTCAAGAAGTATAACCTCTGCTGTGCTCTATTCATCAGATCTTTGGTGTTTGCTCCCCATGTTAAATCATCCCTCAGCTCCATTCCAGGAAATTGAAACTCCGAGACCTGTTCCACACAATTCCCTTCAATAATAAGTGGCTGGATGTTCAATTTGCATTTTCTAAAGTCCACAATGATCTCTTTTGTCTTTTTTACATTGAGGAATAAATTGTTTTCCCTACACCACTCCGTCAGCATCTCAACTTCCTTCCTGTAAGCCGACTCCCCCTCCCCAGCAGTGATCAGACTCACCACTGTTGTGTCGTCTGCAAACTTGATGATCTTATTGCTGGGGTAACTGGGAACACAATTATATGTGTAAAGCGTGTACAGAAGCAGGCTCAGCACACACCCCTGCGGCGTCCCCAGTTGTGGCATTCTGCGGTGCAGAAGGGGCACTTCCTGTGGTCATGCTGGGCTCCACAGCCATCACACTTGCAAAGGAATTTCTTCTCCTGATCGTCATGGTGCTCTCAGTGCTTTCGTCAGACCACTTGGACTTCTCCCTCTGCGTCGCTGGATTCCAATGAAGAGGTGGAACCAGGCGATGCTGAGGAGGATGAAGATGAATTTTGCTGAGCTTGCACAGCTGAGTCAGTGGCACTGGTGGTGGAGTGGTGATGCCAGAAAAGCTTGATGCCAGACCGTGCGGCCTCAGACGCTACCGCCACTTCTAGGACAGCCTTGAAAGTTAGTGTCTTGCTGATCATGAGGCAACATTGAGCATCGTCCCTATGCCGGCCAGCAGACAGTCCCGGAGTGCTTCTTCAATGTTGTCCCACTTGCATGGGGCGGCAGCAATGCGCAGAGAGGTGGTGTAGTCTGCAATGGACTCCCCGGGTTGCTGCTCCCTTCTGTGGAAGGCCACCCTGGCCAGGAAGATTGAGACCTCTGGATGCAGGTGTTTCCACAGTGCAGACATGATTTCTGCAAGCGGCACCACATTCACGTCCCTTGGGAGAATGAGGTGGGTTGCCAGCTCAAGCGTCTTAGAACCGCACTGAGCGAGGAAACAGGAGCGCTTCTGGTCTTCATCGGTGATCTTCTGTGAGGCCATTGCATGGCAGAATCGGCGTTCGTATGTTGCCCTTTTCTCTGGACGCGCTGGGTCGAACGGGCCGATGTTGCTGCTGTGTGGGGACGCCATCCCACCTCCGTCACCAGTTTCATGTTCAAGGAATTAAGAAGCAGATGAGTGAAGTTGTGAAATTCAGCTCTTTATTAGTGGGGTTTGAACACAGTTTGGATGGGGCAAAACTCGGACTTATATACACTATAAACAGTAACAGTAACAATAATACAACAAGCCCATTGGCTAACAGAGTGTGCACATCTTTCGATCCACTTATTTGTATAAGAATAGATACATGAGAAAAGATACATTCCGCTCCTGTCAGAAAACACAGTTAACATACATAACAAGCAGATAGATCAGATATTGATACCTTACATACACACAGATAAAATTTTATTTATTTATTTATTGGACTTATACCCTGCTCATCTGGGATAGACTCACACTCTGGGAGGCTTACATGATTAAAAAAGCAAAACATATGTTTCCTTATTTTTTCCCTCTAGATCTGCATACAGGTACTAAAAATATTTTAACAATGAAGAAAACATTTTGTTGTCTGAGGTGAAGGCCAAGGTGGCAACTTACCTTTGAATGAACTCTTACATGTCCTTAGGCAAATGACTAATTGCAAGCATGGATATATTTAGAATACATTTAGAGAAAATATCATTATAAAAGCCAAGCTAGTCATATGTGTATTCTGAGCAGATCTTGGATAAAACTAGTTACAAAGTGCTACTGATACTGCTATTTATGGGTAGATACTGTAGTCCAATATATAAAGAGGGAACCTGATTGGAGTAGGATTGTTATCAATGAAGCCATTATGAACTTGTAATTACTCTCTATAAAAGAGAGACATCTGTTAAGCTCCAGTCAAATCCTGTACATTGCCAAGAAAAGAAGTAACATAGCAACTGCTTTACTATTTTAGGAGAAACAAAAATTCCTTCCCCTCTAATAAGCTTTCCAGTCCACAGGGCTTGCATTTACGTGGTGATTCCAAATAGAAGGCACACAGCTTTGCAAGCATTGATTACTTAACAAATTTTTAAATCATGACAGTGCTCCTCAGAAGGAATGCTTTGAAGCTCTAGCATTTATGTGCAGCCATATTTAAGGATGCCTTTAAAAGGGATGTTAATCCCATTTCATGTATTATATGGCTACAGCTTGGTCAGAGAGGGAACTTTAACAGGTTTTCCCATTTGCTGGTTGACTCACTGAAAGTGCACCACATCATGAGATCCAGCCTGTCATACACGTCGCCTGTAAATGTATACAATCCTATCGCCTGTCTACAATGGCCATAGGACAGAAGAGTTCAGGTCAAACCAGGTATGGCTGGAAAAGTCATTCGTTTGAAAATCTAAAGAACTGCTGTTTCTATAGACAATCTGAGGTACATGGCCCAAGTAGTCTGATTGATCTGATGCCACATTCCTTGATCCTAAGAAGTTCAGCTTCTCAAACTGCAACAGCTAGCCACTGAAGACTTTTCGTCATTCATAATAACCCAGTGATAAAGTCCGAAAAAGACATTACGGGCAGCTCATAATTTACAAAAGAAAGTCCTTACGGGCTGATAGTGACAGCAAGTGCTGCTCTTACTTTCCAGAGATGACAAGTTAGCCTGCTTTAAAGGTCACCCTTGCTCAAAAGCCAGTCGTATCCGACTCTAAGGTTCAGTGCTCATCTCTGTTCCATAGCTGAAGAGCCAGCACTGTCTGTTTCTCCAGACATTTCCATGGTCATGTGGCAGGCATGACTAGACCAATCAATCAATTAAATCTTTATTATAACATAGAACAGCAAAAGAAACAGAAGTTTTTAAAAGGAGTTTTTAAAAGGAGTGTTAAGGTGGAGTAAAATTAGTACATAGTTCACTAATATTACTAGACACCGGAGCACACTGAACGCTGTTTACCTTCCCACCAAAGTGGTCACTATTTATCTACTTGCAATTTCTTGCTTTCAAACTGCTAGGTTGGCAGGAGCTGCGACAAAGACGGGAGCTCATTTCATCCTGCAGTATTCGGGTATCGAACGGCTGACCGGCCACCTTCCAGTCAGAGTCTTAGCCGCTTGAGCCTGCTTTAGTTTACCATAATTAAAACATGGTATCTATTTGGAATCTGCTTTCTCAAGTGTCCAAATCTGTCCAAATCATGTTTCTTTAACTCTTAAGTGTTTTCAGTGCTAATGGTGGTTTATTTATTATGTCTATGCCTATGTCCTAAATTTTTAATTTCACAAAAAACTGGAAATAGGTAACTTACACCTTCCATTAGGGAATGAGACTCTCCCTCTCCCTCAGACATGTGCTTCTTATTTGTGTAACCTGTGTGAGATGCATAACCTGTGTTTATTCTCCAAGGAGAGAAATAACTAAACAAAGCATGTGAAATTTAAAATATGTTGGTGAGGAAAATTGTGCAATATTAACACATAGCCATTTAACATTGCCTGAAGGAATATCTCATCCAAAATATCCTGAATCTGTCACTTACTTTGACTCTAAGCAAATTGAGAACCTCTGACTATGGTTGCCCTTGCTCAAAAGCCAGTTGTATCCAACTATATGGTTCAATGCTCATCTCACTTTACTCCAAAGAGCCAGCACTGTTTGAACATAAGAACATAAGAACAGCCTTGCTGAAACAGGCCACAGCCCATCCAGTCCAGCATTTGTCTCACACAGTGGCTCACCATTTCCTTCAGGGTATTCCCAAGCAGATGCCTTCACCTGCTTAGGATTCCCTGGAAATGGCATTGAGAGATATCCTGCCTATCTCTCCAACCCGGAGGTTGTCCTTAAGTATCCATAATTATAGCCATTGATACTCTTGTCCTCCATGAACTTGTCTAATCCTTTCTTAAAGCTGTCAAGACTGACAGCTGTCACCACTTCTTCTGGCAGGGAGTTCCATAGATCAGTAATCCTCTGGGTGAAAAAATACTTTCTCTTATTTGTTTGAGAACTAGTACCCAAAAGTTTCATGGAGTGTCCCCTAGTTCTAGTGTTATGCGATAGGGAAAACAGTTTTTCCTTATCTACTTTGTCCACACCGTGCATGATTTTATAAACTTCAATCAGGTCACCTCTTAGATGTCGTCGTTCAAGAGTGAAGAGGCCCAACCGTTGCAGCCTCAGATGGTAAGGAAGGTGTTCCAGTCCCCTAATCATTCTGGTTGCCCTCCTCTGCACTTTTTCCAGCTCCATAATATCCTTCTGGAGGTATGGCGACCAGAACTGTACGCAGTATTCCAGATGGATGCCATCTGGTCCTGGTGATTTGTTAGTGTTTAGTTTAACAAGACATGCAAGGACCTCCTCCCTGGTTATTTCTATCTGGCTTAATTCTTCACTTTCCCTCCCTGCGAAGATAGGCTCTGTTTTGGGCATGTGGTCTCTGTCTTCTTCAGTGAATACTGAAGCAAAGAATTCATTGAGTCTCTCTGCAATCTCTGTTTCCTCTTTAATAACCCCTTGCCTTCCATTGTCATCTAATGGTCCAATGGCCTTCCTAGTTGGGTTCTTACTTCTAATGTACTTAAAGAAGTCTTTGTTATTTCTCTGAGTATTTTTAGCTATACGCTCCTCAAAATCTTGCTTTGCTTTCCTAATTGTTGCCTTGCATTTGTTCTGCCAGAATTTATGTTTCTGCCTGCTGTCCTCATTTGGACAAGCCTTCCGTCTTCTAAATGAGCTTTTCTTGCTCTTGATCACTTCCCGAACAGCTCCTGTAAGCCACATTGGAGTCCTCTTGGACCTGGCAGTGCCCTTTTTCCTTTTGGGTATGCATTCCAATTGGGTCTCTGTTATTGTTTTTGTAAACAGCCTCCATGCCTCTTGGAGTGTTTGGACTCTCTCAATTTTCTCTTTCAGCTTCTTTTTTTACTAGTTTCCTCATCTTTGGGAAATTTCCTTTTTGAAAATTTAAGGTCACTGTGTTAGATTTTATCAGTGACTTGCGGTCTATGATCAAGTTAAACATAATTGAGTTGTGGTCACTGTTCCCTATTGGATCAGTCACATTAACATCTTGCACCAGATCCTGAGTATTACTCAGGATCAAGTCAAGAATTCTTGTACCTCTAGTTGGGTCTTCAACCATCTGTCCCAGGGAACAATCATTTAGCATATCTAGGTTTGCTTCTGCATAAATTTCCCTGGACATGTGGTAGCCATGACAAGACACAGAATGCTGTTTACCTTCACGTACCTATTTATGTACTTGCAATTTCTTGCTTTCAAACTGCTAGGTTGGCAACAGCTGGGACAGAAATGGGAGCTCACTCCGTCATGCAGCACTCAGGTCTTGAACTACTGACCTTCCAACTTTCTTGTTGTCAAGTTCAGCATCTTAACCACTAAGCCACCAAAAGATTTTTAGATACTTTTTTTATATATAAAAATACCCCCAAATGTATGACATTTCATGGTTAATTTAATGCTTCAGGGATTATTACATGTGACATAGTTGAGGGTTTCAGCCTTTTTCATCACAAACTTAGCTAACACAAACTTTAAACAGTGAATGCTTGTTGAGAATTTCCTGGTTAAAATTGTAGAATGCTAAAGTTGGAAGGGACCTCAAGGGTCACCTAGTTCAGGGTCAGTCAGTATAAAAAATCTTTAGCTAAAATATTCCTTACAAATGGATGTTTAACATTTGTTTTTTTTTTAAAAAGGAGCTTAGCATGTTGTGAACACTGTAAAGAAGTTCTTCCTAAAATCCCATCGGAAAATGCTCTCTCTTTATTTATATCTCTTGGTTCAAGCCCCACATTTTGGAGCCTTGGAAAACAAGATTCCTAAGTAAAAGCATATGTTCAGGAACAAATTTCTTGGAAGCCCACTCTGATTGTAATAGGTAATGAGAGGTCCAAAGATTCAGTGTCCTGGTCAAATGCAGGGCTGGCTCATGGACCAGGACAAACATCTCTTGCTGCAATCCTATGCCAACCTCATTCAAATCCTTTGCCACGATGTCATTCACTAACTCCTCTATTTCCCAGGTCGGATTGCCTTTTGAAGATAACCGGCACTATAACTCTATCACTTGGCTAAGTTGTATTCACTTGTTTTCCATCAAATGTATGTGTGTGTGTGTGTGTGCGGGCGGGGGGTGGGGGTGGGCGTTTTAACCTTTGAGCTGTCAGTCAATTATTATTCTGGTTGTTCTGATTAATCTTTTTAAAAATGTTCATGGTAATTCAAAAGTGTGAGACCTTACACTAGATAACTATTACCATATGAACTGGCTTACCTTAGTATATTTTAGGCAGATTGTGTGCAGAGGAAATAATTCATTGCCATCACTCTGTCCAAAGTAAGCCCCAACACCAGCAGCTGAATATAATTTTTGTACTATTAGAGAGTATTTTTACTACTAAAAGTACTCTATTCCATTTATTGCATGCACCTGAATTTAGTAAAGGTAAAGGTAAAGGTTTCCCTTGCTCAAAAGCCAGTCGTATCCGACTCTAGGGTTCAGTGCTCATCTCTGTTTCAAAGCCAAAGAGCCAGCACTATCTGCTTCTGCAGACGTTTCATGTGGCAGGCATGACTAGACACCGGAGTGCATGGAACACTGTTTACCTTCCCACCGAAGTGGTCCCTATTTATCTACTTGCAATTTCTTGCTTTTGAACGGCTAGGTTGGTAGGAGCTGGGACAAAGACAGGAGCTCATTCCGTCCTGCAATACTCAGGAATCGAACTGCTGACCTCCTGCCTTCCAGTTAGTGTCTTAGCCACTTGAGCCACTGCAGTCCCTCACCTGAATTTAAGTGATATACTAAGGGGGTTGTGGTGTCTCAGTGGTTAAGAAGCTCACCTTGTGAGCTGGAAGGCTTGCAAATCGGCAGTTCGAGACCCAGGTACTATATAGCAGATTGAGCACCCATCTCTGTCCCAGCTCTTGGGGACATGAGAGGAGCCTCATTTGGGTGTTCCCTGAGCGGAGTTTCAACTAAAAAGCCTTTCAACCCAGAATAGTTTCTGACACGAAATTATTATAAGTGATCTACTGCCACCTAGTGATATGGAATGAAAGAAATGCAGAATTTCAGTTGCTACCATTTCTGAAGGAGGTCATATTCATTGATGGTGGAATGGGATCAGGGTCATAGCCAGGATTCTAGATGTGGGCAGGTGAATATTTTTTCAGGGTGGGCAACAAAGTCTCTTTTTAATGCATTCCTATGTAAAACCACACCTTGTTAGGGTGGGCAAGCTGCTAACTCAGGGTGGGCCAAGCCCACCCTGGGGCCCCTCTGGCTATGACCCTGAATGGGATCATTCAAAGCACCAAAGAGTGAAAATTGAGATTAGACAGGAGCATCGTGGAACCAGACAGAATGAAAAAGGAGGACTCCAGTGTAAGCAAGACTAGTACTCAGACGTTCTGGCCCTGGAAAGCCTCAGTGGACAGCACAAACTCCCAGTCATCCAAAACCATATCTAAGAGAGCTGGCATGTACTTTGCTTCCTCCTCAGCCAGGTCCTCATCCAAAACTTGAAGATCCTTCTTCTTCTTCTTTCGTGTCTAGGCCAGACATGAAATGAAGGCACCTTCATTCTGCAGTTCCTTTCACCTGACCCAGTATGAGCAAGATTCGCCAGAAACACAAGGTTGCCATTACCAGGGTATGCCCAATTGTAGTTAAGAAAAAACAACCCCAACCACAATCTTAGAGGAGGCTTGATCTGTGTACTCCACTTGAAGAGCCTAAGAGTTTACAAGCTGCAGGTGCCCTGGTGTTTAACTCTAAAAGCACTTTCCAGATCCCCAGTGGCAACCTGCCACCACTCACAACTGCTGCAACTTATCCCTGCTAAAATTTACTGCTAAAATTTCTTGGAGACGAAGCCCCACCCACCACCTCTTTGCCATCACCGAAGACAGTTACAGCTCTAATCCTGCTGCCATCTATTCAAGACAAGACATGCATTCTGTCACCAGTCAAGACTGCCATGGACATAATCTTGCTGGCACTGGGACCATCCAATCACCACTAAGGATGACTATGGATATTAACAGGCCAGCAACTGCCTCCAACAAGGTGCTCATCCTGCACTGACTCAAGATTACTGTGACTTTGATTCTGCCAGGATATACCTGACATCACTCACATGACTTGGCATGTAGTTATATAAGTCAATCTGATCATTCTTTCATTGGTCACAGTCATCCTTCCTGAGACAAGATGCCTAACCTGACACCCATCTCAGTAGTGTGGGCTTGTGCTGCAGTCAACACTCACTCCAAGGAAATACTAATTCAGGAGTTCCTAACCTTTTCAAGCTGGGGCCCGGGTCATGGTCTCTCAGTTGGCTTTGAGGGCCAGACAGTCATTTTGCCCTGCCTACATGATGGGGTCTCCTGCCAACCTAGCAGTTCGAAAGCAAGAAATTGCAAGTAGATAAATAAGGACCACTTCGGTGGGAAGGTAACAGTGTTCCGTGCACTCCTGTGTCTAGTCATGCCTGCCACATGACCACAGAAACGTCTGCAGAAGCAGACAGCACTGGCTCTTCAGCTTTGAAGCAGAGATGAGCACTGAACCCTAGAGTCAGATACGACTGGCTTTTGAGCAAGGGAAACCTTTACCTTTACATGATGAGGTGGCCATTTTTTCCCAACAGCTTCAAAGGGATGGCCATTTTGTTTTTCAGATACCCTTGAAGGAATGGAGGATCACATGAAAAGGTGCCACGGGCTGGATCTGGCCAACGGGCCTTATGTTGGAAACCCCTGCACTAAGTTGAAGGTCTGAGAGGAACTAGAAAATGGGAGAGGCAAGGAAAATGAGCAAACCTAGGACTTGGCCATACAGTGGAACCTCAATTAACATAATCAATGCATTCTTTGGGACATTTCTGACAGCTAAAATTACTTTAAACAAATTTCCCGTAGGAATGCATTGAATGCAGTTTCCCATAGGAATACATTGAAAACCAAAATACTTTAACTGAAATATGGTTTCCCATAGGGAAACATTGAAAACAATTAGCCCATTATGAAAAAAAATCATAAACTAGCTGTTATGTATGTTAATTGTGCTTAACTGTCAAGGTGATTCAAACCACCATGTTCCCGCGCTTTCCTAGCTGTCAAAACAGCATCCCTGTTTGACAGCTACGAAATCTTGCCAGACAGCGTAGTCTCATGAGATTTCGATAAGGGCACACAAATTAGAATCTGACAGGAGCGGAATGTATCTTTTCTCATGTATCTGTTCTTATGCAAATAAGTGGATCGAAAAATGTGCACACTCTGTTAGCCAATGGGCTTTTGTTATTGTTGTTACTGTTACTGTTTATAGTGTATATATGTCTGAGTTTTGCCCCATCCAAACTGTGTTCAAACCCCACTAATAAAGAGCTGAATTTCACTACTTCATGCGTCTGCTTCTTCATTCCTTGAACACGAAACTGGCGACGAGGATGGGATGGCGTCCCCACATGGCAGCAACATCAGCCCATTCGACCCAGCACATCCAGAGAAATGGGCAACATATGAACACCGGCTCCGACACGCAATGATCACCGACAAAGACCAGAAGCGCTTGCTCAGTGCGGTGCTGAGACGCTTGAGCTGGCAACCCACCTCGTTCTTCCACGGGACATGGATGTGGTGCCATTCGTGGAGATCATCTATGCACTGAGGAGGCACCTGCAGCCAGTGGCCTCGATCTTCCTGGCCAGGGTGGCCTTCCACAGAAGGGAGCAGTGACCCAGTGAATCCATTGCAGACTACACCGCCACTCTGCGCATTGCTCTCACCCCGTGCAAGTGGGACAACATCAAGGAAGTACTCCGGGACCATCTGCTGGACTTTTAAAACTTTCCTCCGGGATGTGCAAGGTTGCCAGATTCCGGTCCTGGGGGTGGGTAATTTCTTGGTTAAATTCAAAAACATTCACACCTCCTTGCCGTTGGTTGTAGTTAAGCAGGGCACTAACTGTCTTATTGGGACCCAATGGTTTAGGCCCCTGGTAATCCGGCTTTCTGGCATTCACGCAATAGACTCTGACCCAATCCAGGAAGTTTGTGCTGCACATCCTGAGGTATTCAAAAAGGGTTTAGGTTTACACAAAGGACCCCCTTTTGACTTTGAGTGATCCCTGCTCCTCCATCTGACAAACGGGGCTTTAATTTGGGTTTAAAGTCCTCTCCCTCTAGTCAATCCCTCACTCCAGTTGGATCACCCATCCTATGTGCCTGTGAGCCGGCTCATCCAAGCGTCCGACCCAGAAGGGAAACTAGACCACCATCCTGGTTAAAGGATTTTTTTTACCTAGGGGGGAAGAATGTTATGTATGTTAACTGTGCTTAACTGTCAAGGTGATTCAAACCACCATGATCCCTCACTTTCCTAGCTGTCAAAACTGCATCCCTGTTTGACAGCTACGAAATCTCGCCAGACAGCGTAGTATCGTGAGATTTCGATATGGGTGCGCAAATTAGAATCTGACAGGAGCGGAATGTATCTTTTCTCATGTATCTGTTCTTATGCAAATAAGTGGATCAAAAAAGGTGCACACTATGTTAGCCAATGGGCTTTTGTTATTGTTGCCTCATGTCCCCCATTGTTGCCCCCATTGTTGCCCCCAACTAGAGGGCAGGAGAGAAAAAACAAGTGAAACAAAAAAAGGATCCAACACGATTACTAACAGCCCCACCTGCAGGCCGGAAGATTAAAAACAAGTCAAAAAGATTCAAAGCAACCCTCTTGCTAACAGCCCCACCTAGAGGCCAGAAGAGTAAAAACAACTCATAAAAATAAGAATAAATCAAAAGTTTACAGAATAAAAAAATGCTAAATAACAAAATGCTAAACATTTGTAGCATCCTCTGTTTATTTTTTACTCAAACCCCCCCCCCAAACATCTAAACACAGTTTATAACAGCCCAGCAACGCCGGGCAACCTATGCTAGTATTAGATATATATTGCTCTTTTGTGCATACTGTACTAAGGTGAAAATTGTATTGCTACCCAATCCATCCCTTGAAGTGTTCAAAACATGGGCCACTTTGTTAATAACATAACAATACCATATTAACATGACCTGCAATGGGGCATCCTAGTGGCGTCTCACTCCATACCATTTAGATCACAATTTATTTCAGGCCAACAAGCCTGCTCCCTTGTAATTGAGGGTTCCTACCCACGACAGTAGATGCCTCCAGCACCTCTGTCCTTCTGTTATGGTGAGGAACCCCCATTACGTATGGTCAATTAACATAGTTTTTATTCCCATTTACCTCATTACTGCCACCAAGGATGTTCATTTATAGACAGATGCCCCCACCACAAGCCATTAATTTGGCCTCAATGCCCCATTGCAGGTAATTGAGGAATGTTTGTAAACCTTTCTCCAATAAATGTACTCCCTCCTGCCTGTAAAGGCCAGGAAATTCGATCTTGATTTCGGGATGTTCAATAACTGTGCAGAATTCTTTGACCATAAACTTAGCCACAGCTTTGTTCACTCTGAGGCACGCCTTGTCAATTCTGCATGGATCTCTAGTGCAGCGCCAAGTAAAATGGGGCAAGATCTCTGACCACACCAAGCGGAGGCTGGGCCACCAACATTTCACAAGGGACAGGTCCCTTTTCACTGCCATGCTCAGTTCATTGCCCTTCATGAGGCCCAAATCATTGCCACCCAGATGGATGACTATAATATCTGGAGGCGTGCCTCCCCTTGCCGAGTTCACGAATGGCACCAGTTCTTCCCATCACATGCCATGCCTCCCGTGCCAATCCACATAGGCTCTGCCATGCAGATCAAGGTCCTTGGCCCACATGGAGTGGGTCATATGATATTTGGCCCAGAAAATACAACTATGTCCAATGATCACAATCTCGCAAGGACAGCAAGGAACATGACCTGGAAGGCAAGGGAAAAAGCAGAAGTCCTTTGTTCAATACTTCATAGGTCTAATATACATTCAATAATCCCCAGACTTCTACTGGCCCACCCTTTGAATGCTCTCATGGGAATAACCCACCTCTGCTGCGGTGGATGCAGCCCCGATCTGAAAAGAGTGCATATCAAAAATCCGCACGTCGACTCCTAAATGAGTTAAGACTCTTGACTACTGCCCAGAACTGGAATCATGTCAATGGGCTACTGTCTGAATGTCAGAATAAAGGGCCAGTGTCGGTTCCAAAAATGTAAGGTCTTTCATTATGCCCGATTCTCTCTAATTATGTGGGCCATGTGCTGTAGCACCAATGGCCACGGTGATAGAAACCAAAACCACAACCGCCAGAGGTGTCAGAAAACACCTCCAGTTGTGCCTCCACCTTAATTTTGGAATGCCAAAAAGGGGCACTGTTGTAACATGACAAAAATTCCAGCCATAGCTGGATGTCCTCCCTCAAAGCTCAGGTGACCCTGGTTCGATGAAATGGCCGGGTCAGTCCTTTCATGGTGTCACACAGGTGGCGGGCAAAGGCCCTGCCTGGTGTGACCACCTTGCAAGCAAAGTTTAAGTGAGCATGCAAAACCTGCAGCTCTTTCAGCATCACTTTACATCTCGACAACATATTACTCAGTTTGTCTTGTAACTGTGACAACTTATCATGGGGGAGACAAGACTGCTGTCTCGAGGTGTCTAGCAGGACCCCTAAGAAAATGAGGGAAGTAGCCGGTCTCTCTGTTTTGTCATCTGCCAATGGGACTCCTAATTTGAGGGCCAGTGCCTGGAACTCCTGCAGGAGATCGGCACATCTAACGATTGGGCAGGGCCACAGACAAGGAAATCGTCCACATAATGGATCACATGGCTAGATAGTGTGTTGGCAAAATGCCCAATCCAAAAAAGTGCTAAAATACTCAAAGGCTGCACAAGAGACAGAACAGCCAAAAGGCATGGCCTTGTCTACAAAATATTGGCCATCGAAGGCAAAGCCAAGCAGTTCGAAGTCCTGTGGGTGCACAGGCAATAGGCGGAAATCAGATTTAATATCACACTTCGCCATAAGGGCATCCTTGCCGCATGATCGAACCATTTGGACTGCCTGATCAAAGGATGAATACTTGATGGTACATAACTCATGTGGTATTGAATCATTTACTGACCTGCCCATCGCTTAAGATAAATGGTGGATCCTTCTTGGGAACCAAACCCAGGGGGGACACTCAAATTATGGAAGGGTGGATAGCTGAATGGGCCATCCATCCATCCCACAGCTAGTTCCTTCCCAATACTCTGTCTGACCACATGCTCCAATCAGATTACCAAATGGAGATTTGGAGCCATTTGCGGAAAATGGGCTCCCAAAGCAGGGATCCAAATATCAAAAGTGAAACCTTCCTGCAAATAGTGTGCCTCCTCCACAGGGTAACCTGCAAACCAGGAAACTAATGTATCAAGCTTGATTGGAGTGGATGCCTTTTTCAGGCTGTGGCAGCTCGGAGTTAACTCTTTTTGCAACCCAGGAATCATGTCCCTTATGCCTCTGTGGGCTGCTGTTTGTGTAGGAGGAGGCCGGATGGTTACTTCCACACATAGTACACTCATGTCAGCATTTGCACACTTTTTTGGAACAAAGCCCTTGTCCCATGAACTCCCAGCAAACCAACCAGGGTTGAACCACCTGGCCCACCAACTGGCAGGCAGGAGGTGCCAGCGAGGGGTGCTGCACCAGGTGTCAACAGTTGTAATGGTCACTGGACATGGGGCAAGAAGGGGTCATGAATTGGCACCACAATGGGGCATGTGGCTCATCCCAATGCATGGTCAGCTGAATGGCCATGCACATGTGGAAATTCTCATCATAAAGAACCCATGCCTGACCTGGGAAGTCTACATAAGCTCTGTAAATAATATCCAAGTATTGAATTAACGGTAATGCGAGAGCGCCGAGACCAGCTGGGTTCAACCGGCAGCCGGCCGGAGGGAACGAGCGGCACCTGTTTCCACCATCCTCAAAAGCCGCTCCCCTGCCAACGCTGAGACCACCAAGACCAGCGGGGTTCGACCACCGGCCGGCTGGAGGGAATGAGCAGCACCTGAGGACCATTCCACCATCCTCAAAAGCCGCTCCCCTGCCAATGCCGAGACTGCTGAGATCAGCAGGGTTCGACCGGCGGGCGGCCACTGCTGCTCCTGGGACTAACCCCCTTTTTTGTCTTGGTTGGAGCTGATACTGTTGTTAAGGCTTTGCCTGCACCTTTGCAGCTGTTGCAGCCCTGGGGACAATCTTGACTGCCAGTCGCCTTTGCTGCCATGGCCGAGGCATGGAGCTCCTTCCCCCGAGTTGTCGGGGGGAGTGGTAGCTCCTGCAATTTTCTCTAGTGGACATGGGGTCTTTCTACACTGGGTTTGTTGTTATTTTTTATTGTATTTTTATAATGTAATTCATTATGTAGTTTTTGTATTTTGATACCATGCTTATTTGTATTGCTTGCTATTGTAAATTTGTAGTATCTCTGTATTATTATTTTGCTGTTATTTTGTTTGTACATGCTGTTAGCTGCCTTGAGTCGGCCTTTGGCTGAGAAGGCGGGATACAAATTAAACTGATTGATTGATTGATGTTGCGTGGCACATAATGCCACCCCTGCATTGATCAGATAAGCAGGCAGCCAAGTAGCTCAGGTCTGAGGAGGCTTCTTTCTCCTGGCGGATTCCTTATCTTTCTCATCTATATCTTTCTCTGGCTTGTCCGAATCCATGTGGCCCCACCACCTCTACTACACCTGGAAGTGCCATGTGCGGCAGGCAGGGCAAAATGGCCATCCAGCCCCCAAAGCTGTCTGAGGGAGCATGACCCAGCCCTTGGCTTGAAAAGGTTGAAATCCCCTGGTCTAAATATATAAGAGCCAGCCCTTCCTCCTCAAAACTGCATCATCCATGAAGGTCAGCAGACTTGTATTTGTTTGACTCTTGAATCACTTTTCTTGTTCCCAGTTTCTAGATCTCCTGCCTTGATTTCAATTCCTACTCCTGAAGATTTCTGCCCAGTTCTTGATTCCTATGGACTGTTCTTGTGCCTTGCCAGGATCCTTGCTTCTTTAACTCTATCCTTGGCTTGTTCCAGCTCTTGAAGATACTCTTCCTCACCGACAAAGGTCAGCAGACTTGTAGTTGCTTGGTTCCTGGATTGCTTGCCTCGTTCCACGTTTCAGCTGTCAAGGATCTCTGTCTGGCCCCTGATTCCTGTTCCAAAAAATCTCCTACTTTATATTCTGACTCAAGAAAACTCCCTGCTCTGTTCCTCAGGACTGTTGATTTATTTTGCCAGGTTAGGATCTTTACTCCTGGAATTCTGCCCCTGAGGGTTCTCTTCCGTTTCTGATCACCTAGTCATCTGACTTCTAGCTCCTTTGGACTATACTTTTTTGTATCCTTTTGTCATTTGGACTAATCCTAATTCCTTAGCTTGATTTGGCTTTGGACTCTGGACTGTGATATGGTTATAGTTTGGCCTGTTACCTGGCTGTCCTGGGCCCTGGCATTTGTGTGATCTGCCAGCCAGCCACTCTCTTGACCCTGACACTGTCTAATGTTAGGTCTGACCCTGTTTACTTTAAAATGAAGTGAATGTGATGTCATATGCAACTACAGGCATGTATCAACTGTGGCTTTTAAAGTGATGTTCTGTATCCTTGATGAGTGAATGGTATACCTCCTGGAGAACATATGAGTGGGTAAAAGAAGCAAGTAGAGAGTCTATATTTATCAATAGGTTCTTTCTTCCATTTTTTCATAGTTTATTCACCTTGTGTAGGAATAGAAATGTCCTTTTCTTCAGCCAGAGCTACTCTGCAGGCCACTTGATTTTTCTAAAATCACATTTTAATGTGTTTCAAATGTCATGCTGCTGGTTATTCCATCTGTTCCTTTTTGATGCATCTCTGGCCCTCACTCAACATTTTGGCAATGCTGGAATTAGGGCAAAGAAATGGTGATAGCATTTTCACATTATACTATTGCATAGCTTTTCAGCAGCCCTCTGTTTGCCATTCTATAATTAGAAAAAGAAATCCATACTCTTGCCAAAGTAAAATCCATCACTGATTCCACTAATGTTTGTTTGTTTGGTTATTCATTCATTCATTCATTCATTCATTCATTCATTCATTCATTTATTTATTTATTTCAATTTGTATAACTGCCCCAATTGACATGTGATTCCGGGCGGCGTACATAAAATCCCCCTCAAAAAATTCCTAAAACACAAAAAATTACATCTAGTTAAAAAATAAAAAAAACTGAGTGATCCTGCTCTAAATGAGCCGGGGGGGGGGGGGTGCACCCCTCTCTACCTCCCCATACCTGCCCTGCCAGCCAGGTTTTCAGCTCTTCCCTGAAGGGCAGCAACTCCATCTGGAGACACAGTTCAACTGGCAGGAGATTCCATAGGGCTGGAGCGGGTACCGAAAAGGCTCTTCTTCTAGAGCTAGAGAGGCGAGCCTCTCCAGCAGTTGGCATCTTTAAAAGTCTCTTATGTATCCTGGCCCACTACCATGTAGGGCTTTAAAGGTAGTTACCAGCACCTTGAATTGCACCTGGAGGCACACTGGCAACCAATGCAGCTCCCATTGCAGGGGTGACGCACGGGCATAACGCCCACACCCCATCACTACATGGGCAGCCGCATTCTGAGCCAGCTGCAGCCTCTGAATGGTCATCAAGGGCAGCCCCATGTCTGGAGTTGACCAGAGCATCACACTACAATAATCCAGTTGGAGGTGACCAGAGCATGTGTGACCATAAGCAAGGAGTCCCAGTCCAGGAGCGGGCGTAATTGAAGAATGACACGAAGTTGTGCAAAAGCCCTCCTAGCCACGACTGCCACCTGCTCATTGAGCAGGAGTCGTGAGTCCAGGAGGACCCCCAAATGATGCACTGGGCATGTCTGTGGCAAAAGAGCCCCATCCAGCTCCAGGCTATTGTTTCATCCTGCCTAAAGTCTTCTATTATTGTTCTAATACTGAAAAAATCCAACCCGGAAAATTTGAATGATTTTCGTCCAGTGGCACTCACACCTGTAATCATGAAGATTTTAAAAAGCTGGTATGAAATTATGTTATCGCTTGCCTACCAGAGGGACTGGATGCATTCCAATTTGCCTATAAAATGAAAAGATCAGCAGAGGATGCTGTGGTGATTGCCCTTCATGCTGTTCTTGCACATTTGGAGCAGTGGAGGGGTTATGCCAGATTGCTCTTTGTGGATTTCAGCTCGGCATTCAACACCATTCTACCGCAGCATTTGATATTTAAGTTGAGAGATCTGGGGTTCCTGCCATCACTTTGTGGGTGGATATTGGATTTTCTCTCAGAACGCTCCCAGAGGGTCTGGTTGGGCCCTTATGCCTCTAATATGCTTAGTACAAATATAGGAACACCACAGGGATGTGTGCTTAGCCCACTCCTTTATATTCTCTATGGGTTTGACTGTGTCTCTGTCCACCCGAGCAATAGGATTGTCAAATTTGCAGGACACAACTGTGATTGGGCTAATCTCTGATAAGGAGGGCGAGATGGCCTATAGAGATGAAGTGGAGCGGTTGACAAAGTGGTGTAGAACCAATAATCTGCTCCTCAACATAAAGAAAACAAAGGAGCTTGTGGTGGATTTTAGGAGGCAGAGAACCAATGTCCAGCCACTTTTGATTGACGGGGCCTGTGTGGAGAGGGTAGCAATGTTCAGATTTCTGGGCATTGAGATACAGGAGGATCTGTCCTGGACTGCCAACACAAGGGGGCTTGCGAAGAAGGCACAGCAGAGACTGTATTTTTTGAGAACTCTAAGGAAACACCATCTTCCACAAAAGCTGCTGCTTGCCTTCTATCGCTGCACTATTGAGAGCATGCTTACTTATGGTTTATGTGTATGGTATGGGAGTAGTACTCATCGGGATAGGATAATGTTGCACAGAATTATTAAAACAGCGGAGAGTATCATCGGCTGTCCACTCTCCACTTTAGAACAAATTTACACCATCAGGTGCCACAGAAAAGCATTAGATATAGTAGGAGACCCATCGCATCCTGGCCACTGCTTCTTTGAGCTTCTGCCGTCGGGACGGAGATATACAACAATGAAGGTAAAAATGAGCCACCTCAAGAATAGTTTCTTCTCCAGAGCAATTTTGGCCTTAAATGGAAACTCTGGACTCTGAAGTCATCTTATCTTATTTTAAAATTTTAAATTTTTTAGATTTTTAAATTTTGGGATTTTGGAATTTTAAAATTATGAAATTTTGAAGTTTTGAAGTTTTAAGGTTTTAAGGTTTTAAAATTTTAAAATTGTACTGTATGGAATTATCTTAATTGGTGTTTCTGTAGCTGTTTTACATTAAGCCTTATTCGAGTTGATATATAGCAACGGAGAAATTTCATTGTTCCTGCAAGGGGACAATGACAATAAAGATTTCTCTCTCTCTCTCTCTCTTTATCTATCTATCTATCTATCTATCTATCTATCTATCTATCTATCTATCTATCTATCAACTAACTAACTAACTAACTAACTAACTAACTAAGTATCTATCTAACATGGTAACTCCTGGGATAACGTTGGGCACTGACCCACAGCCACTCAGTCTTGCCGGGATTCAGTTGTAGCCTATTGTTGAAAAGTTATAAGGATAATATTTCAGTAAATATTGGTGAGTCCTGCTCCCAACCTCCAAACACATGTTGGAAGCTCTTCAAGTGAAAGTGTTATGCCATCCTTGTGCTCATGTTATAGAAGGTTAATGCCATAAATAATTACTGTAATATGAACCTGAAATTCCAAAAAGAAAAGCTTCATCTTCACTTGTATATTGCAATATCACACACAGTGAATCCCTATAACCTAGTAGGACTGCTGATGAAACCTAGTTTGAATCTTACAGCATGACTTAACTAAGGGAGACTACAGCTCTTTCCTGGAACACAGACTTAAACACAGACTTTCTATGGCAAAATTCAGAAACAGAGTACAGTGGAACCTCGGTTAACATATGGCTGTTAACATAAAAATTACATAATAAAAGAAAACCCATAAAAATAGTGGCTTGGTTTACAGATTTTTTTCCTCAGAACAGATTAATTGGTTTTCAATGTATTCCTATGGGAAACTGCGTTTCGGTTAAAGTATTTTGGTTTTCAATGCATTCTTATGAGAAATTGCATTAAATGCATTCCTATGGAAGATTTGATAAATTTTGGTGCTACACACCAGCTGATATCATTATCCTTCCTAGCCAACACCATTTATTTATGCAGCACATTAGCCCTGATTAGAAGAGAGCTACATATTTGCCCTATAAATAAAAACTGAAATACGTTTCATTACTTATTTTCTACCTAGTTGTAATAAATTGGTGGTAAAATGCCATCACCTGATGCACACTGACATCCTACACCAGTCTACTCAAGAAACCCACTGGGTTTATCACAATTTATTTTAACCAAGTGAGATTGGAGATCTAGACATGCAACAAAATCTTATATACAGTAATACCTCATACAAAGTCCGCTTTGTACAACATTGAATTCATACAACATCACCTAATTCCTTGAAAAATGTTGCCTCATACAAAGTCGCTGTGACTTTGTATGAGGCATTGGGGTTTTCCCCAGGTTGCATTGTGTCTGGGCAGAATAAAAGGCAGGACACATGCGTGCATTGCTCTTGTGGGTTTTGCACAAGGCGAAGAGTGTTTAGGAGTGGTTTTGAGCGCGATTTTGGATTTTTTTGAATTTTTTCATCAGAATTTTTAGAAGCATTCCTGGGATTTTTGCAGCATTCTTCAGGTTCTTGGACAATCAGGGTTGTTTGACATGTTTTTGTAATGTATTTAGCCTTTAGAGAATGATTTCTTAAAGTTCTGTCAGTTTCTCATCTGTTTCCTTGACTTTGCCCTGAAGTCTGTGCTGTTACAGTATAATGTATCTCTATGGAAACGACGTTGTACAAGGCATCGCGGCAAGAATTTGAACATTGTATGAGGCATCACAGCAAGGATTTTGCATGCCTCATACAAAGTCCAAATCCATATAAAGTCCAAACGTGTGGAACCAAGTTTGAACGTTGTATGAGGTATCACTGTATATCTTCAAGGAAGTCCCATTTGTCTCTGCAGAATGAATTCCTAGAGCTTGAAAGATTTGCTTTCCCAGATCCCCCCCCCCCTGGAAAAAATAAAAAACACCATTAGGCATGACCAAAAGAAACATTTACAGGATTTCCTTATTCCTACATCAGTGTATAATGAATCGCAGAACTGATAGTATAAAGTAATTCCTGAAGTGAGTTGCTCTTCTTCAATTGTTTATTTCTTATGTTTCTGGAGCACTCCTTGTTGTATGTGACAAAAGAGAAGTGTCTGTTTTTGTGCAAGAATAAATAAAAGCATGAGGTGTAAACTTCTTACACTTCCCTACTATATCCTTGTATATATGCAAATGTCACATGTACTTCTCAACATGCACTTTTGTGATGCAGTTGAATGAAAGCGAAGAGCTTTCAGTTATACTGTGTTCAGTCTTATGGCAAGGGCTCCTTCTAGTGGGATGTCTGAGTATTAACATTTATGCAAGAAATTAAGCAAAAGCAGCTGTAGTCAAACATTTGTCTTTTAGAATTAGAAAAAGACACCTTGCTTGGCAGGCTTGAAAATTGTGCAGATAAAATTCAGAGTAATTCTGATGCCTTTTTCCTTTGTTTTTATGTGCCATCAAATTGTTTCTGACTTTTGACAAACCCAGCAGAGTTTTCAAGGCAGGTGAAATGTTCAAAGTGTGTTTGCCAAACCAGGAAGGGGCTCCATGTCACTGTCTCTCTTCCTGACCCCTGCTCATACCAAGGGCGGAAAAATGGCAAGTCCAGTGGCTCCGACATTGGCGTGATCTTGAAGGCACACCAGTCACCCCAAACTGGAGCAGTCTCTCTCTCCCCACCCCAGCTCTCACCAAGGGTGGAGGGCTGGAGAATCCATCAACACCGGCCGTGACAGGACAAGCATCAGCTGGGCTCCCACCCCCCATGACAGGCCGGGCCACATGAGGGAGCCGGAGATGCTGGCGCTGGCATTGGGCGTGGCGGTGGCAGCTTTTGAGGGCTCCACTGTGATGGTCCTCAGTTGGGCTCCCACCAAATAAACATTGATAATTGCTGATGCCTGAAGACATAGATTACATAGTCTTTTAAAAATATCTTGTTCATCTACAGACATGTTTAGCAGGTCTTTCCTCCAAGAACTTACGACAACAAAACCAAAATGAATTACAGCAATTTAAAACAAATGCCTCTAAACAGTAAAGGATGAAGAAAGTGGAGAAATTACAATGGCAAACAAAATAAAATATAACACAGCATGGTTTTAAGCAAAGAGGCAGATTTAAAAGTTAAAATTACAGATTAAACGTCTGACTTGAAAGGCTGAAGTGTGAACTGATGTACCTGGGAATAAGAAATGGTTGAACCCAGTAGAGTTTACATTTGAGCCTGATAGAGTTGCTCTGCTGAACATCAGAAGTGAATTCAGGGAATAGCCAGGTGGGTGCCCCGTGCTTTGCAGACCATCTTCTGGGGTAGAAGGTGCTACAGGTACATGTGGTGACCTGCAATCCATATTTGCAAGGCATAAATAATACAACCAGAATTCTCTACAAATTCATGCTGCTCTACAACTTCCCATTAGGATCTGTGAACTTAATTTGTGCACAGAATGAACATAGTACATTGAAACAGAATGTTGCCCAATTTAAAGAAAATTTTTTTTTGTTTATAAAAGTTTCATTCAAAATGTCATGGGTTTTGACCTAGTCTGTCTGTGATCTCTTGCTTGAGAGAGGAGGGTAAACAGGGTAAAAACTTATTAAGTTATGAAGTTCTACTCTGTGGCTGAAATCCTGTTGCTTATAATAGCAAGTTGAACTATAGTAGGCCCATTGATGTAGTCTATAAGTTCCATTGAACTAAATGGGCTCAAAAGCCTTTCGTATCTGACTCTAGAGTTCAGTGCTCATCTCTGTTTATAAATGTCTGCATCTGCAGATGTTTCCATGGACATGTGGCAGGCATGACTAGACAATGAAGTAGATGGAATGCTGTTTACCTTCCCAGTGAAGTAGTACCTATTTATCTACTTGCAATTTCTTGCTTTCAAACTGCTAGGTTTGCAGGAGCCTGAGACAAGAGCTCGCTTCGTCATGCAGTACTCGGGTCTCAAACTGCTGACCTGCCAAACTTCTAGTCATCAGGTTGTGTCTTAACCACTAAGCCACCACAGTCCATTTTACTACACTACAGTAAGTTGAAAATAAAGTAGGCCCATTTGAATCAAAGGAAGTCAGAGTAACTGACTTACCAAATTCCCACTGATTCAATGGGCCTACTCTAGTGCAACTTATTCTGATAAGCAACAAGATGTCAGCCATTGCAGGCGCACCCCCCCAATAATGGACTCAGACACAAATGAAAGTGGATAACGGCATTGGGCCACATTTATTGATTCATGCCCTAGTCCGAATTATAAATTTCTATTGGTAAAACGACCAATCATAATTCTTAAGGCAAGCAGGCCGAAGTAACACTGGTAAGGTACCACCCAAAATTGCCAACGGCAATTGTTACAATGTATCTATTTGTATCAATTTGTTTGTTGACAACAAACAAATTGTTGACCGTAGTCAATATCTACCTAATGACCCCACCCTCTGACGTGTATCCGTAAAATCAGGGGGTGATTCCAGCTGTCTAGTGGTAACCATCACCCCCTCGCCTGGTTCGTCGTTGACCGGACAACGTTTAAACAACTTATGCCTATCTAGTGTTGTCCAGTCAATTGCGAACCTGCCGGATACCTGTGGGTCATAAATGTTTACCTTACCAGTGCTACCCGCCCATGTGACCAAAGTCAACAGCAGCACAGAACAAACCCCTATATCAAACCATAGCAACAGTGTGGGATGGGCAAAAAAAACCAGGACTCAAGGGCCAATTGCGAGTCCCAGCCAAAAATTCCCACCCGGCCCCGAAGCGACCAAGAAATCACACTGTTAACTAGGGAGGGGGTGGAGGGGAAAAACTTCTCCGCTCCGTCGCTTCGCCAAAATGGCAGCACGGCTGCCTCGTGGCCAGCCCTTTTATTAGGGTGCTGGCCACGCCCCTAACTACCCAGATGGCTTCATCCGGTGGGGGGGCCCCGCAAAGAGCGCGGCGGCCATTTTGGCGCCACGCTTCCATTGCAGGCGCACCCCCCCAATAATGGACTCAGACACAAATGAAAGTGGATAACGGCATTGGGCCACATTTATTGATTCATGCCCTAGTCCGAATTATAAATTTCTATTGGTAAAACGACCAATCATAATTCTTAAGGCAAGCAGGCCGAAGTAACACTGGTAAGGTACCACCCAAAATTGCCAACGGCAATTGTTACAATGTATCTATTTGTATCAATTTGTTTGTTGACAACAAACAAATTGTTGACCGTAGTCAATATCTACCTAATGACCCCACCCTCTGACGTGTATCCGTAAAATCAGGGGGTGATTCCAGCTGTCTAGTGGTAACCATCACCCCCTCGCCTGGTTCGTCGTTGACCGGACAACGTTTAAACAACTTATGCCTATCTAGTGTTGTCCAGTCAATTGCGAACCTGCCGGATACCTGTGGGTCATAAATGTTTACCTTACCAGTGCTACCCGCCCATGTGACCAAAGTCAACAGCAGCACAGAACAAACCCCTATATCAAACCATAGCAACAGTGTGGGATGGGCAAAAAAAACCAGGACTCAAGGGCCAATTGCGAGTCCCAGCCAAAAATTCCCACCCGGCCCCGAAGCGACCAAGAAATCACACTGTTAACTAGGGAGGGGGTGGAGGGGAAAAACTTCTCCGCTCCGTCGCTTCGCCAAAATGGCAGCACGGCTGCCTCGTGGCCAGCCCTTTTATTAGGGTGCTGGCCACGCCCCTAACTACCCAGATGGCTTCATCCGGTGGGGGGGCCCCGCAAAGAGCGCGGCGGCCATTTTGGCGCCACGCTTCCATTGCAGGCGCACCCCCCCAATAATGGACTCAGACACAAATGAAAGTGGATAACGGCATTGGGCCACATTTATTGATTCATGCCCTAGTCCGAATTATAAATTTCTATTGGTAAAACGACCAATCATAATTCTTAAGGCAAGCAGGCCGAAGTAACACTGGTAAGGTACCACCCAAAATTGCCAACGGCAATTGTTACAATGTATCTATTTGTATCAATTTGTTTGTTGACAACAAACAAATTGTTGACCGTAGTCAATATCTACCTAATGACCCCACCCTCTGACGTGTATCCGTAAAATCAGGGGGTGATTCCAGCTGTCTAGTGGTAACCATCACCCCCTCGCCTGGTTCGTCGTTGACCGGACAACGTTTAAACAACTTATGCCTATCTAGTGTTGTCCAGTCAATTGCGAACCTGCCGGATACCTGTGGGTCATAAATGTTTACCTTACCAGTGCTACCCGCCACCCGGAGAGGCTTCAATAAAGGCTCGACGCCCCCCCCCAAGCCCGTCAGCTCGGTCGACAGGCCTGCTCGCCAATCACTCAGCAGGAGGTCCATACCTCCTTGCGACAGATGGACCCCATCCCCTGCATAAAGCCCATAATTTTGCAGACTAATGGCCGGATGAGGACTGACCCGCCCCCAGCCCTTGGTCGAAAGGAATCGGGCCACCGCCCTGTTCACCATGCGCCTAGCGCGGTCCAAGGCCTGGAGGTCAAGGCCTCCCCTATAAGCGTGCCGTGGGACCATATCTGACCAAACAAGGGTTGTGGCGGGCCATACGTAATGTAAGTAGGCGAGGTCACTGCAAATAGCATGCTTCAGCGATAAGCCAGTGACCTGTCCCAAATCATTACCCCCAAGGTGTATGATCAGGATGTTGGGTGGGTCAGCGTTCCTTGCCGAAAAGAGGAATGGCAAGAGCTCCCGCCACAACATACCGGGCTTACCGTACCATGTGAGATTGCATACGCACCGAGTCCCAGTCGGGGTCCCCAATCTGTCGCCGCAGCGTAACGCGCTGCCCTGTGCACGTAGCTATGGCCCACCAGCCATACTGTCACCGGTGTGATACGACACCCAGGGTCTGTCAAGGGAAAAAACAGGGAAGGAAGAGATATGTGGTGACTAAAAAACGGTACTCACGGTGGGAGTGGGCGAACATAAAACTGGAAACACTGGGAACCCCACCTCCCCATGCTGCGTATGTCAGCCCCGGAGTACCCATAAGCAGCCGCAGTAGAGGCCGCCCCAATTCTAAATGAATGGGTGCCGTAACGGGCCCCAGGGAGGCCAACCCCAACAAGTGCCTTCCCAGTCACCTTCCAAAATTGAAATTTAGTGAGGGGAGACCCATCTTGGTGACAGAAAAACGGGCCATGGTGCGTGCCACGCAGTGCAAGGAACTCCTGTAGGGCACCAACTGGACAGATGTCTGCCAAGGAACATCGTAGCAGTCTTACACCACTGCCTACGCCGTGCTGATCTGTTTTAGAGGAGCGTATACTCAACTGAGCCCAATCATTGCAAACATAGACATCTTCGAGTTCCAGTGCCCTACGACTTGCATCCGCCTTAGTCAGCATCACAAGCTCGCTGATGCGGAGCGCTCCAAAAAAGGCCACCGTTGTAGCCGCATGAAACAGGGCTGCCTCATACCTATTGAAACATAGGTCATGCCAGCCCCGTGCCAGTTGGGTAAGGACCCCCGGGGAAATTGGGTGACGGTCGTCCAGGCTACGCCCCCGTTCCCGCACCCACCCCTCCAAAACGTGTCTCACACGGAAATCAGTGGTACTGTCCGCATGACCTCCCACCTTGGCCATAAAAGCCAGTGCTGATAGCCTAGATGCTATGGTGCGGGGTGCCAGGCCCTGGGCGTGCAGGTAAACCATGAAACGAAGGAGGTGGGCCACTGGGATCGGCCAGGTATCTGGCAGTCGAGATTGGGCACAAAAAGTCTGAAAGGAAACCAACGAGTGCTGATACGCCTTACGCGTGCGTGGCGCCAGAGACATGCCGATCGCCCGGTTCACCTCTCCTTGCCAAAGGTCCATATCTCCTCCGGGAGTGGCGAGGGAAATTCCTCTGCATCCGGGGCCAAGGCACGGAACCGGGAGATCTGCAGGCGGGACAAAGCATCAGCAATATCATTATTCACCCCCGGGACATGCCTGGCCCTGAACAGTACATTGAGGCGCAGGCTGCGCAATACAAACTGGCGCACGAGATCCATGACCCTGGGAGATTTAGAGGTCTGTGAGTTGACAATGTGGACAACGGCCGCATTGTCACACCAGAAATGCACCACAGAGTTGGCCCACTCCTCACCCCATAGCATCAAGGCCCCCAATATGGGAAAAAATTCCAAATATGTGAGATCCCTCAGGCGACCCGTGCCTGACCAGGCTGGTGGCCATCCACCATAGGCCCACTTCCCATTGAAGTACATCCCATAACCAAGGGATCCCGAGGCATCAGACTGAATCTGAAATTGGGGTGAAGCCAGGAGGTCTGACCTCCAAAATGAGACCCCATTAAACTCCCTCAAGAACTGGAGCCATACGTGCATATCTGCCCTGATGCCCCGTGTCAATCTGGTCCTATGATGGGGCCTGGATAATCCTGACATGGCGTCGCACAAGCGCCGAGCAAATGCCCTGCCAGGTGCGACCACCCTGCAAGCGAAATTGAGGTGTCCATGTAGCACCTGCAGTTCCCGAAGGGATGCCTTGCGCTTAGCCAGCAAGTCCGATATAAGGGCCACTATCCTTGACACCTTGTCTTCCGGCAACCTAGCCACCTGCGCTACCATGTCAATCTCCACCCCCAGGAATACCAACTTATTAGACGGGCCTTCGGTCTTTTCGGGCGCTAAAGGGACACCGAGTTCCTGCATTAGCGTCTGAAATGTGTTGTGGAGACGTGTGCACGTGTCCCAGCCCCGTTCACCCCCGAACAAAAAATCATCCAGGTAATGGGCTACAGACCGAGACCCTGACCTACGGACAAATGCCCACTGCAGGAATGTACTGAAACGCTCGAAAGCCGAGCAGGATATGGAACAGCCGAATGGCATGGCTTTGTCAAAGCAATATTCACCCCGGAATTTGAAACCCAGCAACTCAAAGTCACCCGGGTGCACCGGCAGGAGACGAAAAGCCGACTTAATGTCACACTTAGCCAACAGTGCACCCGGGCCACATGAGCGCACCATGCGCAATGCCTGGTCAAATGATGTATACCTGACAGAACAAAGGTCCTCAGGGATAGCATCATTGACCGAATGACCGGCTGGGTAGGACAAGTGATGAATCAGGCGGAACTCACCCGGGGACTTCTTGGGCACTAGTCCTAGAGGAGACACTTTAAGGTTGGGGAAAGGGGGCGCGGGGAAAGGGCCAGCAACCCTGCCCGCAGCGACCTCCTTATTAATGCTGGCGGCAGCCACCTCCTCCCTTCCTCTAAGTGACAAAAGGTTGGGTGCGTCTTGCGGTGACCTATCCCCCGTGAAAGGAATATGGAAACCCAGTTGAAAACCCTGAAGGAGGTACACAGCATCTGCTTTCTTCGGGTACAATGCGAGCCAACGCTCCAGCATGTCGACATTAATTGGAGAGGGGGCCTTTCGGTGAACCCGCTCCTTCCGTGGCAGTCCTACCTGCCCCTTGTCCGCCCCTACCCCTGCCCCTGTACCCTCCCGGCCTGGGACAGGCGGAGGCAGCATGGGGGCCAGAACAAGAGGGGCACTCGTGCTTGTACTTGCAATTTTTTCTGTTGCAAGAACCATTGGACGAGAAGGTCCAGCACAGCAGGCGGGCTGGAACCCCCTGCCCCGCCACTTGGCGGGGAACCTGTACCGGGGCCGCTCGTTGGACTGCATGTCCACAATGGTATCTCTCCCCAGGCGCCGGGCGCGTGGGGGTCATATACAGAAGCCACAGCTTCTGGCAGGGCTCATCCGCCCTCATCTCTGGGTGCAGTGGAATCCTCATGCGGAATTCTTCATCGTAAGCCAGCCACGACGGACCCGGGAAGTCAACCATGGCCCGGTAGATGTTGTCCAGATACTGGACCATAGGGATGGCCAAATCCGGCCTAGCCCTAAGGTAAACGGCCATGTAAATCAGGTACGCTGGCAACCAATTTGCCCACGTGCGTGGCGGCTTACGACGACGTGCCTGTTCCTTATCCTTCTCGTCCAGCCCTTCCCTCTCCTCCTTGGTCGGCTCCCTATTAAGAAGGGAGAAGATATCTACATACTCTCCCCTCCAGATCTTTTCCCTGGTGGACTGGGCCAGATGGTCCCCCAGGGGCAAGGAATACCCTGCCGTTGGCAGTGCCGACACCGGCACAGAGGGAATTGCGGGCAAAGCAAAGGGGGCCTGTACCAGCCCAGGGATCCCCAACACATTCCCCACCACACAGGGGGCGCTACCCGGACCCGGGCCCTGTGTCAGGGGTGAAGTCGCCGGGTGGGCCGGGGGCAATTGGACCGCCGGGCCACCCGTGCGAGGCCATGGCCATTGGAAAGCCCCCCCCCCAGGGAAGTCAGTTGTGTGGGTGCACTAGCTTGAACTGCATACTCACCCGATGCACCCCCGCGGGCCGCCCCCACCGGGGGTTCCGGCCCGCTGGGGGCGTCGGAGCTCACGACCGAAGCTGAGCTCGTCGACGGGGCCAGACCCGCACCAGATTACTGCACCTGTTGAGTGGGGAGCTGCGAGGCAGTGGCCGCCACCGGCCCGCGCGCCTCAGGCGGCTCAACCCGACCCGTCGCCGGCCGCTGTTCGGCAGCCAAAGGGGCCACCTGGAATCCTAAAGGCACCCCTGTTTGATTGGCCCTCGCCAAGGATGCTTCAAGGGCCGCAACGCGGGCCAGAAGGGCCTCCACGTTGACAAAGGCCCCAGCCCCAACAGGGGGCAAATGGGCTACCGGCCCATAGGTAACGGGTACCTGTCCAGGCCCCTGAGTCCCAGGGGCCAGATAAGGCCAAGAGCCCATGCCCGGCCCTTGTGGAGCCGTGGGCACACCCTGCAAAGGCAGGGAACCCAACCACTCCCCGTGGCTCGCTCCCCCCATGGGGAACTGTGCACCCGGGCAAGAGGGCCCAGGGGCCAAGGCCCCGTCCGGGGCAACCTGCACGCACCGCGGATCGGGCCAAGGGGCCACCGATCCCATCCCCCCGGTCCCGGTGGGCTCCGTTAAAGGTGGCTGCTGGGCGGGCGCAGTCGCGGTCCTCCGACCCGGCTGGCGCCTCCGCGCCGATCGAGCCACGTTAGCAGCTGCCTTCTTCTTAGAGGGCATAGCTGAGTTAGCTAGGAAGCCTAAGAAGAGAAAAAAGCTGCCCAAAAAGGCTTCCCTGGAAGGATACGAGCGACGGAGGTAAGAGGGAAAAACTTCTCCGTTCCATCGCTTCGCCAAAATGGCAGCACGGCTGCCTCGTGGCCAGCCCTTTTATTAGGGTGCTGGCCACGCCCCTAACTACCCGGATGGCTTCGTCCGGTGGGGGGGGGCGCAAAGAGCGCGGCGGCCATTTTGGCGCCACGCTTCCATTATGTTCTATTATGCATTTGTATGTCACACAGAAAATAAATAAATTCTAGGAAAAATAGAGACATTATTGTATTAATCAGAAAAAGAAAATATGCTTCACTCTAACCAACTTAAAATAGTGCCAATATCTTTAAATATCACTGTAAAGTTTGTGAGTCATGGACTGAGGCATAAAAATATTCCTTATTACTCATCCAAGTAACATTACCAAATGACATCTCCTTTTAAAAAACAGGCTACTGTCCCCTTCTCAAAATTATTATAATCTGTGCTGAACAAACCCATATTGATATGCAGTTATATCAAACACTGGTAATTCAGGAACAATCTTGTATCCCATATCTTTTTTTAAAAGAACCAAACATTGTGCATGAATCGATAACTGCATTCAACTGTTATCTCATTTGGAATCATCTCCATGAGTAGAGAACAACAGCTAGGCCTGCCCTTTCTCATGTCACTTTCACCTCATAAGCATGGACAAGTTTGAGGAGTAGGGGTTCCTGCTTACAGAGAGGCTCTAAACCAGGGCTGCTCAACCTTGGCTCATAGGCCAGATACAGCCTGTGGCACCAATTAATCTGGCCCACACCACCCTCACTGCTCCTGGAAGCGTAAGGAAAATGTGCATGTGTGTGCTCAGAATGTGCCCACACATGCACAGAATGCTGCCGTAAATAACCCATGGCTGTCATAAATGTGGGTCATTTACAGCAGTGTTCTTTGCATATGCGGGCTTGTTCTGTGCACACACATGTGCATTCTGAGCACACGCATACACATTTTACTTCTGCTTCCAGGTGGGAGGAACCAAATGACTGGCATGCTCAACTGTGTGGCCAGCACTGTCAAATAAATATGTGTAATTCTGGACTTTGTTCAGTCCAAATCAGATCTTTTGTTGTATTTTTGTGTATCCCATTATTTTAGCAGGTCTACTCTCAAGCCAGTGTTAATTCTAACCTATTGTTTCAACTGAAAAGGATTCTTTTATTTGTGAAATAAGGCATTTCAGCCAAAGTAACAATTTGAAATTCATGTAGAGCAGCAAATATATAGCATATAGCTAATTATCACTAATCATTTTATCAAAATGGTCCTGAACTGTAGGAATCGGGGCTGCTAGGACGGCCGTTGGGTCCCGGAGGAGACTGATCAAGTAACGACACGAGGCAATATGGAGCGAGATCAGATCAGTGGTTTATTGAGGGAAAAGCATCATTATATATAGATCAGAAGGCAATGCAGGAAAGAATCGTCATCTGACAGAAAATCACATCACTCATTTACTCGGGTTAATGGGGAATCTCTCTTGGGGAAGTTAATTAACTCGGGCAAACACTGACAGGGGAAAACCATTGTTCGAGGCTTACATCAGAGTAAATATGGCTTCTATTTGCACCCAAGATTAGGCTTAACTGCGAGTGAGTGATTGCCTAATGGGTAATGGAGGTTAGAGATCTGCTCTCTCAGCAGAATCGCGGGTCAGGTCAGATGTGGGTGAATCAACCCTTATTATTAATCCACCCCCCCAATTTCCATACTGGCAAGGGCCAGTGGCCAGGAGTTTGCTCGACTGGTTTAACCTCTGCCAAGGTTCTATGCCAATTGGGCATGCGGAATCCGCACTGAACTGAAGCACTTCCTGTTTTGTTTACTAGAAACTTGAAGCAGAAACATTCTAGAGATATGAAGTAGTCAATTCAAATACTGATTTTATGGTGATAGTCTCAGCCAGCACAAAGTTTGAGGGAGGCCTTTATATCAGAATCGAAGCCATTGCTTCGATTCAGAAGATCATGGAAAATTGGCCTTGGTGCCTTGATGAATCTGTCAGGTCCTAAGCATCCTGGAGACAAACACAGAAGCTGAAGGATTCATTGAATGAGACTTCCAAGGCAGCCTGAACTTAACTCCTGAGTCAGCCAGTCCTGAGATCTCAAAGACAGCTTGACAGCTTGAATCCTAGACCTACATCTGAATCCAGACCTACATCTGCAACAACTGTGATGTCCCTGCTGTTTGTCCCAAGCATTTGGACAGACTGACTCCACAGTCCCAGGAGCTGATATGCTAATGCCAGCAGCATTTGTGGCAGAAGCTCCTAAAGAGGCAACAAAGTGCCAGGCTGCCGGCCAAGGAGATATCTCTTTCACACTTCCTACTAGGAGGGGAAGAAGGTACAGTCTGGAAGGAGTCCATAATATAAGAGGCCTCCGTGCACATCCTGCCACTTTTGATGAAACATGACCAACAAGGCCTGTGTGATGAAAACATCTTGAGAACAGGCAATTGGGAAAGCCATATAAATGACTTTCCTCTTTGGGAAATGCAGCACCAGCATGAAATACTTTTCAGAGGGCAGAAGGTGTTGGTAGCAGCCACAGACAAATAGGAACATAAAGTAGGCCACAGTAATAGTACATAGCTATACAGGTACATGATGTGAATGGAGAGGACTAACAGAAATGGGCACCATTATGCTTCAAAGGATAATAAAAAAAGTCTCTCACAGGGTAGTGTTCTAGAACCATTATTTTTTAACATTTGTACAAATAATCAACTAATGTCACCATATTCCAGGAGTTTCATCTATGCTTTGACAGTTCACAGGGAAACCCCTGAACACTAGTTAACCTCTGTCTTAGAAGATCTTGCCTTATACTACAAAGGTGGACAAATGATGGACTTCCCAATGTTGCTGGACAGCAATTCCCACCGGTCCTTGCCAGCAAAGCTGGGGATGAAAAATCCTAGGAGTTATAGCCCAACAACTAAAACTTTGGCCGCCCCAGCTCTAGACTCTATAGATGCAGAGCTTGTAAAGTTATTTTTAAAAACCTAAGTAGATATAGATAAGAGCTAAAGGTCCTCCAGCTTCTACAATCAGGTGAAAGGCTGCATAAAGTCCAGCTGAGTATTATGGATTAGAAAATACTGCATATAATAGAGCAACTTCCTGAGTGTGATCATTATGCAGGTGCTATAGAAAACATGTGGAGGCTGAAAATGTAAAATCCCATCCCACTTCCTTCTTGTGTGTTTAGCTGAACAGTTGACTAGGGCATTTGCCAAAACGTCTGCTTCAAGAAATGTACAGATGCAGGTATGTGGTTTTCCAAGAGTCTGGCCGGGTTATCCTGCTATAGTAATAGAGTAGACCATACTGACAGTGATTCAACACTGAGTGTCAGGTGGCGGTTAACTAACCTGATAATCCTGAGGACTAACAGCCTTGGGTGCTGAAGTCCACATGGGAGGGTGATGGTCCCTAAATGGATTAAATACCACTTGAATCCATCTTGATTCATCAATACTGGCCTGGGGATAAGGAAGACTTTGTGCCAAAAGGGCTCAGGACCAGAAAGTGACTCGTGGAACTGGATCAGTGGTACAGGTGTCACAATGTGATATATTCTCAGGACAGTCTTCATGGCTGATCGCCATGATGATTGCTAATATTTGGATTTGGATGTGGCAGAACAACAACATGAATTGTGTGTGTTTACATGTCAGTCATTTCAATCCTTTCATGTACAGCGTACAGGTAAACCAAGCATGTAATAGTAGTTCCTTCTCATGCTGTGTGCTGCCTGTGTCCAACACTACAGCATATTGGGCAATGAATCACCTCATTGTTTCTTCAGCAACATGGGTTTATGAGACCTGGGTGCTAACCTAATGCTCAACTCTCCTTTCTCATCTGGGCTTGGGGCTGTTTAGTGTATGCAAACCAAGACACAGGACACAGCCTCGGGCTGGGTTAACTCAGGTTTATTGCATCGTGGACAGAGGGAACATGAGGTAATGGCGGATCGATAGCTCTTTATATACTGCAGTAATACATTCGAACGTGGTGCCATAGTAGCCCATTGGCTACTGCCTGCGTGACGTCATTGCGAGTCACGCCCTTCTTGTCCAGGTGTAGGTGGTGGCGGGAAAGCTTCCCGCGCTGTTGCCTTTGATGAGTTCTGACCAATAGAGCTTGGACGCTCGCTGCTGCCAGCTGGTGGTCATTAGCTCGCGTCCTCATGCAGGGTTCATATGATACAGCTGAAGGTTACATTGTTGCTATCGGCAAGGTTACATTGGTTCAGATACATTGTAATCCATGTGGAAGGTAAAACCCTTAGAACACAACATCCCTCCCCCCTAGGACGAGACAACGTCTCGAGCCCATGCTTCTAGACACTCCCCCCCCTAGGAGACAAAATCTCTTAGCCAAGATGGCTTGTTTCGAACACGCTGGGGTCTCGATGCGGGCTGCCTCTCCCCGGGTTTGCTACCTTCTCTTTGTCCCCTGGTTTCCTGTCCTGTAATTTGAGAGGGAGACTCGTTAGTGACTTGCCGCGGCTCCGCGGCGTTGTTGGGAGGTGTGCTCTTACTTAGGGAGGAACCGGGGGCACTGGGGGCTAACGAAAAACCCCTCTTCTCGCTTGGATGGGTGGGGGAACACTCCTGAAAACCCCCCCGGTTTGCTAAATCAAAACCAAAATTCCCTTCGGGGGCAGCGGTCGCGAACTCCTCTCCCCCTTCCCCGGCCTCTGACGGAACTGGTTTATCAAAAGGATATGAGTCGGGGCCGCTGCTTCTTCCTTCCCCCCTTGCTTGGGACTGTTGCCCGCTGCCGTCTCCCCCTTGGGTTAAGCGGGCGGGGGAGAACCCTAACGCTGAATCTTGTTGGGGATCCTCACTGACTGGCCCACTTACTCGGTGCCTCAGTTGGTCTGCGTGCCTCCTCCAGAGGAGACCGGTGTGGGTTTCGACCCGGTACGACACTGGCCCCGTCTGTTCTACAACCGTCCCCGGCACCCAGGCTGGCCCCGCGCTGGCATAGTTCCTGCAATGAACAGGGTCGCCGGCGGCGAAACCTTTCGAGACTGCCAGCCCCACGTTTTTTCCCTTATCCTCAATTCTTGTGGGGTCCAGCCTGGACAGGAGCGTAGTCAGTTTCCGCCGCATCAATAGCTCTGCCGGTGAGTAACCTGACGCTAAGGGGGTCACCCTATACGCTAATAGGAACTGACATACTTGGTGGTTCAGGTCCCCGGGGCCCATGCGCCGAAGCGCCTCTTTTGTTGTACGCACCAACCGTTCCACTTGGCCATTCGTGGCCGGGTGAAACGGTGCGGACGTGACATGCCGAATGGCATTCGCCTCCATGAATGCCCCGAACTCTGAGGAGGTGAAGCAACTCGCGTTATCGCTGACTAAAGTGTCGGGTAAACCGAACGTTGAAAAGACTCTCCGTAGTTGGTTAATTGTAGTGGTGGAGGACGTGCTCTTTACCGGAATGACCTCCAGCCACTTTGAGAATGCATCCACCACCAGGAGAAACATGGTTCCTCGGAATGGGCCAGCGAAATCTACGTGCACTCTGGACCATGGCCCCCTTGCTGTGTCCCATTCCCTATGCGGGAGCCGGGCCGCCTCTGGTCGGGATCCCTGGCACGCCTCACAAGTGCCGACCATGTGCTCAATGTCCTCGTCCAGCTGTGGCCACCAAAAGTAGCTGCGGGCCAGCGCTTTGGAGCGAACGATGCCCGGGTGGCTGATGTGCAGCAGTTTGAGCACCCTCGGCCGCATGGGTGTTGGGACCACCACCCGTTGGCCCCACAACAGGCACCCCCTTTCTAGGGACAACTCTAGCTTCTTCCGAAAGAATGGGTCGAATTCCTTGCTTGGGGACGATGCTGGCCACCCTTTCTGCACCCATGAGCTGACTTTCGCCAGCGTTCTGTCCTTGCCTGTCGCCCTGGCTATATCGGCTGGTACTATTGGGGGTTCGTCTAAAACCTCGATTAGCAACACCTGGCGGTCTCTTCCTATTCTGGCTTTTTGGTCGTCCGACAAGGGCAAAGGGGATCTCGAAAGCGCATCAGCATGGCTGATCTCCTTTCCGGGCCGGTACTCCAACTCGTGTTGGTATGCGTTAAGAAAGATGGCCCATCGCAACATTCTCGGGGATAGTATCTGCGGCGTGGGCTTGCCTGCCGTGAAAATCCCTAACAGGGGCTTGTGATCCGTCACGATCTTGAACGGGCGGCCATACAGAAAATCGTGAAACTTTTTGGTCCCCGCTACTATTGCTAATGCCTCCCTGTCGGTTTGTGCGTAATTTCGCTCTGCTTGGGACAGGGACCTTGAATAAAACGCAACTGGGGCCTCCCGACCGTCATCCAACACGTGGCAAAGCACCGCCCCCACCCCCACTGGTGATGCATCACAGACTAAGACCACCGGCCGTTTTGGGTCGAAGTGCGTAAGGATTGCGTCCGATGTTAGAAGTTGCTTTAGTTCGTTGAACGCCTTCTCGTGCTCGTCACCCCACATCCATGTCTCCTCCTTTTTAAGTAACCGATGAAGCGGTTCGGCCACGGAGGCTTTCCGCGGAAGGAATGTATGGTAAAAATTGAGGAGCCCCAGGAATGACTGAAGTTCGGTTTTGGATGTGGGGCGAGGGGCCTTCTTAATGGCTGCTACCTTGGATTTGGACGGCTTAATACCCTCGGGTGTGATCCGAAACCCTAAAAACTCGACCTCGGTTTCGAAAAAAACACATTTGTCCTTCCTCAGTCTCAGCCCCGCTTTCTCGAACACCGTTAGCACTTTATCCAATCTCTTAGCCAGTTCGGCCTCACTCCCCCCTGTTATCAATACGTCATCAAAATAAGGTAACACCCCCTCCAGCCCCTTCAGGAGGCGTTCCACAAGCGACTGAAAAAGGCCGGGTGCCGAGTTCACGCCGAACTGTAAACGCGACACCTGGAACGCTCCTTTATGTGTGACTATCGTTTGTGCCGCGGCCGTGGCGGGAGTTACGGGCAGTTGTTGATAGGCCTGTGCCAGGTCGAGCTTAGCGAAACACTTTCCCCCATTTAGCCTGGCCAAAAGGTGGCTGACCACTGGCACCGGATATGCATTAGGGCGAATCGCCTTGTTAATTGTACACTTATAATCAGCGCAAATGCGCACCTCCCCGTTAGCCTTCAGGGCTGTTACGATTGGAGTTTCCCACTCCGCGGAATCAACAGGAATAAGAATCCCCTGGCCCACCAGTTTGTCCAGTTCCGCCTCTATTTTGTCCTTTAGTGCGAAAGGCACCCTGCGCGGTTTGAGTCTTATCGGGCGGACCTCCGGGTCTAGGTCGAAGGCTACGGGGGGTCCCTTGAATTTTCCAAGTCCTTTTTCAAAAACGGCGGGGTGCGCGTCACACACCGCTTGTATCGGATCCGCGCCCACGGCATGCACCCCCCCTATGAACAAACCCAAGGGCTGAAACCACTGCGTCCCTAGGAGGCTACAATTCCCCCCTTTGAGAACGACTAACGGGAGTTCTGCAGAATGTCTCTTATAACGAACCCGAAATTTCCCGACCCCCAGCACTGGAATGCAGTTCCCTTGTACGTCTCGTAGCGTGGACCTCAGAGTCTTAAGTTTGGGCCGCGCTTGGGGGTCGATCTTCAAGAACTCTTTCTGGGGGATTATGGAATAATAGGACCCCGAGTCAATCTCCATCCTAACGGGGGCCCCTTGTACTATTACCTCAATGAAGTAATGGTTTTGTCCCGCGGACACGCTGAACACAGTGTCGTCCTCACTGCCGTCCGAGACGCGGCCCACGCCGTCCTGCTTCCTCGTGGGTCGGGCGCCATCTTGGGGTCTCGCTGGACGGTCCGGTCTGGCCGAACGGTCTTTCGACTGCCTCCGGCCCTCTTTCCGATTTCTGCATGCCCTGGCGATGTGCCCGCGCCAGCCACAGCTGTAACATTCGGCTTTCCTGAAAGGGCACTTCGCACGCTCGTGGGCCGCCCCGCAACCATCGCAGCGGCGCCCCCCTTTCCGGACTTTCTGTACCTCTTCGCCGTCGCTGCCATCTGTAGAGGACCTCGAGGTTCGTCGAGTCGCGTGCACCGGCTGTCCTGACTTGCCACGCACCGAGCTTTCCGCTTTGCTGGCCCTAGGACGCCACTCACGCCACTCGTGTATTTCGTCCACTCCCGCATTCGTGGACTCCGCGGATTCCGCGGTCTCTACGACCTCGGCCAACGTGGGTGGCGGCTCCCTGTTCATCAGGCGGCGTTGCACTTCCTTGTCCTTCAGGCCACACAGCACGACGTCCCTCATGATCATCTCCAGGTTGTCCCACTTGCAGGGAACGGCGGCTACCCTCAGGGCCTCCACGAACGCCTCTACCGACTCATCCGGCGCTTGGACTCGCCTCCAAAACGCACTCCTAGCAGGAAACATTGCCTTCGAGGGTTGGAAACGCTCACGCAGCAACTTCAGTATGTCGTCGGTTTTGAAGTCGTCCAACGTCTTCGGTTCGATCATGCCCACCAGCGTCCGCTTGGTCTCTACACCCAGCATTCGGGTGAGGATGGCCCTCTTCCTTTCCTCGTCGTCTTTGACTTTGAGTTCCACCAATGCCGCCTTGAAATCCATGTTAAAGATGGTCCAGTCTTGCGGCTTGGTAATATTGAACCCGCTCTGTGTCCTGGCACTTTGGGAATCCATGATCCCACCTTCGTCGCCAATTTAGTGTATGCAAACCAAGACACAGGACACAGCCTCGGGCTGGGTTAACTCAGGTTTATTGCATCGTGGACAGAGGGAACATGAGGTAATGGCGGATCGATAGCTCTTTATATACTGCAGTAATACATTCGAACGTGGTGCCATAGTAGCCCATTGGCTACTGCCTGCGTGACGTCATTGCGAGTCACGCCCTTCTTGTCCAGGTGTAGGTGGTGGCGGGAAAGCTTCCCGCGCTGTTGCCTTTGATGAGTTCTGACCAATAGAGCTTGGACGCTCGCTGCTGCCAGCTGGTGGTCATTAGCTCGCGTCCTCATGCAGGGTTCATATGATACAGCTGAAGGTTACATTGTTGCTATCGGCAAGGTTACATTGGTTCAGATACATTGTAATCCATGTGGAAGGTAAAACCCTTAGAACACAACAGGCTGGCAATGGCAGAGTTGGTGAACCAAGCATGGGGTTTAAAAATACCTAGCAATTCGAAAGCAAGAAATTGCAAGTAGATAAATAGGGACCACTTTGGCGGGAAGGTAACAGCATTCCGTGTCTAGTCATGCCTGCCACATGACCATGGAAATGCCTGCAGAAGCAGACAGTGCTGGCTTTTCGGCTTTGAAACAGAGATGAACACTGAACCCTAGAGTCGGATATGACTGGCTTTCAAGCAAGGGGAACCTTTACCTTTACCTATGACTGCACAGTAAGCTCAGCCTTTGTCTTAAGCAGGGATTCTCAACCTGTGGCAGTGGGCCAGATGCAGCCCACAGAGCCATTTCATGTGACCCCCTACTGCCTCCACCACACCTGGAAGTGCCATGTCATGGAGGAAGGGCAAAATGACCATCCAGCCTCTGAAGCTGTCTGATGGAGCGCGAACCGGCTCCCAACTTAAATAGATTGAGGACTCCTGGTCTTAAGTAAAATATTTCAACAAATATTGAAAGACATTTATTATGGCCTCTGAACCATGTCTTGTACAAAGAAGAACTACATGCAAATGAACCTGCAAACTGCCAATAAATCTGTGTGCTCTAGAGTCCAAAGAGTTTTGAATATGAACAAACAAGGTAGGTAAAAAAGGAGAAGCTGCTGGCTGCAGTTCATCACGTGGCTTCAAAGTTTGTGGAAACTTTTTTTATCTCTTGGGTCTAGTTGATATAATTCTTCAGAAGTTTGTCAGCACATTTCCCTTCTTCCATACCACACCCAGGAGCTGCTTTTCAAACATCTAACAAGTAAGGTGCTTCCATTTTATTTCTAAGGGAAATTGCATTTCTTTCTTTCAAGATATGTCAGAAGATTGATTCTTGAAGGTCTCCAGAAACACAGTCTCTGCCCAGCAGACTCAAAGCATTGATACTTAACCAGCCTTATTAAAATGTTTACAAAATGTCTCTTTAACAACATAGAGGACTAGCAGCAGTTTTACTGTGACGTATGTTGTTTCCTTTCTTTTCATGAATGAAGCTGAGGAGAGGACTCTGTTTAAAGTATTAGCTGGATGCTTTGTTTTGGAGAGCAACCTCTGATTTTCACCGAGAGGTGCACTTTGTGCCTACAAAATAGCGGTGAGAGGAGAATGGGGCATTCCTTTTGCCATGTCATAGAAAGCATACAACCCTCTCTCTTCCAATGAAACAGAAAATTGCTGAGGTCTTGCAAAACTGTACTGTATCTGAATTTGGATAAATGAGCAAATGAAAGCGTATTTATTTATTTAATTTATTTAATAGAATTTCTTCCACCGCCCCCTCACCGAAGCGGCTCTGGGCAGCTTACAACATTGATAATAAACATCACAGAAACAATAAACACATTAAAAATTGGGTTTTTAAAGTTAAAAAATTATAGAATTATAAAAATTACTTAAAATTTCTTTTAAAAGTGCCCTCCAATACTACCTGACACAGCTACAATACCTTAGACAAGCCAGCCCAAGTTGGCTGTCCTCCCAGCTGCCCCACACACCCGCTGCGCCATGTCTTCAGGTTCTTGCGGAAGGGGAAAAGCTCTGCCTGGAGATGAAGTTCAGTAGGCAGGAGATTCCACAGGGCCGGAGCAGACATAAAGAAGGCTCTCCTTTTTGTGCTAGAGAGGTGAGCCTCTCTAGCAGATGGAACTATCAGAGAGCCCCTCCGATCTGCTCTAGTGGGGCAGGCAGATGTCCTTGGGGTGATGCGGTCTCTTAAGTCCCCTGGTCCACTACCATGTAGGGCTTTAAAGGTAATCACCAGCACCTTGAATTGCTCCAAGAGGCACACCGTTAACCAGTGCAGCTCCCGCAGTAGTGGTGAGGCATGGGCATAATGGCCACACCCCATCACCACCCGAGCAGCCACATTCTGGACCAGTTGCAGCCTCCGAAGGGTCATCAGGGGCAGCCCCATGTAAATAATCAAATCTGGAGGTGACCGGAGCATGCATGACCATGAGCAAGGAGTCCCGGTCCAGGAACGGGCATAACTGGTGAATCACATGAAGTTGTGCGAAAGCCCTCCTAGCCACGACTGACACCTTCTCATTGAGCAGGAATTGTAAGTCCAGGAGGACCCCCAGACTGCGTACCAGGTCTGTCTGAGGCAAAGCAGCCCCATGTAGAACCAAAGGTGGTAACTCCCATGATAACGCGGGGGCCCCAATCCACAGCCACTTGGTCTTGCCAGGATTCAGTTGTAGCCCATTGTCCCCCATCCAGACCCTTACAGCCTTCAGACACCTGGATAGGTGACACCTGTACACAGTTCAACATTCATAGGTTGACTATTTCATCAGCTTCCTCCTCAGTCAACACCTGTTTTCTTCTTCTGGAAGCCAATTAGAGCTATGGGTGGTAGATGTGCTTTTAAGTTTTTAACACCATGATTTATAACCCAAATGCCAAGTATGGATTTTAATTTAGTATTTCTGTAGACTAATGATGGTAAACATGCACCCCTCACTGATGTTGGGCTACAACTGCCATTCTCACAATTGGCTGTAATATGCATAGCTGATGGGAGTTATAGTCCAACAATAACCAATGACCAACATCACCTATCTCTGCTGTAGATAGATGTCCTTCTCAAAGCTTCCCCTTCATATTTGGGAACCAATAAAAAAAGTTTCCTTACTCTACCACCTATAAGCTTTTAGTGACCTGTTGAGGTATTTTGCATAAAGAATGGTACTTTTGTTTCATTTCATTTTTGCTTCCATAATAGCAACAATTTGTATTTCAGTTCATATTTTGTGGGTGTAACTTTTCTGACCAATTTGAAGCCAACTTTAAACTGCTGTTACAGTCATGTAATGTATAACTGCATGATACAACCAATAATTTGCTTCTTCTTTTATATTTGCTTTGCAAATTATTATCCAAAATGTGTAGTGCCATCACCACCTCCTTCTATTCAAATCAGATGTATCATTCAGTGCTAAGAAGCATGCACATGTCAAATAAATCCATCTGAAATCCAGCTAAACATCACAGAATAAATTTGTAAACGCAAGATACCATCTATTTTTCAACACTTTCTTCTGCACAGACACAGCAGTGCACAGATAAAATCTGATGTGAAGTGAGTAATGATGGAAAATGTTTAGCCATCCAGTGGTTGCTAAGTTGCAATTCCAATCAACCCCCTCCAACACATGTGCCAAATACCCACAGGCAGTTATAGACTTCAGCTTTGGAACATAAAGAGACAATGACTGCCATATGATGGTTCCACAAGGGCATCCAGCAAATGATTTAACCCAAAGTCTCAGGAAATATCCATAACCCATTCTGTTATCCTGCTGAACATTTCTTCCCTTGAACCCCCTTCCTCCCAGTCTCTTCTATCTTCAAGAGGGCACCAGAGGCAAATTTCATCACAAATTTGGCTTCTAACCCTTAAGCATGAGGAGAAAGGTTTTTTCCCCCAAAACCTGAAAGTGTCTTGTGTATTCAAAGAAAAGACATTCTTGGCCACAACCATGTAGGGAGTATATGATGAGGCAAAAATATTTCAAATGAATGGACAAATGAATGAATGAATGAATGAATGCTAGCATCAGATAATAATAATTTCATGTCAGAAATTATTCTGGGTTGAAAGGATTTTTGTGGAAGAAACTCCACACAGAGAATGCCCAAATGAGGATCCTTTCATGTCCCCAAGAGCTGGGACAGAGATGGATGGTCAATCCATCATGCAGTACCTAGGTCTCGAACTGCTGACTTGCCAGCCTTCCAGCTAACAAGGTGAGCTTCTTTACCATTGAGTCACTGCAATTGATACATCAGATAAGGTCCTTGCTGCTTCTGCTTTGTCTGCTTTTATTCAAACTCCTGCATTCAGCAGGAGGGGATTGGATTCGATGACTTAAAAGGCCTCTTCCAACTCAGTTATTCTATGATTCTGGAATCTTCCCCAGAAGATAAAAACAAATTACAGCAAACCCATTAACTGTAAAATTTCAAAATCCATCATCAACTTGAAATTTCAGAATAGGTCATCAATAGTTCACACATGAGTTTACAATATCTCACCTGGAAACATGCTGCAAGTTATTTGTTGGATTTTAGAAATAACGGCTTATGAAAAAATGCAGTTTCTGAAGACCAAGCTGCATAGTTCCATTGAATATAGATCAAGGATACACAACCTGGAACCCTTACCTACTCCCTCTGTGGCTTCTGAATGAAGGGACCCCAGCCATTTTTATTCACAGCTCAAGATAGTCAGCTGGGTGGAGGAGAAAGATATGGAGTCTGTGATCAAGTTATGTACTAACTTACAGTTATGATCAATGTTCCTTGCAGCATACACAATCCGACATACATATGGATCATACCTGTCAACCTTCCCGGATTGGCCGGGATTTCCCATTTTTCGGCTCCAATTTTTGCCATTTCCTGCTCGGAGCTGCAGAAACCCCAGAATTTGGCAGCGGGGGGAAAGGCGTTACTGCGCATCCCTTCTGCGCAGCTCGCTTCTACACATGCGTAGAAGGCTTTTACACATGTGTAGAAGCCTTCTACACTTGCGTAGAACCCTTCTACGCATGCGTAGAAGGCTTCTGTGCAGAAGGGGATCGTAGAAGCCTTTTACGCATGTGTAAAAGCCTTCTACGCATGTGTAGAAGTGAGCTGCGCAGAACAGTTCTGCGCAGGTCCCAGATTGTCCGGAGCCGCGGTTGACAGGTATGATATGGATAGAGAAATAAATTAGCAAGTAAAATCGTATGTACTGTTTTTGACAATAACACTCTTGTCCCAATTATACTTTATAGCATTTAGTCCCTGGCTTCAGAATCTATTTACACTATGTGTTTCTGTAAACTCTGGTTTTTGTACCAATCCTTTGAAATTGCTTCAGCCACATTGACATGTACCAATAAAGAAAATGAAATTAAATGAGTAAAAGATGTTTGTACTTAATAAGCTGAAATATAAAAATGTTTAAACAACTTCAGTATGAGAAATAACTTACTGGACCAAGGTCAGCATTCCACGGAGTTCAATGCTTCAGCATAGAATCAACATTAATCATTTTGACAATAGTCTTTCTAGTGGAGGGCAGGATGCCTATACTTCCACTCTGCACATAAGCAAGTCAGTAAGAGAAATGAGCATGAAGGAATATATGAGTGACACAAAGAAATACCACTTCCCTGCAGCAACGCAGGATTCCAAACCAGGATCAGAGTTTAGTTTCCAATGAGTATTTTCAGGGGGGGGGGGGGGGGAATGGGACCATAGTTTTCTTTTTCAGATAAAATGGATGACTATAAATAATGGCTAGAAGAAAGTTCTGTTCAGTGTGATGGAAGAAATGTTCTTTGACACACTAAGACAGGGGTGCCCAAACTTTTCAGGCCGTGTGCCAGTCATGTGGTTCAGTGGGCCAGTCACGTGGTTCCTCCCACCAGAAGCGGAAGTAAAACGTGCCTTGCAATCTGTTTTGCAACAGGATGAGATAGATTTTAAGCTGCCATTTTCTCTGCTTAAACCAGGGGTGCCCAAACTATGGTCTGTGGGCCAGATCCAGCTCCTGATGCCAATTCATCTGGCCCATGCTGCCCTCGTCGCTCCTGGAAGTGGAAGTAAAATGTGCCCATACGGGCACATTTTACTTCCACTTCCAGGAACAACAAGTGAGCCGTGGGCCAGATGAATTTGTGTCAGTGGCCAGATATGGCCCACAGGCCATAGTTTGGACACCCTTGTACTAAGAGAAGAGCAGTTGGCCACACCTCAGTTGCTGTTGCTTCCTTCACATATACAATGACAATTCTAAAGAAAGGACTTTTCTCCTTATATGTAGGCTCTTTGAGTAACAGTCTGTTGTGTCCAAATGTTATATTGCTTTAATTCTTAAGATGCCATTAAGTCTTTTTTTTTAAAAAAAATTAATTTATTATTTATAATAAAACAATACTGTATACATATATATATGCACATGCATACATATACACACGCACACATACACACATAGATACATACCTATATACGCATATATTGATATGCCCCCCCTGTGATATTTACAATGTCCTGGAGGAATCAGGTTGTCTTAATGCTTTCCCTCCAAAAACATCTGGTTTGTTTGTTTCTTCCCCTCTGAGAGAATGATCCACAAAAGCATGCCAGATATTCCAAAATCTGTTCTCTTTAATAATACCCTTTTTCTTATTTATTTCCCAAGTTAATTTGTCATTCAATGCTAAGTTCCACATCTCTTTATACCATTCCTCTATCTTTATATTTATATCATTTTTCCAATTTCTAGCTATACATTGTCTACCCGTTGTGAGCATTATTTCTAACAATTCTTTTTCATCCTTATTTAAATTGAAGCAGTCCACGTCTGATAACATGGTGGAGCCCGACCCCAGCTTGATTCTCTTACCCATTATTTCCTTAATCTCCTTTTCCACTTTTTTCCAAAATTCTTTAACCACAATACAACTCCACCACATGTGTTCATATGTTCCAATTTCCTTTTTGCATCTCCAACACAGTTTATCCTTTTTATTATCAATCTGATGCAACCTCACTGGGGTGAGGTACCACCTCCACAACATTTTAAAATTATGTTCCTTTATTCTAACCGACAATGTTCTCATTATCCTCTTTTTCCATTTATGCTTCCATGTATCTTTTTCAATCTTTATATTCAATTCTTGCTCCCAACTTAACAATAAAACCTCCTGTGGATCACCCTCCTTGTTCAACATTTTATACAGTTTACTAACTACACCCTTGATAGTTCCGTCTCCTTTTCTTAATTTTGAACTCAGCACCTCAAATTCAGTCTTCTCTCTAATCAGTTCAGGGTTTCTCCAATATTTACCATTCCATTTATTTAACACCACAATCTGAAACCAATTAAAATTCAATTGTCCAAACAAATCCTTTCTTTTATCATTATCTATGCAGGTCCGTAACCAGTCTTTAAGCAGGAAAACTCCATTTTTAACCAAAACCTCTTTTATCCTTTTGTCTATTTTTACTGGGAAATCTACCACATCCTCCAATTCTGTGATTGGTGAAATATTTGGAGCCAAAACCTTCTTTACTTTTTTCCAAGGATTCATCAATCCCTTCATCATGGGGTTTTTAGTTATCACTTTCCCCAGATTAGCTGTGGGAATGTATCTGGATTCTGTCAGGCTGCCTCTGACACATTTTGTAAACAAAAGCCTCTTTGCTTGCTATTCTCCTTATCTCTCCTTATTTGGGTTCTGACTTTCTGATTGATTATGTAGCTTAAGTTTCGTTTCTGCTATACTCTGCTTGAATAAAGAGAAGCCATTATTATGCCTTTGTTCAGCTAAGAGAGCAGTCGTGTGTCTGTTTCCTCTTTATTTCTCTATCTCTGTTCCTCCCTACAAAAAGCCTAATGAAGCTGGCCTTCGCTAGATTTCCTAACTCTTAACTTTCCTCTGTTTAACTGAAGCTGTAAACTGCCTTTAAAGAGACTGATCTTATCTCTAAATGAATCGGATCCCAACAAGTGGTGCTCCGTGGTGAGGCGATTGAATGAAATTCAAAGGAATGCTTTGAAGAGATCTGCTTCAGCGAACAGCAATTAGCATCTAATTAGCACCTCATAATTGCAACCGGACAAGGTCTTCACTCACTCGCGACCAGAGGAAAGGTCATTCGAGCGCTCGAAATTCATCCAATTCTACATTGGGTCCCACACAGGGTGAGTGAAAAAAGAAAAAGAAAAATATTTTTTTTTAATTATGGGATGTGTGCTTACTTCGCAAATGCATGAACTTTGTAAAGATATCTCAGATCTTTTGATTAACAATGGGCGAAAGGCTGATGAGAAGAAGATACAGCAGCTGGTTAAAGCTATAGAAAAAATCAGTCCTTGGGTTAAATTTGATGAATGTCTGGACTTAAAACAGTGGAAACAGATCGGGAGAGAAATGCAGAAGCATAATGGAATTTCTGTATCAGTATTATTTACATGGGAGGAAGTTAGAGACTGCCTTCAGAGACTCACTCCAAAGAAAATGTAATTCTCTCAGAGGCTTGATGGCCCCCTCACACAGCTTTTGCTTCCAGCCGAGGGAGGGGCTATGGCAACCGCCCCTCCATCATATGAGAAATAACAGCCCCCTGATGGGGGTGGAAATGGAGATGGGACATTATATCCTGCCTTGCAGCAATCAAGCACTTTTAGCCCTACCAAAACACATTTTTCTGCTGCTTTAACTGCAGCTGTGCTGGATATGGAACCTGTTGATGTATATCCAGTGAACAGAGAGCCGCTTGCAAATGGGAATGCTGCAATACTGCCTGCCGAGTCTAAAAAACAGCTAGTGCCGGCTGATGGGGAACAAATGGTGGGGACCTCATCACAGATTGAAGCTGTTAATGCATGCAGAGTGGCAGGAAGCAAGGAGTGTGTTTCAAAGAGCAGCTTAGGGGCTCTCAGCCCCCCCCCCCCGTGAATCAACCCTCATCACAAAAGCAGGAGAAGCTGAGTAGTAAACTTGATACCTCACGTTTGGGCAGGAAGATCCTACAGAAATGGAAGGATGGCCCAAAGGAGGAATGCAGGAAACCCAAGACCAAAAAGGGGTGCAAGTACGAACTAACAGATGCAGTTTGTCATAAGGTTGAGAATCAGATGCTGGAAATGAAAGAAATACAGAGGAAGAGGGGGGTGAATCTTTCCTCGATGGACAGCAGGCTGTTGCAAAAATACAAGGAGTTTTTGGCTGATTTTGAACTGCCCATCCCTCAAACAAAGAGATCCAGAGTGAGCTGTCCCAAGTTTCAAGCATCAGGATTGCAGGGAAAGCAACTTGGACTTCCCTGTGATTTTCTTCTGTGTGAAAATTACTTGCAACTTCTGGAGAAGTCTTTGTGCCTTCACACCTCCTCGGCCTGCCTTAATGCAGATGGGTGTGGCTGGAGCATGAAGGAATGTGTGTTTGCCTGAAAAGCTGAAAAAAGGGGGGTTGTGTGGGATTGTCTTGTGAAGTCAGTGAGACTTAATTTATGGCTTAATTTCAACTTGCCATGCCAAGAACTGTGCTGGAGAGAAGATAGTGTTTCAGAGAGCTTCAATCAAGATTTGGACTTTTAATTTGGACATTTTAATTGGACTAAAAAGAAAAAAAAGTTTGTGTGGACTTTAAAGAAGAATTATAAAACCTGACAGCCTTTTTAAGAAATTGTCTACCTGCTCATGCTAATGAGATTTGTACTGTATTTGAGTTACCATGCTATGCTGATTATAAGTTATTGAATGCTTCTTTCACTCACACCAGTGGGAGAAGAAGAAATTTAATGCCTTACTCATGTAATTGGGGAAGTGAGAAATGCCTTCTAAAATGCAACCAGACCTCCTTCATGTAAGGAAGAAAAGAAATGTTCATGTCTTGTTTATGCTTAAGTGTTTGCTTATTCTCTTGCAGGGACCTGTCTTTGCTTATGTTATGCATTGTCTTATGAAACTGCATATCTCAAGGTACCTTCAGAAGTACATGGAAGAGTACCCTACACATGTAAATGGGTTTGTGATATTGCATTTGTGTTATATGTCACTCATGTTTCATGTTTAGTTACATGGTACTAGTAATAACAGGGCATGCTCCTGTTTCTTAGGGGAGTGTCTTCCTAAGCCATTGGTCATTTATTGGCAACAAGGGGATCCTGAGTGTGTGGATTCCTGCTGGAGCAATTCGCCCATGGAGAGAGAAGAAGGTTACTCAGCTCCAGGATGGTGGTTCACCAGTAAACTAAATGTGCTGACATTTGTTCTTTTCTTTCTTACTGTGCTTCCAGCTGTAAGAACAATACCTCATGGGGGCAACCACAACTTTTGGATTCATCATGCTAACTATATGTTTGAGGTTCATGGTAAGAATGCAACGTTATACTATGAGCATCCACTGGCAGTGTCTCAAATGGCCTTTCTTCCGGCATTGTTCAACACGCCAGAGTTGGTTATTGGACATTTGCAACATCTTGATAGATCTACACTCTTCTCTAATCCTCCAGAACAATTTAACAACACCCGCTGGCGAAGCATGACATTCAAGAAATACACTAAAGGACTTTGTTTCTGCTGTCATAGTTCTGGAGTCTGGAATAGTAAATGGAAGCACTGGACTCAAGCAAAAAGGGTTTTGCGGAATGTAGGCAATTATACGGGTTGTGATAGTTATTTTTGGTTATGGGGTAGTTATAACAGTTCTTATAAGCTTAATTATACCTTGTTTAACACTACTATTGAAGATATATATGATGTATTTCCTATGTTTACTCCTGATTATTCTGCTATAGATAGTGGTTCAATTTGCAATGGATGGCAAATCAAGGATCCTAACATGTGGTTCTTTTTTAATGGAGTTGCCACGAATTTCCATCCAGGACAATATCAATGTGCAGCATTGGGTTATTTTACCTTACAGACTAGCCATAGATTACCTGTTAGCAAAATCCGGAGGATTTTGTAAACTGGTCGGGAACCTGGGATGTCGGGTAAAATTCCAGGATCTGAATAATACTATTGAGAAAGAACTTCAGAATTTACAGGAGAGCATTACTAACAATGTACGCACTGATGTTAATCTCTTTGATTGGGTGACTTCTTGGTTGCCTGATTTGTCTGTCCTTAGACAAGTTTTCTTTTATGGGTTCATTATTATTATCTGCCTTATACCTTTGTGTTTTTGCATTAATTGTATTCCTAATCTTATTTCCATGTGTAACACATGTCCACTGCGTAGAAGGGAGACATCGGGTTTTGCATGACGGCAATTGTACTCAATGAGGTATCATCCTCTGGAACAAAGTACCAGGAGTCAGGAGGGGTACGATGTCCAGGAGGACAGTGATGATGTATATGGAGGAGTAGTTATGGAGTATGATGACATGCAGGGGTATGATTAGCCGTCTCTCTCTCTCTCAAATTTAAACGAAAAAGGAGGACATGTGGGAATGTATCTGGATTCTGTCAGGCTGCCTCTGACACATTTTGTAAACAAAAGCCTCTTTGCTTGCTATTCTCCTTATCTCTCCTTATTTGGGTTCTGACTTTCTGATTGATTATGTAGCTTAAGTTTCGTTTCTGCTATACTCTGCTTGAATAAAGAGAAGCCATTATTATGCCTTTGTTCAGCTAAGAGAGCAGTCGTGTGTCTGTTTCCTCTTTATTTCTCTATCTCTGTTCCTCCCTACAAAAAGCCTAATGAAGCTGGCCTTCGCTAGATTTCCTAACTCTTAACTTTCCTCTGTTTAACTGAAGCTGTAAACTGCCTTTAAAGAGACTGATCTTATCTCTAAATGAATCGGATTTCAACATTAGCGCCTAAAAAAATCATTTTGCCTATGTGGTTATAATCTTTCATTTCAATATCTTCCCATAAAGCTTTTTCCCCAACCAAGATCTTCACCACATTCTTAATTTGAAACGCTCGATAGTATAAACAACAGGTTCGGCATCCCTAGTCCTCCTTCTTTCTGAGGTAGATAGCATAGTTTTTTTGATAATCTTAATCTCTTTCCTCCATTACAAAAATCATTAAACATTTTTTGGAATTCCTTAATTTCCTTCTTTTTCATTTGAATTGCCAGAGCATCAAATAAAAAATTTAACCTAGGCAAAAGCATCATTTTAGTAATTGCTATTCTTCCAAACCATGTCAATTTTAGCTTTTGAAGATTCTTAATTCTGGCTTTAATTTCTACTTTCAAATTATTGTAATTCAATCTCTTAAGGTCTTCAAGGCTACATGAGATATTTATCCCTAAATATTTCAATTTCTCCTTAATTTGAATATTACCCATCCCTTTTATCTTCTTCTGATCTTCCTTTCTTATATTACATAACAACATTTCCGATTTGTCCCAATTTATCCTCAAACCTGTGGTATCTTCAAAAATCTTTAATTGTGCTTGAATCCTGACTAACGCCCTCTCTGGATGCTTAGCAATTATCAAAGTGTCATCGGCATATAAGCTTATCTTGGTTCCCATGACCCCTTCTATTCCTTTATCCTCCCTAATAGCCTTTGCTAACATCTCCATGGCCAAGATAAACAAAATTGGGGATAATGGACAACCCTTTCTCGTTCCTGCTTCTAATTTTATCTCATCAGTAATCTCGTCGTTCACTCTAACAGTGGCTGTGCCTTGTTGATATAGTTGGTCAATTATTCTTCTAAATTTATCTCTAAATCCATAACTTTTGATCATTTCCTTTATTGACACGAATTGCAGAGAATCAAATGCTTTAAATATATCTAAAGATATCAGACCCACTTTTTCCTTTGTTTGCCTCACTGTATCCAATAAATCTATCGTTCTTCTCGTCAAATCTGCCATATGTCTTCCTTTCAAAAAACCAACTTGGTCTACTTCTATATAATTGCCCATAAAACTGTTTAACCTATTTGCCAATATTGCTGTGAAGATCTTGGCATCTTGGTTGATCAATGAAATAGGTCTATAAGATTCCACTTTTTCTAAATCCTTTCTAGGTTTTAGCAGCAATACAATCATGGTCCTGTACCATGAAGTCAGAATTTGTCTCCCTTCTAAAATGTAATTATACAGTTTTGGAACCACTATATCTTTAAATTCCTTGTAAAAATCAGCTGGTAACCCGTCTTCCCCTGGTGCTTTACCCACTTTCAATCCAGCTATTACCTCTTTTACCTCTTTTTCTATTATTCGTTCTTCCATTTTTTCCTTGTGTCCCTGTTTTATGCTACTACCCTTTTGTTTCTCTAATTGAATTTTAAGTTTATCTATATCTATCTCTTTTTTTGCATATAGGGCTTGATAAAATTCTTTCACAATTTTGCACTTATCTCCAGTCTTGTTACATCTCACCCCTTGTTTATTTATCAAAATTCCAATTTCTCTCTTTTCTCTCTTTTCTTTAGCTGCTCTTGCTAATAACCTTGAATTTTTATTACTATATTCAAAATATTCTCTTTTCACTTTTTCTATATCCTTTCCTATCAATTCTGTCTTTAATCTTTGTAATTCATCAAAGACTTTCCTATCCTTTGTCCTTGCATGTTCCTCCTGTAATCTCTTTATATCCTTTTCATTTTTATCCTGTGACATCTTAAATTTTTTATATTTAATACTAGCTAATCTAATGCTTTCACCTCTAAAAACCGACTTCATGGCATCCCAGACCACATTAAAGTTTACCTCATCATTGTCATTCCAATGCCAATTTTCTTCCCATCTCTCCCTAATTTCCTCTTTACTTTTCGATCCCAGAATAGTTTATTATCATATCTCCACATCCTTCTCATCTTCTTTTTACCCTCCATCCTTATTTCCATCACAACTTTAGAATGATCTGACTCTTTGAAAATCCCGACTTCTATTTCCTCCAAATTTCTGATCATATTCTCTGTTACAAATATATAATCAATTCTAGAATATGAGTTGTGAACCTGTGAGAAATAAGTATAGACCCTTTCTAACCTCTTAAGCTCCCTCCAAGTGTCCTTCAACCCCAAAGATGCCATCCAATTATCCAGTATTTGTCCTTTAATTCCTTTTCCACATCTTAGTAAGTTGTGCAATCTAAGTTTGACCTTATTAAATTAAAATCACTGGCTACAATCATCTTCATTGTTTTCTCTCTTACTAATATTTTTTGATTTTTTTCCAAAAATTCAGCCTGATGATCATTTGGGGCATATACATTCACCAGTGTTATTTCCTCATCATCTATCTTTCCTTTCACAATCAAATATCTACCCTTGGGATCCGCTATACTGTTAACTATCTTGAACCCCAACCTTGTCGATATCAGAATTGCCACTCCTCTTGCCTTTGATGTACTGTATGACTTCTCATAATGCTGCATCCAGCCTAAGAAAATTTTGTTCGTATCCTGGGTTTTTTGGTGAGTTTCCTGCAAAAAGACTATATCCAGCCTATCCCTCCTCAACGCTGATTCAATTCTCCTTCTCTTAACCGGAGAGCCTGTACCTTTCACATACCATGTTAACATTTTAATGGACCTCATAATATAATTACCCACAGTCTTCTTCCATCTCTGATTCCTCCCTTGGACGTGATACCATCTAACCCACAATAATTAAAAAAAAACAGCAAAAACATTCAATGCTACCCTCCCCACTTCTTTATCCAAAAAGATCGCCTCCATCTTCCGAAAAGGGGAGGGGGGGAACATGAAAGATGACTTTACAATAAAACCTCAAGCGCTATTCTACATATTACAAAAATCTGACTTAACTTGAAATTTTACTTTAACTCTTCTCACCTGCAATCATCCCACCTATTCTCCCTCCTGCCGACCCTCACTTTCCCCCACCTCAGTTACCATCAACAATTGTAACTCTGACTCTCCTATATCCTCTCCTCCTGCAGCTCCATCTTCTCTTGCTCCTCCATAATCTCTTTTTATCCCTCCAGATTCCAACAAGGCCTTCCTCAATGCCAACCATTCCCTTGAGGATGCCTTAACCAGATCATTCAAACACAGATATTCCAGTGCATCCATCTCTGCATCGATCACATGCAACCTCCTTTCATGAAAGAATCTCAATTGTTGCGGGTAACGCCAATTGTATTTTATCCCTTTTCCCATCAGGAATCTTGTTACTGGCTTCATCTTATACCTCCAACCATGTTCCTTCATTGAAATATCATTATACACTTCCACATCATTCCCATCCATTTTTAAAACGTGAGAACCAGCTTGTTTTAAAAAGGCCATCACCTTCAGTTTGTCTCCCCAGTTTGCAAATTTAACCAATACATTTCTCTGTACCACCTTTCCCTTACTCAGTCCCACTCTATACACACTTGCAATGTCCTTGTGAACACAAACTTTTCCCATATTCAAATTATTTAACCAATCAATTATTCTATCTTTTAGCTGGTCTGGCATTTTCTCCACCATTTTGCGTATCACAATATTCTGCTTTCTCATCATCTTTTCCATAACATCGATCCTTTTTTCCTGCACATCCACTTTCATCTTAATTTCCTTTTCCTCCTCATGTAATCCTTTAATATCCCCTTGCATCAATTTCATATCATTCTGCATTGATTTTACATTAGCATCCATCCTATGAAAATTAAGATCAACTTTTTTAGAAAAATCTATAAACATTGTAGCCAATTTATCCTGTTTTCACATAATTTCATTTCTGTCTTTCACTCTTGCCTCATTCATCTTCTCAATTTTCTTAAATAACTTCACAAATTCTATCATTACTTGTGTTTGATCAAGTGGTGGTGGTTCAGGTGATGATGTTGGAGGAGATGGTTCTTCTGATAGTAGGTTACCTTTTTTTTGGTTTCACAACTTCTTCTTCCTTGCCCTTTCCCCTTGCAACTTTATCCATTGTGATGTCAAATAGTAACTTCAATCCAGCAACTTTTCTTACGCCCTCTTGTCTCTCACCTTGAAGCTGATCCAGAATTCAAAACTGATATAATCAAAATGTATTATGTTGCTCAGCAGACCACAAGCCAAACCACTAAAAAGTAAATATATCCACCGCAGGCGAAGAAGTTGCTATTGTTGATATTATGTCTCCCGTGTGAAGGTCAAAAGAGAAGCAGAAACCAAACCAAGCAAAGTGGCGTAACTATATTCCAGTAACAGGGCAGAGTTGCTTCAGTAACCAAACATACGACGCTGAGGGAAAAAAAGAATCCAAACCGTTGTAATCCAAATATGCAACTAAATTCTTGCTGATAAAAACCAAATTTATAATCCACCTAATAATCCAGGAGCTTGATTGAAGACTTTCTCCAAAAATTGGCAACAATTTATTGTAATCCACCTTGTAACAGTGTTCCAGAAACCGGATCCCCCAATGCTATAACACAATCCAGGAACTGATATCCAAAATCTTGCAAGGAGGGGAAAAGGAGACGGAGAAGGAGGGGCAAAACAGGGGCTCAAAAAGGAGGTAAAAAGAGAAATATATATATATGGGGGGAAAAGGAAAAGCCCAGCACTTATCTATTTAGTCCTTCTAATGCAAAAGCCATCCACATCTTCTGCTGCGGCTGCGGCTTCGTGGGGTGACCCTCCTCCCTTCTTCTCCAAAACCTCCAAAACCTCCAATCACCACTTTAATCTCCACACACTCACTCCAGACTCTTCACCCTCTTGTCCTCCCTCTTTCCTTTCTCTCCTTTCCGTCCGTGGGACTCTAAAAACTTCTACCGTTGTTTCCCCTCCTTAAGTTTCACTTTCTGCCACCGCTGCCATTATCCCTCCTTTCCCACCGTCTTACTCTCTTCCACGTCCTCAGTCCTTCATACACTTGCCTTCTTCTGTTCCGTTCTCCAGTCCACCCCCATCCGCAACGCAGCCGGCACTCTTAAATTCAGCTTTTGTATTTTCGGCAAACTTACAATTTCTTGTTCCGATCTCCTTAGATCCCATTCACTGTGGAACCGCTGGGAAAGCCGCGGCTTTTGCCGCTTGCCCCCCCAGCCAAAACCGCTCTCGAACCTCGATCTTCAGATCAAAAATTTTGCTTGCCGGGTCTATATACTTTCTTCTTACAAAATCTTTTAAAATTATTTATCAGATTTATTTCCTCATTTATTTACTCATTGAAAAGTGCGAGCCCACAGAAAAGTGTGTTAACTCATCGTCATCTTAGCCACGCCCCCCACCATTAAGTCTTTGAAGCAAAAGTGCGCCCTTTCTCTAAGGTGCTTAATTTATATCACTGTTACCGTAATCTGATTGACTCTAAAACAGGTTCCCGCGTTTTCGGTAGCCCGGGCAAATGTATCTCTGCAACTGCCATTCTGCCTGTTTATAAGTAGCCACCTCGTTTCCTGATTCCCTAGTTTGAACTGAGCTGTAATGAATCACTGTTGGCTAAACCCCGAACTTGCTGTCACGTTGCATATTATTCTCGGACTCAACATAGCCTCAGATTTCCAAGATACTTGTCATGTACAAAGCCTGCGTACGTGCAGGAAGTTCTCCTTTTCAGACTCTTCACTGTTCAAGAGATGAGTGGGGATAGCCTCTCTCTCTGTGCAGATGATGGAAAAATAGAGGCATTGTCTAATGTCTGAACTGGGAAATTAAATTGCAGAAGCTCCAAAAGAAGAAGAAGAAGAAGAAGAAGTACATTTTTTTTATGCTTCTCAGTGTTCATCTGTATAATACTGAACCATGCCTTTCCAACTCTTTTATAAAAACAACATAAATGCAGACCATGTGTTGAATCTAAGCGACCCCTTTTAAAAAGATAGGCTCCTTCAATTGATGGAGGAAAACAAAGTCTCCAAAGCCACTTTCCCACATTGTTCAGTCCCTTATTTCCCCAGCACATACACACACCCCTGATTATACAATTTGTATTCCATTCCCAACAACTCTAGGTCCAAGCTAATATTATGATAATATTTTACACCATGGCAATGTGTTATATTATGAATGTACAGTGATACCTCATGCAACGTCCAAACTTGGTTGTACAAGTTTGGACTTTATACGGATTGGACTTTGTATGAGGCATGCAAAATCCTAGCCGTGATGCCTCATACAACGTCCAAATCCTTGCCGCGATGCCTCATACAACGTCGTTTCCATAGAAATACATTGTACTGTAACAGCACAGACTTCAGGGAAACAGACAGGAAACTGACAGGAAACTGACAGAACTTTAAGAAATCATTGTCTAAAGGCAAAAAACATTACAAAAACATGTAAAACAACCCTGATTGTCCAAAAACCTGAAGAATGCTGCACAAATCCCAGGAATGTTTCTAAAAATTCTGACAAAAAAAATTCAAAAAAAATCCAAAGCCGCGCTCAAAACCACTCCTAAACACTCTTCGCCTCATGCAAAACCCACAAGAGCAATGCACGCCTTTTATACTTCCCAGGCACAATGCAACCTGGGAAAACCCCAATGCCTCATACAATGTCACACAACTTTGTATGAGGCAACTTTTTTCAAGGAATTAGGCAATGTTGTATGAATTTGATGTTGTATGAGGTATTACTGTATCCTTATTTTTCTGGAAGCAGAGGTAAAGATGTTGCATTAAACATTCTCACAAGCATGGCTGGAACAACTGCAAGAATTTCTGGATGCCATCTGGGGGCGGGGGGGGGGGATTAGCATTTTGCAAAAGAGGCCTGGGAAAAAGAGAAAGAAACAAAATGAAAATCTACATGTCTTAAGGCTCATTATTAAGCCATGTTCCTTTGTTCAACCTCTTGACTCTGTTCTACAGATAAGAGCAATGCAATGTGCTCTTTTTAGCCTGGCAAGCGGAAGACCATGCTTATATAGTCATTTTAAATCATTGGCTTTATGTTTATATGAATAAATATACATGGGAAAATGGCACAGCTTATTCAAGATGAATAATCAATGTATATTTAATTTAATTTTAATTTAATTTTAAAATCAATGCCACAAGAATACCATAACAATTCAGGTGGTATTGCGGTGGTGCCAGCAGTGGCTTTTCAGCCCTCTGAGCAGTTGGAGCTTGTATGGCAGCGGTGGCGGCATGCAGGCGCACCTGGCCTCCATCCAAGGCGATGGAGTAGCTCCGGGGTGGGCGGGGGAGTCCTTTTAACAGCAAAGTCTGGCCTGGATTTTTCTTAACATCAGACAAGCCCTGGAATCTTCATTAGCTCAATGCTGGCCTGACTGGACAGAATAGCCTTCTTACCCCTCCTCAGTTGGATGATTCTATCAAGGCAACTACCTCAAAAACCCTCCATTTTCTTCTCTTTTTATTTTTCCTCAGGGTACTCCAGTACCTTCTCCATCAATCATTCGTTCTCAACCATTCTCAGTCCATTATGCAAATTAGTGTTTCTACCCACCCCTGGTTATCCTCCCTGCACTATTTTTACCAAGGCTACTTTCTATCCATTCGTAACCAACACTGTGCACATGTTCTCATTCACCCATCTAAATACATTCATTCCTTACAGGCAGCAATGGTGGCAGCATTCATGGCATGATCTCAGCCATTTTTGTCATTTCCCATGATGGCGGGAATGAGGGCGGCACATTATCGCGGCATTTAAAGATTATTTTGCAGCATTTTCACGGAGTTTTCATGGCATTTTCACTGCATTTTTTTGGCATTTTACAACATTTTCACAATTTTCGCTGCTGTTTTGGCACTTCCGGCAGTTGCAGTTCCGGGATCCTTACTGTGGGCCAGATTCATTGCCATAGGTTGCAAATCCCTGGGTTAGAAGCTCCACAGCTATTCTATTCTTATCATTTTTATTGCTTCCTCCTTTCTTTTTTGGTATTTTTCTTCTCCATCCTGTACTGATTCAGCCTATACATCTCTGGATGAGTTAGGAATTTCTTCCCCCTCCCTCCATGCCTTTTCTCTTTTCCCGCATTTCCCACCTTCCTCTTCCTTGTCCTGCCTCATTTCCCCCATTCTTGGTGGTCTTTCACTCCCTCCATCCTAGATTCATCCAGCCTTTTGCTCTGATAGCTTTGCCTACTCCCTTACCAGTTTCTTTTACTCTGTCTCTCCTTCTAGCCAGAACCAGATGTTACACAAATTTCAGCTAAACATCTTGCATTTTTCTGGCTTTGTTTCAGCCATATGTGCCTGCAACTCCTCATTTGAGTTTTAACCCACATTAAAAAAGGATAGCACTGGAGAGCATCACTGTACACTCTCCCCCCCCCCCCACCATTTGCATTTAATTGTCCTTCAAAAATACAATTTGTTCTAGTGGCGCCTAAAAAAAAGAATAGCGTGTTTTCTGAAATGTTGAAAAGAGATAGCTAAATCCAGATTTAAATTTTCCCCACCCGCATTCTCAGGCAGATTACTCCACTGTTATTTAAAGTATTGTCTTCCTGGTGGACAGATGATTGCAGGACAGGATCCAGAATGCTATCATTTATACACTACACTGTTAATGCAATGTGTGGAACTCATATTCCTAAACACATTGTAAGACTTGATGCATAATTGGCACTTCCTTAACTTGCAGCCATCTGGAAAGTGCTGAGGGTCATCAGCAGGGCAGCAGCAGCAGCAGCAGCAGCAGCAGCAGCATCCACGAAAATGCTGCTGCTGCTGTTCTTGTTCTTGTTCTTGTTTTTCCTCCTCCTCCTCCTCCACCACCACCACTCCTTTGGGCATTAAGGGAACCAGAACAATTGATCACCAAACTGTAAATACAAGCTACTTTTGTAGACCTGCTGGAGTTTAAATGCAGGAGCAGGAAGTAGAATTTTCTTTGAGCATTTTCCTCCAGCTTCCATCAATCTGTCTAAATTGTTCAAAGTGCTTTGAGGCTATGCAGGGAGCTGCCTAGAATGAAAAGGCCAGACTTTTTTTTATATTAAGGAATGACTGGCACTTAGTGGCTTATGATGGTACTGCAGGCTGCAGACTAATGAAGTTTCAAATGCATTTACACAAACACGTATGCACACGCACACATATTATGTTTTATTAATATGAGTTGTGTTTTACTTCTTGAAACATTCAGAGAATATTTGGAGATAATATGAAAAAGGCAGACTTGCTAGTAAATGAAAATATTGTCACTATCTATACTTTTTGAAATCAGGATTTCCAGCCATTAGGTAGATGAATGCCACACAGTATTTAAGTACAAGTAGTACCTCATACAACGATTTTAATCCATTCCACGGGGTTCATTGTTGTATGAAACAATTGCTATATGATACATGCATCATATAGCAATTTTCCCTATGGGATGCATCATACAACAATGTTTTTTTTTTTTGCTAAGTGGTTTTTCCCATTGAAAAATTGTCGTACAATTTTTTACATAGGGAAAATTGTTATGTGGGATGCCATCCCCCCCCCCAAACCTAATTGTTATGTGATTCCATTGGTATACGGGGCGATTGTTGTATGAGGTTCCACTATAAAAAGATGGTAAAAATGTGCTCACTAATTCAGCTGCCCTAGCAGAAAAGCAGCACTACAATTGTTTGGGCATTTATTTTATATTCTATAAATTCTTGCAAAAAATTCAGTACTGTTGATGTCATTCCCAGTGGTCCAGTCACTACCATTTGTTGGGAAACATTTCTTTGTAGGGGATATTATTTTATTTATTTATTGAATTTTATTTATTGAATTTATTTATTGAAATTATTTATCGTTTATATTTTCTGCTTTAATCCCGCTCATGGTAGACACAGAATGTTTTCTTTGCTCCTCTTCAATTACAACTTTAAAATTGCAGCTATGTTTCCTTAGAAGAGGTGTTCATTTCATTCATAGCCGTGAGTTAGCAATGTCTCAGAACTTTACCGCTTCGCCATAGCAGATGGTAGGCCACAGAAGTTTACCACACTGCTTGTGATTTCTTCATAGTTTTTACAAACTTTGTGGATTATGTCAAAGCCATTCGGAAGTAAACTGCATGTTTTCTGTTTTCTATTTCCTCCCCCCCAAAAAAGTTACAAACAACAGAAGTGTAAAACTGAGCTGGTTTAAAAACTAAAACTTCAGTGGAAGATAAATTTCATTTTAGTTGCAGTTTGCATGGAATGAAGAAAGTATAAAAGAGTGATGGAAAAGGAGTCTTGAATACAGTGGCCTTGGACGTTTCTTCTAAAGCAAAAGTGCACATTTTTCAAAAATTTATATATATTGGCTATATTTTACATCACACACACCCCGGACACACACACATGTTGTATACCTATTCCACGGGGATAACATAATGATAAGTACAAGTTATCTATATAAAGTTCTTGGTGACTTGACAGCCTCTGTAATTTATGTGTGCTTGTAAGTGTTGGTAATTAAGTAAATAAATCCATTATATTATAAATATAGATGTGTGTTGCTTAGTCGATTTTTGTCAACTCAGTGCTAGAGTAATTCCTGCACTGTATGTCCCCCTGGTGGTCCAATATGAACTTTAGTATGATTTACTTATTCACCATGACATCAATACAATCTGGGGCTGTTTTTCTGGGAAGTTACTTTTTGTGGACTGTAACTCCCAAAATCACTCACCAAGCCAGAAGGATTCTGGGCTTTGTCAGGTGATGCTTCTCATGAGAAAGCATCTATAAACCCTTTAAAAAACAACCATAACTGTCTTCAGTTTATCAAGTGGGATACACAGAAAGAGCCTCCTCGGAAACTGGTATTTTTGAACCACAAATGAGTGTACCCTGGGCAACGGTCACTATGTGCTGGCTAATTTTTCTCATACTAGGTCAATGAAGGAATCAGAAGGATTCCTTATCAAGGATAAGGATGTATTAATGGAGGTCAAGACTAAGGTCATCTACACTTTTGTGCTTCTAAATCAACTTGTACAAGTATGAAAGCTGGACAGTAAGAAAAAATGATTAAAAAAATGATTCATTTGAAATGTGGTACTGGAGCAGAGCTTTGAGGATACCGCTGTATTGCCCTAAAGATGATCAAGCAAGTCCTAGAGCCGTGATGGCAAACCTTGGCACTCCAGATGTTCTTGGACTTCAATTCCAGGAAGCCCAAGCCCCTGTGAATCCACACAAATGGATTTACTGTGATTCATCTGGTGCACGGCGCTCTGGTTGCTCCTGGAAGCGGAAGTAAAACCTGTATGGGCATGTTTTACTTCCGCTTCTGGGAGCAACGAGGGTGGCGTGGGCTGGATGAATTGCAGTAAACCCATTTGTGTGGATTCACAGGGGCTTGGGTTTCTGGGAATTGAAGTCCAAAAACCTCTGGAGTGCCAAGGTTCGGCATCACTGTCCTAGAGCAAATTAAGACTAAACTCTTTCTGGAGCAAAAAAATAATGAAACTGAGATTGTCCTACATTGGGCACATCATGAGAATGCTTTTCTTTGGAAAAGACAATAGTGCTGCTAAAGGTTCAAAGCAGAAGGAAAAGAGGAAGACTAAATATGAAATGGATTGACTCTGTAAATGAAACTGAGAACTGAGCAGGCCTGTTGAAGGAGTAACATTTTGGAGACCTCTCATTCATAGGGTTGCCAAACCTCAGTGGCAACTTGATGCAGGCATGGACTGGGCCACTGGGACAGGGGGATTAATCCCAGTGCGCCCTCACCTCTAGTGCCCTGGGGTGCAAATAATAATTTTATTATTACTTTATCTGCCCGATATGCTGCACTTTAGATTAAGCCATTGCTCCAAGCTCCCTTATTCTAAAGTGCTGCGTCCCGGGTGGAGCAAGCAAGGAGTGACAACCAAGTGTTTCTTGGGGGCAGCCTTCTCCCCCATCCCTTGGTCACTGCCCCTTGCCCCTGTCCAGCACCCTCCCATGGTGCCCAGCACATCCCTGACTTGATGGCATGTAATGACAATGAGAAAGAGTCCTCTTAGGAGTGCACCATTAAGATCCTTAGTTCAAAAGAGAAAGCACAGAGCCGCCTATCATTTACAGTTAAAGTAGAAAAATGAAGTTTGTAATCATTGTTTTACTCTTTGCCTGTTTCCTGCTTTTCATCTGTAGGTCTTTCTATTTAATCATCACCTCTCTCCCCCTCTTTCTGTCCTTTTGTTTTAACATCATGGTTTTTCTGGCTTTCCTTTGCAGATAGAGTCTCTCTCTCTGTTGTGTTCTCAATACTATGCCTTTTAACATATATATCATATGTTCTCAATACTATGCTTTGTGTTCTCAATACTATGCCTTTAACATATATATCAATGTAACCCGTTGCAATTAGGACGCGAGCTAATGACCACCTGGTGGCAATAGCGAGCGCCCAGCTCACAGGTCCCAATTCCCCAAAGAACCACAGCGCGGGAAGATTCCCGCCACTACCTCACCTGGACAAGAAGGGCGTGACCAGTGATGATGTCACGCCAACGGTAGCCAATGGGCGATCGTGGAGCCACATTCAAATGTATAACCACCGTATATATTGAGCTGCTCGTCCGCCATTACCTCATGTTCCCCCTGACCATCATGCAATAAAGTTGTGTTAAGCCAGACCTTCGGCTGTTCCTTTGTCTTGGTTCTCATACACTAAATTAGCGACGAAGGTGGGATATGGCTTCCCACGAGACCAAGACACATGCCGGTTTCGACATCAACAAGCTGGAAGACTGGGAGCTCTTTGAAATGGACTTCCAAGATACGCTGGTGGTGTCCGACATTACGGACGAGGGAAAGAAGAGGGCCATCCTCACTCAGATGCTGGGAAATGCTGCCAAAAGAGTATTGGTGGACCTAGTATCACCGAAGAAAGTGGGCGAGCTAACGGCCAAGCAGCTTCTAAAGGTGATGCGTGACCACTTCCAGCCCTCGGTCTCGATGTTTTCGGCTCGAGACGCGTTCTGGAAGAGAGTTCAAGCGCCTGGTGAGTCTATCGCCACTTTTGCAGCGGCCCTGCGACTGGCCGCCGGCCCATGCAAGTGGGAAAATCTGGAAATCGCCCTCAGGGACCGTCTGCTGTGCGGCCTGTGGGATGAAGAGGTTCAGCGAAAGCTGATGAACCAGGAGCCGCCCCCGACGCTACACGAGGTCGTGAAGGCAGCCCAGGCCTCGGAGGCCACGAGGGCCGGAGTCAAGGGGTTCAGAGAAAGGCCCCCACAGCCCGACAAGGCAGCGGGCTCGGTGCAGGCGGCCAGGCGCACGCCGAAATCTTCCACGGAGAGCAGCGACGATGAGGACGTCCAGAAGGTTCGGAAGGACGGCCGACGCTGCGACGGCTGTGGAGCAGCCCACGACCGCATCAAGTGCCCGTTCTGGAAGGCCGAGTGCCACAACTGTGGACGCCGGCGACACATCGCCAAGGTCTGCAGACAACGGCTCAGAGACCAGAAAAGTCCGTCAGACCGCCCGTCGAAGACCAAGGAGGGCGCCCGGCCCGCGAGGAAGCCGGACGGCGTAGGCCGCATCTCCGACGACAGCAGCGACGACGCCCCCGTGTACAGCGTGTCCTTGGGACACCCACGTTATTTTGTTGAGGTACTGGTGCAAGGGGCCCCTGTTAGGATGGAGATAGACTCGGGTTCTTCCTTCTCAATTATGTCCCAGCGGGAGTTCTTGGGAATTTCCCCCCACGTGCGCCCTAAGCTTAAAGCGTTGAGGTCCACGCTGCGGGACGTGCAGGGAAATAGCATTCCGGTGTTGGGGGTTGGAAAAGTCAAGGTCCAATACAAGCAACACGCCGCAGAACTTCCCCTGGTTGTGCTCAAAGGGGGAAGTTGCAGCCTCCTCGGGACTCAATGGTTTAAGCCCCTGGGTTTGTTCATTGGGGGGGTGCATGACGTCGGGACTGACCCAATACAGGAGGTGTGTGACGCGCACCCCGAAGTTTTCAAGAGAGGACTCGGAAAGTTCAAGGGACCCCCAGTAGCATTCGACCTGGACCCGGAGGTCCGCCCTATCAGACTCAAGCCACGCAGAGTGCCTTTCGCACTAAAGGACAAGATAGAGGCGGAACTGGACAAATTGGTGGGCCAGGGGATTCTTGTTCCTGTTGATTCTGCGGAGTGGGAAACTCCGATTGTAACTGCGCTAAAGGCCAACGGGGAAGTTCACATTTGCGCTGATTATAAGTGCACCATTAATAAGGCGATCCACCCAAATGAGTATCCGGTGCCGGTAGTCAGCCACCTGTTGGCCAGGTTACATGGGGGAAAGTGTTTCACAAAACTTGACCTAGCGCAAGCCTATCAGCAATTCTCGGTAACCCCAGCTGCAGCTGCTGCGCAAACGATAGTCACTCATAAGGGGGCGTTCCAGGTGACGCGCCTACAATTCGGCGTGAACTCGGCGCCGGGTATTTTCCAGTCGCTCGTGGAATGCCTCTGAAAGGGGCTGGAGGGGGTCTTGCCATACTTTGATGACGTGTTGATAACGGGGGGAGCGAGGCAGAGTTGGCTGAAAGGCTGGACAAAGTGCTGGCGGTGTTCGAAAAGGCGGGGTTGAGGTTACGAAAAGACAAATGCGTTTTCTTCACCAAAGAAGTTGAGTTCTTGGGTTTCAGGGTGACCCCCGAGGGAATCAAACCCTCCAAATCAAAGGTAGCCGCCATTTGAAATGCCCCTCGCCCCACCTCCAAGCCCGAATTGCAGTCGTTCCTGGGGCTCTTAAATTTTTACCACTCTTTCCTGCCTCGGAAGGCGTCGGTAGCGGAGCCACTCCACAAACTACTCAAGAAGGACGAGGCGTGGAAGTGGGGCGAGAGCCAGGAGAGGGCATTCAGTGACCTGAAACATCTCCTAGCGTCTGACGCCATTCTCACCCATTTTGACCCCAAGAGACCGGTGGTTCTGATATGTGATGCGTCACCAGTGGGGGTGGGGGCGGTGTTGTGCCACGTGTTGGAAAGCGGGAGAGAGGCCCCGGTAGCATTCTACTCCAGATCCCTGTCCCAAGCGGAGCGAAACTACGCCCAAACGGACAGGGAAGCGCTAGCAATAATCGCGGGGACGAAAAAATTCCACGATTTTCTCTATGGTCGCCCCTTCACCATAGTGACCGACCACAAGCCCCTGCTAGGCATCTTCACTGCAGACAAACCCACACCACAAATCCTGTCCCCTAGGATGTTAAGGTGGGCCATTTTCTTGATCGCGTACCAGCACGCGTTGGTGTACCGGCCAGGGAAGGAAATAAGCCACGCTGACGCCCTGTCGAGGTCTCCCCTCCCCAACGCTAGCAGCATCGTGGGCGAGGAGGACCGAGACCGCCAAGTGCTCCTGATAGAGGCCTTAGATTCGCACCCCATTGTACCCGCAGACATCGCCAAGGCGACCGGCAAGGATAAGACGCTTGCCCTAGTCAGCTCCTGGGTGCAGAAAGGGTGGCCAGCGTCCGCCCCGGCGGCGGAGTTCGCCCCGTTTTTTAGGAAGAGGCTGGAGTTGTCCATAGAGAGGGGGTGCCTTCTGTGGGGCCAGCGGGTGGTAGTTCCCGAATCCCTGAGACCTAGGGTGCTCAAACTGCTGCATGTCAGCCACCCTGGAATTGTCCGCTCCAAGGCTCTGGCCAGGAGCTACTTTTGGTGGCCACAGTTAGACGCAGACATCGAGCACATGGTGTGCACTTGCGAGAGCTGCCAATGCTCCTGACCCGAAGAGGCGTGTCTGCCGCACAGGGAATGGGACGCGGCAAAGGGGCCGTGGTCCCGGGTGCACATTGATTTTGCGGGCCCATTTAGAGGGACACTTTTTCTCCTCGTGGTTGATGCTTACTCCAAGTGTTTGGAGGTCATCCCGGTTAAGAGCACCTCTTCAGCAACGACAGTAAAGCATTTGCGGAGGGTCTTTAGCACGTTCGGTATACCCGACACCCTAATTAGCGATAACGCTAGTTGTTTCACGTCCGCTGAGTTCAGGGCATTCACAGAGATCAACGCCATTCGGCACATCACCTCCGCCCCTTTCCACCCGGCAACAAACGGCCAGGTAGAGCGCCTCGTGCGCACCACCAAGGACTCGCTGAGGCGCATGGGCCCCGGGGATCTAAACCTGCAAGTGTGTCAGTTCCTGCTGGGATACAGGGTGACTCCCCTAGCTTCAGGGTACTCACCCGCAGAGCTCTTAATGCGTAGGAAGCTGACCACGATTCTGACCAGGCTAGACCCAACGAGGGTGGAGGACACAGGGAGGAACATCGGGTTAACAGCCACAAAGAGTTTCGAAGTAGGTGCCCCGGTGCATTGCAGGAACTACACTAGCGCGGGGCCAGCCTGGGTCCCGGGCGTCATTGTTGGGCAGACGGGTCCCGTGTCGTATTGTGTGGAGACCAGTGCGGGCCTACTCTGGAGGCGGCACGCAGACCAGCTCCGGTGCTGGGTTCCGAACGAACAACGCGCGGACAGCACGGAAAAGGATTCAATGTTAGGGTTCTCCCCCACCCGTTTAGCCCAAGGGAGAGGAGAGGGGGGCCGGTGGTCCCCACCTAGGCGGGAGGGAAAGGAGTCCGAATCTGTCCTCATAGATATCCTGCGGAATCCTTCTAATGACACCCTAGGGGATAATTCTGATTTTCATTTACAAAACCGGGGGGGTTTTCCGGAGTGGTCCCCCACCCATCCAAGCGAGAAGCGGGGTTTTTCGTTAGTCCCCAGTGCCTCCGGTTTTTCCGTCCCTTTCCCAAAAGCCGCAGAGCCGCGGCAAGTCACTAACGAGTTTCCCTCTCCCGTTGCAGGACAAGGAGCCGGGACATGCCAGCCTGCAGCACGCCCAAAGCGCGTTTGCAATAAGCCATCTTGGATGAGAGACTTCGTCTCATCCTAGGGGGGAGGGTGTTGTGTTCTCAATACTATGCCTTTTAACATATATATCATGTGTTCTCAATACTATGCTTTGTGTTCTCAATACTATGCCTTTAACATATATATCAATGTAACCCGTTGCAATTAGGACGCGAGCTAATGACCACCTGATGGCAATAGCGAGCGCCCAGCTCACAGGTCCAAATTCCCCAAAGAACCACAGCGCGGGAAGATTCCCGCCACTACCTCACCTGGACAAGAAGGGCGTGACCAGTGATGACGTCACGCCAACGGTAGCCAATGGGCGATCGTGGAGCCACATTCAAATGTATAACCACCGTATATATTGAGCTGCTCGTCCGCCATTACCTCATGTTCCCCCTGACCATCATGCAATAAAGTTGTGTTAAGCCAGACCTTCGGCTGTTCCTTTGTCTTGGTTTTCATACACTAAACTCTCTTTTTTAAAAAATCTGCTCCCCCCAACCCCATCCCCATTTGATCATTTCCTAGTTCAACGCCATCACTTTCACATTGTCTTTTACACAGCAGCCACTCCCTCTTGTACTCTAAGTACAATCTTGGCAGGCAGCACCCAGGGGAGGAGCCTATCTTTAAAAGGCTTTGGAATGGTGCTGTTTAAAAGACTCTAGAACAATAATCTTTTTCTCTCTCCTCCCCCTTTGTGGGTGAGGACTTTCTAATTATTTATATTTATGAAATAAAGAATACCCACTCCAAATGTTCTTTCAAACAATGGAAAGTTTATTTTGTGGGATGGATGGATGGATGGGTATTTTTGGGAAGTGGCAGTGTCCAGCTGAGACTGGGAGATTGCAGAAAAAAGGGGGGATGGATGCAGTTTATGGTGGCACATCACTCACCTCTGTGATAAAACACTCTTTACCATTAATTAGACAAACTAAGGTGAACCTAAGCAAAGTTTTGTTTCCCTTTCTTCTGGTACTTATGGAAGACTTCTCGGAATTTATTATCACTTTCTGTTCATCACTTCTTGTTGTGTACACACAGGCTGAAGAACAAGGATGGGCAAAGTCCTGTTGTCAGTGCTGTTGACAGTGGAAAGCTCCCCTGCATGTCCACAAGGCTCTGAGCTTGCAAACAGTTTTGTTAACTTTACTAATCTAAAATTCATTTGTTAACTTCTTCTCTGCCCCCCCCCCTTAGAATTGCAGTGATTGAACTCTTCAACATATTTTATAAGTTCTTGCAAAAGGGAGGATTGAAAAGTTAGCATGGTGGGCAAAATTTGGGTGGCTGGGTTTAAATTCATTAAATTAAATTCATGGTAGCTGTGTGGGTATGGTAATAAATAAAAGTAAAATTATGTAGATTAGGGACAAAGCAGTTGAACAGTCTGTAAGATAAGCTACTATGTGTTGGACCCCAGCCAGACAATAATTATACTATCATAATTATAGTATACAGGTCACCCCTACAAATCTGTGGAAGATATATTCTGAAACTTACTATGGATACCTGAAACCACACTTAACAGTGAACTCTATACACATGTAGCTGAGTTATAGAAGCAGATGAGGGGTTTAAAAAAGCTTCTGTCTTTCTACATGAAAGCTGCCAAAATGTCTTTCTCTATTCCTTGTAAACATTCCATTGCAGACAATGGTCTTTAGTGGCCAGCTCTGGTAATGCACCATAGAAATATATATTATGTATTTCAGGAATTTTGTATTGAATATTTTAGCATGTGTATAAATGAAATGATGGAAATGAAACCTGCAAATATGGGAGTGACCTGTATCTGACAAAAGTATCAGATTGCAAAAACCATAGCAAAAACTACAAAAACACAATGTTTGAAAGTATTAGCAACTAATACAAATCTCTGGAAATCCCACTGTTTATTTCAGAACTGTAAATGCCTTTTATTGTATTAATTCTATTGTGTTTTCTCTATGTTGTAAGCCACCCTGAGTGGTGTTCACACCAATAGGGTGGGGTATAAATAAACTAAATAAATAAATATTTAATTACCAAATTAATTTCCACCAATTGGTAAAAGTTGCCCTTGCTCAAAAGCCAATTGTACCCAACTATATGGTTTGGTACTCATCTCAGTTTACAGCCAAAGAGCCAGTGCTGTCTGCATCCGCAGATATTTCCATGGATATGTGGCAGGCATAACTAGAAATGGAACACTGTTTAACTTCCCAGCAAAGTGGTGCCTGTTTATTCACTTGCAATTTCTTGCTTTCAAACTGCTAGGTTGGCAGAAACTGGAACAGAAATGGGAGCTCACTCCATTGTGCAGTAATCGAGTCTTAAACTGCTGAGCTGCTGATTTTCCAGTCATCAAGTTCAGCATCTTAACCAACTGAATGAATTAAATAATGTTGTCTCCTCATTTCATGGATTTAACACCAACAAATTAATTTTCAAACCTAATATCCTAAGCTCAGCTAACACTTGTCTTTTAAAATATTTTGACATTAAAAATGCCCTTAAACGATGCAGAACTGTTTTGAGGAGTTGAGAACAGGAAGACTATTACCACAATGATAGCCAATATTCAGAATGGCTATGGCACTTGAAGAAGAAGAAAGGATGCAGAGGACAACGTCACTGTATTTTGCTCCCTGCTGAATTACTTTAGGCACAGAGGAGCCATTTTTCTAGCTAGAAGTAAGAAGACACCCTTTCCAACTGCCTACCTTGCCATTATATCAACACAGAGCACAGGACAAGTGAGTCCTTGAACCAAATGATAGTCCTCTTCCACCAGTTAGTGAAAGAAGTTGACATCACTGTTAATGCAACAATACATATTGTGACAGGATACCTCAAACCTATACTGGTTGAGAAAAGATATCCTCTTGTTGGCATCGTTCCAGCTAAGATAAAGAGAGAAAGAGCAGTGGACACCGAGATAACTAAGCAAGAGAATGCTTAGTTATCTGAATGGATATTTGCCTCAAGTTCACCAGCTGAGATTCAGGAAGAGCTTTATGGCAAGAATAAACTCTCTCAATGGTAAGCAAGAGCAAAACCATAATAGAAGATGGAGGAAGGAGCTCACTGGACAAAGAATAACATTAAAGAAGGATATGGCAGAGGAACTAAACTTTCTGTAGGTCAATTCATGGACCCTGAACAGGCTGAAGGTTGGAGTCACTAAATGTAAGCTCAATATGCTCATGCGGAGCCCCCAGACAATGACACAATGTGTGAATATGGAGAGATACTGATCCCCATTCATTCACTGATCTGCCAACTACTGCCAGAAACATATTGTTGTTGTTTAGTCGCACAGTCGACTCCGACCCTTTGCGACCCCATGGACCATTTTCCTCCAGGCGCCTCTGTCCTCCACCATCCCCCTCAGCCCTCCCAGCCCCGTGCCCACTGCGTCCACAATGCCATCTAGCCATCTCATCCTTGGCCTCCCCCTTCTTCTTTTGCCCTCCACCTTTCCCAACATCAATGCCTTCTCAAGTGAATCCTCCCTTCTCATTTGATGTCCAAAGTACTTTAGCTTCATCTTTACTATTTGACCTTCCAATGAGCAGTCAGGGTTAATTTCTTCTAAGATTGACCTATTTGTTCTCCTCGCTGTCCAGGGGACTCTCAAAACCCTCCTCCAACACCACATTTCAAAGGCATCTATTCTTCTACGTTCAGCCTTCCTAATTGTCCAGCTCTCACATCCATACATTACTACTGGGAAAACCATTGCCTTGACTATTCTAATTTTTGTTTTCAATGTGATGTCTCTGCTTTTCACTATGTTCCCCAGGTTTCTCATCGCTTGTCTCCCAAGAATCAGTCGCCTTTTTATTTCATGGCTACAATCCCCATCTGCAGTGATCTTTGATCCTAAGAAAGTAAAATCTGTCACTGCTTCTACTTCTTCCCCGTCTATTTTCCAGGAACTGATTGGGCCTGTTGCCATTATCTTGGTTTTCTTGATATTGAGTCTCAAGCCAGCTTTTGCACTTTCCTCCTTCAGCCCAATCAAGAGATTCTTTAGGTCTTCCTCACTTTCTGCCATTAGGGTGGTATCGTCTGCATATCTCAGATTGTTGATGTTTCTCCCAGCGATTTTAATCCCATATTGTGATTCCTCCATCCCTGCACTGCGCATTATGTGCTCTGTGTATAGGTTGAATAAGCATGGTGACAAAATGCAGCCTTGTCTTACTCCTTTTCCTATTCCAAACCACTCTGTTATTCCATGTTCTGTCCTAACTGTTGCTTCTTGGTTCATGTACAGATTTCTCAGGAGGCATATGAGGTGCTCTGGAATTCCCATCTCTTTAATTACTTGCCACATCTTGTTGTGGTCCACACAGTCAAATGCCTTAGTGTAGTCAATAAAACAAAAGTAAACTTGTTTCTGGTATTCCTTTGTTTTCTCCATGATCCAGCGTATGTTGGCAATGTGGTCTCTAGTCCCCCTGCCTCTTCTGAAACCAGCCTGCACCTCTGGTAATTCTCTCTCCACATGTTGCTGAAGTCTATCCTGTATTATCTTGAGCATCACCTTGCTGGCATGTGGGATGAGCGCGATTGTTCGATAATTTGAACATTCTTTGGCATTGCCCTTTTTTGGGATTGGGACGTATACTGATCTTTTCCAATCCTGTGGCCACTGTTTTGTTTTCCAAATCTGCTGGCATATTGAATGCAGTAATTTGATGCCATCATCTTTTAGCGCTTTGAAGAATTCAACTGGGATACCATCATCTCCACTAGCTTTGTTGTTTGCAGTGCTCTTTAGGGCCTTTATGACTTCGCTCTCCAGGATGTCTGGCTCAAGTTCAATTTCTTCATCATTGTGATTGTCAGGAGTGTTGAGGTCCTTTTTGTAAAGTTCCTCTGTGTACTCTTTCCATCTTTTCTTAATTTCTTCTGCATCAGCTAGCTCCTTTCCGTCTTTGTCCCTTATCATGGTCATTTTTGCTTTAAATGTTCCCTTGATTTCGCCGATTTTTTTGAAGAGATCTCTGGTTCTGCCTATTTTGTTGTTTTCCTCCATTTCTCTGCACTGTTCTTTTAGGTAGTTTTCCTTATCTCTCCTTGCTTTTCTTTGAAATTCTGTGTTCAAATGATTGTAGTTTTTCCTTTCTCCTTTGACTTTGGCGTTCCTTCTTTCCTCTGCTATTTTAAGAGCCTCATCAGACAACCACTTTGCTTTCTTACTCTTCTTTTCTTTTGGTATGATTTTCTTTGCTGCTTCCTGCATGATGTCCCTCATCTCCGTCCATAATTCTTCTGGTACTCTGTCTACCGAGTCTAGGCCATTATATCTGTTCATCACCTCTACCGCGTATTCTTTAGGGATGCTGTCTAGGTGATATCTTTCTGGTCTCCGTGTTTTCCCTATTTTCTTTAGTCTAAGCCTGAATTTTGCAATCAGTAGGTTGTGATCTGAGCCGCAGTCTGCTCCAGGTCTTGTTTTTGCTGACTGTATGGAGGTTCTCCATCTTTGGCTGCAGAGTATGTAGTCAATCTGGTTTCGGTGTTGGCCATCTGGTGATGTCCACGTGTAAAGTCGCCTCTTGTGTTGCTGGAAGAGAGTGTTTGCTATGACCAGTGCGTTCTCTTGGCAGAAATCTATCAATCTTTGCCCTGCTTCATTCTGTGTTCCAAGACCAAATTTGCCTGTTATTCCCTCCACTTTTTGATTTCCTACTTTGGCATTCCAGTCTCCTAATATAATTTGGACATCATTTCTTGGTGTCTGTTCTATGAGGTGTTGTAAGTCCTCATAGAACTGGTCCATTGTGGCTTCATCTGCACCAGTGGTTGGTGCGTATATTTGGATCACAGTGACATTGAAAGGTTTGCCTTGAAATCTGACTGACATCATTCTGTCATTTTTAAGGTTGTATCCCATTACTGCTTTTCTCACTCTTTTATTGACAATTATGGCTACTCCATTTCTTCTAAGGTTTTCTTGCCCACAGTAGTAGATATGATGGTTTCCAGAGCTGAATTCACCCATCCCTGTCCATTTGAGCTCACTGATGCCCAAGATGTCAATGCTTATTCTTTCCATCTCACTTTTTACCACTTCCAGTTTTCCTTGGTTCATTGATCTCACATTCCATGTCCCTATGCAGTATTGCTCCTTACAACATTGCATTTCCCCTCCCCCTTCCTGTCCCTCCCCTTTCTCCCCTCTGAGGTGTTAAGCATCCTGTATCACCTAGCCTGCCCTTTTGTTTTGCCTTTTGTTTTGGTCCATAGGGTTCTCTTGGCAAGCTTTGTGGCGTGGTTTGCCGGTGTCTACGCCATTTTTCCCTCCTCATACATTTTATCACAGTTTTTAAAAGTTTAAAACATTTTAGACAACATATTATCATGCATATTATCACACTTTATATACAGTCTCTATGTCAATTTCTGTATTTAGTTAGTATAAAGTCTCTATGTCAGTTTCTATGTTAAGTCTTCTACATCTGCATATCAGGTACTTATCCTTTGCCTGGGGCTCTGAGTCTCTCCCCTTGCTTTTCCTTCTCTGCCCTCTTCCCGTCTTTCAGTTGGTCTTCTCTTGGCCTTTCCGCTGCTCAACCGGCTCTCCTCCTCCTCCTCTCCCCCCCCCCCGGCTGAGGGTGTTTGCCTGGCGGCGTCCGCGGCTGGCTGGCTCTCCTCCTCACCCCTCGGCTGGGGGTGGTTGCCCGGCAGCGGCGTGGCTGGCCCTTCCGCAGCTCGCTCGCCCGGCTGGCTCTCCTCCCCACCCCCCGGCTGGGGGTGGTTGCCCGGCAGCGGCGTGGCTCACCCTTCCGCCGCTCGCTCGCTCGCTCGCCCGGCTGGCTCTCCTCCTCACCCCTCGGCTGGGGGTGGTTGCCCGGCAGCGGCATGGCTGGCCCTTCCGCCGCTCGCTCGCTCGCTCGCCCGGCTGGCTCTCCTCCCCACCCCCCGGCTGGGGGTGGTTGCCCGTCGGCGGCGTGGCTGGCCCTTCCGCCGCTCGCTCGCTCGCTCGCCTGGCTGGCTCTCCTCCCCACCCCCTGGCTGCGGGTGGTTGCCCGGCAGCGGCGTGGCTCGCCCTTCCGCCACTCGCTCGCTCGCTCGCCCGGCTGGCTCTCCTCCCCTCCCCCCGGCTGGGGGTGGTTGCCCGTCGGCGGCGTGGCTGGCCCTTCCACCGCTCGCTCGCTTGCTCGCTCGCCCGGCTGGCTCTTCTCCCCACCCCCCGGCTGGGGGTGGTTGCCCGGCAGCGGCGTGGCTGGCCCTTCCGCCGCTCGCTCGCTCGCTCGCTCGCCCGGCTGGCTCTCCTCCTCACCCCTCGGCTGGGGGTGGTTGCCCGGCAGCGGCGTGGCTGGCCCTTCCGCCGCTCGCTCGCTCGCTCGCTCGCCCGGCTGGCTCTTCTCCCCACCCCCCGGCTGGGGGTGGTTGCCCGGCAGCGGCGTGGCTCGCCCTTCCGCCGCTCGCTCGCTCGCTCGCCCGGCTGGCTCTCCTCCCCACCCCCCGTCTGGGGGTGGTTGCCCGGTGGCGGCGTGGCTGGCCCTTCCGCCGCTCGCTCACTCGCTCGCCCGGCTGGCTCTCCTCCCCACCCCCGGCTGCGGGTGGTTGCCCGGCAGCGGCGTGGCTCGCCCTTCCGCCGCTCGCTCGCTCGCTCGCCCGGCTGGCTCTCCTCCCCACCCCCCGGCTGGGGGTGGTTGCCCGTCGGCGGCGTGGCTGGCCCTTCCGCCGCTCGCTCGCTTGCTCGCTCACCCGGCTGGCTCTTCTCCCCACCCCCCGGCTGGGGGTGGTTGCCCGGCAGCGGCGTGGCTCGCCCTTCCGCCGCTCGCTCGCTCGCTCGCCCGGCTGGCTCTCCTCCCCACCCCCCGTCTGGGGGTGGTTGCCCGGTGGCGGCGTGGCTGGCCCTTCCGCCGCTCGCTCACTCGCTCGCCCGGCTGGCTCTCCTCCCCACCCCCCGGCTGCGGGTGGTTGCCCGGCAGCGGCGTGGCTCGCCCTTCCGCCGCTCGCTCGCTCGCTCGCCCGGCTGGCTCTCCTCCCCACCCCCCGGCTGGGGGTGGTTGCCCGTCGGCGGCGTGGCTGGCCCTTCCGCCGCTCGCTCGCTCGCTCGCCCGGCTGGCTCTCCTCCCCACCCCCCAGAAACATATACCAATGAAGATTATTTCTGGCCAATGACAAAGCTAAGAAAGTGGCTCCATTTTGGCAGTTCAGGGTTTGATCTAGATGTGAAAAAAGAAGACCAGCTATGTTTTAACTAAATATTACTTCTTAATTTACTTCCATTACAAGAATGGTATTATCTCTTGATAAGTTATCATTTATATCTTTGATATTTGGAAATGAATTAATTGCGAGTAGGTTGGTTATTTTCCAGACTCTTTTCCAAATTCATTATTTGGAAGCCTAGAGAAATATATTTCTTTCATGGCCTGATGTGAGTCATATTAGTCATAGTGTAAAACCGCTGTGACATTCAAGTGGAAATAAAATCTTCATATTTTGAATTTCACAGCTCCTAACTCTGGCTTGCTAAACCATTGTCCCAGTCCAGGCACGCCATGGCAGTCCTCCTGTTAAATTGAATATCTGATTGAAATAAATGAATGTGTCTCAAGATAAGAAGCTGATGGGGACAAAGTGTGCTTCTAACTTTATTCTGATCTGATGGTACGATGAAATATTACCAGCAATTTCCTTAAGAGGAGGCAAGTGCACACACAAACACACAGTTTGTTTACAGAAGTGCCTTGTGGCGACTGGTATTGGTGTCACTCAGTGCCACACTCCACAACAATCAGCAGGCCTCATGGGAGATGTGACTACAGCTTGGGACATGGGACCGCTTGTTCACTCACTTTCTGTGAAAAGAGTTCTGAAATGTGTTTTGAATAGACAGCATTTTCTTTGTGTAGTTAGTAAATAACACTGGGCAAAGTTAGTCAGCAAGTTGCATAGCTTCTGCATTCGGATTCTTTGGGGCCCCTTTTTTTTATATAAAAAAACAACAACAACCAAGCTTGACAGGATGCTTTTCATGGAATGTGACCTTGCTGCAAAACTAGAGGTGAGGAGAAAACATTCAGTTTGCTTATAGAAACTCTAGTGAGAAGACTAGAACTTTGCTTTCATTTTTGCACCCATATGCTAGCTTACAATGGCTTTAAATATTTTTAAAAAAATAAGTTTTCAGAACCTTCAAGAGACTCTATTATAGAAGCTGATGTTTTAAGAGTGGGTTTTGTTTAAGTTTTGGGAGCTGCTGATTTTTTTTTTCCTTTGCAAACTGTGCAGAGTAATGTGGAAATATATTTCTAATTCAGAAAATAATAAGGAAATTGAATCCAGCTGCTTTTGTCAATCCTGGGAAGGCTGTGACCAGATTGAGGAATGAAACAAGTGACATCCTGAGCAACTGTATCGACTCCATAGGCAAAGGTAAGGAGAGAGAGAGAGGGACTGACTTTATTATCAGGTAGTAATCATTCTTCCTTTTACCATGATGTGTTCAGTACCAAAGCCAACATCCTCTAATTAATTAATCAGATACTCCCATAATTCTACAGGTGTGTCGCTCCCTCCATTTTAGAAACATTTGTTAAAAGGAAATTCCTCATAAACTGAAGCCCTACAGTCATTTGGCTGGGGCAAGCACCATGGTTTTAATGGACTATACTCTTGAGTAGACGTTACAACACTGTGCCACAAGTTTCATTGACAATGTCATGTAAAACAGAATGGTGGATAACTGCATGACAATCTCCCTTCATGTTATCTGGTGACTTTATTCTTTCAGAAGACAGGAGACAAAGCATTATGCAAATGGAGGGAAATGAAGGGATTTTAAATATATATGAATAGTATCACACTTACTAAAACTTTTTAAGTGATGATATTGATACAATCTTTTCAGGAGGAGACCCATTTCAGAGAGAATACTTGCTCAAGAAATCTATTGTTTTATTAGTTCAGACTCTGCTTAACTGTGCTGATGATTGTAATGTGATTTTACTGAAATTGATATTTCAACCCAAGGGGTACACAGAACAGCGTATGTCACATTTGGTCTTGAAAACTGACCTTTAATAGACAGGAGTACCATATTTGCTGTTTGATTATTATTGCTAATAAAATTTGTGTTTATATTTTAATATACTTTTCATATTAATTGAAAAGTGCTACATTATGCACAGTGTGAATATACACTTTTTCTGTGGGGGGAAAACCTATAAAAACTTGGCACTTTTAGTTTCCCCCATTTATTTGTACCAAGTTACCCACTAGATGGCAGTGCAGAGTGCTGAAATGAAGCTTCTACAGGAAAGCAACCTAAAATAGCTAGATGGAAAGCCTCAATTATTCTATTTGGTAGGGTAAAATTCTGCTTACCATCCTTATATTAAAACACACCGGTATGAAAAAACACACCAATGTGATGTGTGCTAAGTCAGATCTATCAATGATCATCTAATAAGAACTATGCCATATCAGTTGTAAGTGTATGTTACTATCCCTTTGTTGCACTGAATGTTTAAGAGAGCAAAGGAGATGGCACCAAATTCAAAAATGAAGAAGAAATAAAGGAGGAGAAGAGGATGCAAGGTTCAAAATAGTTTCTCCTGTTTCCCTAACCTTTTCTTCACATGTCCTACCCTCACAACCCTTCAGTGGGATAAAATGCCCAGCATGCTTCCGTGAAAATTTGTCTCAAGGACAAAACGATTCCACTTACTAATTGTAGGAACCAGAATCCTATCGATCTGTTACATCAATGTAAGTGCAATGGCATACATTGGATCAGCAAATTTCTGCTAGGGAATTGCTACTTTAAGATATGCCAACAAGGTGAGTTGCTGCACAGTGAGGATCAAAAGCAGCAACATGATAAAGGTGAAAGTAACGGTATTCCTATCTCGAAAGCCAGTTGTGTTCAACTCTAGGGGTAGGTGGTCATCTCCATTTACAGCCAAAGAGCCAGCACTGATGTTTCTGTGGTTATGTGACAGGCATGACTAGAGGATGCCAGGCTGCATGCAACACTGTTACCTTTCCTTCCTAAGCAGTACCTATTGATCGACTTGCCATTATTATTATTTTTTGCTTTCAAACTTCTAGGTTGGTAGGAGCTGGTACAGATGGTAGGAGCTCATTCTGTCATGCAGCACTCAGGTCTTGAACTGTTAAACTGCTAACCTTCTGGTTGTCAAGCTCAGCATCTTAACCACTAAGCCACCAGTGCCCTAGCAACCTGATAGCAGGTGGCAATTTGCCCCTATGATTTATGCCACACTGCTGAATAGGATTCTAGTCAGTAAGGGAAAGTCTTTTAGGCAATAAAATGGCATATGATCATTATGTTAAATTCAGGATATGCACTCTGACATTTGAGGCTTCCTTTTCACCCAGCAATTCTTCATTATGAAATGGGATGAACTGGCGGGGTGGTGGTGGTGGTCAGTTCACTGTCAAGAGGTTGGATCCTTCCTATTACAATTGGCCTCCATTCTACTGATTTATTGCAGTTTCTCAAAACTATTTCTGAATGTCCCTCTGAAGATCCAATCCCCCAAGGATTCAGGAATATATTTGTTTACATCAGGGTTTCCAGTAATCTCCAGGTTAGCCTATAGAAACACCAGGGTGAGAGGAGTAGAGTAATAAATACATTACTGCACAGAAAGGGATGGAGGACTGGTGTGGTACAGACTGTGGTAGGCCTGAGGCCATTTTTCTGCATATTTCTGGGTTGTACAGCAACTGGGAACGGTGTTGATGTTATTTTTGAATATCAAAGATTAGTGAGGCATGTTCAGACTGCACTACTGGATCATCTGGAAATGTGTTGGTATCCATGGGGGTGGGGAGTATTGTGGCATTTGGTGTACTCCTTCCATCTGATCAGGGACAAACTTTTTGAAACTTTTACATAGCTTTTGACTGGGAAGCCACACGTGGCAGTTCGGTCTCATCTTATTCTAATGTGTAGGCTTGCATAATGTCACAGATGAAACCTTTCAATGGATTTCAAACTTGGACATGGAACTCTAGTTAGGAACATGAGATGGTCAATTTGTGCTTGCTGTTATATCAACATTAATGTAGATAATCATACGATTAGCATTTTTGAAACTTAATTAAATATTTCCCCTAATTGTCTGTAAATGGTCAGTAGAAGTTATTTTTTTAATGCTTTGGAGATCATTGCTGGAGAAATCATCACTTTCTTTAAATATTTTTTCTTTGCATGTGTATTCATTGTTGATTGCATCTGTGATTTCCAAGAGTTCCTACAAGTGGGTTGTATGCCCTCTCTAGCCATGCTCTTACTCTGTGTTTTGGGAGGTTTATATGAAGTTATTCAGAAGGTTATCATGCAAGATATACTTCCTCAAAACCCCTACATGTATTAAAGCTCATGGAACACTGTCTTTTAATTCATATGGCCTCTTGGATTATACAAAGCAATGCTAAATTTACATTTGAATAATTACAATATAATTTATGTTACTGTTTTACCATATGCAGTGAACTTTTTAAAATTAAGACACGTAGCCATGCTAGTTCTTGCTTGGCACATTTATTGCATATTTTATTTCTCCTTGCAATGCCTGTTGTCTGGCCATCATCTGCATGAACATTGTGATGATCTTAAATCCTTTTTTCACCAAACCATCAAATCTATGACCCCCCCCTTCCCTATTTTAAAACCACATATTTCCTGTGAGATAAAGGTTAGAGGCAGCAAAATGATTCCTGCTGAGGTTCCAGTGTAGCATGATCTGCCTGAACTGCACTGGATGTTTTATGAGCAATGAACCAACCTGCAGTCTATACATCACATCATGCCTTCTTAATCTAAAGCCAACAAATGTACATAAATTTTAAGCTATGTTCTTAATCACATCTTCTGCTTATCTTTTCAAGTCCTGATCCAAGTCTCTCATCCAATCTTAACATTAATATTTTTCTTTTAAAAATCTCAAATCAAATCATGATGGTGTTTCATCATTTCAGTCCATAATATGTACATTGCAGACTTCAATTTCTTTCTAACAGATTTCAGACTTGACTGGAGATATTTGGTTGTATTCTTGCCAAACAAGTGCCTTGTTGTTGTTGTTGTTCAGTCACACAGGCGCTTCCGACCCTTTGCGACCCCATGGACCATTTTCCTCCAGGCACCTCTGTCCTCCTCCATTCTCCTCAGCCCACCAAGCTCTGTGCCCATTGTGTCCATCTCATCTTTGGACGCCCCCTTCTTCTCTTGCCCTTCACCTTTCCCAGCATCAAGGCCTTTTCAAGTGAGTCCTCCCTTCTCATTTGATGTCCAAAGTACTTTAGCTTCATCTTCACTATTTGTCCCTCCAATGAAAAATCAGGATTGATTTCTTCCAGTATTGACCTATTTGTTCTCTTTGCTGTCCAAGGGACTCTCAGGACTCTCCACCAACACCACATCTCAAAGGCATCTATTCTTCTGTGCTCAGCCTTCCTAATGGTCCAGCTCTCACACCCATACATTACTACTGGGAATACCATTGCTTTGACTATGCAAATTTTTGTTTTCAAGGTGATTCTCTGCTTTTCACTATATTCCCCAGGTTTCTCATAGCTTGTCTACCCATAATCAGTCATCTTTTTATTTCATGGCTACAGTCGCCATCTGCAGTGCTCTTAGATCCTAAGAAAGTAAAATCTGTCACTGCTTCTACTTCTTCCCCATCTATTTTCCAGGGACTGATCGGACCTGTTGCCATTATCTTGGTTTTCTTGATATTAAGTCTCAAGCCAGCTTTTGCACTCTCCTCCTTCAATCCAATCAAGAGATTCTTTAGGCCTTACTCACTTTCTGCCATTAGGGTGGTATCATCTGCACATCTCAAATTGTTGATGTTTCTTCCAGCAATTTTGATCCCATATTGTGATTCCTCCATCCCTGCATTGCGCATTATGTGCTCTGTGTATAGATTGAATAAGCAGGGCGATAAAATGCAGCCTTGTCTTACTCCTTTTCCTATTCCAAACCACTCTGTCATTCCGTGTTCTGTCCTAACTGTTGCTTCTTGGTTCATGTACAGATTTCTCAGGAGGCATATGAGGTGTTCTGGTATTCCCATCTCTTTAATTACTTGCCACGTTTTGTTGTGGTCCACACAGTCAAAAGCCTTGGTGTAGTCAATAAAACAAAAGTAGACTTGTTTCTGGTATTCCTTTGTTTTCTCCATGATCCAACATATGTTGGCAATGTGGTCTCTAGTCCCCCGGCCTCTTCTGAAACTGGCCTGCACCTCTGGTAGTTCTCTCTCCACATGTTGCTGAAGTCTATCCTGTATTATCTTGAGCACCACCTTGCTGTCATGTGGGATGAGCACAATTGTTCGGTAATTTGATCATTCTTTGGCATTGCCTTTTTTTGGGATTGGAACATACACTGATCTTTTCCAATCCTGTGGCCACTGTTTTGTTTTCCAAATTTGCTGGCATATTGAATGCAGTAGTTTGATTCCATCATCTTTTAGGGCTTTGAAAAATTCACTTGGGATACCATCATTTCCACTAGCTTTATTATTTGCAGTACTTTTTAGGGCTTTTCTGACTTCACTCTCCAGAATGTCTGGTTCAAGTTCAAATTTCTCATTATTGTTATTATCAGGAGTGTTGAGGTACTTTTTGTAGAGTTCCTCTGTGTACTCTTGCCATCTTTTTTTGATCTCTTCTGCTTCAGCTAACTTCTTTCCATCTTTGTCCCTCATCATGGTCATTTTTGCTTTAAATGTTCCCTTGATTTCCCCAATTTTTTTGAAAAGATCTCTAGTCCTGCCTCTTTTGTTGTTTTCCTCCATTTCTTTGCACTGTTCGTTCAGGTAGTTTTCCTTATCTCTCCTTGCTTTTCTTTGAAATTCTGTATTCAGGTGGTTGTATTTTTTTCTTTTTCCTTGGACTTTTGCATTCCTTCTTTCCTCTGCTATTTTAAGGGCCTCATCAGACAACCACTTTGCTTTCTTACGCTTCTTTTCTTTTGGCATGGTTTCTCTTGCTGCCTCCTGCATGATGTCCTACGTTTCTGCCCATAATTCTTCTGGTATTCTGTCTATCAGGTACAGGACATTAAATCTGTTCATGACCTCCACCGTGTATTCTTTAGGGATGTTGTCTAGATCATATCTGTCTGGTCTAATTATTTTCCCAATTTTCTTTAGTCTAAGCCTGAATTTTGCGATCAGTAGGTTGTGATCTGAGCAACAGTCTGCTCCAGGTCTTGTTTTTGCTGACTGAATGGAGGTTCTCCATCTTTGACTGCAGAGTATGTAATCAATCTGGTTTCAATGCTGGCCATCTGGTGATGTCCATGTGTAAAGTCGCCTCTTGTGTTGCTGGAAGAGGGTGTTTGCTATGACTATTGCGTTCTCTTGACAGAACTCTATCAATCTTTGCCCTGCTTCATTCTGTGTTCCAAGACCAAACTTGCCTGTTATTCCATTTACTTTTTGATTTCCTACTTTGGCATTCCAATCTCCTAAGATAATGTGGACATCATTTCTTGGTGTCTGTTCTATGAGGTGTTGTAGGTCCTCATAGAACTGGTCAATTGTGGCTTCATCTGCACTAGCGGTTGGTGCATAGACTTGGATTACAGTGATATTGAAAGGTTTGCCTTGGATTCTGACTGACATCATTGTATCATTTTTTATGTTGTATCCCATTACTGCTTTCCTCACTCTTTTGTTGACAATTATGGCTACTCCATTTTTTCTGAGGTTTTCTTGCCCACAGTAGTAGATATGATGGTTTCCAGAGCTGAATTCATCCTTCCCTGTCCATTTTAACTCACTGATGCCCAGGATGTCAATGCTTATTCTTTCCTTCTCGTTTTCAACCACTTCCAGTTTTCCTTGATTCATAGATCTCCCTGCAACACTGTATTTCTCCTCCTCCTTCCATGTCCCTCCCCCTTTTCAGATCTGCTGTGCTGAGCATCCCCTTGTTTTGCCTTTTGTTTTGGTCCATAGGGTTCTCTTGGCAAACTTTGGGCATGCCTTGCTGGTCTCTACGCCAGTCTCTTCTCATCACACATGTTATCACAGTTTAAAACAATTTTAAAACAAAGTATTCTCATGCACAATATCACAGTTTATTATTATTATTATTATTATTATTATTATTATTATTATTATTATTATTATTATTATTATTATTATTATTATTATTATTATTATTATTATTATTATATTTACATTTCTATACCGCTTTACTTCCCCTAGGGGAACTCAAAGCGGTTTACAGCATATAAATACAATATCCAAAGTACAAAAGCAACATACATTTCTCAATTCAAACAATATACAAAATCACAATTATAAAATTATATGTAAAACATCAATTAATATCATCAAATATACAAAATATATAAAATTCAAAATCTCCAAATACAAATAATCACAAAATAACAATATAGCAATATAAAGATATACCCCAACACAGTCCCTTTCAAGTCCTTCCAGGGGGAGGGGAGAGCATGCACAAGTCCTAACGCTCCTAGCAGGCGGCAATGGTCCTCGGGGCGGAGGCAGGTCTTTACCTCTCCCGGCAATGGGAGGAAGGGCAGGACTTACCTCAGCTGGTTAGTGGCAGTGGTCCTCTGCCCCCGGGAGTGCTCCCATCAACTTGAGCAGTGACAGGACAAGCCTCAGTGGTGCTCCCACCCCACTGTGACCGGCCGGGCCATGGAAGGGAACCAAAGGTGCTGATGCTAGCATTGGGAGCGGCAGGAGCAGCTTTTTGAGGCCCCGCTGTGATGGTCATCAGCTGGGCTCAGCTGCGCTCCCACCGCCCACTCGTCTTCCCTCCTAGCTGGCCGCCGGTCATGTGGCAGTGGTGGTCTCAGTGGCATGGCGAGCGGCTTTTGAGGGTGTCAAAACTGCCCTTAGGTTCTGCTCGTCTTCCTTCCCAGCCGGCCGTCTGTCGAGTGGAGGTGGTGGTCTCAGCGGCATGGTGAGTGGCTTTTGAGGGCGTCGAAACTGCCCTCAGGTGCTGCTCATCTTCCTTCCCGGCTGGCCGCCAGTCGAGTGGAGGTGGTGGTCTCGGCGGCATGGCGAGCGGCTTTTGAGGGCGTCAAAACTGCCCTCAGGTGCTGCTCGTCTTCCTTCCCGGCCGGCCGCTGGTCAAGTGGAGGTGGTGTTTATCACATAATATCAAAGTAAAAGTTGAACTAATTAATGAAAGGGAAAGAAAGAAAGAAAAAGTCCACTATATCAAGTCTCTATGTAAGTCAGTTTCTTGTACAGTCACTATGTCAGTTGCTATAAGCCATCTATGTTTAGTCAACTATATTATTTCAGTTCGATTACTTATCCTTTGCATGCATGCAGCAGCTCTCGCCTCCCTTCGGCCGCATGGAGTTGGTCAAAGGTGCCGACTCGGGCCTCGCTGTGATGGTGGTTGCAGATGGAATCTCCTGGGGGTGGTTGGGGGTCTCCGGAGGTGTCTGCGGTTGGCTGGAGTGGCAGCGCAGCTGCCTAAAGTGTCTTTAAAATCCAGTACATAATATCCTACAACACAAATTTTACTAGCTTCAGACAATTGTGATTTTTCCTCTTTATTTTAGAGGGAAAATAAGCTCACAGTTCCATGTCTAATGTCAGGCAAGTTCCTCCCATGGAATGTGATAGGTCATAGAATCATAAAATCACTGAGTTGAAAAGGTCCTATGACAATGATGGTGAACCTTGGCACTCCAGCTGTTCTTGAACTTCAGTTCCCAGACCCCTGATCAGTAGGAGTGCTGACTTGGGCTTCTGGTAATTGAAGTCCAAGAACACCTGGAGTGCTAAGGTTCACCATCATGGGCCCATGAGACCATCCTGTCCAACTACTTGCTCAATGCAGCAAGGCAAATCAAAGCAGGTCTGATAAACAATTGTCCAATTTTATATTGAATACCTCCAAGCATTGGAGTGCTCACAACTATCCCGAGGTAATTAGTTCCATTGTAATACTGCTATAACAGTTAAGAATTTTGTTCCTGATATTCATCCTATATCCTGCTTCCTGTAGTTACCTGTCCTGCACTTTGAGATTGTCCTGCCTCTCCTCTTTATATGACCTTATTTCATGTACAGTATTTGAAAAGTGCTATCATATTCCCGTTCCGTCTCCTTTCTTCAAGGCAAAACACACTCAGTTCTTTCAGGTATTTTATAAAAAATACCTGACTGCAGTTAGATAAAACACATGACATTCCTGTCATCCAGGATATTACAAAATGTAACAAACATGGATGTATGGTGTATAAAAGCATGTAAATCTGCCTTGCACCAGATCATACTAGTTACATTGCTTCCTACTTACATCAACCTTATGAATTAATGATTACCAGAAGCTCCTGTCAGTAACAGCCCTAATCAGATCTTACAAGCTAAAGGCTGACGTTTCCTTTATTGAAACAACCATGTCACATTAGGTCTTCCTCTTTTCCTACTACCTTCAACTTTTCCTAGCATTGGCTACAGTGAGTCTCTTATGATATGTGCAAAATACAGTAGCCTCAATTAGTGTTAGCTTGAAGTAAGAGTTTCGTCTTGCTTTTCTCTTAGAATCTGCATTGTAGTAGTAGTAGTAGTAGTAGTAGTAGTAGTAGTAGTAGTAGTAGTAGTAGTAGTAGTAGTAGTTTTGGCAATCCATGATTTCTGGAAAGAAGTCCTCCAACAGCAAATTTCAAATGAATCAAGTATTTCCCCTCCTGTTACCCCTTTTTTGTATTGCTCAATTTTGTACATAGTAGTTTAGAATGCCATAATGGAGATGGTCCTGTACCTGTCATCCCCCAAAGCAATAAAAACCAAAGCTCCTGGTGCCTATAAAGGTGTGACAGAAAACAGGAAAGAAACAGGCATCTCCCCTGCAACTTATGTTAAAACACAAATATCTAAATCCCAGGAGTGAGTATTAGTTGTGGAGAATTCCCTTTGGATTTTCCTGGAGCTGGCTGAGGAAAAAAGCTGAGTCCAGTGGCAAAAGGAGCTAGGTGGGCTGTCTTTCCTGGGGAAGGGCTTTGATACCCAGCATGTCCATTTCAAAAAGAACTCTCAGAGACAAGTGTGATTCACACAAACACACCCTGGGAACCTGTGTCCATGTGCCCTTTCCTCCCTTTGGAAATTGTGTCCTAGGAACACTTGTAAACCTGCCCTATAAGTATACTTTCTTACTGGCAGAGACTGTATCATGTGAGACAGTATCCTAAACATATTTAGCCCTGTAAGAAATTGTGTACATGGGTGACTATATCCCAGGTAGAGTACATCAATTCCTAGTTCTACTGGAGAACATTGTGCCCTTTCTGGTTCTGAACTTGTTTGCCGACTCTATAACTCTCAGTTCTTTTCTGGAAGAGTTTAATTAAAATTACCCAGTTATCATCCTCATAATCACTTGTTCATCTTTGAGGGGTGATGGAGACTTCTGGATTAAATGTGTCCCTCCACTTTGAAGAGGCAGGATATTCCTGTTGGCCATCAGATGATGAATTGGCCACAGAAACAGCTGAGATGAACAATTATATTTCTGATGAGATACATGCATTCTGCTGCCAGTATAGTACTCATAGGTCTACATCCCACTATTGACAGTCCATTTGGAGTAGATTCATGTAGCAACTGATTGGGTAAGTGTAGTTCAATTTGGGATAGCAATCAGACTTAGACCATGGTCATACTAGAGCAGGGCCTCTCAACCTATGGGCTGTGGGCCGGCCCTGACCCATGGCACTATTTCATGTGGCCCACATTGTTGCTGCTGCCACCACCAGAAGCGGAAGCAGATGCATTTACAACAGCCAAAAATGCACTTGCAGACTGGGGGAACCACCAGTCCAGTCCACTCAGCTGTCAGAAGGGGAGTGATCCAGTCCACAGCTTCAAAAGATTGAGAACCCCTGTACCAGAGAGTCTAGAGTAACCTTTATGCGATGATGAGTAAGACTTTGTTAGATACAGGCTGTGAAATTGTGACCATGTTGCCATGGACAGTTTATACTGAGAAAAAGTCTCTTTGAGAGGAGTATATGTATCAACGTTTACCATCTAGAACAGTGGTGCCCAAACTTTTTTTCCCGCTGGGCCGGAGGCAGGCTGCTCTCTCCGCTGATGGTTCCGACATCAGCCATGGTAGAGGCAGCTGCAACAATCACACTTTGTCTCCGCTGGTCTGAGCAGCCTCTGCTTGGTCCCATCACTTCAGCAGCCTTTGTTAATGTGTATCGCATACACTTCCCCATTTCGAAATCTGTGGCCCCATGGCGTCACTGCTGTAAGTGACATCAAGCTGTCAGGGGCAGGAGGGGGCAGTCCTGGGAGAGCACGGGTACTCAGCCTGGGCTGCATTAATGTTATGCACAGGCCTAATTGGGCCCACAGGCCGTAGTTTGGGCATCGCTGATCTAGAGGTTTTCAATTAATCCTTTTAGAAAGCAGAGTTAACAATATCTTCATCAGGTCACAAATGGGAAGAGATTATTTTCAAGTTCTTTAGGACGCTTTATCAGGCTGGGAATTGTATGAATTGATAACAGGAGAGGAATAAACACAAAGGGTAAGAATTCCTCCTGGGTAGGTCTATGGCCATGGGAACACAGATACTGTACTCAAGTGCCAAAATGGAGACCAAAAACTTTAAGAGCCTGCTAAAAATGTAGTGTTATCAGGGACATAGAATCAAGTGTCCATTCCCATCCCTATGAAGATAGAGATGCATGAATTTCATGAACCCTGCAAATGGTCCATTTATTGCTCTTTGGACAAAGCACAAGGTCTCTGGAGTAGCCAGGACAGAGCAGAAACACCACATTACATGATTCTTGTCACATCAGTCAAGCACCAAGATGGAGATTAAATTTAAAGGGTGCACCAGACAAAATAAATTATGGTAGGCATTAGATTATGCTCTAGCACAGGAGTTCTCAACCTTTTAAAGCCAGGAGCTGGGTCACGCTTCCTCAGACAACTTCAGGTGCTGGATGGTCATTTTGCCCTTCCTCCACCACATGGCACTTCCTGATGTGGTGGAGGCAGTGGAAGCCACATGAAATGGTGCCTTGGGCTGCATCCGGCCTGTGGGCCACAGGTTGAGAATCCCTGCTCTAGCATTTTGAATGTTTCTTCAGTATATTTATGAACAAGTATTGTGAGATTTGCATGTCATTAGAATGGCAACCTCCTTCTTGGCACTATGCCCACCACAGGTGAAGTATTACAGCTGCTGCTCTGTCACAGGCTTTTCCTTCTTTGGTTAACTGGTATTGAAGTAGCAGAAAACTCTGAAACTAAAGTGGCTCCTTTTTCTGTAGTTCTGTTTTTTGTTCTTGTCCTCAAATGCAATAAGCCAACTCTTTGTGTTGCTTCAATGAATTTTGTTTACAACCCAAATTACATAAACATCTGGTCTGGTCTGTAACATATGGAGTATCAAAAGCTTTAAAATTCACTGATAAAAATAATGTAAATAGACAGAGGGACTTCAGCCAACTACTGTAATCTATGTTTTGAGGGGCTGTCGTTCTCAGGAGTCTTTTGGCACAGCACCAGTATTATGAGGGTGCAAAGTAAATTTGAAGTTTATTCAGAAGGAAGGCAATGGGGTCTAGTAGACATATTCCTATTTCCTAAATTGGGGAATGTTCATACTCTTGGACAGAGGAAAATACTTCTCTATGGCTGGTATGTCCTTATTCTCCGAGAATTGATTTTGGTAACTTTGTCAAGTCTATTTCAGCTTTAAAAACTAGTTAACAAACAAACAAACAAACAAACAAACAAACAAACAAACAGCCTTATGCTTTTAAGATTAACAGATTCAATTTTATTTTAAGATTTTTTGGATTACAGTCCACTTCCTCAAATTTATCAGGGAAGCAGAAAATAAGCCATGAAAGATTATGGTTAAATGAACCTGTTAGGCTGAAAAATGCCAGAGGACTCCCCCCTCCCCCCCCCATCCCCCCCCCAAAATTCTGTATATCAGGAGAACTTATTTGGTTAGATTTGAACGGTATTGGTGAATTCACATTTGAGGAAGGAGACTTTTTGTGGACAGTAGTTTCTTTCTATTTGGTTCAACTCTATTGGCTGTCTCATGCAAATGCTTCATGTGCTTGTCACACATGCTCTTCTAGCCCTACAAATTGTTCTTGTTCCTAAATTTGTGTATTCTGGCACTGGGGTTTGGCCTTGAATTTCCAACACATTCCCAACTAAGGCTGGCTCTGAGCATTGCCATTCTTTGCACTCAAAAAACTTAGACTAACGTTTTGCATACACTTATTTTATTGAACTCTAAGAAACGAGTCTGATTGCACCCCCAACCCCCAGCATTCTTAGAAAAAACCTCTATACTGATTCATAATCAAGGTAAGGAGAATATGTTTTCCATATCTAAGTCTGTTTGCTAGGTTGGGATATAATAATAATAATAAACTTTAATTTTATATCCCACCCAACTCAGCACATGGCCGACTCTGGGCGGTTTACAACAAGTTTAAGGTACAATATACGTAACAATATAATAAACAATCCCTAAATCCATAGAAAATAAGTACAATGTAAATCCTACATAATTAGGATCCTACCTAATTTTATGCTCCTGCCCACAGAGGAGTGCAACAGATCTCTATGTATTGTAAAGAGGTATTGGGGGCCACAACTTTCCTTTTTATACCTGTGTAACTGTGTAATCCTGATTCAAATATGCATTGATTGCAAGAATTTAGAAATAGGCAGGAGTCTCTCTTGACACTAGAATGACCCTTGTGCCAACAGAACCTCCTCCTGCCAGCTGCTGTCACAGAAAGGCTTTGTTGGCTAAGATTTGCTGGCAGAAGAGTAAAAAAAAAGGGAGGGCATAGAACGGGTGATACTGAAGAAGATATGGCTTACACAAGAACCCAACCTCTTGCAGTTGAGGGACACAGCTGCTATGCTGGCACAACTAACAGAAGTGTTTTAATGAAAGACTCAAAATATGAAAGACACTATATTTCATTTATTTGGAGTTCTTTTGTTGATTGACAAATAATTCTTGCTTACAGATGAGGGGTACTTGTAAGTCTTGTGTTTCTTTTATGTTTCCTCTTTTGTGTAACCTATCTTTCTCCCTTTTGTCTGTCAAATTGCCTCAGACCTTTTTCATCCAATCACATCTTAAGGGCTGCTGTCAGCAGTCAATCACAACATCAAGGGGGATGAACCAGAATTCTGAATCTGTAAAAAGAGCTGGAAACCAATCAGCTTCAACCATTCCTTGTGGATGGAATTACAGCGTGCTGACGTCCAGTTTGCATTGCTTTTACTGCCTTACTGCTCCTCATCTTGTATCCTTCCCCTTTCCCCCTGCTTTCTTAATTTATAGGGCGGGAACATTTCTCCCTCTACATCAGTGAAGAAGAAAAAAAGAAATGACTTAAAAGAGATTTTGGGGAGAATTTATTGAACATGTCTTAATTAAAGCTAAAGGAACAAAACCAAGACAGGAATACATAACTTTTGGGGAAGTGGGGACAAATGTATAGAATATCGTGAATAGTAATACACTAATCATAATTTGAAAATTTAATGTCCCATGGGTGGTGGGGAACACATAGAGGAATATATAAAAGAAAAAAAGTGGCTTTAAATAATAGTGATAAACTAATCTGGGTTATTCAACACTTTGCAAAATAAGTAACAATCTAAATGAACTTGAAATAAAATTTGGAGACTTCTAACCAGATTTCCCCCCAACCCCCACATTTGTTTGTATAACCTCTTGTGATGTTGAATGGAGTTTCTCCAGATACAAAAACACACTGGTGGGAAACAGATGAAGTTTTGAGTTTGATAACCTCAAGATCCATATGGTCATCCAGTGCAATTCTGTTGTTAATGAAAACTATTCCAGAGATAATCATTTTACTCTCAAAATGTTTATTTGATCCCTTTAGTACTAGAACATCTGCACTGGAAGTGAAGAAGAATAAATTGTGTGTGTGTGTGTGTGTGTGTGTGTGTGTGTGTGTGTAGGTGTAGGTGTAGGTGTAGGTATATAGGTGTAGCACTGATGTTTAAAAATTGGGGCTAATTTCAGAAAAATTATGAAGTCCTATTTGTGCTTTATAAGTGATAGATTTTGGTCATATTCAAATGATTTTAAGGTCATAAATGTTTGCATATTTCTAACATTTTTAAGTCATAGAAATCCTTATCTTAGTTCTAAATCATTCCCAGCATATCAAGCATTTGGTAGAGTTTGGATTCATCCCAGCTTCTGCTGGCTTTGTGTCACTTCAGTTGTTCTCAGCCATCTTAACTAATCAGAAGCTGTATGTTGTAGTGCTGTATCAGCTGAGAACTAATAGTACATGATCCGCTGCCATCTTGCATTGGCCTGCTGGACTGCCCATTTAGACTATATTGATTGCTCCAGTCAAGAGACTCTACACATTGTATTTGTTGAAGACATTATATGGCTTGGAGCTAAGACACATGGTAATTCTCTGGTGAACATGTACTCTTGGGTTTTCACTTCATATTTCTATGGAAGTTAACATATTTCCTGTTTAATCATTAGTAGATTCACACTCAAGTCCTTTGTATGACTTTACAGGAAAACCATCTATCTAGTCATTTGAATTGTTCTCTATTATGTAGTGGCAGGTGGTCTCTGCACCTGCTTGAAAGCATTTCAAAAAAACTCAGAAGCTGAAACTTGGCACCCAAGTCTTCAACCCAAAGGTATTCATTTTCCATTTGAAAAATCAGACTAAGATAGTCAAGGCTGCAGTTAGAGGAGTTGGTCCAGCTGTCTGATTTATGAGGCTCGCTCCTGCATACTATATCCTGGAAAATCAACTCTCACATTTGCATTGCAACAACAAGAGGTTTTCTAAGACACAGTATGTGGTGAAGAGCACTACACATTGTCAGGCAAAATCGATCCTTTGCAAGTCAAGTAGCTGCCGAATGGTTTAATTTCCATAGCAGTACCTATGGGCCCTTGGACTAAGTACTGTATGTACTATGGGAGCTTATGGATTTGTATGCTTAAAACAGAATTGTATTGCAGAAACAGGGGCCAAGAACTCTTTGTCACATTAATTCCCAGATGGTTAATTGGGAGGTAAGAGTAGGTTGCAGGAGTCTTGCCGGTTACTTGCCAAGCTGTCAGGCTTACCAGTTTATAACATTTAAGCTATGATTATTTCTGATTTTTTTATTTGACATATAGGAGTCATGAAAACCATTGTATCTGAGTGGATACATCAACTCAAACCATGATTCAGATATCTGAGCTTTATTGGCTGGCTTTGACGACAGCTTCAAACCTGCATATGTAAACTGGGAATGTAAGTGTCTTACATTCAGAAGTAGAATAGCCAAGCAATCTTGGGAATCTGTTTGGGCCTGCATATTTATATGTGCCATCAGATATGACATGTGTTTAAACAGGACTAAACACTGATGAAATGAATTGGATTTTTTTTTAGATTCCCTTTTATCCCCCAGAATGATTACAATATACTAAATAGAGAAGAATCTGATATATCATATGGCATGTTTTTTGGCCTTACCCTTATTTGAAAAGATACCCGTGTCCTATAACTTGGATGAGGGATGCAGGGACTGTTTATTAGCTTTAGTGAGGGGGTGCAGAGAGTGCTCATCAACTTGGATGAGGAGATGCAAAGCATGCTTGTCAAATTTGCAGATGACACAAAATTGGGTGGAATAGCTAATACTCTGGAAGACAAAAACAAAATTAAAAAATATCTTGGTGGGCTTGAAACACTGGGCTAAAAACAACAGAATGGAATTCAATAAGGATAAGTGTAAAGTTCTACACCTGGGAGGGGTGAAAAACCAAATACACTGTTACAAGATGGGAGATAATAATATATAGTTCAGTAATACTATATGTGAGCAGGATATTGGAATTATAGTTCACAAAAATCCAGTGAATATAAACAGCTATGAGGGATGTGTGATACTGCATCCCAATTGTGTTTTCTTCCTACTCAAAGCCCGTGTAGTAGCTATGCAATAAATCCAAATAAAGGTAATGGAAATGGGGGCTAAATTACTTTGAACTATTTTGGAAACATTCCAGCTTGCTCAGTCCATACCTGTCAACCCACAGCTCCGGAAAAAACTGGACCTGCGCAGAGCGGTTCCATGCAGGTCGCCTTCCACGCAAGCGGCGTAGGCTTCCACGCATGCGTGGAAGGGTTCTACACAAGTGTATAACCCTTCTACGCATGCGTAGAAGGTGACTTGCGCAGAAGGGCTACACAGTACTTCCTTTCCCCCGCTGCCAAATTATGGGGTTTTGGCAGCGCGGGTCGGGAAATGACATCAATCGGTGCAGGATTACAGGGTAATCCCGGCCAAATCGGGAAGGTTGACAGGTATGGCTCAGGCCCTAGTCCATATAGTCATCTACTGTATATGAGAATTTGTTCAGGAATCCTGTAAATTACTCTTACAGATATATTCTTTGTGTGTTTCTTACTTTTTCATTAACCATTGTGACTCCTACAGTTTGCTAGAGGAAGAGTTGCTTCAGCTGGCAGATGCTGGAGTGAGGGAGGGCATACAATCTTTGGTCATTCCTTCCTGGTGAAAGACAGAGCTTCTAGGACTGTGTTGTTTGCCCTGCTCCACTTAAGCTTTCCCTGCTTATCTCAGATCTGGCAAAAACATACATCCCATTGTTTGTTTTGAAGTATTTTTCAAACCTGTACTAGTCAGCTTCCTTGCATAGGACAGGGCCAGGGGTGTGCTGGATACTATCTTGTCCATCACCCCAAAAACTAATATGTCCTCAGCTAGATGAGTATCTACAATGGAGCTAGACCAGTGTTTCCCAACCTTTGGTTTTTGAACTTCAGTTCCCAGAAGCCTAAGTCAATTCCCCAAAGCACTGATCAGCCAATGGACTTCTGGGAATTGAAACCCCCCTATGGGGTTTGGGCCCCACATCAGGAATCACTGAGCCAGATGGAGATAGATAGAGTTAGATCCTGGGCTAGATGACCATCTACAACACAGATTTGTAACATCATACAGGAGGCATTAATTAGAGCCATCCCAAAGAAAAAGAAATGCAAGAGGGCAAGCGCGGCACCAAAATGGCCACTGTGCTCTTTGCGGGGGGCCCCACCCTGGACTCAGACATCCGGGTAGTTAGGGTGTGTGGCCAACCCCATATAAAAGGGGTGGCCATGAGGTGGCCCACCGCCATTTTAGAAAAGCGACGGAGCAGAGAAGTTTTCCCTCCACCCCCTCCCTAGTGGACAGTGTGATTTATTCTGGTCGCTTCGGGGCCGGGTGGGAATTTTTGCTTGAACCTACAATTGGCGCTCTTGGTTCTTGACTTTTTCGCCCATCCCACACTGTCACTAGTGTTTGAGTTATGGGTTAAGTTGACTCTGGTCACTTTCGGCGGGTAGCACTGGTAAGGTAAAATTTATGACCCATAGGTATCTGGCAGGTTCGCAATTGATTGGCCAACACATAGATAAGTACAGGGGAAACAGGCTTGGCCGGTCAAGGGCGAACCATGAACGGGGTGATGCTAGGAGCTTCACAGCCTGCACCACCTTGATATTTTAATGGATACACATCAGAGGGTGTGGTCAATAGATAGTATATTGACTTTGGTCAACAATTTGTTTGTGACAACAAACAAATTGATACAAATTGATTCATAATAGCAAATTGCCATTGGCAATTTGGGTGGAACCTTACCAGTGCTACTGCGGCCTGCTTGCCTTAAAGAATTACAATTGGATGAAACACCAATTGAAAGTTATAATTTGGACTAGGGCATTATTCAATAAAAGTGGCCCAATGGCTTAAATCCAATACTGGTGTCTGTGTCCTTATTTGGGGGGGGGGTGCGCCTGCAAAGTAAAGTGCCTGCCCGATGAGGATTTACAGATAGCTGAGGAAAGAAGGAAAGTGAAAGGCAAATTTGAAAGAGAAAGATTTACCCAACTGAATGCAGATTTTTCCAGAGATTAGCAAGAAGAGATAAGGAGGCCTTCATAAATGAACAGTGCAAAGTGATAGAGGAAAACAAAAGATGGAGAAGGACTAGAGATTCCTTCAAGAAAATTGGAGAAATTAAGGGAATGTTATGAACAAAAATGGCCATAATAAGGAACAAAAATGGCAGGTACTTGACAGAAGCAGAAGAGATTAAGGAAAGATGACAAGAATATATAGAAGAACTATACAAGAAGGACCTTAATGTTCCTGACAGCCAATGATGGTGTGAATGGAGATGACATTATTCCATCTGAGCTATTTAAAGATCTAAAAGATGATGCCATTAAAGTGCTGCCAGCAATATGTCAGAAAATTTAGAAAACAGCAGTAGCCACAGGATTGGAATTCCCATTCCAAAGAAGGGCAATGCCAAAGAATGTTGAAGCTATCATACAATTACATACATTTTACATGCTAGCAAGGTCATGCTTAAGATCCTACAAGTAGGCTTCAGCAGTATATGGTTTGAGAACTACCAGTAGTACAAGTTGGGTTCTGAAGAGGCAGGAGAATTAGAGACCAACAGTCAAAATTCTAAAGGAAATCATCCCTGAATGCTACTGAATGATACTGAAGCTGAAGCTCAAATACTTTCGCCACCAAAAGAGAAGAGAGGACTCACTGGAGAAGGCCCTGATGCTAGGAAATATTAAAGGCAAAAGGAGAAGGGGATCGAAAAGGATGAGATTCTTAGACAGTATTGTTGAAACAATGGGCTTGATCTGGGCAGACTCTGGAGGATGGCAGATGACAGAGGAGCCTGGCGTGCTGTGTTCCATGGGGTTGCGAAGTGTCAGACTCAACTGTGAGACTGAATGTCAACCACAACATTTGAAACACATTTCCTTCAATTAAACACAGAGTCCTACTTCACCTAGTATGGAGGGTGGGCTATAAGCATGTTGCCAACATCCAGGTAAATAATGACTGAACAGATAGCATCAAGCCACACACTATATGTAAGGGTTGTGTTCAGCCAATTTGCCTGTGTAATGAATGTAACACAATAGATCTGAGGTTTAAGGAGCTTGCCCAAGAAAATATGCAGGATGTCCATGCAGATGTAAGCTGGCAACTGGGCCTCATGTGGAAGCCACAGCACAGCAGAAAGATTCTCAATGAAAGTTGTTGTTGTTGTTGTTGTTGTTGTTGTTGTTGTTGTTGTTGTTGTTGTTGTTGTTGTTGTTGTTGTTGTTGTTGTTGTCGTCATTGCTGCCCTGTGCTTTTACCCAAGTTACCAATGTTGACTTGATTACCACATACACATATACAAGTGAGTGTGACTCCACGACCTTATCCAGCAGCCACTGCTGTGTACGCATAACAGAAGCAAAACTCATGCTCATCGGTTGATCAGAAGGAGGGGCAGAGGGCTGGATTTGCCAAACAGTTCCCTGGCCAAATGGCCCATTGGTAGGATTATATCTTCTTTTACTGGGTTCCATATGCACAGTTCTGGCCATTGCCAGGCACTTTGTCGGACCGTTGCCTGGAAATCATTCTGATCTGCGCGGGAGGGGGGGGGGGGCATTGTAATAAATGAGTGCTCTGTATCTTATCCTTGAAAATGGAAACATGTGTAGCATGAATATGAACATACATAGCACAAACAACCATTGAAACTGCTGTTAGCAGAAAACAAAGTTTTAATACATAGTGTTTTTAACATTTTTATAGAACTTTCTGGATGTGAACTTGTGCTTTTAGAGAGGTCTTTCAGCTGTATAAAAAGTTTCTCAGTGACATGCAAGAGTTTATGGGAAAGTCTTTGACTCTCTTTTATATTTTCCAAAATTCAAACTGAATATGCTTGACTGACTAAGTACAGTGATTTTATGAGGATAACAGTTCTACATTGCAGGCGCACCCCCCAAAAAAGTACTCAGACACTGGTGAAAGTGGATAACGGCATTGGGCCACATTTATTGATTCATGCCCTAGTCCGAATTATAAATTTCGATTGGTACTCAACCAATTATAATTCTTAAGGCAAGCAGGCCGCCGTAACACTGGTAAGGTACCTCCCAAAATTGCCATCGGCAATTGGTTACAATGTATCCATTTGTATCAATTTGTTTGTTGGCAACAAACAAATTGTTGACCATAGTCAATAAACTAACTACTGACCCCACCCTCTGACGCGTATCCGTAAAATAACGGGGTGATGCATGCTGCCTAGCTCGTGCCATCACCCCATTCCCTGGTTCGTCGTTGACCGGACAATGTTAACCAACTTGTGCCTATCTAGTGTTGGCCAGTCAATTGCGAACCTGCCGGATACCTGTGGGTCATAAATATTTACCTTACCAGTGCTACCCGCCCATGTGACCAAAGTCAACAGCAACAAACCCCTGTATCAAACCATAGCAACAGTGTGGGATGGGCAAAAAAGCCAGAACCCGAGAGCCAATTGTAGGTTCCAGCCAAAAATTCCCACCCGGCCCCGAAGCGACCAAAATATCACACTGTTAACTAGGGAGGGGGTGGAGGGAAAAACTTCTCCTTTCCGTCGCTTTCGCAAAATGGCAGCTTGGCTGCCTCGTGGCCACCCCTTTTAAAGGGTGCTGGCCACGCCCCTAACTACCCGGATGTCCAAGTCCGGTGGGGGGGCCCCGCAAAGAGCACGGCGGCCATTTTGGCGCCGCGCTTGCATTGCAGGCGCACCCCCCAAAAAAGTACTCAGACACTGGTGAAAGTGGATAACGGCATTGGGCCACATTTATTGATTCATGCCCTAGTCCGAATTATAAATTTCGATTGGTACTCAACCAATTATAATTCTTAAGGCAAGCAGGCTGCCGTAACACTGGTAAGGTACCTCCCAAAATTGCCATCGGCAATTGGTTACAATGTATCCATTTGTATCAATTTGTTTGTTGGCAACAAACAAATTGTTGACCGTAGTCAATAAACTAACTACTGACCCCACCCTCTGACGCGTATCCGTAAAATAACGGGGTAATGCATGCTGCCTAGCTCGTGCCATCACCCCATTGCCTGGTTCGTCGTTGACCGGACAACGTTAACCAACTTGTGCCTATCTAGTGTTGGCCAGTCAATTGCAAACCTGCCGGATACCTGTGGGTCATAAATATTTACCTTACCAGTGCTACCCGCCACACGGGGAGGCTTCAATAAAGACTCACCGCCCCCCCCCCAGACCATCAGCTCGGTCGCCAGGCCTGCTTGCAGTGCACCCAGAACGAGGTACATACCTCTGACCGACAGGTGGACCCCTTCTCCTGCCTACCAGCAAAATTTTTTGTAAGCCTATAATCCGGAGTCCAATGGCCATCTCACAGCCATGCTCAGAACGGGACGTAGCCACAGCCTCGTCCACTGACTGCCGGAACAGTCTGAACTAGGGAGATCCGCATCTCCCCTAAATTGGTGTCTTGGCACGATGTCAGACCATAGCGACCGTATGTAAGCCATACGTGATACAAAATTCCAGGTCACAGCCCCTCGACAATTTAATAACAGCAGTGATCCGTATAAGACCACTGCCGCCGAGGCGCCTGTAAAACATCGGGCGGTCCAGCATCCCTGTCAGACAGCAGGAATGGCCACAGTTCCCGCCCCCATGTGCCGCGCATACCATACCATAGCATACGTGCGGATGCACACAGCCCAGCCGGGGTCCACTCTCTGTCGCTACAGCATATACTGCTGCCCAGTGTACATAGCTGCGGCCCACCAGCCCCCTGCCACCGGTGTGCTGAGACCCCTAGGATCTGTAAAAGAGGAGAAAAAAGGTGAAGGACATAACTAGGTACCCGTACAGTGAGGGGACGTACATATCTGAAATTGCGCGTAGACTCATATCCACCTCCGAGTACCCCAAATGTAGCCGCGATCAACGCGACGCCTAACTTAAGTAAATGGTGCCAAAACGGGCACCACACCGCGAAACGCAGCACCGGTCACCCTCATGGACTGTACTAAGGTAAGGGTAGACCCATCCCGGTGGCAGAAAACAGGCTGGGGCGCGCAGCAGGCACTGTCGAAAATTCAGGTAGGGCACCAACCGGACAGATGTCTCAAAAATTTTGTAGCAGTATAGACCACTGCCTGCACCGTGCTGAATAACCCGTCAGGACCGCATCCCCACTCGAGCCCACTCATGTGTGAAAGAGACATCTTCGAGTTCCAGTGCCCTACGAGACACATCCGCCTTACACCAGTGGCACCAACTCTGGCACCCACTCACTGATGCGGAGTGCTCCAAAAAAGCTACCGTGGTAGCTGCATGGCCAAGAGCCACCTCACACCTATCTGTACATAAGCAATGCCAGCCTCATGCAAGGTGGGTAGAAACTCTGGGAACAGGGGTGACACGCGTAAGGGCGGCGGGCACGTTCCCGTGTCCACCCCTCCCAAGCACGACGCTGGAATGCAGAGTGATACGCCTTACGCATGCGAGGTGCCACCGACATGTCCAGTTCCCCTCTCCTCGCCGAACGTCCAACCCTCAGCCAAAAGTGGCGAGTGGAATCCCTCTGTTTCCAGAGTACGGCACGGAACCAGGTGATCTGCGGTGGTGGAGAGCAGCAGAATGTCATTATAAATACCCATAACATGTCTGGCCTAGAACAGCACATTTAGGCATAGGCTTCTCAAGAGAATAAACGGACTAATGTCATGACCTTGGGGGATTTTCACATCTGGGTGTTGACAATGTTCGCCACTGCCGCCGTGTCACACCGAAAGTGGACCACTGAGTAGGCCCACCCCTTGCACCATAGCATCAGTGCTCTCCAAATGGGAAAAAACGCAAGGAAGGTAAGATCGCGGGGCGATCCGTGCACCCACCCTCGGTGTAAACCCCATAAGTCCGTTAGCCGGAGTTATCTGACCATACTAGATATCTAGGGCAGACCACTAGGTCTGATCTCCCATAAGAGACCCCTCTAAACCCAGGAGTAATTTGAGCCAGAGTAAACAAATTAAAGGGGGAATGAATTAACTACAATTCCCAAGGGCACACTCGATGTTTGGCAATCAATGCCAAAATCGCCAGGGACATCCAAGCCACCATATCAATGGTTAACCTGGATGCCCGCGTGACAGCATCAAGGCAGAAACGTGATGCCAGAACATGGAACCTCGGTCTATTCAGGCGCCAAGGGGACACCCAGTTCCCACCTGAGTGTCTGAATCGTGATGAGGAGACGCGTACACGTGTCCAAGCCCCGTTTAACCTCAGACCCAAAAGTTGTCGAGGTAATGGGCTGGAGACCGAGACCCCAACCCGTGAGCAAATGCCCACTGAATGAAAGTCCCACCTCGGTCGGGTGCTGAACCTGAATTAATGCATTCAGAAAGGGATTGGCCTTATCTAATTAAAATTCCCCTCAAAACCTAAAAACCCGATAGGTCTAAACCCTGGGGTGCACTGGCAAAAAACTGGAAGCAGAGTGCATATCACACTGTGCCAAAACAGCACCAGAATTGCGTGAGCCCGCTACCCATGGTAGCCGAGGCAACTACGAGTACCTGACCGAACAAGGTCATCAGGAAGGTCATCCCTGAATGGAGCACCCACAGGGTAAGCTGAATGGAGGATTATATTACATTCACCCTTTTCCTAGCTCAGTATGAGCTTCAAGGGGGATACCTTTGACTAAGGAAAGGTGGTTCCAAGGAGGGCCCCCGCTACTCTCATAGCCCCCCAACTTCCATAACTGTGGACAGCGGAGCCCCCTCTCCGTGACCCAGGAAGGGAACCAGATAGTAGCATCCTGGGGCCCCCAACACCCCCGAATGGATACAAAAGCCCCATTGAAAACCCTCCAGCAGGTCTCCCGTCCCATCCCTTCTTGGATGAACTGAGTGACATCCCTCCAGGTTGACTATAATTGGGGCGGGGGGGGGGCATGACAAAGTTAGTTGCTTCAGACGGAGCTCTGTTCACCCTGTGCACCCCCTTTTAAGTCGGTAACGACCGTGGTGCTTAGTACACACATCGTCAGCTGAGCAGGCCGAACACAGTAGGCGGGCCGGTACCCCCCGCCTGACCAGTTTGCGTGAAACCAGTGTCTGAACAGCCCGCTGCTCAGCATGACCACCATGGTACCCATCACCAGGCACCAGTCTCGTGGGAATGATGTGCACGAGCACACTTGCTGACAGGACTCATCCCACCTCCCCTCGGGATATAGAGCCACCCTCGTCCACATTCCTCACCATGAGCCAACCGTCATGGGCCCATCCGATCGACATCAGGATGGCCCAAACAGGGCAAGCCCTGTGGCATACCACCATACGTACAAGGTATGCCGACAACCAGTTGGCCCTAAGGTGCGCGGTGGCTAATGACGATGGGACATCTCTTTGTCTCAGCCGTCCTGTCCTTCTCTCCCCTCACAGTGGGCTCACAGTTCAATGGGAGAATATCCACATGTCCCCCTTCTGCCCTTACCCCTCATGGCCTGCGGCCAATAATCAACCGGGGCAAGTAATAGCCGTCCATCGGCAAAGCCCTTGACGGCACGTTCTGTATAAAGGGGGCCTACGCAGCAGGATCTATACAGCCCCTGTGATGCCCAGCACTGTCCCGGGGGCGGACACCCCAGTGCGTGGTGGCTTACTACGGCGGGACCACACAATGTCTCTGTCCTCCTGTCCGTACCTCCTATCCTTATTTGGGTCTCGGTTCATAGGGAGAATATATCCACGCATCCCCCCCCCCAAATCTGTCCCTTCCTGATCTGGGCCAGATGATCACCAGGGGGCAATGAATAACCAATCATCGGCAAGGCCGTTGCCGGTACATGATGTACACTGGGCATACGCCGCGGGACCTGGACAGCCCATGCGATGCCACGTACTGCCCCGGGGCAGAAACCCCCACCCCCAAGGTCGTGCCATAATGCAACCAAGGGGCACTGGGATAGGATGGCAAGTGATGCCCCACTAGCCTCTAATTGGCAAGGCGATGAGCACTGAACCACACCGCTGAAAGTGGACTGTGATTTGGGTGTATTCAACTTGACCCCATACTCACTAGTTGCACCCCCGTGAGCCGTCCCCACTGGGGGTTCCGGCACACGGTGGGCGTCGGAGCTCGCGACCGAAATCGAGCTCTAGGACGACCTCCAACGCACTCCAATCACTGTTCTGGACAAACAGGGAGCTGCGAGACAGCGGCAGGCACAGGCTGGACTGTCTCAATAAGCTCGACCCGGCCGGCCGCCTGTTGCAGAGTGGCAGCGGTCGAAGTAGCCGGCGGACACAAAGGGGGCCCGGTAGATAGGAAAAGGACCCCCACCCACTGGATTGCTAAGGATGCCTCCAGTACAGCCAAACGTGCTAACCAGGCATCCCCTGCCACAGTAAACCCCCAGTAGGTGGGCCAGGTGGGCCGGATGGCCCGATAGGAATTGTGCCAGAGGCCCTGAATTGAGAGCCTGTGCCAGAATAAGCCATGCCCCAAAATTCCAGCCCCTAATGGGAAAAACATGCTGTGAGCCAGCACCAGGCCCTCCCCCCAATTGTCCCGGCCCATGGCCGGCAACTGTGTGCCGGGGGCCGCATCCTCCGGAGGGCCGGCCTGAGGGTGAAAACGGGAATGGCACGGGAGCTCATCCTGTCCTGCGAACGCAGAAATTGAACCACTGACCTTAATTAACCCAGTCACTTCTGAGGCACTGGAGACACTGCAGTCCTACTTAAAGTTTGGGCACCCCTGAGTTAGGAAAAGGAGTGAGCGACGGAGCAAACTTCTCCGCTCCGTCGCATTCTGAAGCCAATAGGCTAGAAAGCCAAAAGGAAGCCTTGAACAGAGGCTAGCAAACTCAAGCCTCTTGCAAAGAGGCAGAAGGGAATAAAGTGACGGAGAAAACTTCTCCTCTCCGTCACTTTTTTACACTGGCCAGCTAACTCAAGGAGCATAGAAAAGCACGATCCCTATCCAGGGATCAGCACCCGCTGACTGGAAAGCCGAAGACCGAGAGCCTTTTGCAATGCTCAGGAATCAAACTCACACCCTCCAGGCAGCGAGTTCGGCATCTTAATCCCTTGAGCCACTGCGGTCCCACAGAGCAATGGAGAAAAACTTCTCCTCTCCGTCGCTTTCGCAAAATGGCAGCTCGGCTGCCTCGTGGCCACCCCTTTTAAAGGGTGCTGGCCACACACCCCTAACTACCCCGATGTCCAAGTCCGGTGGGGGGGGGGCCCGCAAAGAGCGCGGCGGCCATTCTGGCACATATGAAGATAATTTTGAGAGTAAATAATAGTCCATTATTGTTAAATTCAATATATTTCTGTACATCGCCATCTCACCAATGCTGATCATGTCTCCAAATAGGATGGAAATATGTCATATTCAAGCCCTTTTCATTTTGTTCAATTACTGTGAGTCCCCTTTAAGTAACTGAATGGTCTGTGTAAGGAAGAGAAAAATCCAGTATGAATTATATCTCTAAAACAGGGAGAGGAAAAAGTGGTGGTGGGAGGTCAGCAGTTTGATTCCCGAGTGCTGCAGGACTGAATGAGCTCCCGTCTTGGTCCCAGCTCCTGCCAGCCTAGCAGTTCGAAAGCAAGAAATTGCAAGTAGATAAATAAGGACCACTTCAGTGGGAAGGTAAACAGCATTCCATGCACTCTGGTGTCTAGTTATGCCTGCCACATGACCACGGAAACATCTGCAGAAGTAGACAGCACTGGCTCTTCGGCTTTGAGACAGAGATGAGCACTGAACCCTAGAGTCAGATATGACTGGCTTTTTGAGCAAGGGAAACCTTTACTATTGTGGATAAACCACGTAAGGAAGAAATTCCATTTCAAGGAAAAGTTTGTGTGAGAGCCATGTTTTTATGTTGTGTTAATTTATACTAAACAGTATGAATCTGTCTCTGTATATTTTATTTTTTGAGTTTTTTCTGCACCTGTGGCCTTTGGACCTAATGTTTATGACAGATGGACTAGGCTATATTTGAAGAATTTATAATTTAATCCTGTTGTAGATATTTGTGCCACAGTAGACATTGGAATTGGCCCATGGGTGTATTTATCAGTGCAGCCTTCATTTCCATCCCCCCCCCCCCCCCGGTCTCAGAGCCCATATTTCCTTTCTCTATGTACTCTTCATCTGTTATGGGAAGAAGATCGGCAGAAGAAGGGCAGAAAGCCTCTGACAAAGCAAACCAGAGGCCTGTGTTGTCAACGCACCCTGATCATGAGCATGCTTGCTGCTGATGCTCTTGTGTCAAATGTGCATGGAAGGCATCACAGTGATGCCAAAACAAGCAATGTTGGCACTCCACTCAGAGTCTCATGGGCAGAGTGGGATGGCAACATAGCCAGAAAAGAGCAGTTGAGAGATCATCACTAAAGATTTAAATAACCAATTGCTTGGAAGTCTTGTAGCTGCAGGCTGTGAACTGTGTCTTCCTTGAGGGTGATTCAAGGATATAAAGGGAAAGGAGGAGAAAGGGACCACTAGCTGCTTTCATAATGTAGCTAAAAGGAAGTTTCAATAGACACAAGAAAGAACTGTCAAGAGCAATGTTTGACTGTTACCAATGGCGCTCCAAGCAAGACGTTTGTGCCACTGCATGTGGCATATCTGCAGCATGGTCTGTGTGCATGGAATTAACATTTTGTAAGTGAAAATGGCCTGTCTGGCCAGGTTATCCTGCTATGGTATTAGAGTAGACCCTACTGCCAGCAACTCAACATCAATTGCCAGGTGGCCATTAACTAACCTGACAACCCTTAGGTCAGTATTGATGAAGCTGCTGCCCTCCATCAAGATGGATTCAAGTGGAATTTAATCTACTTGGGGATCATCACCTTGGGTGCTGAAGTCCTCAGGGAAGGCTGATGGTCCCCAGATGGATTAAATCCCACTTGAATCGATCTTGATGGAGGGCAGCAGCTTCATCAATACTGACCTTGGGCTGATGAGGACTTTTGTTTGCCAAAAGGACCCAGGTCCAGAAAGCGATTCATGGAAGTGGATCAGTGGTATGGGTGTCATGCTGCAATATAGAAGGCAGATGGAAGTCTGCATTATATTCTCAGGACAGTCTTCATGGCTGATTGCCACAAGGATCACCAAAATTTGGATTCAGATATGACAGAAGAAGAAGAAGGAAAAGTGAAGTTCCTAATCTTAAGGGGGAAAATGTGCATGAGAAAATTTAGCGACTCCTTACTAAACTTCAGTTGGCAACATACCATTGTATTCATGTGCTCAGCAGTATTTGCAATTCCACTTTCCAGTACAAGTTATTCGGCTTCATGCATTTTTGTCTTCTGCCCCCATTTCCCCCTGGAGTAGGCTATGATAACTTGAAATTTGAATATCAATGTGAAGAATTTAGTTTATCATATGACAATTTGTTGCAGCAATTTAGAACCAAATCTTTCTGTTTCTTCCATATATGTTGTCTACTTTTTCACAGTACTAATGCAATGCAGAAAATTTAGTGCAGTATTCTGAATTGAGAAAGATTTTGTCTGAAAGGATTCCACTGAACTACATGTGCTTTCAATCTGCAATAAATGTACAGCAAAAAACTTATGGGATGGTTCTAGATTGAATCACAGAAATCAATAAGACTTCAGTTAGTCATGACTGACTTAATCATATTTGTTTCAGTGAGTCTACTCAAGGTATGATTAAATCTAAGATCAATGCATAGTGGATTTTTTGGCCCTAACACCCCCCCCCCCCCAAAATAAAAAAAATAAAAAATCTAGTAGATTTCTTTCAGAATAGTATACAGTAAAACCCCGAGTTATGGAAAAATCGGTTCTATGGCCTCTCTCATAACTCAATTTTTTTCATAACACGATGCATCTCCATAGGGATGCATAGAAAAAAAATAAGCCCAGGACGAAGCTGAACCACTCTTCGTCCTCAACTCATTTCACCACCACCACCACCACCCGCACCTTCCCAGCCAGACCAGAGGGCTGGGAAGGCACGGTATGTGTGTGAAGTGGAGCTTAGTCCTAAGAGCGGAAAAGCCTTTCCGCTCTTCGTCCTGGGCTCGTTTCACACACACACACTCCCGGTGCCTTCCCAGCCAGATCGGAGGGCTGGGAAGGCACCAGGGGCTATTGTCCGAAGAGCAGACTTCGTCCTGGGTTCAAATTTACACAAACCCCTTTTGTAAGTAGACTGGGCTCATTTCAACCCCCAGTGCCTTCTCAGCCAACCCGCTACCTCCCCCCAAAGGCACTGGGCAACTGAAGGATCCAAATGGGGCTTTTAGGGCAGTCAGGCACAGCCTTCACCTGACTGCCCCAAAAGCCCCACAGTGCCTCCCAGCCCTCCACTCTGGCTGAGAAGGCACTGCAGGGTGAAACAAGCCCAGGATGATGAGCAGAAAGGCTTTTCCGCTTTTCAGACTGGCTTGTTTCACCCCTGTGGTGCCTCCCCAGCCCTCTGGGCTGGCTGGGAAGACACCGGTGTGTGTGAAATGAGCCCAGTCTGAAGAGTAGAAACCCTTTCTGCTCTTTGGACTTCACTCCCCAGTGCCTTCCCAGCCTCCAGGCTTGCTGGGGAGGCACTACAGGGGGGAAACAAGCCAGTCCAAAGGCTGGAAAAGCCTTTCCACTCTTCGGACTTCACTCCACTTCACAGCCTCCGGGCTGTCTGGGAAGGTGCCAGGGTGTGTGTGTGAAATGAGCTCAGTCTGAAGAGCAGAAAGGCTTTTCCATTCTTCATCCTGGGCTCAACTTTACACAAACCCCTTTCGTAAGTCGAGTTTTTCATAACTTGAGTCATTCGTAACTCGGGGTTTTACTGTACTGCTAAATTGACAGGAGCTGGGGCAGAGATGGTAGCTCATTCTGTCATGCAGAAATCGGATCTTGAACTGCTGACCTACCAGTCATCAAGTTCAGCATCTTAACAACCACAGTCCCTTGCAATATATTTACAGACATTACATAAAAACCCAAGGGACATGGCTCCATTTGCTTTGTTTTCCCATCTCCAGCAGAGGCAATTGTACATGGAAGGAAAGTTTGGAGAAATGAAACAAATTGTACTTAGAAAAGGCACCATGTTAGAATTACTGGGTAATTTTTTAACAACCTTGCATGCTGCCTGTGGTTGAAGTGTCTGGGCTGGGCTTGCTGTCTTCAGCATTAACCAAATGTTCCTTCCATTCTCTGAATTAAAAGAGACCCCTGCCTTTCTGCTCTGTTATCGTTCCCTTTCTTTTTTCATTTCATGTCAGTTGTTTGTTGCTAATAGCCTGTTTGTTTGGTTGCTAGCATGCATGCAGTAAAGAAGGCAGAATGTACACTTCTCCAATACCAAGTAAGTGTAAGTAAATAAATAATTTTATTCTTTCTCCTACAAATCTCTGAGTCAGAACTGAGATGTCAAGTGCCAGTTAATGAGAAGGGGTGGAGTCTGGGAGACTTGTAGGTATTTTCTTCCACTTGCAGGTCTCTGTACTTCTACTGTTGTTATGTCCTTGTGTTTAATTGCTGTTGGTTTTGCAATCAAGTCTTTGCTGCTAAAGCGCACCCTTTTTGCAAGGTGCAAACTGTATGTTGCTTTCATTATATTCTGATTGGTTCTCGCCCTTTCTGAGAAGATGGGTAAATGTATCTAGTTCTCCTACTGCTGTTCTGTGTATATAAGCAAGTCACCTCACCCTTATAATATCTTTGGTCCGAACTAACCTGGTTATGAGCTGTTAATAAATCACTTATGTTTTGAACTGTTCAAGCTGGTCAGAGTCCTTGCTGCGTTCGGACACAACAACTGTTTGTTGTTGTTGTTCAGTTGCACAGTCGATTCCGACCCTTTGCGTCCCCATGGACCATTTTCCTCTAGGCACTTTTCCTCCAGCTACTTTTTCCAGAAATTCAAACCTCTGAGACAAGAATTTAAGGTTAGGACTAGACGTATCAGTAACAATGCAATATCAGTAACAATGCAAGCGCGGCGCCAAAATGGCCACCGCGCCCTTTGCGGCCCCCCCATCGGATGAAGGCATCCGGGTAGCTAGGGGGCGTGGCCAGCACCCTTATATAAGGGGCGGCCACGAGGCAGCCGAGCTGCCATTTTGCGAGGCGACGGAGCGGAGAAGTTTTTCCCTCTTACCTCCGTCGCTTTTACCCTTCACCGGGAAGCCTCTTGGCTGCTGATTTCACCCTTTTTCAGCTTCCCATCGGCTAGGTGCAATGCCCTCAAAGAAGAAGGCGACTGCGGGCGTGGCTCGTTCTGCGCGGAGGCGCCAGCCAGGTCGGAGGACCGCGGCTGCGCCTCCCCAGCAGCCTCCTTTGCTCGAGCCCACCGGGACCAGTGGGATGGGGTCAATTGCCCCTTGGGCGGAGGCGGGGGGCCCGCGTACTGGCCCAGTAGGGGCCGCGGCCCTCGGCCCGCAAGCAGTGGCCACTGCTCCTGACGTGGCCCATTCTGCTGGGCCTTCCTCCGTTGGTGCGCAGCTTCCTACGGGGGGTTCCAGCCTTGGGGGGTGGTGGGGTCCCCTCCCCTGGCAGGGTACTCCCCCGGCCCTACCGGGCCCGGGCTTAGGATCGTGGCCCTATATGGGCCCCGGGGTCCAGGGACCTGGACCGGCGCCTGCAGTTAGTGGGCCGGCCGGCCCTTTGCCCCCCCTTGGCTTAGGGGGCTACGTTAATGTGGAGGCCCTCCTGGCCCGCGTTGCAGCCCTTGAGGCATCCCTGGCCTGGGTTAGCCACCCTGGGGCCCCTTTTGGGGTGCAGGTTGATGCATCGTCTGCTGGGCAGCGGCAGGCAGCGGGACGGGTCGAGCTGCCTGAGGCGCGTGGCCCGGCATCGGCCACTGCCTCGCAGCTCCCCAATCAACAGGCCGGTGCTGGTCAAGCCCCGTCGATGAGCTCTATAGCGGTCGTGAGCTCCGATGCCCCCAGTGGGCCGGAACCCCCGGTGGGGGCGGCCCACGGGGGTGCAGCATGTGAGTATGCGGTTCAACCTAGTGCACCCACACACATGGCCACGTTGGGGGGGCTTTTCAATGGCCTTGGCCTCGCACAGGTGGTGCGGCGGTCCAGTCGCCGACGTCCCACCCGGTGACTCCAACTATCACCCAGGGCCCCGTTGTGGGGGGTGCTTCTTACTCAGTCAGGAATGTTTTAGGGGTGACCGGGTTAGTCCAGGCTCCTTTCCAGATGCCCGCAGTTTCCACCGTCCCTGTGTCGGCTTTGCCGACAGCAGGGTATTTCTTGCCCCTGGGGGACCATTTGGCTCAGACTACCAAAGAGAAGATCTGGCGGGGGGAGTATGTGGACATCTTCTCCCTTCTTAACAGAGAGCCCACCAAAGAGCAGAGGGAGGGGCAAGACGAGAAGGATAAGGAGCAGGCGCGTCGTCGCAAGCCACCACGTACGTGGGCCAACTGGTTGCCGGCCTACCTCATATACATGGCGGTCTACCTCAGGGCCCGGCCGGATTTGGCAATTCCGATGGTCCAGTATTTGGACAACATTTACCGGGCGATGGTTGACTTCCCGGGCCCGTCGTGGTTGGCTTACGACGAGGAATTCCGTATGCGGATTCCCCTGCACCCCGAGATGAGGTGGGATGAGCCCTGCCAGAGGCTGTGGCTTCTGTACATGACTCCCACGCACCCTGCGCCTGGGGAAAGGTACCATTGTGGACATGCGGTCCAGCGAACGGCCCCAGCGCAGGCACCCCGCCAGGTGGCGGGGCAGGGGGTTCCAGCCCGCCTGCTGTGCTGGACTTTCTTGTCCAATGGTTCCTGCAACAGGAAGAATTGCAAGTACAGACATGAGTGCCCCTCCTGTGCTGGCCCCCATGCGGCCTCCGCCTGTCCCAGGCCTGGAGGGATGCGGGGCAGAGGGAGGGGCGGACAAGGGGCTGGCAAAACTGCAGCAGAGGGAGCTGGTTCACCGAAAGGCCCCCTCCCCAATTAATGTGGACATGTTGGAGCGTTGGCTCGCATTGTACCCGAGGGAGGCAGATGTAGTTTACCTGCTTCAGGGTTTTAGACAGGGGTTCCGTATTCCTTTCATGGGTGATAGGTCCCCCCAGGATGCCCCCAACCTTTTGTCCCTTAGGGGGAGGGAGGAGGTGGCTGCTGCCAGCATTACTAGGGAGGTCGATGCGGGCAGGTTCGCTGGCCCTTTCCCTACACCCCCGTTCCCCAACCTTAAGGTATCACCCTTGGGCTTAGTGCCCAAAAAGTCACCGGGCGAGTTTCGCCTGATCCATCACTTGTCCTACCCAGCCGGCCGATCGGTCAATGATGCTATCCCTGATGACCTTTGCTCAGTCAGGTATACATCTTTTGACCAGGCGCTACGCATGGTGCGCTCATGTGGCCCGGGTGCGCTGTTGGCTAAGTGCGACATTAAGTCGGCATTTCGCCTCCTGCCGGTGCACCCGGGTGACTTTGAGTTGCTGGGTTTCAAGTTCTGAGGTGAATATTACTTTGATAAGGCCATGCCTTTTGGCTGTTCCATATCATGCTCGGCCTTCGAGCGTTTCAGCACATTCCTGCAGTGGGCTTTCGTCCGCAGGTCAGGGTCCCGGTCTGTAGCCCATTACCTGGATGATTTTTTATTCGGGGGTGAACAGGGCTGGGACACGTGCACACGTCTCCTCAACTCATTTCAGATGCTAATGGAGGAACTCGGTGTCCCTTTAGCGCCCGAAAAGACCGAGGGCCCATCTACTAAGCTAGTATTCCTGGGGGTGGAGATTGACACGGTAGCGCAGGCTTCTAGGTTACCGGGGGATAAGGTGTCAAGGATAGTGGCCCTTATCTCGGACTTGCTTGCTAAACGCAAGGCATCACTGAGGGAACTGCAGGTGCTACATGGTCACCTCAATTTCGCTTGCAGGGTCGTCGCACCGGGCAGGGCATTTGCTCGGCGCTTGTGCGACGCCATGACGGGTTTATCTAGGCCCCACCATAGGGTTAGACTCACCCGGGGTATCAGGGAAGATATGCTTATCTGGCTCCAGTTCCTGAGGGAGTTCAATGGAGTATCATTTTGGAGGTCTGACCTCCTGGCTTCCCCTCGCTTTCAGATACAGTCCGATGCCTCGGGATCCCTGGGTTATGGGATGTACTTCAATGGGAAGTGGGCCTATGGTGGGTGGCCACCAGCCTGGGCAGGCACGGGTCGCCTGCGTGATCTCACGTATCTGGAATTTTTCCCTATCCTGGGGGCTTTGATGCTATGGGGCGAGGAGTGGGCCAACTCGGTCGTCCATTTCTGGTGTGACAATGCGGCCGTTGTCCACATTGTCAACTCACAGACTTCCAAATCACCCAGGGTCATGGACCTAGTGCGCCATTTTGTGTTGCGCAGCCTGCGCCTCAATGTCCTTTTCAGGGCCAGGCATGTCCCGGGGGTCAATAATGATATCGCTGACGCTTTGTCCCGCCTGCAGATCTCCCGGTTCCGTGCCTTGGCCCCGGATGCGGAGGAATTTCCCTCGCCACTCCTGGACGAGATATGGACCATTGGCAAGGAGAGGTGAACCGGGTGATTGGCTTGTCACTAGCGCCACGCACGCGTAAGGCGTATCACCACGCATTCAATTCTTTCAGAGCTTTCTGTACCCAATTTCGGCTGCCAGAAACCTGGCCGATCCCAGTGGCCCATATACTTCAGTTCATGGTTTGCCTGCACGCCCAGGGCCTTGCACCTCGCACCATAGCATCTAGGCTGTCAGCGTTGGCTTTTATGGCCAAAGTAGGCGGTCATGTGGATAGTACCGCTGACTTCCATGTGAGACATGTTTTGGAGGGGTGGGTGCGGGAGCGTGGGCGTTGCCCGGACGACCGCCACCCGATTTCCCCAGGGGTTCTTACCCAACTGGCCCGGGGCTGGCATGGCCTCTGTTTTGATAGGTACGAGGCAGCCCTATTTCATGCGGCTACAACGGTGGCCTTTTTTGGAGCGCTCCGCATCAGCGAGCTTGTGATGCTGTCTAAGGCGGATGCAAGTCGTAGGGCACTGGAACTAGAGAATGTCTATGTTGCCAAAGACTGGGCTCAGTTGAGGATATGCTCCTCTAAGACAGATCAGCATGGCGTAGGCAGTGGAGTAAGACTGCTACGGTGTTCTTTGGCAGACATCTGTCCGGTTGGTGCCCTACAGGAGTTTCTTGCACTGTGTGGCACGCACCATGGCCCGTTTTTCTGTCACCAAGATGGGTCTCCCCTTACTAAATTTCAATTTTGGAAGGTGACCGGCAAAGCGCTGGCCAGTGTTGGCCTCCCAGGGGCCCATTACGGCACCCATTCATTCAGGATAGGGGCGGCTTCCACTGCGACTGCTTTTGGGTACTCCGGGGCTGAAATACGCAGAATGGGAAGGTGGGGTTCGCATTGTTTTCAGTTTTATGTTCGCCCTCTTCCACCGTGAGTACCAGTTGAGTCACCGCACCTTTCTCTTCCTCGTTTTTTCCCTTTACAGACCCTGGGTGTCGTATTACACCGGTGACAGTATGGCTGGTGGGCCATAGCTACGTGCACAGGGCAGCGCGTTACGCTGCGGCGACAGAGTGGGGACCCCAACTGGGACTGGGTGCATACGCAAGTCTCACATGGTATGGTAAGCCCGGGATGTTATGGCGGGAGCTGTTGCCATTCCTTTTTTCAGGCCGGAATGCTGACCCGCCTGACATTCTGATCATACACCTTGGGGGAATGATTTGGGCCGGGTCACCGGCTTATCGCTAAAGCATGCGATTTGCGGCGACCTTGCCTACATGCATTACGTGTGGCCCGCCACAACCCTCGTTTGGTCGGACATGGTCCCGCGGCACACGTACAGGGGAGGTTTTGACCTCCAGGCCCTTGACCGTGCTAGACGCATGGTAAACAGGGCTGTGGCACGGTTCCTTGTCGACAAGGGTTGGGGGTGGGTCAGTCATCCCCCGCCATTAGTCTACAATATTATGACCTTTATGCAGGGGATGGGGTCCATCTGTCGCGAGGAGGTATGGACCTCCTGTTGGGTGATTGGCGAGCAGGCCTGTTGACCGAGCTGACGGTGTGGGGGGGCGTCGAGCCTTCTTTGAAGCCCCTCCGTGTGGCGGGTAGCACTGGTAAGGTAAACATTTATGACCCACAGGTATCCGGCAGGTTCGCAATTGACTGGACAACACTAGATAGGCATAATTTGGTTAAACGTTGTCCGGTCAACGACGAACTAGGCGACGGGATGATGGCTACAGCTAGACAGCATGCATCACCCCGTGATTTTACGGATACGCGTCAGAGGGTGGGGTCATTAGTTAGATATTGACTACGGTCAACAATTTGTTTGTTGTCAACAAACAAATTGATACAAATAGATACATTGTAACAATTGCCGTTGGCAATTTTGGGGTGGTACCTTACCAGTGTTACTTCGGCCTGCTTGCCTTAAGAATTATGATTGGTCAATTACCAATAGAAATTTATAATTCGGACTAGGGCATGAATCAATAAATGTGGCCCAATGCCGTTATCCACTTTCATCAGTGTCTGAGTCCTTTATTGGGGGGTGCGCCTGCAATGCAAGCGCGGCGCCAAAATGGCCACCGTGCGCTTTGCAGGGCCCCCCCATCGGACGAAGGCATCCGGGTAGCTAGGGGGCGTGGCCAGCACCCTTATATAAGGGGCGGCCACGAGGCAGCCGAGCTGCCATTTTGCGAAGCGACGGAGCGGAGAAGTTTTTCCCCTCCACCCCCTCCCTAGTTAACAGTGTGATATTTTGGTCGCTTCGGGGCTGGGTGGGAATTTTTGGCTGGGACCCACAATTGGCTCTTGGGTCCTGGCTTTTTTGCCCATCCCACACTGTTGCTATGGTTTGATATAGGGGTTTTCTGATGCTGCTGTTGACTTTGGTCACATGGGCGGGTAGCACTGGTAAGGTAAACATTTATGACCCACAGGTATCCGGCAGGTTCGCAATTGACTGGACAACACTAGACAGGCATAATTTGGTTAAACGTTGTCCGGTCAACGACGAACTAGGCGACGGGGTGATGGCTACAGCTAGACAGCATGCATCACCCCGTGATTTTACGGATACGCGTCAGTGGGTGGGGTCATTAGTTAGATATTGACTACGGTCAACAATTTGTTTGTTGTCAACAAACAAATTGATACAAATAGATACATTGTAACAATTGCCATTGGCAATTTTGGGGTGGTACCTTACCAGTGTTACTTCGGCCTGCTTGCCTTAAGAATTATGATTGGTCAATTATCAATAGAAATTTATAATTCGGACTAGGGCATGAATCAATAAATGTGGCCCAATGCCGTTATCCACTTTCATCAGTGTCTGAGTCCTTTATTGGGGGGGGGGGGGAGTGCCTGCAATATGGTGTGGTTGATTTAATTTTCACTGTTTTACTATATCATGTCTACAGGTTGAAGGGCTGGTGTTAGTAAGGAAAACAGAACCCCATAAGAAGTGATGGAGACATAAGTGTCTGGATTGAAACAGGCAACAACTTTTGTGGTTGTAGATGTAAAGACTTAATGCAATGTAGGAGCTGGTTCTAGGCACTGAACAAATCTATCTGCCATCAGATAAAATCCATTATTGGGTTGTCAGGAAGCAGAAAGCGTCTGGACTTCCACCATTTATCAGATCCTCTGTCATTTGGGTATGTGGCAGAGCACAGCTACTGAGCTGGGTCTGCTGCTGTTCCTCCTGCAAGATCCCTTAAGGCAGGGGTGCCCAAACTATGGCCCACAGGCCGGGTCTGGCCTGCGGGACATCATCATCTGACTTTGTGCTGGAGCATGGGAGAATTGCCTATTCCTAGATCTGTTTCCCATCTAACACAATCCACTTCTTACTTCCTTCTTTGATTTATTCGTTTAAAATGTTTTCATCCCACCTTTCCCATATAAAAGTACCTATTCTAGAATTAAATGTGTCAAAGTGTTTCGGAGGTCACCAGCATTTTGGAAGCCTAGCTTTTGCATCAGAAGAGTTGATGGGTTAAAAGAAAAATCATCACCGGAACAACTTTGATTCATGCCATGGTAACCTGAAGGATGCAGCTGAGGAGAGGAAACTTACCATGCAAGTATAACATTGTATCTATTTTATGGGCCGATTGTAAAGTTCCCACAAAATTTACAGGTCTATACCTATTTGCAATGCATTACAAGATAGTAGGTGTAAAAAGAATTGTGAACCTGGGCATTTTACAAGCATGAATCACATTTTACTGGGTGTGTTTTCATGTTTTCATATTATTCTGGTACATGTTGCTCTTTTATATCACTGCTGTTATAAATTACTCATCCTTTTTAATGAAATGTCATTTGAATACTTTGTTTGGTGAGACAAAGCAACAAAAAGTATGTGGCAGCAGAACAGATTATTATTTGTTACACTCGTCTGAAGGAACTGCACATGTAATTTTTACTTCTCATGACCAACCTTCATCTCACTTCTGCATGTACTGATAATAAGCATCTTTATATAAAAAGAACAAGAATTTCAAAAATTTATCAATTGGAACTTCAGCTCAAAGATCCCCTCCAACCAGTATGACCAGTGCCATCCTGGCTGGAGAATTCTGGAAGTTGCAGTCCATAAATAATACATTTTCCATGTTCAATACAAATGTACACCAAGGTACAAGATATGCTTACATTTTCTGAGTCCTACTGCTAGCTAATTATCTGTACTGGCCAAAAGTAAGTGGTTGGCTACATAGGAATTTTAACTCACCCTGCAGCCTCTTGCTAGAAGTGTCTGGAGCATTTAAAAATAATAATGTTGACTACATGATGTTTCTGTTAGAGCATTATCAACCATCTCTAATGCATACCAATCTGTCCCACATTGGCATAGGGTAGGAGGCTACTATTAACTTGGGTGGATTAAGGATCATTCTAGGTAAACAGGGTTTCTTGATGTGCAAAATATTGGGTACTGAATGGTAGGACTAGATCAAATCTTTCTAATCATTACCTCTACCATTTACACACCTGTTTGCTAATGTATTGTAGCCACTCCTGAACTCTCCATGGGCTCCTCGTCAACTTGGTGAGAGGTGCTAGCCGCTACACATGTGCATTTTGGCACTAGTCTTGTTTAATATTTTTACAGATGAGTTAAATAGAAGAAGGAATGTTGAATTGCAGATCACACTAAATGCATGAGAGTAGCTAATGTTTTAGGTGGGGTGATCTTGACAGGAAGGAGAACTGGACCATCCAGTTCAGTTGGATGAGAACAAAAGAACAACAGTCTGGAGAGGGCTGCTTCAACTAGACCTGCAGCCACTCCATTCAATAGGAAACTCTGATGTTTCAGGATTCCTCATCTCATGAGGAAGCTCCATGTGTAGTGGATAGTCTTCAGTTTGTTCTCCAACACAGAGAAAAAAAGAAGTCAGTGTGAACTCTTTGCTCCATTCTCATCCATTCAGATGAACTCTTTTCTGAATGCCTGAACAAACCTTTGAAGCAGAGCAGAAATAAAATCAAAGAGGAATGACAGATCCATAAATGGGAAATAAATAGTTTGTTAGTCACTGTAGAGAAAATGCAGAGACAAAATTTGTGAAAATATTCAGGGAAGCCCTTACTCATATATGCATCATGTAGGCCTCCATAAGTGCTGGTTTTTTCAAGAGTTTTTCATCTGTGCAGATTTAAAATGAGGCAAGTGCTTCCTTCAATAGGCACATTCATAGCCAACTCACTATTCTAAATCAGTACACCCCTTCTTATTTTGAACTAATATTAAAAAAGACTGAAAATATGAAAAGAATGAGAGGAAGAAATGGAAATCCTTTTGTTTGGTGAGGTACAAGAGAGGCAGTTGCCATTCCTGGTGTTTGGGGACAAGCTCTTTCACTCATTAGGCAAACCAGAATGTGGTTTAGCTTCATTTTTTCCTGTTTTGCTTCTCACTGGGAAAAACCTGAAATGGACAAGGGACATTACATTGCATCACTTAGTGAACTGATGCATACTGCTACATTCAGGGAACATTCTGAAGAGGAGGAATCTTGACATTCTCTGAAAATAGCAAGATATGAAAATCAGCACTGTGTATACAGGGTTTGCTATGAATCCTGATTTGGCACTTTGCCTCACTTCACTTCAGATATGACCTGCTTTGTTGTAGGTCTGAAATGGAGATTCATGTCAGAAATCCAAGGTTTCTGCATCTCCCCACTGACATTCCTCACAATACAGCAACAATCAGTATATATGTCAACATAACTGTTGCTCAATGTCCCTTTTCTTCTCTCCGTTTCCTCTCCCTCTTTCGCAATGGCATTGCAGGCGCACCCCCCAAAGAAAGACTCAGACACCGGTATACGGATAAAGGCATTGGGCCACTTTTATTGAATAATGCCCTAGTCCGAATTATAACTTTCAATTGGTGTATTCATCCAATTGTAATTCTTAAGGCAAGCAGGCCGCAGTAACACTGGTAAGGTTCCTCCCAAAATGGCCAATGGCAATTGGCTACAATGTATCCATTTGTATCCATTTGTTTGTTGATACAAACAAATTGTTGACCGGAGTCATTAAACTATCTACTGACCCCACCCTCTGACGTGTATCAAATCACGGGGTGATGCATGCTGAAAAGCTCCTGCCATCACCCCTTACCTGGTTCGTCTTTGACCGGTCAAAGCTATTACACCTGTACCTGTCTAAGTGTTGGCCAGTCAATTGCGAACCTGCCGGATACCTCTGGGTCATAAATCTTTACCTTACCAGTGCTACCCGCCACACGGGGAGGCATCCATGATGACTCACGCCCCCCCCCCCCCGACCGTCAGCTCGGTCGCCAGGTCTGCTTGCACCACACCCAGAAAGAGGTACATACCTCCAGCTGACAGGTGGACCCCTTCTCCTGCCTACCAGCAAAATTTTTGTAAGCCTATCCTCAGGTGTCCAATGGCTGTCTCCCAGCCATGCTCAGCAAGGGACCGAGCAACAGCCCTGTCCAATGACTGCCGGAACAGTCCGAACCACGGAGATCCACGTCTCCCCTAAATTGGTGTCTTGGCACGATGTTAGACCATAGTGACCGTGTGTAAGCCATACATGATATAAAACGCCAGGTCACCGCCCCTCGACAGTTTAGTAATAGCAGTGATCCGTATAAGATCATTGCCGCCGAGGTGCCTATTAAGAACATCGGACGGTCCAGCATCCCTGACGGACATCAGGAATGGCCACAGTTCCCACCCCCTTGTGCCGCGCATACCATACCATCGCATACGTGCGGATGCACACAGCCCAAGTCGGGGTCCACTCTCTGTCGCCGCAGCATATACTGCTGCCCAGTGTACATAGCTGCGGCCCACCAGCCCCACTGCCACCGGTGTGCAGAGACACACAGGATCTGTAAAATAGGAGAAGAGGTGAAGGACATAACTAGGTACTCATACAGTGAGGGGACGTACATATAAGAAATTACGCGTACACACATATCCACCTCCGAGTACCCCAAACGTAGCCGCGATCAACGCGACGCCTATCCTAAATAAATGGGTGCCAAAACGGGCCCCACACCATGAAGCGCGGCACCGGTCACCCTCAATAACTTTACTTTGGTAAGGGTAGACCTATCCTGGTGGCAGAAAAACAGGCTGGGGCACGCAGCAGGCACTGCCGAAAATTCATGTAGGGCACCAACCGGACAGATGTCTCCAATGAAACTTCGTAGCAGTCTGACTCCACTGCCTATGCCGTGCTGAACAACCTTTGAGGACCATATCCCCAATTGAGCCCACTCATGTGTGACATAGACATCATCGAGTTCCAGTGCCCTACGAGACACATCCGCCTTACACAGATGGTACCAACTCTGGAACCCACTCACTGATGCAGAGCGCTCCAAAAAGGCTACCGTGGTAGCTGCATGACCAAGAGCCACTTCACACCTATCCGAACATAAGTCAAGCCAGCCTTGTGCAAGGTGGCCCAGAAACTCTGGCGAACTGGGGTGACGCGTGTCCGGGCGGCGGACACGTTCACGTGTCCACCCCTCCAAAACACGACACATGCGGAAGTAACTCACGCAGTCATTGAAACCCCCACACGTTGGCCATAAATGCCAGTGCCGAAAGCCTGAAGGCTATAGTACGGGGGGCCAAACCCTGACTGCGAAGATAAACATGCATTGTAAAACCTGGTCCACAGATATTGACCACAATTGAGGTAACTGTAGTTACTCGCAAAAAGTTCTAAATCGCATGAAAGCATGTTGATACGCCTTATGCGTGCGAGGTGCCAATGATATGCCCGGTTCACCTCTCCTTGCCAAACATCCAAATATCGGCCAGTAGTGGCGAGTGGAATTCCTCTGCGTCTGGAGTAAGGCATGGAACCGGGGGATCTGCAGGCGGGATAAAGCATCGGCGATATCGTTATTAATACCTGGAACATGTCTGGCCCTGAACAGCACATTTAGGTGTATGCCTCTCAAAGACTCGACAAACCAATGCCATGACCCTGGGGGATTTGCACGTCTGGGTGTTGACAATGTGTATCACTGCCGCATTGTCACACCAAAAATGGACCACTGAGTTGGCCCACTCGTCACCCCATAGCATCAGTGCTCCCCAAATTGGGAAGAAACTCAAGGAAGGTAAGATCGCGGAGGCGATCCGTGCCCAGCCATGCATGAAACCCTCAGTCGTAAGTCCCCCTACCTTCAGAGCAAACCCCCATAATCCAGGGAGTCGGAGGCATCTGACCGTACTTGAAATCTAGGGCAGACCATAAGGTCTGATCTCCAGGAAGAGACCCCATTAAATCCCTGGAGGAATTTGAGCCAGACCGCAAGGCCCGCCCGTATGCTCCTAATCAGCCGGACCCTGTGGTGACGTTGAACAGGCCAGCCATGGCGTCACACAGGCGCCTGGCCAATGCTCTGCAGGGTGTAACCACCCTGCAGGCAAAGTTAAGGTGGCCATGAAGTAGCTGCAGCTCACAAGGGGACACTTTATGTTTGGCAATCAATGCCAAAATTGCCGCAGAGATCCGAGCCACCTTATCCATGGGTAACCCGGATGCATGTGCGACAGAGTCAATTCCAATGCCTATAAATGTGAGCTTAATAGCTGGGCCCTTGGTCTATTCAGGCGCTAAGGGGACACCCAGTTCCCACATGAGTGTCTGAAATGTAGTGAGGAGACGCGTGCACGTGTCCAAGCCCCGTTCACCCCCGAACCACAAGTCGTCGAGGTAATGGGCTAGAGACCGGGACCCCGACCTGCGAGCAAAGGCCCACTGAATGAAAGTACCGAATCGTTCGAATGCCGAACATGGAATAGAGCAGTCAAAAGGCATGGCCTTATCTAACTAAAATTCCCCTTGGAACCTGAAACCCAATAGCTCAAAATCCCCTGGGTGCACAGGCAATGAACGGAAAGCCGAGTGCATATCAGACTGTGCCAGGAAAGCACCGGGACCGCATGAGCGTACCACCCTTAGTGGCTGAACAAACGACGTTTACCTGACTGAAAAAGGTCATCGGGAATGGCATCCCTGACCGAAGAACCCACAGGGTAAGCTAAATGGAGGATTAAACGACATTCACCCTGGTTCTACCTCGGTACTAGTCCCATAGGGGAGACCTTCAAATTAGGAAAGGTGGTTCCAAGAAGGGGCCCACTACTCTCATAGCCACAACTCCCTTAGCTGTGCTCAGTGGAGCAACCTCTTTGTTACCTTTCAAGGGAACTAGATTAGTAGCATCTTGGGGCCCCTAATACCCCCAAATGGAATACAAAAACCCCATTGGAAACCCTCCAGCAGGTACCCCGCATCATCCCTTCTTGGATAAGCTGAGTGCCATCGCTCCAGCATGAGTACACTAATTGGGGAGGAGGGGCTTTGACATGGCTAGTTCCGTCAGACGGAGCTCTGATCGCCCCCTGTGCACCCCTACCTCTGCCCCGTAACCCACCAACCCACGGGCACGCGGAGGCGGTGTAGGGGCCAGCGCAAAGGGGGAGACCCAAGTCGGTAATGACACTGGTGCTTATTACACACGTCGCTAGCTGAGCAGGTCCAACATAGCAGGCGGGCTGGAACCCCCTGCCCCACCAGTTAGCGTGGAGCCTGTGTCTGAGCAGCCCACTGCACAGCATGACCACAATGGTACCTATCACCAGGCGCCAGTCACGTGGGAGTCATGTACAAGAGCAACAATTGCTGACAGGGCTCATCCCACCTCATCTCAGGATGTAGGGCCACCCTCATCCAAATTCCCCATCGTAAGCCAACTGCGATGGGCCCATGAAATCAACCATCACCCTGTAAATATTATCAAGGGATTGAACCATCGGGATGGCCCAATCAGGCCGGGCCCTGAGGCATACCACCATATATATAAGGTATGCTGGCAACCAGTTGGCCAAGGTGCGCAGTGGCTTACGACGACGGGACAGCTCTTTGTCTCTGTCGTCCTGTCCCTCTCTCTCTTCCTCAGTGGGCTCATAGTTCAATAGGGAGAATATCCACATACTCCCCTCCAGATCTTATCCCCCGTAACCTGCGACAAATGATCACCCAGGGGCAAGGAATAACCAGCCGTCGGCAAAGCCATCGATGGCACATTCTGTATAAAGGGCATACGCAGCAGGACCTGGACAGCCCCTGCGATGCTCAGCACTGCCCCAGGGGCGGACACCCCCGCCCTTAATGAGGGACCAGTTAGAAATCATGGGATACTGGGATAAGATGGTAACTGATGCCCGCTCGCATCAACTTGACGAGGCCAGGGCCACTGAACCCCACCACTGTAAGTGGGCTGTGATGTTGGTGCACTTGAATTGAACCGATACTCACTAGGTGCACCCCCATGAGCCGCCCCCACCAGGGGTTCCGGCCCACGGCGGGTTTCGGAGCTCACGACTGGAATCGAGCTCTGGGATCACCCCCGACTGCTCCCAGCTTGGACATCAGGTAGAATGGGGAGCTGCGAGACACCAGCTGGGCCAGCCAGACCGTCTCACGCAGCTCGACCTGGTTGGCCGCCCGCTAAAGCATAGCGGCCGGCAAGGTAGCCGGGGTCGACGAAGGGGCCCCTGTTGAAGAAAGAGAAGGTCCCCCCCCCTCCACAGGAGGCCGTGCAATGCCCAAGGATGCTTCCAGCACTACTAAATGTGCTAACAGAGCATCCACTGCCACAGAGCCCCCAGCATAAGGCGGGCCGGGTGGGCCGGATGGCCCACTAGGCACTTGGAAAGGTAACCCAAAAGGCGAGCCAGGGCCAGAATAGGGCCATGCCCAAAACTCCGGCCCATGAGGGGCCGGAGGGGGGACGGGTGGTATGCCCACACCAGGCCCTCCCACGCTGCCCTGACCCATGGCCGGTAACGGCGGGCCGGGGGCCGAAGACCCTGAGGAGCCGGCCTGTAGCTGGCCAGCCACTGAGCTGGAGCCTGGCTGCCAAGTGCCAGCCTGAGTAGCCCCACCGGTATCAGTGGGCAAGGCTGGCACAGTGCCCTGCCGCGGGGGCACAGCCCTGGTCCTCCGACCCAATGGCTGTCCCCCGTCCGGTGCAGGACCGGTGAAAGTTCGGAAGAAAAAGCAGGATCCCTAGCCAGGGATCGACAACCTAGCGTGGAAGCACGCGGTAGCCAAGCAAACCAAGGCTCTGCGTGCGCTGATCCTCCTTTCCCAGCCGGGAAAGATCCACAAGGGCTAAACAGCCGAAGACTAAAGGACAAACAGCGACAGAGAAAACTTCTCCTCTCCGTCTGTTGTGTTCTCAACGTTGTGTTTAAATACTATGCTTTGTATTCTCAATGCTATGCCTTTAACCTATGTATCAATGTAACCCGTTGCAATTAGGACGTGAACTAATGACCACCTGGTGGCAATAGCGAGCACCCAGCTCACAGGTCCCAATTCCCCAAAGAACTACAGCGCGGGAAGATTCCCGCCACTACCTCACCTGGACAAGAAGGGCGTGACCAGAAATGACGTCACGCCAACGGTAGCCAATGGGCTATCGTGGAGCCACATTCAAATGTATAACCACCGTATATATGGAGCTGCTCGTCCACCATTACCTCATGTTCCCCCTGACCACCATGCAATAAAGATGTGTTAAGCCAATCCTTCGGCTGTTCCTTTGTCTTGGTTCTCATACACTAAATTGGCGACGAAGGTGGGATATGGCTTCCCACGAGACCAAGACACATGCCGGTTTCGACATCAACAAGCCGGAAGACTGGGAGCTCTTCGAAATGGACTTCCAAGATACGCTGGTGGTGTCCGACATTACGGACAAGGGAAAGAAGAGGGCCATCCTCACTCGGATGCTGGGAAATGCCGCCAAACGAGTATTGGTGGACCTAGTATCACCGAAGAAAGTGAGCGAGCTAACGGCCAAACAGCTTCTGAAGGTGATGCGTGACCATTTCCAGCCCACGGTCTCGATGTTTTCGGCTCGAGACGCGTTCTGGAAGAGAGTTCAAGTGCCTGGTGAGTCCATCGCCGCTTTTGCAGCGGCCCTGTGGTTGGCTGCCGGCCCATGCAAGTGGGAAAATCTGGAAATCACCCTCAGGGACCGCTTGCTGTGCGGCCTGTGGGATGAAGAGGTTCAACGGAAACTGATGAACCAGGAGCCGCCCCCGACACTACGCGAGGTCGTGAAGGCGGCCCAGGCCGCGGAGGCCACCAGGGCCGGAGTCAAGGGGTTCAGAGAAAGGCCCCCCACAGCCCGACAAGGCAGCGGGCTCGGTGCAGGCGGCCAGGTGCACGCCGAAATAGTCCACGGAGAGTAGTGACGATGAGGATGTCCGGAAGCTGCGGAAGGACGGCCGACACTGCGATGGCTGTGGAGCAGTCCATGACCGCATCAAGTGTCCGTTCCGGAAGGCCGAGTGCCACAACTGCGGACCCCGGGGACACATCGCCAATGTCTGCAGACGGCGGCGCAGAGACCAGAAAGGCCCGTCAGACCGGCTGCCAAAGACCAAGGAGGGTGCCCGGCCTGCAAGGAAGCAGGACGGCATAGGCCGCATCTCCGACGACAGCAGCGACGAGGCCCCCGTGTACAGCGTGTCCTTGGGACACCCACGTTATTTTGTCGAGGTACTGGTGCAAGGGGCCCCTGTTAGGATGGAGATAGACTCGGGTTCTTCCTACTCAATTATGTCCCAGCGGGAGTTCTTGGAAATTTCCCCCCACGTGCGCCCTAAGCTCAAAGCGTTGAGGTCCACGCTGCGGGACGTGCAGGGAAATAGCATTCCGGTGTTGGGGGTTGGAACATTCAAGGTCCAATACAAGCAACACGCCGCGGAACTTCCCCTGGTTGTTCTAAAGGGGGGAAGTTGCAGCCTCCTCAGGACTCAATGGTTTAAGCCCCTGGGTTTGTTCATTGGGGGGGTGCATGCCGTCGGGACTGACCCAATACAGGAGGTGTGTGATGTGCACCCCGAAGTTTTCAAGAAAGGACTCAGAAAATTCAAGGGGCCCCCAGTAGCGTTCGACCTGGACCCGGAGGTCCGCCCTATCAGACTCAAGCCACGCAGAGTGCCTTTCGCACTAAAGGACAAGATAGAGGCGGAACTGGACAAATTGGTGGGCCAGGGGATTCTTGTTCCTGTTGATTCCGCGGAGTGGGAAACTCCAATTGTAACGGCGCTAAAGGCCAACGGGGAGGTTCGCATTTGCGCTGATTATAAGTGCACCATTAATAAGGCGATCCGCCCAAATGCGTATCCAGTGCCGGTAGTCAGCCACCTGTTGGCCAGGTTACATGGGGGAAAGTGTTTCGCCAAACTTGACCTAGCGCAAGCCTATCAGCAACTCTCAGTAACCCCAGCTGCAGCTGCTGCGCAAACGATAGTCACTCATAAGGGGGCGTTCCAGGTGACGCGCCTACAGTTCGGCGTGAACTCGGCGCCGGGTATTTTCCAGTCGCTCATGGAACGCCTCTTAAAGGGACTGGAGGGGGTCTTGCCATACTTTGATGACGTGTTGATAACGGGGGGAGCGAGGAGGAGTTGGCTGAAAGGCTGGACAAAGTGCTGGCGGTGTTCGAAAAGGCAGGGTTGAGGTTGCGGAGAGACAAATGCGTTTTCTTCGCCAAAGAGGTTGAGTTCTTAGGTTTCCGGGTGACCCCCGAGGGAATCAAACCCTCCAAATCAAAGGTAGCCGCCATTCGAAATGCCCCTCGCCCCAACCCCAAACCCGAATTGCAGTCGTTCCTAGGGCTCTTAAACTTTTACCATTCCTTCCTGCCGCGGAAGGCATCGGTGGCAGAGCCGCTTCACAAGCTACTTAAGAAGGACGAGGCGTGGAAGTGGGGCGAGAGCCAGGAGAAGGCATTCAGTGACATGAAACAACTCCTAGCGTCTGACGCCATTCTCACCCATTTTGACCCCAAGAGACCAGTGGTTCTGATATGTGATGCATCCCCAGTGGGGGCGGGGGCGGTGCTGTGCCATGTGTTGGAGAACGGGAGAGAGGCCCCGGTAGCATTCTACTCCAGATCCCTGTCCCAAGCGGAACAAAACTACGCTCAAACAGACAGGGAAGCGCTAGCGATAATCGCGGGGACCAAAAAGTTCCACGATTTCCTCTATGGCCGCCCTTTCACCATAGTGACCGACCACAAGCCCCTGCTTGGCATTTTCACTGCAGACAAACCCACCCCTCAAATCCTGTCCCCTAGGATGTTAAGGTGGGCCATCTTCTTAAACGCGTATCAGGACACGTTAGTGTACCGACCGGGAAAAGAGTTAAGCCACGCGGACGCCCTGTCGCGGTCTCCCCTCCCCAATGCTAGCAGCTTCGTGGGCAAGGAAGAACGAGACCACCCGGTGCTCCTGATAGAGGTCTTAGATTCGCCCCCCATTGTACCCGCAGACATCGCCAAGGTGACCTGCAAGGACAAAACGCTTGCTCTAGTCAGCTCCTGGGTGCAGAAAGGGTGGCCAGCGTCCTCCCCGGCGGCAGAGTTCGCCCCTTTTTTCAGGAAGAGGCTAGAGTTGTCCATAGAGAGGGGGTGCCTTCTGTGGGGCCAGCGGGTGGTAGTCCCCGATTACCTGAGGCCTAGGGTGCTCAAACTGCTGCACGTCAGCCACCCTGGGATTGTGCGCTCCAAGGCTCTGGCCAGGAGCTATTTCTGGTGGCCCCAATTAGATGCCGACATTGAGCACATGGTGGGCGTTTGCGAGAGATGCCAATGCTCCCGACCCGAAGAGGCTCGTCTGCCGCACAGGGAATGGGATGCGGCAAAGGGGCCATGGTCGCGGGTGCACATCGACTTCGCGGGGCCATTTAGAGGGACACTTTTTCTCCTCGTGGTGGATGCTTACTCCAAGTGGTTGGAGGTAATTCCAGTTACGAGCACCTCTTCAGCAACGACGGTGAAGCATTTGCAGAGGGTCTTTAGCACGTTCGGTATACCCGACACCCTAATTAGCGATAACGCTAGTTGTTTCACGTCCGCTGAGTTCAGGGCGTTCACGGAGATCAACGCCATTCGGCACATCACCTCCACCCCTTTCCACCCGGCAACAAACGGCCAGGTGGAGCACCTCGTGCGCACCACCAAGGACGCGCTGAGGCGCATGGGTCCCGGGGATCTCAACCTACAAGTGTGTCAGTTCCTGCTAGGATACAGGGTGACCCCCTAGCTTCAGGGTACTCGCCCGCAGAGCTCTTAATGCGTAGGAAGCTGACCACGATCCTGACCAGACTAGACCCAACGAGGGTGGAGGACACGGGGAGGAACATCGGGTTAGAGGCCACGAAGAGTTTCGAAGTGGGTGCCCCATTGCATTGCAGGAACTACGCGAGCGCGGGGCCAGCCTGGGTCCCGGGCGTCATCGTGGGGCAGACGGGTCCCGTGTCATATTGTGTAGAGACCAGTGCCGGTCTACTCTGGAGGCGGCACGCGGACCAGCTCCGGCGCCGGGTTCCGGACGCACAACGCGCAGACGGCGCAGAAAAGAATTCAACATTAGGGTTCTCCCCCACCCGTTCAGCCCAAGGGGGAGGAGAGGGGGGCCGGTGGTCCCCACCTAGGGGGGAGGGAAAGGAGTCCGAAGCAGCCCTCATAGATATCCTGCGGAATCCTTCTAATGACACTCTAGGGGATAATTCTGATTTTCATTTACAAAACCGGGGGGGGGTTTCCGGAGTGGTCCCCCACCCATCCAAGCGAGAAGCGGGGTTTTTTGTTAGTCCCCAGTGCCCCCGGTTTTTCCGTCCCTTCCCCACAAGCCGCAGAGCCGCGGCAAGTCACTAACGAGTTTCCCTCTCCCGTTGCAGGACAAGGAGCCGGGACAAGTCAGCCAGCAGCACGCCCAAAGCGCGTTAGCAATAAGCCATCTTGGATGAGAGACTTCGTCTCATCCTAGGGGGGGGGGATGTTGTGTTCTCAACGTTGTGTTTAAATACTATGCTTTGTATTCTCAATGCTATGCCTTTAACCTATGTATCAATGTAACCCGTTGCAATTAGGACGCGAGCTAATGACCACCTGGTGGCAATAGCGAGCGCCCAGCTCACAGGTCCCAATTCCCCAAAGAACTACAGCGCGGGAAGATTCCCGCCACTACCTCACCTGGACAAGAAGGGCGTGACCAGAAATGACATCACACCAACGGTAGCCAATGGGCTATCGTGGAGCCACATTCAAATGTATAACCACCGTATATATGGAGCTGCTCGTCCGCCATTACCTCATGTTCCCCCTGACCACCATGCAATAAAGATGTGTTAAGCCAATCCTTCGGCTGTTCCTTTGTCTTGGTTCTCATACACTAAACCGTCGCTATTTCTAAAATGGCAGCTCGTCTGCCTCGTGGCCACCCCTTTTATAGAGGGGTGGCCATGCCCCCTAACTCACCTGGATGTCTGAGTCCGGGTGGGTGGGGGGCCCGCAAAGACCGCGGCGGCCATTTTGGCGCCCCGCTTTCATTTGTGTTTTTATTTTCATATCCAATTGGGTGCTGTTTGTGAACATGTCAACTCCTTTTGAATAGATGAAGTCTTTCATATTTAAATCAAATAGGTGCTGGATGGGTTCTACCTTATAGCCACCTTTACAGTTTGAGTTTTAGAAAGGAAGGAAGGAAGAAACAGAAAGCTCTCATAAATTTATTGCCTGGATTTATTGCCTGGTTGAATGCTAGAACTGTTGAGCATAAAATGAGATGCATTCTTTCTTTCCTGTTTCCTCAGATGTTTCTTTCCTGTAAAAATTTAGGGAAATGGACCAATCTAAAATTGACTGATCAAACATCTGTACCTTCTAAATCTCTGAAGTAGGCCCAAATTCATCTGAAGAAGACCAGTTTGTCTCAGTCACTTTGTTTTGCTTAAAGAAAGCCTGAATAGCTCAAGGCAGCCTGCAAATGTACAGATCTGCAAAAGCATAAATACCCTATCTGAAGCATAAAGCAAATGAAGCTGGAGTACACCATCATTTCAAAATTGCTTATTAAACAAGGACCTTTTGCCTAGTGTTTTCAAAACCTGAGCAATTTAGAACCTTGCCTAAATAGTACAACAGCTGAAAACTTCAATACCATTTGGGTGGAAAACTTCAAAACTACAGGCATCACAAAAAAGCAGTGACTGCATTATAATCAACATCCAGTAGAACAAGATGAAACAAGACAAAATGATGCAAAATAGATGAGATAGACAACAATGAATGGAAAGGAAAATGAACCCAGCTGTCAAGAACAAACAAACAAAAATAAGTGTGCATCCTTTAGCAGTAAAGATATGATTATATTTAAGACTCCCAGCACCTCAGCAAAATAAACACCCTGATATTCTAATTCCCTTCCCTCTCTTTTGTATGCCCAGTATCCTGCTGAATAGCTTTTGATATAGATTTTCAAGATGGACTCCAGTTATATAAAAATATTCCCTTATAGCCTAAATTTTAATCCCAGTCTTGAAACAATTCCATCTGTTTTCAAAGGCTTGAATCCAGTTTGTAGCACCAACTAGAATCGGCCCACTGAATCAGTGGGAGTTATATTGTGTTAGCTCACTATATAACAGTTGAGTCACAATGTCTACTTTAGTTGGGATTACAATTTAGAGTTCATTAGTAGTATAATGTAATTTGGAAGTTCATATGTTCATCAGGACAGCCCCCATAACCATCCTCTCTACCAACATAAGTTCAGAAGTGCAGACAGTTGGATCAATCTATATAAACAAAGGAGGAGTGGGTATTTTGTAAAGCAAATGACGTTTGATTGCCCATTCAAGACCACCCTAAAATTGTTGCTTGCAACAATATAATATTCCTGGTATAATCTGTTTCTCTCTCAGGTCTTGTGGAAACTGAAGCTAACTCGGAGTGATCAGAAAAGCCTGAGGAGATGACAGATGATGTCACAGTCCAGGTCACTCAGGAGATCCAGGCTTCAGCCCCATGAGGCCTGGCTCCATTACACTTGTGGGATTACTCAAAAACCAGATTAAAAAAAACCCAAAACAAAACTCCCTCATTATAAATGGGATCATCATTTATAAGAACTGTTCATTTCAGGTGAATAGAACTCTAAATTTTAATTGTAAAGTACTGTAGTGCCCTATCATTTAGGGATTTTATGACCATTAAATAATACATGATGGTGTCATGATGTTGATCCTCTTTCAGGGGATTTTAATCATGCATTCCTGTCACACCTCACCATGTGCTCTCTTACCAGCAGTGTCTGCCACCAAACCCCCTTATGAGTTCCCCTTGGCTCCGCTTGGCCCAGGCTAGTGAGGGTGCAGGGTGTAATGGATTTCATAGCTGGGATGAATTTATTTTATTCTTTACTGTGTTCATTTAAAGTTTAATATGCCAATGTTATTATTCTGCTTTCATTTTGCTAGTTTGTTTAATTTTGCTTAGCCTAAACGGGTCCATTTTGGAAGGCTACAGTACTGTTCGCAGAAGCTGACTTCTGACCAATTAAAAGCGGGAGGTCAAGCCAACCTCCGTTCACAGACAGCGAAGCTGGGAAAGTGTCTGTACTCAGGCTAATTACTTGGGAAGAGCACAGTTCTCAGACCTGCCACCTGTTGATAGACATTAACTGTACGTCTTTAGATGGGAACTTAGATTAAATGTTCTGGTCTCACACCAGACATCAAAAAGAGTTGTCTGTCACTCAAGATTACTCAGCCTGCATTCTCACCAAGAACCATATAAATATCGAGGTTCCGAGCCCCGTAGATATATAGCAGAACAGCTATCTTGATTTCATCTCAAAATGCTGCCTGTTTGCCTCCAGACTGGATCCACACCCTGAAACCATATGGGCGGCTTTGCAACTCAAATTTTCTTTCTTAGAAAAATGTATTTTTCTTAGATTAGTTTAGAGAGATTTTTATTCTATATTTTGGAGCTTTCTTTTTATTCATTAAATCATTGAAATGGAATTGTTTTGTCAAGAGTGGTTTTTCTAACTCTTTCCAGCCAGGAGAAAGCTGAAAGGGAATTTTTCAGATAAGGCCTTGTTACTTTGCAAAATGAACTCTTTGTTATTAGGAGTTCTAATGGGTCGGGTTCGCTTGATTGGGCAGCATAGAAATTTAATAAATAAATAAATAAATAAAAGAAATATTAGATCAGTGCAGCTGGGCCGGACAAACAAGGAAGGTAAAGGGGGAGAGAGATTTCGGAGTCTCGCCTTCCCAGGACTGAGTTTTCCTCCCCCTCACCTAGTGCAACATAGAAGGCCAAATTCCCATAAGAAAGCCATGATAAGGGTGGAGAAGTTCTAATGGGGGAAGCTGCTACCAGTCCCAGAGGGCTTTGAAGAAACTGTCTATCAGAAACATTTTATAAGTCAATGCCATTACCCATTAGAACCCCATTTTCTTTGCCGGTTTGCTCTGTTTGGGTAAACTGCATGAAGGCACCCTTTTGCAACACTACCAAAAGTCCGCTTTGCTTTCTCTCGCTGAGTTGGGAAACCATTCTGTTAGTCTAGGAATGAGGTGACCAGTTCCAGCCGATCAGCGACAGCAGGTGGAGAGGCGGCCGTTGCGTGGCTGGGTCTCGAGTTGATGGGAGTTGGGACAAGCCTAGGCCTGAGCCCATGCATGATACAGGGAACCAATTATTTAGAATTAGGTAGCATAAATGTGGCCTCTCTGTGTGGTCCAGTCAACCCCAGTTCCAATTCAATAGACACAAAAGATCTATGATTAATAAGGTTTATTTAGTAAGTTAAGAAAATGAGTATAACATAAGGAATCAAACTTGCAAACGTAGTCATTCAAAGTACATACAAATATAAAGAAAACTTAACTGGTTATCTACCTGTAGGTCCTATGGCCTTATCTGAATCACAATTACATTCTGTGAGGCTCCCCCATGGCTTGTCCATGGTGAAAGAGTGCAAGCAGTTCCTCACACTTTTATTATTCTGATATCAGTCTTCCCATGTGCGGACTTCCAGCCAATTGAAATTAATTTACATTCCTCTGTCTCTCACTGGTATGTCATATACAGAGACTCCTACACGTGAAAATCTCCATCTTGAAAATACTAAAACACAAGGTAATTAGGTGGGTAAAAAGATCATGAAAAAGCACAGTTTAAAATGGGGCTTACTTCATTACAGACGGTTGTACAGTCATTTCACTGCTTGAAGAGAAAAACACCTAGGGCAGTGATGGCAAACCTTGGCACTCCAGATGTCCTTGAACTTCAATTCCCAGAAGCCCTGATCAGCAAGAGTGCTGACTTGGGCTTCTGGTAATTGAAGTCCAAGAACACCTGGAGTGCCAAGGTTCACCATCACTGCCCTAGGGTGTACCTGCAGTTTTGTGACTGTCAGAATAGTGCCTTGCTTTGCTTAGTGATATTTTACAAAGGTACCAAGAAGTGATCACAAGTCAATCCTCTTGGAGATATGCACTGCTAAAATCATAAGAACATAAGAACATAAGAACAGCCTTGCTGGAACAGGCCACAGCCCATCCAGTCCAGCATTCTGTCTCACACAGTGGCTCACCATTTCCTTCAGGGTATTCCCAAGGAGATGCCTTCACCTGCTTAGGATTCCCTGGAAATGGCATTGAGAGATAGCCTGCCTATCTCTCCAACCCGGAGGTTGTCCTTAGGTAGCCATAATTATAGCCATTGATACACTTGTCCTCCATGAACTTGTCTAATCCTTTCTTAAAGCTGTCAAGTCTGACAGCTGTCACCACTTCTTCTGGCAGGGAGTTCCATAGACCAGTAATCCTCTGGGTGAAAAAGTACTTTCTCTTATTTGTTTGAGAACTAGTACCCAAAAGTTTCATGGAGTGTCCCATAGTTCTAGTGTTGTGCGATAGGGAAAACAGTTTTTCCTTATCTACTTTGTCCACACCGTGCATGATTTTATAAACTTCAATCAGGTCACCTCTTAGACGCCGTCGTTCAAGAGTGAAAAGGCCCAACCGTTGCAGCCTCAGATGGTAAGGAAGGTGTTCCAGTCCCCTAATCATCCTAAATCAATACAGATTACTTCTAAGGAAGTATATGTTGGATCGTGATCTTCATCAGACAGCATGAATTGACAATCTGGGCCAAACTTAATTTTGTCTCTAATGTCATATAATATCAGAGCTATTGTTTTCTGTGATTTCATTCCTCACACTAGCTCATTATGGCTTGCTTCCTTTTGACTCATTCTTCTTCCTTGCCTTTTAAATTTTCCTCTAACATCCCTTTTTGATGTGTGTGTGTGTGTGTGTGTGTGTGTGTGTGTGTGTGTGTATAGGGGGTGGGGAATACAAGTCACAGTGATCTGAGAAAAACAAGCTGCTGCTCTGTAAAATAAATAGCCTTGAAATTCTACAAAGTAAATCAATTCCCTTCAAGATTAAGCTAAAATATTTGCTGGAGCTTCATGTCTCAACATCTCAGCACTTAAACAGATGACAGGAGAGGAGCTTTTTTTGCCAGCAAACATATCTTTACTTAACCAGGGCCATCTTTCAATGAGAGCAGAGCAAAATGCTGCCCTCTGCCATCAAAATATGCCTCTAGCCCTATTTATTTATGAGAAGCTTTGTACTGGCTACAAACTGATATGTATGTTATCCAGCTTTATGCAAGGCATCACATGGTATTAGTAATCTGATATAGGGTTTTAAAAGGATAGCAGCACTGCCAGCTTTAAGTGCCAGCAGTTCTTTTGCATTGCTGCAAATGAAAAACTAACAAATATTTTAACCTTCACAAATAGCTCAGTCTTCAAAGATAATTCAAATATCTGTTTTGAAGTTGTAGCCACTGTTAGTCTTTGCAGGCATATCAGACAAGAAACAAAATAAAACAATACAAATTGAGATGGCAAAAATTTCTTCCCCCAAAGGCTCATACAGTTTGCAATCCATGTCCAACTAGTCCAGGGATTCTCAACCTGTGGCCTGCCAGCTGGATGCAGCCCATGGCACCATTTCATGTAACCCACCACCACCTCCACCACACCAGGAAGTGTCATATGGTGGAGACAGGGCAAAATGGCATTAGCTATAGGGAGAATGTTCTTACGAGCCTCTTTAAAGAGTATAGTTTTAAGATTTTTCTTGAAAACATCATGTCATATCTCCACCAGTAGAGCATTCCAAAGTATAGGCACCACCACTGAGAAGGCTCTGTTCCTCATTGACACCTTCCTTACCATCCTCAGTGTCAACACTTGGAGCAATGCCGATTGGGATGAATGGATGATGCGGGTGGAAGTTCTATAGGAGAGGCATTCCGATAGATAGGAATGTCCCAAACCATGCACCTTGTGTCTGATATGGAAGGGGACAGGCAACTAGTGCAAGCCTAGGAGGACTGGAGAAACATGTTCAAATTTCTTTGTTCCTGTGACCAGCCTGGCAGCGTTATATAAATAATTGCCATATAGTCCCTCTCTCATGTCTGAGGATCACAAAAGCACACATTAATATATAGCAGTGAGTCTTTCAGGTGCCATGGTGTTTAGTGTGTGACCTAACTTAGAAGAGGATCATTCAGATGATAAAAAGGTTGACGACAGATATCCTGACACAGACTCTATCAAGGGACCTGCAAAGCAAGATGAGGTTTGAATAGGGGAGTCACGTGCAAGCTTGAGAAGTTGGGAAAACAATGATTTTAAATGTGTGCATTTCAAACAGTGGGTACCAGTGAGATGGATGTTTTTTAAAAGAGGGATTCTTCATTTCCACTAATCTGAGGCAACCATGCCTCCTCTTCTAGTTTGTTGTGCTCATTTTTCTCTTATTTAGGATTTCTCTCTCTCCTGCTGGATTTGCTTCTGAAATCCACTTCTGCCATCATACAGGAGTCAGCGAGAGCATGGAAAGTTTATCTATGTGTTTAGACTTTGTGTATTTTACCTTTTATTCTTCCTCTGTTTGTAACACCTGGAGCTGATTTTATGTAAAGATTTCTTATTTTTAATCAGAGCAGGTTCTAGAGTGATTTTGCTGTATAAAGTGCTAGTTGCGGTGAAACAGGACAGGACACATTTATTTATTTAAATTTATTCTCCACCAAGCTCACTAAAAAAGCCACCCTCAAATTTGGGCTACTCTTCTTACACTTTTCTCTATGCAAGTGCACTTTCCACTACCTGTGATTTCTTCCCAGTGTACAGTGGTACCTCGGTTAACATAATTAATGTGTTCTCTGGGAGGTTTCTTACAGCGAAAATTACTTTAACCAAACCATAGGAATGCATTGAATGCAATTTCCCATAGGAGTGCATTGAAAACCAAAATACATTAACCAAAACATGGTTTCCCATAGGAAGGCACTGAAAAATCAATTAATCCATTCTGAGGGGAAAGTTCATAAACTGAGCCAGTATTTTCTATTGATTTCCTTTTGTTATATGATTTTTATGTTAACCAAGTTGTTTGTTAACTGAGGTTCCACTGTACTACTCAGTAGCATAATTGTCAGAAATGTTTGGGTGGGTCTGAAAGGGCAAAAGAAAAAAAACCTTGTTTGAAATTTTGGCTAAATAACATCTTCCAGTCAGTGTAGAAAATGGGACCCTAGATGTAATGCAATGTTTTGAACTTTAGAAGAAGTGAATACTAATTTCAGTGCAAGAGAGGGTAAGTAATTTTGCAATCCAATGAGGAATTTGGATGGGATGAATTGGCTTGTGGCATTTTAAGGAGGACTAGTTTTAGAGAATTGCAGCTTTGGATAGAGTCTTCATATGTTTGGTTAAGTTCATGGAGGGCCAGGTTTGCTGCCTTGCCAGGGATAGCACAACAGGTACCCATTCTTTAGCAATGAGCTAAATATTCCATCAATCTCTTCTCTTTAACAGGCCCAAAAGGAGCAAGGGAGAAGTCTGAAATGTGATCCTATGCAGACTGAATTAGGAGGGAGCTATTCCCAGGTGAATGTGCATAACGAGGCTTTAATTACTTTAGGATAACATCAAAGGTTCCAACAATTTAAATTGATTTTGTGATTCATTATTAATAACTCTGCAGCTATTATACAGCTATTAATGATGATACAACCATTATAATGAAGGCTCTTATAATAAAAAGAAAAATGATCTGAGTGGTTAAAGCCGAAACATTATTTTATCATCTACATAAAACAATGTTTCCATCCCCTTCCCTCTTGCAAATACCTGACATGCTGTCTACTTGTTCTTTCTGTGTTGGAGTCCTTGTTTGCTCCTAGCTATATGAAATGTCAAAGTATTTAAGTTGACATGAACTGGTTCACCTGCCATCATTTCTTCTGTTTAATTGATTTGTATCTGGAAAGAGGATCACTTCAGTGCATTAAACTTTCCCCATGCCATGAATACCACCTATGTATGCATGGAACTCCTTTCTCAAGGTTAAAGTTTCTTAAAATTTGAAGAAAGAAAGGGAATATCAGAGAAAGTTGTCACTTTATTATTGATAGTAAAGTAGTCTTAAGAGAATTGCTGCCTCTTATACCATGTCATGAACCTCTGTGCATAGTTCTTCAGAACTCTGTCTATCAAGTCTAATTCCCTTAAATCTCTTTGTCGCTGTATATTCATATGGGATGTGAAATAAGTCATACCTGAATGGCCTAATGGTTTTCCCTACTTTTTCATTCTAAGCCTGAATTTTCCTGTCAGTAGCTCATGATCTTAGCCACAGTCAGTTCTAGGTCTCATTTTTACTGACTGTATAGGGCTTCTCCATTTTTGACTGCAAAGTACATAATCAATCTGAATTCAGTGTTGGAGATCTGGTGATGTCCATGTGTAGAGTTATTCCTTGTATTGCTAAAAAAAATTAGTTCTTTAAATAGCTTCCTAAGATTTGAGCTCACACATCTGCCTACAGATTGGATCCAAGGGTTTCTTTCCCAAATCTACTTCTAGGAGTGCACAGGAGCATATCCAGAATTGACACTAATACAATATGTGAATGGCCCCATAATTTGAAGGCATAAGATCAGAGCAGAAGAACTACAGACTTTTTGCTTCTTTAAATGAGCAGGCTGCCTGTAGTGCAAAGAGAAGTTCTATTAAGTTGGATTGATCCCTATCTATCAGATCTTGGGGGATAATTTTATAATCAAGTTTTAACGACAAAAAATATCTGTGGTTAGTACAGTCAAGGACATTTTCCCCAGGTTTGTGAATAAAAAGATATTATCACCTCACATAAAGGAGACAGGAGAGATGAAGTGCTGTGACCTGAACTGCACATCTGGGACTAGTTTAAGGGCCAGTGCTTTATAAAATCTGATAGTAAAACCATACTTCCCTGAAGCTTTATTTTAGTTTAGAAATAAGCTGCTCTATTTTTGCATATAAGAAATCCTTGTTTTGTACATATCTTACGACTTGATTTAGATGCTGAGGCTGCATTTGTTAAAAACTGGTTAAAATTCTTACAGTTGCTTGAAAGTTAAATGAGTATAGATTCTAGTAGATAGTTAACATGTATATAATCAAAAGAAACAATTCTGAAGTATTTTCTGTATTGCCTATTGCATTCATACAATATATTTGAACAGCCTGCTGAGTTTGTTGGTTTCTGTTCCAAAATTTGCACAGCCATCTGTATCATATTGTATACATTCTATATCAACCTATTGATACATAATACTGTATATCCAACTAATGTGGTGCTCTTTAATAATCACCTTAATACCTATTTAACCAGATGTTGGCTGTGCCCTTATGTCCCCCTTCTCCATCTCTGCTTAAACTTTCCACCCTGCCCAGAAATAAAGACACCAGACAAAGGTAGAGGTTGTTAACTAGGGACACAGCTTTATTAGCTGTTAACTGGTAACCACCTGTCCTGCAGGGAGTGGGGGTGGGGTATCATAATGTGGATGTCTGAGCCATTAGCCAGGAGATTCCTGCTTATCCCGGCATCTCTGCTTCATGGGTGAGTCCAAAGCTTTGGGAGGTGCTGTCCAAAATGCACATATTTAATGACAGCAGTGTGGTGGGTTGCCATTTGCCTCATATTTCAAGACCAAAATCTGAACACAAAGGAGGTGCCTTTATGATGTCACAAGAGTGGGACGTTGTGATTATATAGATGGTTCACCTTCCAGCTGTGTTACTCTTCTGGTGACCAAATTTAGGTGTCTGTAAGCCTTGGGCTCTGTAGGTGGGACTTCCAGCAAGAAGATTTGTGGTATTTGTATCAATAATAATAATAATCTGAAAATACAATCCTAGCTGTCATTGAAACAGACAGGAAGCATACTAATACAAAATAAACTTTGACATTTTGAGAAGCATATTCAGCACATTAGCCTCACATTCACCTGCTGGAATAACCCTTAAAAATGTAATTTCAATTTAAGCAGAATTTCACCATCGCCATGCTTGTAAAGTGTGGATTGAAATCTATTCAGACATTTTGAAGTACTACTATTAGATGATGTAAATGGGGTTTTCTAGTATCCATGAGAGCCTAACATTATTTTAGTGTGGAAATTGTATATTTTGAATCATGTTAGAACAAAGTTCATGGTGGTACTTTTTCTGTGAAGAGTTTTGTGTATTTGATTGGCAAAGTAATGTATGGAACCAATTATACATTAGGACTGTGCAATATCTAAGCAGAAGCTTCTTATTTTTGCTAAAATATATAATAATATACCAGCATTCTAACACATTTAAATGGATTTCTATCTGCAATTTACAAGGATGTCTGTATTGAAACCCTACTTAAGTGAAAGTGAAAGTGAAAATTATACTTTCAAGGGTCATTCTAGCAGTACAATCTATGTATGTATATATGTATGTATATATATTAGGAGCACACAGTTTGTTATAGTGGTTGGAATGTCAGACTAGGATTCAGGAGACCTGGGTTCAAAGACCCACTTGGCCAGAGAAACCCACTGATGGGTTTCATAAGTAGGGGAGCATCAAAAAAATTCCACAGTCTGAACAAAAAGGCAAGATCTAGAGTTATGAACTAGCAGATCTTTATTTAGCAAACTAGAAAATAAATTTAATTCTATCTGTGTGTATTTTGTAACAGCTGGATTGTAATCTCAAAAGATAGGGAGCAGTTACTTCACCATTTGCTGGGGGTCAAAATGTGTCCCCACAGTGTTAGTTCTATCAATGTCCATAGCAAGACAGGTGCTCCAGTCTCTGGATAGCTAGCATCTCCACATGGCAGAAATTATCACATTTCTGAAGTTCTCAAATTTCTGAAGTAACCACATGGGTGACAGATTTGTAGGGACAGGGGATTTTAGTTTCACCTCTTCTGTGCAATGGTGTCATTATGACAACTAAACAAGAAGTCTTGAGAGGTTGCTTTGGTAAGTTTAGGTTGAGGTTGAGTGATCTGGCACCAATGAACAGATCTCTCACCTAAATGACTTTATCAATAAGAGTAATATTTTGTAATTGAATATTCTTATTCTAAGGTCCCCAACAACTTCACGACAATGAAAGGGATTCCATGAGAACTTAAGGACTTTCCAAAATATTTTATTTCTGGGCAGAAAATACTGTAGCTGATAATCACTTTATACACATATATTACTGCAACAGTATTTCACTCAGTGTGTACTTAGCTTTACCCAGACATTCACAATCTGAAAAGAAAAAGTCAATAGCTACTTTGCATCTACAATGCCATCTATCCATCTCGTTTTTGGCCGACCTCTTCTCCTCTTGCCCTTCACCTTTCGAAGCATCAAGACCTTCACAAGTGAATACTCTCTTCTCATTTGATGTCCAAAGTACTTTAGCTTCATCTTTACTATTTAACCTTCTAAAGAGCAGTTACGGTTGATTTCTTTTAAGATTGACATATTTGTTCTCCTCGCTGTCCAGGGGACTCTCAAAACGCTGCTCCAACACCACATCTCAAAGGCATCTATTCTTCTGCACTCATCTTTCCTAATGGTCCAGCTCTCACAACCATACATTACCACTGCGAATATAATTGCTTTGACTATGCGAATTTCTGTTTGCAAAGTGATGTTTCTACTTGTAACTATGTTCCCCAGGTTTCTCATGGCTTGCCTCCCATCAGTCGCCTTTTCATATCATGGCTGCAATCCCGATCTGCAATTATCTTGGATCCTAAGAAAGTAAAATCTGTCAATGCATCTACTTCTTCCCCATCTATTTTCCAGGGACTGATAGGGCCTGTTGCCATTATCTTGGTTTTCTTGATGTTAAGTCTCAAGCCAGCTTTTGCACTCTCTTCATTAAACCTAAGCAGGAGCTTCTTTAGATCTTTCTCACTTTCTGCCGTTAGGGTAGTATCATCTGCATATCTCAAATTGTTGATGTTTCTCCCAGCAATTTTGATCCCAACTTTTGATTCATCCAGCCCTGCATTACACATTATGTGCTCTGTGTATAAGTTGAATAAGCAGGGTGCCTTATCTTATTCCTTTTCCTATTCCAAACCACTCCAACATTCCATATTCTGTCCTAACTGTTGCTTCTTGACTCATGTATTGATTTCTCATGAGGCATATAAGGTGTTCTGGTATTCCCATCTCTTTAATTACTTGCCACATTTTGTTGTGGTCCACATAATCAAAGGCCTTGGTGTAGTCAATGGAACAGAAGTAGACTTGTTTCTGATATTCCTTTGTTTTCTCAATGATTCAATGTATGTTGGCAATATGGTCTCTAGTTCCCCTGCCTCTTCTGAAACCAGCCTGCACTTCTGGTAATTCTCTCTCCACATGCTGCTGAAGTCTATCCTGTATTATCTTGACCATAACCTTGCTAGCATGTGAGATATGTGCAATAGTTTGTTAATTTGAACATTCTTTGGCATTACCCTTTTTGGGATTGGAACGTATACTGATCTTTTCCTACCCTATGGCCATTGTTGTGTTTTCCAAATCTGCTGGCATATAGAATGCAATAATTTGATTCCATCATATTTTAGGGCTTTGAAAAATTCAGATGGGATACCATCATCTCTACTTGCTTTGTTGTTGCAGTGCTTTTTAGGGCCTTTCTGACTTCACTCTCTAGGATGTCTGGCTCAAGTTCAATGTTCTCATCATTGTGATTATCAGGGGTGTTGAGGTCCTTTTTGTAGATTTCCTCTATGTACTCTTCCCATATTTTCCTAATCTCTTCTGCATCAGTTAACTCCTTGCCGTTTTTGTCCCTTATCATGGTCATTTTTGCTTTAAATGTTCCCTTGATTTTCCCAATTTTTTTTAAAAAAGATCTCTAGTCCTACCCCTTATGTTGTTTTCCTCTTTTTCTTTGCACTGTTCATTTAGGTAGGTTTCCTTATCTCTCCATGCTTTTCTTTGAAATTCTGTATTCATTTGATTGAATTTTTCCTTTCTCCTTTACCTTTTGCATTCCTTCTTTTCTCTACTATTTTAAGAGCCACATCAGACAAAAGAGCCACTTTGCTTTCTTACGCTTCTTTTCTTTTAGTATGGTTTTCCTTGCTGCCTCCTGTGTGATGTCCCACACCTCTGTCCATAATTATTCTGGCACTCTGTCTATCTGTCGAAGCCATTAAACTGTTCCACACACCCACTGTGTATTCCTTAGGTATGTTGTGTAGGTCATACCTGTCTGGCCTAATTGTTTTCCCTATTTTCTTTAGTCTAAGCCTGAATTTTGCAATCAGTGTGATCTGAGCCACAGTCTGCTCCAGGTCTTGTTTTTGCTGACTGAATGGAGGTTCTCCATCTTTGGCTGCAGAGTATGTAATCAATCTGGTTTCTATGTTGTTGATGTGCATGTGTAAAGTCTCCTCATGTGTTGCTGGAAGAGGGGGGTTTGCTATGACCAGTGCATTTTCTTGGCAGAACTCTATTAGCCTAGCCTTCATTCTATGTTCCAAGACCAAACGTGCCTTATATTCCATTTACTTTTTGATTTCCTACTTTGGCATTCCAATCTCCTATGATAATGTGGACATCAGTTCTTGGTGACTGTTCTATGAGGTGTTTTAGATCCTCATAGAACTGGCCAACTGTGGCTTGGCATAGCACTTACCCATCTCTCCACCTGAAGAAGGTCACCTTATTGTAATATAAATATTGTTCCAGCTGAATGTGTTATCTTCCAATGCGTAAAACAAGTAGAGAAACAAAATGCTGGTGTCTACATATTACAGTGACATGTTATCTTACTACTGAATATATGAAAATGACTTAGCAATCATAGGGCACTCTCTGTTGGAACTTACAATCTTTTACTAGACTTTAGTTGTATAAGTGTTTAATGGTACTAAGGGATATAGGTACAGTTTTTTGTACAGTAAAACCTCAAGATAAGAAATTAATTTGTTCCTTGACGTTTTTCATATCTTGAAAAATTTGTATTTCAAAACATGGTTTCACATAAAAATGCATTGAAAAGCAAAAAATCCATTCAGGAGCTCAGAAAAAAGCCAAAAAATGTATTATTTTTCCTGTTCAAAACTCTTCATAAAGTGCCCTTTGGAATTTTTAGCTGCATTTTGGCCACTTTAAAAAAAGATTTTTGAACAGATAAAATATGTTTATTTGTGTGTTTTTTCTGAGCTCCGGAAGTATATTTTGGTTTTCAATGCATATTCAACACATTTCCTCTGGTAATTGCAGGAAAAGTATCCGCTGATCAGCTGTTTCAGAGGGGGGGGGATTTTCAGTACTTCCTGGTTGCAGGGAAAGCTTCTGGCAGTGCCAAAACAGGACAAAAACTTCCAAAAACGGAGCAGAAATGTTCCAAACACCCTCCCACCACTGTGGGAAGCTTCAGAAGGACCCCCCTCCAAAAATAATCATCATATCTCAAAAAATTGTATCTTGAAACAATTTCCCCCCAATATTTCCTTTCGTATTGTGAGTTTTTCATAAGTAGAGCTGTTCGTAACTCGAGGTTTTACTGTCTCCCTAAGTATTGCAGAATGCAAATGATATTATTGCTGTATTGGTGGGATGCAATATTTCCCATTATGATTCTGTGGTGCATCAGAAAGTGCCAATTTAATAGGAATTCCTACTGGAAAAAATTGTGCTGTACCTACAGCTTCAGCAGAACCAGTTTGTTGACAGTTTGCAGGGAGATATTTATTCTTGAGAAAAATATAGATATAGAAGACACATACATAACATTGAGACATCATAACTGCAAATGAGGTTATACCACACACACACACACACACACACACACACACACACACACACACACACACACAGTAAATATAAACTGCCCTGGACACATGTAGCAGTGAGGTAGCTGGCTTCTCCAGAGGCCAACAACAGAAAACATCATTGATAAATCTTATGATGTGGCTGTTGGGAGAGAGTATCTTAATTTTAAATTCTAAACAATTTTATACTTTTATTTCATTGTTTTTATGTATATCTATGCTGTAGTTTGATATGTGTAGGCCGCACAGAGTCGCCTTGGCGAATGGACGGTAGCATAGATATGACTATTAAATTAAAACTATTAAAATTAAATTTATCTCCATAGCTTCAAGTTGGCATAGCTGGGGAAGCATTTAGAATAATTTCTCTCTATGTTTATTTTATTATTCTTAAGGCTAGAGATTGCTCAGAGATGTAATGCTAGTTAATTTTTACACCTTTAGAGATGTATTTTCTGCCTTTTCTATGTGTTTTTAAGGCTATAAACACCTGCCTTTTTAGAATTTGTTAAACAGTCTTCTTAGTATTTTAATGTACATTTTAACATCCTGACTTTTCATGGCAAGCTTTATAAACTTTTACAAGAATGGATTGTGATTTCACAATCTGTGCCTACAGTTTTTCATGGTTGTAATGTTTTTGGATATTTTCTTTGACACAATTGTGTGCTCAAGGATCATAGAAACAGTGTAGATAAAGGAGGTTTGTAGAAATACACAGGTTGATGTTGCCTGGAATTGTTGCATCAACAAAAAGAATATCCACCTTGATACCCAGAAGAATGATTGGAAATGATTGCCTGATTTTATTTTGGATTTAACACTTTACTGAAATAAATGTCGCCATCGACTGCAACTCGTATCTGTTTTCCTGAAGCAGGAGAAATGTCAATGGCTTGAATTTGTTTAAGATGGATCCCAGCTTGTAATGAAGTGACCCACACAGTATGATCATGGAGCTAACCCCTGTGGCACACATGAAATGAGACATGCAGGATTCAACACCAGGACTGCAATGGACTGCCACAGCCTTGAGGATGTTATCAAGTGTGCCTTCACAACCAGTTCATCTGGCATGGCCTCTTCCGCCTCCATGACCATTGGGAATAAATGCCAGATGTGACAAACACAGGATTCTGATTCCCCCACTAGAGGTCTTTGAAGTTCTGTAGTTCTCTAGTAAATAAAGAACATGAACAAAACCAAGAATCAATGTCTGAATCCATTTTGAGAATCTGTCAGAAATGTCATAATGTGCATTTTTGGATGTATATTACTGTATATGCTTTAGCGGGCTTGTTTCAAACTACACTATCTCTATGCTGAGATGTAGAATACATGGCTTACTGAGTAGTTCTACTTTTTGAGTATATAAAGTGTCTCCCCCCCCCCCCAGCACTGTATAAACAGTGTATTCAGGATTTCAGGGCACAAGCTGGACCTCCTGCCAAAATTTGCCTTCTCTTGTACCTGGCTGGCCATTATCTTGATCTCACCACACTCACAGGTGCTTTTTGTGAGGACATGGAAGAGAGCCTTTTCTGTCTCTGCTCTCAATTGTGGAACTCTGTCTCACAAGAGGCAAGGTTTCCTTCCCTTTCTTGACATTCTGTACGCAGGATTTTTCTCAGTTACTGACCGCCTAAGAGGAGCTCTTAAAAACAAACCTGTTTATTTATTAAAAAAATGTTTGAAATGGTTTTAAAATCTTATTATTCAATACTTTTTATCTATTTATTTTGTAATATTGTTGTTTGTATAAGTAATTCTAATATGCAAAGTACTAGGCATTGGTAGAGTGGTACTTTTTGAAGAAGGGCTTGGGAAGAATAATCTTTCCAGATGTGTCCCACCCCCCCAAAGACAGAAAATCTGTTATGACAATCTCCTTGGTCATACCAACTAAGGCAGGGGTTTTCAACCTATTGCCCATGGGCCGGATCCGGCCCACAGCACCAAATAATCTGCCCCCCACCCTTGCTCCAGCTGCTGCTGCTGGAATTGACCATGGACTCCCCACCCTTGCTCCAGCTGCTGCTGCTGGAATTGACCATGGACTCATTTACGGCAGCCATAAACGGTGAGTGGACAACCAGTCCGGCCTCCTCAACTGTTTGAGGGAGCATGATCAGCCCCTGACTTGAAAAGTTTGAGAACCCCTGAACTAAGGAGATCCATTGTCCATTGGGAGTCTAAACATGCAGGCAACTTGCTACCCTAATTGTTAGCATTCTTCTTGGTATTGCTATTGTGATGGCTTTTCTCTAGTATTGCTGGCCAAATGTAGATTGCTACCCCAAAGAGATGGACACAGGATAGAATACCCACTATATTAGAAGCACTTTTGAAATCAGTGACATATATTTCAACCTCCTAATGAAACATCCAGATTTTAATTTAAATATATATATATATAGCTAAATATGTTAAGATTTAAACTGTAGCATTAAGTAGGAGCTCCATTGAAGGAATGCAGCATCCTACCTCTCTTTGAGTTCTCCTGTACTGATCTGTAATGAACAACAAATCATGAAAATCAATATTAAATCATTATCATCTCAGTCATTTGCCAGAAGAAGAAAGGATCAGCATTGCTTTCACTCAAAAGAATTGTGCTTCTTTTCCATTATGTCACAGCAGAACACAATTCAAAGGCACAGTTTCTAACTTATATTAGAACTGTAGGACCTTTGCAGGCGCACCCCCCAAAGAAAGACTCAGACACCGGTATATGGATAAAGGCATTGGGCCACTTTTATTGAATAATGCCCTAGTCCGAATTATAACTTTCAATTGGTGTATTCATCCAATTGTAATTCTTAAGGCAAGCAGGCCGCAGTAACACTGGTAAGGTTCCTCCCAAAATCTTCCTCACTTTCTGCCATTAGGGTGGTATCGTCTGCATATCTCAGATTATTAATGTTTCTCCCAGCGATTTTAATCCCATATTGTGATTCCTCCATCCCTGCACTGCGCATTATGTGCTCTGTGTATAGGTTGAATAAGCATGGTGACAAAATGCAGCCTTGTCTTACTCCTTTTCCTATTCCAAACCACTCTGTTATTCCATGTTCTGTCCTAACTGTTGCTTCTTGGTTCATGTACAGATTTCTCAGGAGGCATATGAGGTGCTCTGGTATTCCCATCTCTTTAATTACTTGCCACATCTTGTTGTGGTCCACACAGTCAAATGCCTTAGTGTAGTCAATAAAACAAAAGTATACTTGTTTCTGGTATTCCTTTGTTTTCTCCATGATCCAGCGTATGTTGGCGATGTGGTCTCTAGTCCCCCTGCCTCTTCTGAAACCAGCCTGCACCTCTGGTAATTCTCTCTCCACATGCTGCTGAAGTCTATCCTGTATTATCTTGAGCATTACATCACTGTAAAAGGAGGTACAAGCTACTTATTTCACTGATGACTGATTCTGCTGTAACATGACAAAATCCTTTTCCAATTACACTCATGGTAGCCCATGGCAGGGATGGGTAGAAGACAAATCCTACAGAGGTTGTTAGAGTGCTGTGGCAGCCATAGCTAGTGGTGTGGAAAGCTTTGATCTGTAGCCTAAGATCTGTAGGACTGCATTTTGCTCACACTTTTTCTGTGGTATAAAGAACTTTGAGCATTCCAAAGTAATTCACAAAACTCACATTATTATTAATAGCAATAGCAAATAAACATATATACAGACCCATAGTTCTTAGAGAATGCTCTGGCTGCTTCACAAGGTAATTAGCATTTTGCCATCACCACCCCCAACATGCTGGGTACTGATTTTAGCAAGCTCAGAAGGATGGAAGGCTGAGCATTGCCAATAATTGGAATGGTGGTGAATGAGAAACATCTGTCCTGCTAATGTTGAAAGGCCATTTGCTTTTAATTATCAGAAAAGGCTAAAAACCAGTGGTTATGACTAAGGTTTGCAAGCAAAATGTCTCAAGCAGATTTGAAAAGACCCTGTTCGAGACCATAAGGGGTCATTGCCAATCAATATAAGTAAATCATCTTGTCCTTCCTATATTCCTCTAAAATGAACAAATGTCATCTTTTAACATGATTTTCTGCATAAGCCACAAGTTAGTTGGCTAGATAGCTAAATGATTTGGGCACCTGACTGTGGAACCAGAACTTGAGAGTTTGATCCCTCATTGTGTATCTTGCAAGTATACCCAGAAATTCCTGGAAAGGTTAGACATAAGTCTGAATTGATTTGATGGCACATTATTATATGAGATATAACATCTCCCAGTCTATCTAATGATAGAATTTTCCTTGACCAAGGCTGAACTAGATTTCACTGTATGAAGCAAAAGACTTCCAGCATTGTGTACAGAAATGGCGGGTGACAAATTGGGTTTGGCTGATTGTATGTATGGACAACATGGAGCTTACAGTGATGGCTGAGGAGCTTTGCAGGCGCACCACCCAAAGAAAGACTCAGACACCGGAATATGGATAAAGGCATTGGGCCACTTTTATTGAATAATGCCCTAGTCCGAATTATAACTTTCAATTGGTGTATTCATCCAATTGTAATTCTTAAGGCAAGCAGGCCGCAGTAACACTGGTAAGGTTCCTCCCAAAATTGCCAATGGCAATTGGCTACAATGTATCCATTTGTATCCATTTGTTTGTTCACACAAAGAAATTGTTGACCGGAGTCAATAAACTATCTACTGACCCCACCCTCTGATGTGTATCCGTCAAATCACGGGGTGATGCATGCTGAAAAGCTCCTGCCATCACCCCTTGCCTGGTTCGTCGTTGACCGGTCAAAGCTATTACACCTGTACCTGTCTAAGTGTTGGCCAGTCAATTGCGAACCTGCCGGATACCTATGGGTCATAAATCTTTACCTTAGCAGTGCTACCCGCCACACGGGGAGGCTTCAATGAAGGCTCACCGCCCGCCCCCCAGACCGTCAGCTCGGTCAACAGGCCTGCTTGCAAATCTTCCAAAAAGAAGTTCATACCTCTAGCCGACAGGTGGACCCCATCCCCTGCATAAAGATCATAATTTTGTAGACTAATGGTGGGGTGTCGGATGACCATCCCCAAACCCTTGTCTGCCAAGAACCGGGCAATAGCCCTGTTCACCGAGCGGCGAGCGCGGTCAAGGGCATGGAGGTCAATACCTCCCCTGTAAGAATGACGCGGTATGATGTCCGACCATAGCAGCCTTGTGGACGGCCACACATAATGCAAATAAGCTAGGTCACTGCAAATCGTGAAATTTAAAGAAAGGCCAATGACCTGGGTGAGGTCATTGCCCCCGAGGTGCAGTACAAGGACATCAGGCGGTTCAGCATCCCTGATGGAAAACAGGAATGGCAACCGTTCCCGCCATCTCATTCCATGCTTACCATACCAACGTATACGTGCGGTTGCACATAGTCCAAGCTGGGGTCCCCACTCTGTTGCTGCAGCATACTGCGCTGCCCAGTGCACGTAACTGTGGCCCACCAGCCATACTGCCACCGGTGTGCGGGGACACACAGGGTCTGTAAAAGAAGAAAAGAGAATAATGACTTAACTGGTACTCATGCCTGAAGCGGGCGAACATACAATGCAAAACGCATGGATCCCCATCTCCCCATCCGGTGTATATCAGCCTCAGAGTACCCAAATGCAGCCACAGTGGATGTAGCACCTATCCTAAATGAATGGGTGCCGTAATGAGCCCCGGGGAAGCCAACACTGGTTAGTGCCATACTGGTCACCTTCCAAAATTGGAATTTAGTAAGGGGAGACCCATCCTGGTGGAAGAAAAACGGGCCAGGGTGCGCGCCACGCACTGCCAAAAACTCATGTAGGGCACCAACCGGACAGATGTCTGCAATGGAACATCGTAGCAGTCTAACTCCACTGCCTACGCCGTGCTGATCAACTTTTGAGGACCGTATCCTCAACTGAGCCCACTCATTAGTGACATAGACATCGTCGAGTTCCAGTGCCCTACGAGTCGCATCCGCCTTAGACAGTAGCACCAACTCACTGATGCGGAGCGCTCCAAAGAAGGCCACCGTGGTAGCCGTGTGAAAAAGAGCCACCTCATACCTATCATAACACAAGTTATGCCAGCCTCATGCAAGGTGGGTCAGTACCTCTGGTGAAATTGGGTGGCGAGTGTCCGGGCGGCAGCCACGTTCCTGTGACCACCCCTCCAAAACATGATGTATGCGGAAATCATTAACGCAGTCAGCAAAACCCCTCACTTTGGCCATAAATGTCAGTGCCGACAGCCTGGATGCTATAGTACGAGGAGCCAAACCCAGACTGTGTAGATAAACCATAAATTGTAAAACCTGTTGCACTGGAATGGGCCACACTTCGGGCAACTGTAGTCACACACAAAAGTTTCTAAATTGTACAAAAGCATGTTGATATGCCTTACGCGTGCGGGGTGCCAAAGACATGCCGATCGCCCGGTTCACCTCTCCTCGCCAAATGTCCAAATCTCGGCCGGGAGTGGCGAGGGGAATTCCTCTGCTTCCAGAGCCAAGGCACGGAACCGGGGGATCTGCAGGCGGGATAAAGCATCAGCAATATCATTATTAATGCCTGGGACATGTCTGGCCTTAAACAGCACATTTAGGCGTAGCCTTAGTAACACAAATTGGCGAACCAACGCCATAACCCTAGGCGATTTAGACATCTGAGCGTTGACAATGTACACTACTGCCGCATTGTCACACCAAAAATGGACCACTGAGTTGGCCCACTCCTCGCCCCATAGCATCAAAGCTCCCAGGATGGGAAGGAACTCAAGAAAGGTAAGATTGCTGAGGCGATCCGTGCCACACCATGCGGGAGGCCATTGGCCATAAGCCCACCTCCCCTCAAAATAAATCCCATATCCCAGGGAGCCAGAGGCATCCAACTGTACTTGGAATCTAGGTGAAACCAAAAGGTCTGATCTCCAGAAAGAGACCCCGTTAAAATCCCGCAGGAATGTGAGCCAAACCGAAAGGTCAGCCCGCGTGCCCCTGGTCAGTCGGACCCTATGGTGGCGCTTTAACAGGCCAGACATGGCATCACATAGGCGCCGGGCAAATGCTCTGCCGGGTGTCACCACCCTGCAGGCAAAGTTAAGATGTCCATGAAGTACCTGCAGCTCATGAAGTGACACTTTACGTTTGGCCATCAATGTCAAAATCATTGCGGAGATCCTGGTGACCTTATCCATGGGTAACCGGGATGCCTGTGCGACCGTGTCAATTTCAATACCTAGAAATGTGAGCGTAGTAGATGGGCCCTCGGTCTTTTCAGGCGCTAAGGGGACACCCAGTTCCTGCATTAGCGTCTGAAATGTAGTGAGGAGTCGCGTGCATGTGTCCGAGCCCCGTTCACCCCTGAACAAAAAAGTCATCGAGGTAATGGGCTACAGACCGAGACCCGGACCTGCAAACAAAGGCCCACTGAAGAAAAGTGCTAAAATGTTCGAATGCCGAACATGAAATAGAGCAGCCAAAAGGCATGGCCTTATCTACATAGAACTTTCCTTGGAATCTAAAACCCAATAGCTCAAAGTCCCCAGGGTGCACTGGCAGCAATAGGAATGCCGATTTAATGTCATATTTTGCCAGGAGGGCACCGGGGCCACAAGAGCGCACCATCCGTAGGGCCTGGTCAAACGACGTATACCTGACCGAACAAAGGTCATCAGGAATAGCATCATTGACAGAAGAACCCGCCGGGTACGATAGATGGTGGATTAAACAAAATTCACCCGGGGTCTTTTTAGGTACTAGCCCTAGAGGGGAGACCTTCAGGTTAGGGAAAGGTGGTTCAGAAAAGGGGCCCGCTACCCTCCTGGCCTCCACTTCTTTGGCAATACACAGGGCTGCTACCCCCTCCTTACCCTTCAGGGAAACTAAATTGGGGGCATCTTGGGTTCCCCGCACCCCTTCAAATGGGATACAAAAGCCCCACTGGAAACCCTCCAGAAGGTACCTCGCGTCCTCCCTTCTTGGATAAGTTGAGAGCCATCGCTCCAGCATATACACATTAACTGGGGAGGGGCCTTTTGACTGGCTAGCTCCATCAGAGGAAGCCCTGCCCGCCCCCTGTCCACCTCTACCTCTGCCCCGTGACCCACCAGCCCGCGGGCACGCGGAGGCAGCATGGGGGCCAGCGCAAGAGGGACACTCATGTTTGTACCAACACTGTCGCTTATTGCACAAGCCATTAGCTGAGAAGCTCCAACACAGCAAGCGGGCTGGAACCCCCTGTGTTGGAGCAGCTCGCTGCATAGCATGGCCACAATGGTACCTATCCCCAGGCGCCGGAAGCGTGGGGGTCATGTACAAGAGCCACAATTTCTGGCAGGGCTCATCCCACCTCATCTCTGGGTGTAGGGCCACCCTCATTCTAAATTCCTCATCGTAAGCCAACCACGATGGGCCAGGGAAATCAACCATTGTCCTGTAAATATTGTCCAAGTTTTGGACCATAGGAATGGCCAGATCAGGCCGGGCCCTAAGGTATACCGCCATATAAATAAGATATGCCGGCAACCAGTTGGCCCAAGTGCGCGGTGGCTTACGACGACGGGACAGCTCTTTGTCTCTGTCGTCCTGTCCCTCTCTCTATTCCTTAGTGGGCTCACGGTTCAATAGGGAGAATATATCCACGTACTCCCCTCGCCAAATCTTATCCATCGTGACCTGTGACAAATGATCACCCAGGGGCAAGGAATAACCAGCCGTCGGCAAAGCCGTCATCGGCACATTCTGTATAGAGGGCATACGCAGCAGGACCTGGACAGCCCCTGCGATGCTCGGCACTGCCCCAGGGGCGGACATCCCCACCCTTAACGAGGGACCATTTTGAAACCATGGGGCACTGGGATAGACTGGTAACTGATGCCCACTCGCCTCAACTTGACGAGGCCAGGGCCACTGAACCCCACCACTGTAAGTGGGCTGTGATGTAGGTGCACTAAATTGGACCTGATACTCACTAGGTGCACCCCCGTGAGCCGCCCCCACCGGGGGTTCTGGCCCACGGTGGGCGTCGGAGCTCGCAACCGGAATCGAGCTCTGGGACCACACCTGACTGCTCCCAGTCTGGTCATCAGGATAAACGGGGAGCTGTGAGACACCAGCTGGGGCCGGCCGGATCGTCTCAAGCAGCTCGACCCGGCTGGCCGCCCACTGAAGCGTTGCGGCCGGCAAGGTAGCCAGTGGAAAGAGTAGCGCCCCCCTCCGAAGGGGGCTGTGCAATGCCCAAGGGTGCTTCCAGCACTGCTAACCATGCTAACAGAGCATCCACTGCCCCAGACCCCCCAGCATAAGGCGGGCAGGGTGGGCCAGACGGCCCACCAGGTAGTTGAGGAAAAGGTAACCCAAAAGGAGAGCCAGGGCCAGAATAGGGCCATGCCCAAAACTCCGGCCCATGAGGGGCCGGAGGAGCAGTGGGTTGAATACCCACACCAGGGCCCCCCAGGCCGCCCTGTCCCATGGCCGGTAACGGCGGGCCGAGGGCCGAAGCCCTGGAGGGGCTGGCCTGTAGCTGACCAGCTACTGAGCTGGAGCCCGGCTGCCAAGTGTCAACCTGAGCAGCCCCACTGGAACCAGTGGGCAAGGCTGGCACATTGCCCTGCCGTGGGGGCGCAGCCCTGGTCCTCCGACCCAACGGCTGGCCCCCGTCTGGCGCAGGGCCGGTAAAAGTTCTTCCCCTCGGCCGTGGCTTTAGCGCCGGGGCCTTCCGCTTGGGAGCCATGTCTCCCTAGGAGAAGAAAGGCAGGATCCCTATCCAGGGATCGAACTCCTAGTGCTTAAACACCGCGGTAGCCAAGCAATCCGAGGCTCCACGTACTTTAATCCTCCTTTCCCAGCTGGGAAACGAACTGCAGGGGCTCAATAGCCGAAGACTAAGAGAAAAAAGATTGACGGAGAAAACTTCTCCTCTCCGTCGCTATTCTAAAATGGCAGCTCGGCTGCCTCGTGGCCACCCCTTTTATAGAGGGGTGGCCACGCCCCCTAACTCACCCGGATGTCTGAGTCCGGGTGGGGGGGCGCAAAGAGCGTGGCGGCCATTTTGGCACCGCGCTTTCAATCTTTTCATGTACAACAAGTGTTAGATTTCTAGGTATTTCATGCAGTTTGTATTTATAGCTTATGTACTATAGATCCAAAAAGGTGCTGTCAACTCATACCCAGTCACCATAGGTCCAAAATGGGGGGGGGGGGGGGTGTGTGTGTTACCTTGTAAAAGTTCCCAAGTTAATGAAACTTTGGGATGTTGTGTATGGGTACCCAGTGGAGCTACACTCAATTTATCCAACAAAATTTCCTTGTGGAACCTGGGGGGGGGGGGGGGGGCTCAGGGTGTGTGTGTGCAAAAACTGCAAAATTTTAGCACTCTTCTCTGTTTTTTGATTATATCTTCTAAACCATGTGTTTCTCGTGTATTACATGTAATTAGAAAGTTGTAGAGCATTAAATGTCCTTCAATTTTCACTGGTCAAATGTATTTTTAACCCCATAGGTACCGAGATACAGGACTTTGAAAAAATGCCAAATTTCTCAAATTTGTAAAAAAAAACTGCTAAAAAGGCTGGTTTTTGCTATGTATCTTCCATTTTGCAACATATTTAATGGAATTTTGGATTCTACTTCAATTTCCAAACATTCAACTACATTCCCCCCCCTCTTCCCTCTCCCACTACCCCCTCCTCTGTAGGATCTTCATACTTACAGTGTACATCTAAGGTTCAAAGAGCAAGAAAACAGAGTTCGTTTTTCAGTTTGGATATTTTGACCCCCACCCCCTACAACGATGTGGCTTTATCCTGAGTGACCTTTATAAGATGTTCTTTAGGTTAATAAAGACTAAAAAAAACAGTTATTCCTTATGAAACAGGAAGCATTGAGAAGCATACATTTAATATTTTTGGCATTTTGCGCCGTACGGAGCTTCTTCTTCTTCTCCTTCATCCATATACAGCACTGCATCCATCATGCTCTGCTCTTCACAGTCCCCCACTTCTTCCTCCTGGATGTCAGGCTCGAGGGAACTTTCACAAACGTTCCCTGCACAGTTCTTACAAAGGGTGGAGCACCGCTGTCCTGCTTTCTTGCAGCTACAACCTGCAGTGCTGCACCCTTTCTTACATTTACAGGAGATTATATTCAAGATGTTGTCAGGGGCTGCGTTTCGAGTGGCTCTGATGGGAACAATACCTTCCCTTGTCAGTGACCCCCCCCCCAAACTGATGGTATGATGTCATCATTACCTAGCTAGATCTGGACTTGGAGGTACGTGTGAAAAATATGGTGGGTGGCAGCGTCTTCGGTAGGAGCGAGTCTGGCCAACTGGAATGTGGGTTTGGCCACCGACTTGGTAAACAGTTGGTACCAGAGGTTGTCCAACATGTTAGTCTCCATGTCCGTCCCCCCCCCCCCCCAATACAGTGCTACCAAAAACTTCTCCCCTGCCTCTAAAATCTGAGAGGGGGTGACTTTCAAATCTTTAAAAGCAGCAGCCAATCTTTAAAAGCAGCAGCTTGCACACTTTCTTCTTCCCTTGTCCAAAGGGGGTTGAAGTGGTGTCACAACCGCTGAATGTGTGAAGAAACAGGATGTCTTTTGGGTTGATCTTGCATGAAGCTGCTGAATATAGGGTTGATGGGGCATTGCCTCTCCCACTCTTCTGAAAATAGATGTTTTTGTGAGTAGTGGAGGAAAGGGCTGTCAGTATCATGAGGAGATCGACATCTTTACCTGTGATTACAACAGTCATATGCAGCAGCATTCGATATTGCTGTTCTCACAATCGTAATGTCTGCATCTTCAGTAGCCTGTTGCACTTCAATCCCCTTTGCTGTCATTTCTGTCATGAGCATTGTGATCAAGTTTATTTTGTTGATGTCATTTAATAAAAATGACTCTTGAGCTATCGTCACAGCAGTTGTTGAGGAAAAAAATGAGTCTTGTGGATGAGTGCAATACAGCCCAGCGAGTTCTTTCTGTGGCCTTGGTGCTTTGGAAGGAGGCATCGATGGGATATCTGTCAAATACCACAGTGGTATTACACCCAAAGTGTTTCAGCATGTAGGTAGGTACTGAATGAACAATTACTGAGGAAGGTGTGTTTGTGGGGGGTGGGGTCAAAATTTCCAAATTGAAAGACGAACTCGGTTTTCATGCTCTTTGAACCTTAGATGTACACTGTAAGTATGAACATCCTACAGAGGATGGGGTAGTGGGAGGGGGAAGAGAGGGGAGGGGGGATGTAGTTGAATGTTTGGAAATTGAAGTAGAATCCAAAATTCCATTAAGTTGCGAAATAGAAGATACATAGCAAAAACCAGCCTTTTAGCAGTTTTTTTTTACAAATTTCAGAAATTTAGCACTTATTCAAAGCCCTGTATCTCGGTACCTATGGGGTTAAAAATAAGTTTGACCAGTGATAATTGAAGGAAATTTAATGCTCTACAACCTTTACATATAATACACAAAAAATGCATGGTTTAGAAGATATAATCGAAAAACTGAGAAGAGTGCTAAAATTTTGCAGTGTTTGACCCCCCCCCCCCCAGGTTCCACAAGGAAATTTTGTTGGATAAATTGAGTGTAGCTCCACTGGGTACCCATACACAACATCCCAAAGTTTCATTAACTTGGGGATTTTTGCAAGGTCTAAAGTACATCTCGGCTGGGCTATTAGGTCATTTGTGAAGGTACAGTGAATGAATGAGAAAATAAGAGACTTGTGCTTAGAAATCAGGTTTCCACAGGACAAGAGTCTATATCAGAAAACCTGAAACAATTATCTGCAAACATCACCAATAGATTCTGTTGCTTTGGGAGACTGTGTGTTTTCCTTTGGGAGTATGTGATTTCAGCACTCCAGCTCATATTTCTTCTCTTCTTTTCTAAAATGGGATATTCTTTCCAGGCTTTTCAGCCCATTAGTTGAATCAAGGCTAAAAATTAGAAACAATTAGAAACAAATCCAATATCCCTTCTTATTTATTTGCAGATCTGAGCATCTCTCTCTTCCATATCTGTAAAACAATTTTAGCCTTTAATGCAGTGACTGTAATGCTTGTAACAGAAGAGTAGTTGTGTGTGTGTGTTTGTATAGCAAGTGGATATTCTACCATATATGTACACCGGGTGGGTATGTATGTATGTATGTATGTATGTATGTATGTATGTATGTATGTATGTATGTATGTATGTATGTATGTATGTATGTATAGGTAGGTAGGTAGGTAGGAAGGAAGGAAGGAAGGCATATGGTGGGGAACATATTGGTTCCGTCATATGTATGCTTGGTATATTAAAGGAAAGTTTTAAAATGTGGGTCATTCATAGCAGAATAAATCTAGAAACACTGCACTATAGATACTGTGAGAAAATTGAATGTATGTCAAGAAAGATGTAGTTTATAGGTCACCTTTCTTAGTGCAAAATCTTATTTAAAAATTGTATTCTTAGTACAGTGGCACCTCATACAATGATATTAATCCGTTCCACGGGGCTTGTTGTTGTATGAAACAATTGCTATACAATGCATGCATTGTATAGTGATTTCCCCTATGGGATGCATCATACAAAGATTTTTTTTTTTGATAAGTGGTTTTTCCCATTGAAAACTTGTTGTACGATTTTTTCCATAGGGAAAATTGGTATGCGGGACACCATCCCCCCAAAAATAATAATAATAGAATTGTTATGCGATTTTGTTGCTATATGGGGCAATTGTTGTATGAGGTTCCACTGTACTTCTTTGTGTGTGGATAAATAGCAATTATAATAATAGCCTCTGATGGGGTTAAGTTAGCTTGAAGGCTCCATTTCTTGCACACTTTAATTTACAGTAAATGCTAGGATGGGGTGTTGCTGTTGCTGTTGTTGTTGTTGCTTTGCACCTATGGTCTATTTGTGACAAATACTAATAAGAAATGAGAAATCTGTAAGTGTCTCATGGCTTAATATTCTGAAGATGAAATCTTATGGTTAGCTTTGTTTGTTCTTTGCAAAACTACTTACATGCATGTTTGAAATGTGACAGCTGACTCTTTCTGATGTGATTAAGCATGTTGTCTTCATTTTCATTTCTAACAGAATGCATCATTTCCATGCTCCCATTGTAAAAGGGGAAAAACAATTATTTTATGCATGACTGATGATAGCGATGGAGACTCTGTAGGAGATGCAGCAGGAAGCCCCAGAATACTTGGTGCTTCAAAACAGCACATTCAAATGTCAACATGTGTACATGGGGTGGTTTAACTTTTATTTTATGTTATGTAAGATTCTATATTTTGGAATTTTCAATAAAAACTATATAATTGAATAAAATTGCCTGTACCACATATCAAGTCAACTATCTTTGTAAGAGAGGAGGATGAGCCCCAGCTTTAATCAGTTTGCTCAAAGTTAATTGAGTTTGACTAGTAAGTCCATTTATTGGCATGATTCTACAAGCTTTTGGAGAACAGACCTTTTTACAATATTATGCATTATGTGCTTGAGAGGAGGTGCTTAGATGTTGTTATAATCAATTCGCCATGTTAAATATAATATAAAATGTATATGTTCCATGCTAAAAGCCAGAAAGATGGATAGAAAGATAGAAAGCCTTGATTAAATGTATCATAAAGTTTTTTCTCATCTAGGGATATTTTTGAAATGGTCAGTTTTAGTTTAACAAAACATTTGCAACATTTTAAATACTGAATATGCTACTGTTTTGTTAGTAAGCCTAACAAAAAACTTTCTTGCCTGAAGTGCATTTTGGTATCTTTTGTAAGCTTTTCAGAACCCTTATTATTTTGAATCATGCCTACCTAACAATTGTGCCACCGCCACCAATTTTGGATTTATTGGACTTAAATATCCTATCGCTACAGAAAGCACAACTTTACTCAGAACTGGCTATATACTTGAACATTACCTTAACAGTTCTTAGGTCCTTGGCCAGGTCTTCAACTGTTAACTTTATCCCAATCTTCAACTGTGAATCTAATGATAGATTTTTATTTTTATTTCAATGATGACAATGACAACAACAATGATGATATTATCTTTTTATAATAAGGGGCACTACCTTTGAGAACCAACTATGAACCAATGTCATTAAAGCAAAATCTTTAAAAATGCTACTGAAAATAAGAGTAGGCTTTGTAAAGAAATAGATGAAGCAGTTGACTCCATTACTAGTGGATGTGGAAAGATCATCAGACTGACTATAAAGAATACCATCACTGTGACACAGCAATGTTATATTGAAATTTGTGCACAAATTATGGAATACCATCTTGGAAGTACTGGTGGGAACACAAAACTGAAAAGATGGTGAAGAATTACAATAAGACAGTTAAAACTATCACGGCCTTCTGGACTGAAACTGTGGACATTTCAAAATATCTTCTTTGAAAAGTTCCATAGTAACAACACAGAAGGAGGTTATCTTTCTTTAAATACATTGCTTTAAATACAAAAAGTACAGAAATAGTTGCTCAAAGGCATTAAATGTGACATTATTGTATAATGTCATTTGATATTTTGGTACTCTAGAAGCCAGTTTGCTACTTGTCATACTTTGTATGGGTACATTAGTAACACCCCCTCCCCCATGAGTGGAGGTTGAAAATCCATTTCCAATTTCAAAATGTTGGGGTTTAGGAGTGTTAAACAGATTGTAGTTCCCTGTGTCCTCTTTAAAAGGTGATTCAACACTTCTAGAGGCTTTCAGATCTGTAATGTGTCTCTTTTTTCTGGAAAGGGGGAGTTGGGGCAGGGCTAGGAGTTATGAGAACAGCCTTAGGGGCTCAAAAAATAATCCCCTGTACTAACACTAGAACACATTATTGGTCTGAAGCTCCTATCCCCACTTTTTTTAAACTTTGGGCTATTTTGTCTACAGCCCATACAAGCTAGTGTCCAAATAATATTTTGAGGGTCAGACCTTTTACCTCCAATTTCTAGAATCACATAAAAGGCCTAACTTCTACATTGCATGATGAGCAAGATTTGTATTTGTGACACACATTTTCTTGGTTATTGAAAACTATCAACATTCTGTTATTTTTCATGTTCAGAAGTTATCAGTGAATATCCTACCCATCTGGGGCTAATCTTTTTATGCAATTCATATTCAAGAACAGAGTTGTTTTTAGTTCTGGTATTAATAGTTAGCTTTCCCATTAAACAAAAGATGCAAAATTAGGCATTCTTTGCCATTTCACTACCACTGTCATGACCTTGCCTAGCAATCTAATTTTCCTATTTTTTCCTGTCTCTGCAAGCACTAGCCTTTTTAACCTACTTTTGTCCTGTGAATTTAACACATAGGCTCATATCCAAATACTCTGAGTTAACTGGGTTGCAGTTAACTGCTGTAAATCACTATCTCCTCTGCCTCATGAATTACATCGTTAGATTATGCCAGCTGCTGCTACATCTATCTTCCACACGGCTTCTTAACTTCAATGTTCTAGCTTGTTCCATTGTACCAGAGAAGGTCAATGAAAGACCATACTATACACATTTAGGTGAAAAGCTTTGAACCTGGATACAACTGTATTGAGGTCATTTGTACTTACCATATTTGCTGGAATATAAGACACATCAGAGTATAAGACACACCCCATTTTATATTCATTTTTAAGGGAAAAAATAATTTTCTACATTTTAACTTAAGGAGCCGGGGAGGCGGGATTGGCTGGGCAAGAAAGCTCCTTTGGAAGCCTCTTGCCCAGCCAATCCCACCGACACTGGACATCAGGAGGTGAGATGGGTGGTTTTGGCTGAGCAAGTTTGTTCCTTTGGAATCTGCCCTTCATCTGGCTACTAGCAGTCAGTGGCAGCCGTCAAACCACACCAGCAAGGGGTATGGGTGTGGGTGTCTGTTAGACAGACTCCATTTTCCAGTGTATTTTAAGGGGGAGTGTGTCATATACATTGTCAAATATGGTACATAGTTTGCAATTACATAATTTGGAATTACACTTTCTTAAGATGTTTTTACGTGACTTGAACTTAACATACTTTGTAACTAAAAAGGTTCATTACTTTAGAAGAGGTTACAATTCTTCTGAAGAATTCTTTTCAGATTATTTTAAAAGTTAAGTCTTCCTCATGTTATAACAGACTTCACATGATATGCTATTTTGTTTTATTCTGCTTTATCCATGCCTGCCTCTGGAGCACATTAAGTTTTGTAGTGGAGTTTTAGATCCTTAAATTATATATCTGCTCATATACAATTTAATAAAATGTTTTGCTTGCAAAATAAATATTAAGAAAGAAGGATCTCTTCTGCGCACTCTCTTTTTTTACTGAAGGTTTGGGAATAATTTCAGGATAAGAAGAAGCGTCTTCAATTGTTAACATTTTGTTGGGAAATATTGCAATTGCAAATAATTGTCAGCTGTGGAATATAGACCTCTATGTCACACCTACAGAAGTAATGTGCAGAGTATCCTGATCAGGATCTGACAGTGGAAGTTTATCTTCCAACAAATAGAAAGGAGAATTTTAAAAATGAGTTTATGTACCACTGTATTTAGGATTATTTCTATACGATCAGTAAAATTTCTCTGAGGTCAGACCATACATGCCAGTTGATTGTAATTGACTGCTACAGAAAAGCAGTAAGAGATTTACTCTTAGAATGAACTTCAATATGTGAATGTAAGAATATTAGTAGGGACAGATTTTAAATGCTGACAGCATACTTTGATCAGAAATTTAGACCTTTTGGTGTCTTGCACGGAAGACATTAGAAGGAGCCGCAGTAGGGCTAAACACAACTTTATTGCATGATGGTCAAGGTGAACATGAGGTAATGGCGGACAAAAGAGCTCTATTTATAGTACACTGTACATTTGAATATCCCGGGTGGTAGCTCATTGGCTACTGTCCGCGTGATGTCATAGATTGTCACGCCCATCTTCTCCAGGTGTGGTGTGATGGGAAGGTTTCCCGCTCTTCAGGTATTCAGGGAATCCGTACCATGTGAGCCGGATGCTCGCTACTGCCACCTGTGGCCACTTAGCTCGCATCTTTATACAGCTTGCTACAATGTGTCTCTGATTAGATACAATTGGATACATTGACTGGTTACATTCTGTTAAAGGGATACTTGCAACATTCATTCAATACATAACACCCCTCCCCCCTAGGTGAGGACGAAGTCCTTCAGCCATTGAGGCTTCCCGCATATTAGCTTTGGGTGAGTAGCGGCCAAACTTGGGGCCGGAGTCCCTGCACGCTCCTGATTACTCTGCCCTTGTCCTGCAATGGGAGAGTGTAACTCATTAGCGATTGGCTGTGAGTTCCGAGCCGGGGATTGGGGAGGTCTAGGTGTGGGAGTAAACTCCAGGGATGTGAAACTGGGGGCTCCAGGGACTAAAGAAAACCCCCGCTCTTGGCTTGGATGGGTGGGGGACCACTCCGAAAAATCCCCCCGGTTTCCTAACTCAAAGTCTAACAACTCCTCGAAATCCCCCTCTTCCAAGTTGTTCCTGTTACCCGGGGGGTCAAAAGGATGCGGATTTGTGTCATTTCCCTCCCCCTGTGGTCCGCGTCTCCCCCTTGGGATAAACAGGTGGGGGAGAACCCTAACGCTGAATGCTCTGCTTGGTCACTCAAGTCTTACCTTCCTACTATCCTACCCCTGAGCTGGTCGGCATGCTTCCTGCAGAGGAGTCCTGTGCTTGTCTCGACATTGTAGGAGACTGGCCCCGTTTGCCCGACCACTATTCCAGGCACCCAATTAGGCCCGCCGGCTGCTTAGTTACGAAGGGAGGGAGAACGGCAGGGGTGTCAAAAGACAGGGAGAGGAGAGAAAATGCACCCCAAGGAGCAAAAATATATAGCAAGTAATATTTTTAATAAGTGACAATGCAGATAAAAATACAAGTAAAAGTATACTCAAGAACCGGATTGGCGATATACCAACAGTCTAAATAGAAAAACACCATAGGTTGCCCACGGAACTGGAGAGGACTGAGCCCGTAAGATGTCCGCACTGGCTCGAAAGTCAGCGTGGTGAAACCTAATAGATAGGTGAAAATGTCCGTGGAACAGTAACAAGTTCAAAAGCTGTATCGAAGTTCGGATTTCGTGGTAATCCGTGTAAAAGGACTGCAAAAGTTGGTAATGTCGGCCAGGTGGGCTGTATCGACGTAGGTGAGTTGAATGACGCTGAAAGGTGCTTCTTAGGAGCTCAAAGCGAAATCCATGGAAGGTCTGTAAGTCCGGTTCGAAACATGCATAAATCAATGACAGTAAGACAGTCAGAAGGGCTAAGAATATGCCACTAAACAGGTACGAAGAAGAGTAGAACAGGTCAATATTCCTCCGGTAGAGAATATTTCGAAAATCTTTGTCAAGATCTGTAAAACATCAAAACCCGAAGTGACAATAAACACCAAATAAATAAGACATGCAAATATTGAAATATACAACAAAATACATGAACAGCACTCAAGATAATTAGCTATAGAAACATGACTAACAAAGATAGTACCTGTAATAATGCGCTGACAACATCTCTATGTAGTAACTGATGATGGGTGTAAGCGTTAAACAAACTGAAGTAGTACAAACTATATATAGTTCATATATGGGGACATGTGAAATGGATACCAATGATTAGCAAAAGGATTATAATAGGGGAAATTCTCTTAAAGGGCGACCACAAGACGAAACCAAAACAGATATAAATATGAGTTTAAAGAAAAGCGGAGTAATCCTGTTCTGTATTTAAACCATGGGGATGTAAAGTAGAAAAACGATGAATGTAAAAAGCTTCACGTTGTAACAGGAAATGTTCTTTGTTGATCGAATAAAATTTACGTGGTGAAAATGATTCCAATACAGCAGCCTTTAGATCTGTTGGAGCATGCTGCTTGTCAACATAATGGGAGACAAGAGGTGCTGTAAGAACCTTGTTACGAATGCGTGAAATATGTTCTCCAAGTCTAGTTTTGAATGGTCTGGAAGATTGTCCAACATATGATAGTCCACAGGGGCAAATTAAAATATAAACGATGTCGCGAGAGTTGCAATTGGAAAACCGTGAAAGATGATGTATGAAGGTGCAATTTGGAATGGAAATAGTATCGGTTCTCCACATATAAGAACAAAACTTACAATGGCCGCAAGGAAAATGTCCAGGCGGAAGGACCGAGGGACTGGAGACAGGGGAAAGACAATCAGTTTTCGAAAGGATACCAGCTAGAGTTCTAGTTTTCCTAAATCCTATGGTAGGTTTATCTTGACAACCAGAAATGGAATCCAAGATATGCCAGTAGCGATGTATAGTTTTCTTTATTTGCTGTGCAAGTGGAGTAAAATCAATAGACCAAAAGATGTTGTTGTTGTTTGCGTTTTTCAATTTTCGTTGAAACATAGACTGTCTGGGTCTATTGGTAACTTTCCAGTAAGCATGGTTAATGATATGGGTGGGATACCCTCTGATGAGTAAAGACTGACGGATGTTAATAGCAGACGATTGGAAATCAGAATCGAGTGTAGAATTTCTTTTTGCTCGAAGGAACAAACTATATGGTATATTGTTTTTTAAGGAAAATGGATGATAAGAGTGGAATTGTAGATAGGCATGCCTATCGGTTGGTTTGTTGAAAAGGCGCATGTTAAGCTGATTATTGGCAACAAAAATGTCTAAATCAAATTTTTTCTAAATCAAATACTTTTACTTGTATTTTTATCTGCATTGTCACTTATTAAAAATATTACTTGCTATATATTTTTGCTCCTTGGGGTGCATTTTCTCTCCTCTCCCCGGCAGCTTAGTTACGGCAATGCACTGCCTCGCCAATCTCGAAAATCTTGGTGTCCCCTGTTTCTATATTTCTACCCGTGTCCTCTACCCTGGTTGGGTCTAACCTCGAGAGGATCGTGGCGGGTTTCCTCCACATAAGTTCGGCGGGTGACAGACCCAACACTAAGGGGGTTACACGATACCTTAATAGGAATTGGCAAAGTTGCAAGTTCAATTCCCCGGAGCCCATCCTATGCAGTGCATCCTTCGTTGTTCGCACCAGGCGTTCTGCTTGACCATTTGTAGCTGGGTGAAAAGGGGCCGCAGTTATGCGGCGAATTTTGTTAATCTCTATGAAACCTTGGAACTCTGCTGACATGAAAGTTCTGGCATTATCACTCACAAGTACATCAGGTAACCCGAAGCAACTGAATACCTTCCGTAATTGTTTAATCATCGCAGCTGACGATGTACTGGCCATCAGGATTACCTCCAACCATTTGGAGTAAGAGTCCACTATTATAAGGAAAAGGGTGCCCCTGAAGGGACCCCTTGAAAACCACGTGCAGACGCGACCATGGTCCCCGGGCTGTGTCCCGTTCTTGGTGCGGAAGCCGGGACTCCTGGGGCTGGGTACTCTGGCAGCTCTCGCAAGTGCCAATCATGTGTTCTATGTCTGCGTCCAGTTTGGGCCACCAGTCGTAACTTCTAGCTAGCGCCTTGGAGTGCACAATCCCTGGGTGGCTGATATGCAGCATCTTGAGCACCCGAGGCTTCAGAACTTCGGGGATTATTACCTGCTGCCCCCAGAGCAGGCACCCCTTTCTAAGGAGAGTTCATCTCTCCTCCTACCAAAAACCTTAAATTCCTCAGTTGGGGAGGTTGCTGGCCACCCTTTTTGTACCCATGAACTGACTAGGGCCAATGACTTGTTTTTCGCTGTAGCCTTAGCGACCTCCACTGGCAGAATCAGGGGTGACTCTAGGGGCTCAATCAGGAGCACCTGGTGGTCCTGCTCTACCTTGCACTCTGGGTCCCCTGCCTATGGGAGGGGTGACCTGGAAAGGGCGTCAGCATGGCTGATCTCCTTGGCGGGATGGTAGGTCAACACATACTGGTACACGTTGAGTAAGATAGCCCACCGCAACATCCTTGGGAAAAGATCTGCGGGGTTGGCTTGTTTGTGGTAAAGATACCTAGCAGGGGCTTATGGTCAGTCACGACTGTGAACGGTCTGCCATAAAGGAAGTCGTGGAACTTTTTGGTTCCCGTAACAATCGCCAGGGCTTCCCTATCTGTTTGCACATAGTTGCGCTCTGCCTTGGACAGGGACCTCAAATAGAATGCCACCGGGGCTTCTCGCCCCCCCTCTAGCATGTGGCATAGGACTGCCCCCACCCCCACCGGTGAGGCATCACAGACTAACACAACGGGTTTCCTGGGATTGAAGTGGGTCAAGACAGCCTCGGAGGATAGAAGCTGCTTGAGCCCTCGCAATGCCCGTTCCTGGCTGTCCCCCCACCGTCAAGCTGCGTCTTTCTTGAGTAGTTTGTGCAGCGGTTCTGCCACCGATGCCTTTCCCAGCAGGAAAGAGTGGTAAAAATTTAGGTGTCCTAGGAAGGACTGTAGTTCGGCCTTGGTGATGGGGCGAGGGGCATTCTGCACTGCCGACACCTTTGACTCTGCTGGCTTGATGCCCTCAGGGGTTATCCTGAAACCCAGAAACTCTACCTCCTCAGCAAAAAAAACACACACTTATCCTTTCTCAATCTGAGCCCCGTTTTCTCGAACATGGTTAGTACCCGGTCTAACCTTTTGGCCAAATCCTGTCCCCCCCCCACCGTTATCAAAACGTCGTCAAAGTAGGGGGAAACACCTGGGAGCCCCTTCAACAACCGTTCCACGAGGGACTGAAAAATTCCTGGGGCTGAATTCACGCCGAATTGGAGGTGCGTGACTTTAAAGGCTCCCTTATGAATAACTATGGTCTGAGCGGCGGCTGCAGCTGGGGTCACCGTTAATTGTTGATAGGCCTGTGCTAAATCTACCTTGGTGAAACACCTCCCCCGTGCAAAGTTGCTAACAGGTGGCTTACTACTGGCACCGGATACGTGTTTGGGCAAATTGCCTTGTTAATCATGCACTTGTAGTCAGCACAGATTCTGACTTCCCCGTTAGCCTTAAGCGCCGTAACAATGGGGGTTTCCCACTCAGCGGAGTCCACCGGTACCAAAATCCCCTGACCCACCAATTTGTCCAGTTCAGTCTCAATTTTGTCCTTTAGTGTGAAAGGCACTCTCCTTGGCTTCAGTCTGATGGGTCGGATGTCGGGATCCATGTTGAATGAAACTGGGGGGCCCTTGAATTTCCTGAGCCCCTTCTCGGAGATGGCAGGGTGTGCGTTACACACCTCCGTGATCGGGTCAGCCTGCACGGCGTGTATGCCTCCAATGAAAACCCCCAGAGGGCCAAACCACTGTGTCCCCAGGAGGCAGCAAGACCCTTCCCTTAAGACTACTAGGGGCAGCTATGTGGAGTGCCTCTTGAACTTCACATTGAACTCCCCCACCCCCAACACTGGGATACTTTTGCACTGAACATCCCACAAATTAGTCTTTAGGGCCTTCAGTTTGGGGCATGACTTGGGGGGAATGCGCAAAAATTCCCGGTGGGAGATGATGGAGCACGACAACCCCGAGTCTATCTCCATTCTTACCGGGACCCCTTGTATCAGTAACTCAATAAAGAAACAGGGGTGCCTCAAAGACACACTGTGAAGCGCCTGGTCATCGTTGTCGGGAACTCGTCGAGACACACGGTGCTCCTGGGGCTTGTCGTCATTGAAGATTCTGCCGACCCTGTCTGCCTTCCATTGGGACTGTTCCGCCTGGCCCTTGCCATCATCTCAATGCCTGCAGACCTTTGTGATGTGCCCGCGCCACCCGCAGTTGTGGCACTCCGCCTTCTGGAATGGGCACCGGCTCCGGTCGTGGGATGCCCCGCATCCGTCGCAGCGGCAGTCCTCTCTGGTGTGGTCTCGAACCTTGGGCCTCCTCTGCACCTGCTGCACGTCGTTGTCCTCGCTGAAGTTGGAGGTGGACGTGATGGACTCGGAGGGCCCCTGCTCTCTGTGGGAGGAACAGCTGTGGACTGGGACCACCGGGGGGAGGGCCAACTGCGGCAGTCCTGGCCCGGCACACCCGTTCGCCTTGTTGTACTGACTCAGCGACTTGGGCAATGCACAGGACATGCTCGAAGGAGATGCTCTTGTCCTTGGCCAGTAGTTTTTTCCTGGCCCCCTCGTCTCGCAGGCCCAGCAGGAGCCTGTCTAGCAGCACCTCGCTCAGGGACACTCCCCACCGGCAAGGCATGGCAGCCACCCTCAGGGCTGCCACAAAATCGGCCATGGACTCACCGACCCACTGGCACCACTACTGGAAGGCCAGCCTTGCTGGGAACACCGACACTTTCGGGCAAAAGTGCTTCCTCAGCTCGGCGAGGATCTCGTGTAGGGGTACCTCCCTGAGCGGCCTCGGCATCAGGAGGTTCGTTGCCAGTTCTAGCGTTTCCAGGCTGCACTGGGCCAGCAGGAATGCCCAGCACTGGGCTTCCTCCTCAATGCCCTCGAGGTCCATTGCATAGAGGAACTGCTGTTAATAGAGTTCCCATTTTTCTGGCTTCGTGGTGTCGAAGGGCACGATGTTCACTTTTCAGGATGCCATCCCACCTTCGTCACCAATTTGGTGTCTTGCATGGAAGACAATAGAAGGAACCGCAGTAGGGCTAAACACAACTTTATTGCATGATGGTCAGGGTGAACATGAGGTAATGGTGGACAAAACAGCTCTATTTATAATACACTGTACATTTGAATATCCCGGGTGGTAGCTCATTGGCTACTGTGTGCATGATGTCATAGATCGTCATGCCCATCTTCTCCAGGTGTGGTGTGGTGGGAAGGTTTCCCACTCTTCAGGTATTCGGGGAATCTGTACCATGTGAGCCGGATGCTCGCTACTGCCACCTGTGGCCACTTAGCTCGCATCCTTATACAGCTTGCTACAATGTGTCTCTGATTAGATACAATTGGATACATTGACTGGTTACATTCTGTTAAAGGAATACTTGCAACATTCATTCAATACATAACAAACCTACAATAGAATTTTCTACTGCTAACACAGAAAGCTACTAAGCATCGTGTTAAGATCATGCTTGCAGTTTACATAGTAGAAGCACACTGAGAACACTTATTTATTTAAATGTATACCCCATTTATAACCTAACAACATATAGACAAAGCCCTACCATCTATTAAAAATCATTTTCTCCAAATGACTGGAGAAATTTCTCGGAGCTTGTCTAGATTCTTATACATAATTTAAAATTACAGTGACATGGTCAAACAAGATTTTAGATTTTTCTTTGTTCAGGGATTCTCCCTATTAAAATAACCTGTTAGAAAACACAGCTTTAAACGCATCTGTTATGTGGAGATCAGACATTTCCATTCTTTAGATTTGTGTGAATTGTCACAAGCATAATAAACACACCTGACACTATTCCTTAACACTAATGACTCATTTATCACCCCAAGGTGCAACTTGCTCAGTTTGATGTTGACCAGTAGTGGAGATGGGTGGCAAAGGAAGGCAGCTTATGATGATGTATAGAAAACCATTTCTGAACACTGAACCCTTCAGCAATTAAAAGTGTCTCTTAAATATAGCTGTATTTTAATCGGAACATATTGTGTGAATAATATATCTATTGACTGGAGGTAATTCTATCCCTATGAGAAGTAAAACATAGCTTTTGAGGTTAGCATTAAGTCAGCTGAATGAAGAAACTACCTATAGGAGGATGAGCAAGACATGTGTGCATAATCTCATATGTTTCCTTTTTTCTTAACTAGCAGGATGACTAATTATTCCTTTGAATTGGGACAATGATTTAGATAATCTTTGTGTTGTTGAAAAAAGGCTGTACATGAAAAATCCTAATTGGTGGAACTGAAACTGTATTTTCAGATGGAAGGACGTACTGTAGTGAAAATAAAAACTATTTGAAGCTCATGGGAAGTTATAAATGAAAAGATGCTAAAGTTAAAACATTTGTCTCTGTGTTTCTTTTTTTAAAATATTTTTTATTAAATTTTTGACAGACATACAAAAAGAAAAAAACAATAACAATACAATATAATGATAAATCAAAAACAACATCATTACATTGTTAGCTCAAATTCATAGGAGTTAGCACATAATAATACTTAAACTAATTATTTACCATATAACCACCAATACTAGATACCACATTGTGAATTATTACACAATCATAACAATAAAAGCTTTCTGTGCTACCACTATTTTTATTTTTTAATAGTTACACATCACCCTGTGAATATATACAATGCCCAGAGAGTTTAGTTTCTATTTCAACTCCAAAAACCTCTTTGGGATGGTACAGGTCCTGAGCTGTCATTTACCATAAGAGAATGATCCACGAACGGTTTCCAAATATTCCAAAACCTATTCTCTTTTAATTTATCTCGTTTTACTTTGATCTCCCATGTCAATTTGTCGTTCAATGCTAAACTCCACATTTCTTTATACCACTCTCCAATCTGTATATCAACATCATTTTTCCAATTTCTAGCTATACATTGTCTACCCGTAGTTAATACAATTTCCAGTAATTCTTTTTCCTCCTTATTCAAACCCAAACCTTCCACATTTGTTAGAAGAATGGTACCTGACACCAACTTAACGCTTTTACCCATTATTTCACCAAACTCCCCTTCTATTCTTTCCCAAAAATCCCTTATTTTTTTACAACTCCACCACATGTGTTCATGTGTTCCATCCGTTTCTTTGCATCTCCAACATAATTTGTCTCTTTTATTATCCATCTGATAAAGTCTTAGTGGTGTCAAGTACCATTGCCACAACATTTTAAAATTGTGTTCTTTGATTCTTACAGACATTGTTCTCATAATCCTCTTTTTCCATTTATTTCTCCATTCAACCTCCCCAATTTTTATATTCAAATTTTGTTCCCACTTCCGTTTCAAATCTTCCTGTGGATCTTTACCCTTATTCAATATAGTATAAAGTTTGCTAACAAGACCCTTAATACTCCTTTCCCCTTTTCTGATCTTTATTACCAATTCTTCAAATTCTGTCTTTGTTCTATCTATCCCTACTTCTCTTCTATATTTTTTATTCCAGTTATCCACCTTTAATTTCTGAAACCAATCCAAATTTAACTTCTCAAATATTTTTTCTCTCTTGATATCATCATCACAAGCTTTTAACCAATCCTTCAGTAAGAGCATCTGATTTTTCTCCAATATTTCCTTTTTTTCCTTATCTAATTTTATTGGAAAACACACCATATCAGTCAATTCCAAAATTGGAGAGAGATTTGGGACCATATCTTTCTTTACCTTTTTCCACACCTCCATGAGCCCTCTCATCATAGTATTATTTGACCTTTTCGGCTTGTCCTTTATTCCCAAGAAAATCATATTACCAATATTTCTATACTCTTTCATCTCCAATTCCTCCCAAATTGCATTTTCTCTTGCCAGAATCTTCACAACATTCTTGATTTGGAATGCTCGATAGTATGCTAACAAATTTGGCATGCCCAAACCCCCTTCTTTCTCAGACAAATACCAAAGCTTCTTTGAAAGTCTAGATTTTTTACCTCCATTACAAAAACAATTAAACATCTTTTGAAATTCATTAATTTCCTTCTCCTTCAAATGGATCGCTAGTGCATCAAATAAAAAATTAATCTTTGGTAGCAAAATCATTTTACAAATTGCAATCCTTCCGAACCATGACAGCTTCAACTTCTGAAACTCTTGTATTTTACTCTTAAATTCGACTTTCAAGCTGTCATAGTTCAATCGTTTAAGTTCTTCTAATTTATTTGAAATAATTATCCCCAGATATTTAAGCTTATCTTTAATTTGTATATTAAGTGTCTCCACTATCCTTCCCATCTCGCCAACCCCCAAGTTACACAGCATCAATTCTGATTTATCCCAATTTATCATTAATCCGGTTATAGCTTCAAATACCTGTAGGTGATCTTTAATCCTATCCATTACCAACTCCGGATGTTTCACCATAAGCAATGTATCATCCGCATACATGCTCACTTTATTACCCATTATCCCTTCTATATTTGAATCATCCCTTATATTTTTAGCTAATATCTACATTGCCATGATTAACAAGATAGGAGATAATGGACATCCCTGCTTAGTACCAGCCTCAAGCTTTACCACATCAGTAACCTCCTCGTTTACTCTGATCCTAGCATTCCCTTTTTGATATAATAAATCTATTACCCTTCTAAATCTGTCCCCAAACCCGTATTTTTTTAACTATTTCCTTGATTGAAGACCACTGTAATGAATCAAATGCCTTAAAAATATCTAATGATAATAAACCCACCTTTTCCTTCGTTTGATTAACATTATCAATTAAATCTAATACCCTTCTAGTCAAATCCGCCATGTGTCGACCTTTTAAAAACCCAACTTGATCAACATTTATGTATTCCCCCATAAAACCATTTAAACGATTGGCCAATATTGCTGTGAAGATTTTGGCATCCTGATTTATAAGAGAAATTGGTCTATACGATTCCACTCTTTCCAGGTTCTTACCAGGCTTTGGCAGTAGAACAATTGTAGTGTTATACCATGAAGTCGGGATTGATCCTCCATCTAAAATATAATTATATAGCTTCACTAATTTTGGAACCACACTTCTTTGAATTCTTTATAAAACTCTGTCGATAATCCATCATCCCCCCGGGGCTTTCCCCATCTTCAACCCATTAATTACCTCATTAACCTTTTTATCATTGATCCTTTCCTCCATTTTCTCTCTATGTTCTTGTTTTATTCCGTTCCCCAACTGTCTCTCCAATATCTTTTTGAGCCTCTCCGAATCTACCTCCTTTTTTGCATATAATGCTTGATAAAATTCCCTCACAATTTTGCATTTATCTCTGTTCTTATTACACCTTAACCAATACCCCAATTTCTCTTTTTTCCCTTTTGGCCTTAGCTGCTCTTGCTAGTAGTTTTGAACTTCTGTTGCTAAATTCAAAGTATTCTCTGTTTAAATAAATCAAGTCTCGTTTAACTTTGTCAATATCTTTACCCATTAATTCTGCTTTAAGTCTTTGCAATTTCATAAAGATTTTTTTATCTTTACTTTTTGCGTAATCCTCCTGTAACTGTTTTATTTCTCTTTCTTTTTCTGTCTGTTCTACCTTATGTCGCTTATATTTAAAACTCGCCAACTTTATACTTTCCCCCCTGAAAACTGACTTCATGGTATCCCATACAACATTGAAATTAACCTCATTATTATCGTTCCACTGCCAACTTTCTTTCCACCTTTCCATAATCTGCTCTTTACATTTTTGATCTTTAAATAGATTAGGATCATACCTCCAACTTCTTCCACTTCGGGTATCTTTTTGTAATTTCAATTCCAAAAGTACTTTGGCATGATCTGATTCCTTAATGATCCCAATTTCCATTCCTTCTATATCTTTAATCAAGTTTTCCATAAGAAAGACATAATCTATTCTCGAGTAGGTGCCATGGACATGTGAAAAAAGGAATATGCCCTTTCAGAGCCCTTAAACTCTCTCCAAGAATCCTTCAAACCCATCGCATCCATCCATTTATCCAACACCTTCCCTTTCAAGCCGGTTCCACTTCTTGCTATATTCGTGCAGTCTAACCCCGACCTTATCAAGTTAAAATCTCCTGCCACAATAGTTTTTGCAACATTCTCTAATTCCACTATTTTCCGAACTTTTTCTAAAAAATCCGCTTGATGATCGTTTGGAGCATAAATATTTACCAACATGATTTCCTCATCCTCTATTTTTCCTCTTACAATCAAATATCTACCCTCTTGATCAACAATACTTTTTGTAATCTCAAATCCTAATTTTTTAGAAATCATGATTGCCACCCCTCTCGCTTTTGAAGTTTCAAACGCCATCTCATAATGTTGGATCCATCCCAAAAAAAGTTTATTCGTGTCCTTTGACTTCTGGTGCGTTTCCTGTAAAAACAATATATCGGGTCTATCTTTCTTCAACGCCAATTCCAACCTCCATCTCTTAAGAACAGAACCTGTACCCTTCACATTCCATGATAATATTTTAATATTTCCCATAACCTATCTCCTTTCTAAACTCTGAACTCTCCGTCGGGCGTGCCACCACCAACCCCTTACCCCCGTACCACAAAAAACTACATATAACACACACTATCTCTCTCCCCACCTTCTTCAAAAAAAAGCTGCCTTTGACACCCAAAGAGGGGAGAGGGGGGACATGTAAGACGTGCCTTCCTACCAGTGCTACGCGCTACTCACCCTTCTGTATCAATTAAATGCTTTAAATTTTAATAATCTAATTCTCATTGCTCCTTACTTGTCTCCTCCTCCACCATGATCAGCGACAGCTCCTCCTCCTCTTCCCTTCACTGTGGTGTTCCACCTGTTGCCCCACCGGCCTCCGCCCTCTCATACTCCCTCCCCAAGGCTCCCGATTCCATCAATTCCTTCTTGAGATTTATCCACTCTTCCGAGTCTATTTTTACCAGCTCCAACAAGCTCAAATACTCCAATGGATTGGCCCCTTCATCAATTACTTGCATTCTTTTGTCATAGTAAAAGCGCAGTTGCTGTGGGAATCTCCAATTATACCTTATATTTTTACTCATCAGCAATTTAGTTACAGGCCTCATCTTATATCTCCATGTTCTTTATTTCAATGAAATATCATTATAAACTTCTACATCAGAACCATCAAATTTCAAAGCATCAGGACCAACTCGTTTCAAATGGGCCATTACTCTTAGCTTATCGGCCCAATTTGCAAATTTTACCAAAACATTTCTTTGAACCACCCTCCCTCTTCTTGGGCCCACCCGAAATACACTTACAAGATCTTCCTGAACAAATTCTTTTCCCATATTCAAACCGTTTAACCATTGAACCACTCTTTCTCTTAACAAGTCCGGTGTCCGTTCCACCACCCGATGGATCACAATATTCTGCTTTCTCATCATATCTTCCACAGCATCAATCCTTCTCTCTTGCTCATCCAATTTCAGCTTATTCTCCCGCACCACCTCCTGAGTCCCTTTTATTTCCTTTTTTATAGCAATTACCTCAGTTTGAACCAATTTCACATTTCCCTCTATTTTTTTCAAACTTAAATCCACCTTTTTCGAGAAGTCTGCAACAGATGATACCACCTTATCTTGCTTTTTCATCATTTAATTTCTATCTTTCACCCTTGATTCCTCGTTCTTCTAAAATTTCTGAAGCAGCTTGCCAATTTCCACCATAATTTGGGTTTGATCATATGGCTCTGGGGGCGGGGATGAAGACTGAGGGGCTTCCTCCATTGGTGCTTTTTCCTTCCTCTTGGACTTTACGACTGGCTCTTCTTCCTTTGCTTTCCCTCTTGTGCCTTTATCCATATTAATACAAAATATAAGAGTCCAATATTGCAGAACGTTGTAGAAATTAGTCAATCAGACAAGACCTGTAACACTGCATCCCCTGGTACCACAAGTCCAAGAGGGAAACTTGTATGGAGGAAGAAATCCAACAGAGAGTTAGATACTGTAATCCACAAAAAAAGATAGAAGGAACCGAAGTGTACTCCCAACAAACAGCAAAAAAGGAAAAAAGAAAAAGAAAATAATAATCCACATCAGATCCGTTTCCCCAAGGCACACATTCCAGCTGATCGTCTTCCAATCTGCAAAAGTAAAGGCTCCAAGGAAACAGTCACCCAGAACTTTTCGTTTGAGTCCAAGCCGCCAAAAAAGGGAGGGGGGAATGAAAGGGAGAAAAATCCCAAAATCCAAGCAGGAAGGGAAAAAGATGTGAGAAGCAATGTACTCAAAAAAAAGGTAATATTTGTAATCCACACGGTGAAGGAGCAAAAAGAAGACCAATTAATCCTTCTCTTGAGACGGACAAATCAAAACGCCATTTTCCAGCGGTTGCCTTAACTTCAGGGTAAAAGCCCCCCTTCTTCTTCTGTGGAACGGCAAACTTTCCCACACACTTTAATCTGGGAGACACACTGCTGCCTTCCAATACTATAGCCCAAACAAGGACTTTTTAAACCACTTTGTTATCGCCAAAACACGCCGCGTTTCTCCTGGGGTGCGAGAAAACCATAGACCCAAACACGATCACTTTCGTTTTCCAGGAACGCCGCCATTAACGAAACAACCACTTGATTTCATCTCCACCCATTTCCATTTCAAAGTCCAGGCTCTTCTAAGCAAAGTCCCCAGCTAACTTTAAACTTTAAACTTTGACTTTCCTTTCATGCACTTACATGCGGTTGTTTTCTTGCCAAACAGTTTCTTGCCAATTCCAGTGCTTCTCTGCTGTCTCGCTGGTCCCGTTCTCGGCTCCTTGGCAGAAAAGCCGCGACTGCCATCGCAGGCCTCACCCGCCCAGGAAAGCCTCCCGAACTTCAACCATCCGACCTCAAAACTTTCCAAAATTTTCCAAAAAGGCAGGCAGGAGTCTCATCCACAGGAATTACCACTTTAAAATTTTTCCATTTCATTCAATCACATTGATTACCACTTTGCTAGGCGCGAGCGTCCGGATCAAGATGTTACTCGTCGGCCATCTTAGCCACGCCCCCGTCTCTGTGTTTCTGTGAAGCTTGCCAAGTAATTCTGGCCATTTCATGGTTGAGTTAGATCAGTGTTGACCTAAATAATGAGCAAATATGCCATTGTTTTTATATTCACTTACTGCAGACTGGTTTACAGAGTAATTTAGAAGTAGAAGAGAAAATACAATGCAGAGGTTAGAGTAGGTGGCTGGATAGATCACGGGCTTAGGTATTTAGTTGCAGAACCAGAGGCTGGGAGTTTGAGTCCCCATTGTGCTTGTCTAGTAACCTTGGGAAAACTGCACAATTCCAGAATGCCTACAGAAAAAGGGAATGGTACAGATTGATGGAAGCTGGAGGGAAATGTTCAAAGAAAATTGTACTTCCTACTCCTGCATTTGAACTCCTGCAGATCTACAATGATAGCTTATATTTACATTTTGGTGATCAATTGTTCTGGTTTCCTCAGCACTAAAGGGGGGAGGGTGAGGAGAAGGAGACTGTTGAAACTATAGCTGATCGATCAGATGCAGTTGGAAGTGAGGCAAATTCCTACCATGCTCTGAGAGTTGTAGTCTAAAATGTGACTTTTCCAACCCCTGTCTCAGACACAGGCTGGGCTATGTGCCCTCACACAAAATACTGTGCATGGTGTTTCAGATTCAGGGAAGTTGAGTAAGCCCCCTCATCATCCTTCAGTTTAGAGCTGCAGTAGAATGTGAGAAGGCTAAAGGTCAAGTTCTTAAACTTTTAACAAGGGTGATACTGCCCCTGTTAAAGTTATTTTGCCCTACTGGGTAAGGAAAGGGAGGGATTCTCTGCCAATAATTACTTTCTTCTTTTGTTATTCATTTTTACACCATACAATTTCTCCTCCATCACTCTCTCATATATGGACAGCACAACCATTTTGGAAAACAATTCTTAACATTGAGTTTGAACAGTGATTTTTTAAGCTACAAATCCTACACCTCTCCTCTTTGTGAGGCCCATCTGCTACAGACATTAAAACTGTACTCACCTGGACAGAAGATCTACTTGATAGGCTTCATGCTTTGGATAGTCTTAATTTCCTGTTTGAAGAGGAACATGCCATGATAATCACTGAGAAGCTTCCTTTTCAAACAAGTACGGCCAATGGAAGGCATGAATACTCCAACCTGGGACTTCCCTCCAGTTGAGTACAGTTGATGTGTTCATGAAGTTTGGGTTTGGCAGGGTGAATTTCCTGAAAGGAGATTTGTGGAACTGGTAGTCCAAAAACCAGAAATGCATGTCTCTGTCAAACAACACATATGAGAAAAGCTAAGAGAAGAGCAACAGATAACTTTAGCTTTAAGACTAGTATGGGTTGAGAAAATACAACCAAATACAGATATTACTATATTATACAGTAAAACCCCGACTTACATATGCCTCAAATTACATAAAATTTGACTTACATAATGATTTTGTGCTAAAACCATGTACCGATTTACATGATTTCCTATGGGTTTGCTTCAAGTTACATAAAAATTCATTTCCCTATGGTTTTGCTTTGATTTACATACAAATTTCATTTTTCCTATGGGTTTGCTTTGAGTTACATAAAAATATTTTTTCCTATGGGTTTGCTCCAAGTTACATAAAAAACCAATTTAAGCAAAATCCTACAGAATTGACATTTTTTTTTGTAAGAAGGGTTTTTACTCTATATGAAGGCCTTACCACTTGGTAACACCTACAGTCTTTACCATACATTAGAATGTATGTATTGAATGTATTGTATGTATCCAGCCCTTATAAGCAACAGTCAAGACAAGGATGAACACAACAGCAACAAGTATTTATGCGACAGTATTTAGGTTATGCTTACAAAGTAACATCTCCGGACACAGAGATGGCCATGTAATCAGTCCCTCCGAAATCTGTCGTGTAGGAGGCAAGGACTAGCTACACCTGCAGCGGTAGCATAGTGGAGGAGACCCAGGCTTAGCACATTGCTGGCTACCTGTGCGGAATGGGTAGTATAGATTCAGTCCGGCCCCACCCTTGTTTACTCATGGGGCTTATATAGTGTCTCCCCAGCAGTGGCTCCTTGATACAAAGTAGCAACATGCCGGATAACTGTAACTAACCAATTATAACAGGGTATGTATGTAATTAACCAATGGGGAACAGGATCCAAAGCTGTAACCAATCACAGGGCTAGGATTAGCATAATGAGTGCGCCCTGGAACAGGGATTTTGTGCTCTTTTCGGCTCCTAATTTGGATGGCGGGAAACTACCATTTTCTTCCTTGCAAGGCGCTACCCACGCAACTTGCAATAGTGCCTCAATACACAACAGTATGGCAAACCAAAACACCATGTCATGTTTATTAATACAAATAGGCAAGCAAAACTGTTACACAAAATTTTATTACTTTGTAAGATATTGGCAAAATACTCTTTTTTTCGAAGTTTATTTACAAAGTATTTTTAGTACGTTGGATGTAGATAAAATGTATTTTCTAAGAATTTATTTTGTTCCTTCATTTTGTCTCATTTTTTCACTCCAAATTGACATTTCACTTTGCAGGCGTACCCACCCAAATAAAGACTCAGACACCGGTATTGGATTAAAGGCATTGGGCCACTTTTATTGAATAATGCCCTAGTCCGAATTATCACTTTCAATTGGTGTATCATCCAATTGTAATTCTTTAAGGCAAGCAGGCCGCAGTAACACTGGTAAGGTTCCACCCAAAGTGCCAATGGAAATTGGCTACATGTATCTATTTGTATCAATTTGTTTGTTGGCACAAACAAATTGTTGACCGGAGTCAATATACTATCTACTGACCCCACCCTATGACGTATTTCCGTTCAAATATCAAGGTGATGCAGGCTGAGAAGCTCCTGCCATCACCCCAATCATGGTTCACCCTTCACCGGCCAATCCTATTTCCCCTGTACCTATCTACGTGTTGGCCAGTCAATTACGAACCTGCCGGATACCTCTGGGTCATAAATCTTTACCTTACCAGTGCTACCCGCCACATGGGGAGGCGTCCATGATGACTCACGCCCCACGCCCCCAGACCGTCAGCTCGGTCGCCAGGCCTGCTTGCACATCCTCCAGGAAGAGGTACATACCTCTAGCCGACAGGTGGACCCCATCTCCTGCATTTAGATCGAAATCCTGCAAGCCTATTCTCGTATGTCGAATGGCTGTCCCTAAACCATTGTCAACAAGGAACCGGGCAACAGCCCTGTTCATGGACCGTCAAGCACGGTCCAAGCCACGGAGATCCATGCCTCCTCTGTAGCATTGTCTCGGCACGATGTCAGACCATAGCAGCCGTGTGCACGGCCATAAATGATGTAAGAATGCCAGGTTGCTGCACACCGACATTTTTAAAGAAAGGCCAGTGATCTGTGCGAGATCATTGCCGCCGAGGTGCAGAATCAGGACATCAGGCGGCCCAGCATCCCTGATGGACATCAGGAATGGCAACAGTTCCTGCCATCTCATGCCATGCATACCATACCATCGCATACGTGCGGATGCACGCAGCCTGAGATGGGGTCCCCACTCTGTCGCTGCAGCATACTGCGCTGCCCAGTGCACGTAACTGTGGCCCACCAGCCATACTGCCACCGGTGTGCGTGGACACACAGGGTCTGTAAAAGAAGGAGAAGAAATTAAGGACATAACTAGTACTCATACAGTGAGGGGACGTACATATAAGGAAAAATGCGTGGACCCCCACCTGCCCATCCGACGTATATCCACCTCAGAGTACCCAAACGCAGCCGCGGTTGAAGCAGCGCCTATCATGAATGAATGGGTGCTGTAACGAGCCCCAGGGGGGCCTACACTGTGAAGTGCCATTCCGATCACCTTCCAAAACTGAAATTTGGTAAGGGGAGACCCATCCTGGTGGCAGAAAAACAGGCCAGGGTGCATGCCACACACTGCCAAAAATGCATGTAGGGCACCAACCGGACAGATGTCATCAATTGTACAACGTAGCAGTCTGACACCACTGCCTACTCTGTGCTGATCGGCCTTTGAGGAGTGAATCCTCAACTGAGCCCACTCCTGGTTGAGACAGACATCTTCGAGTTCCAGTGCCCTACGAGACCTGTCCCCTTTTGACAATGGGACCAGCTCACTGATACGGAGAGCTCCAAAGAAAGTTACAGTGGTAGCTGCATGAAAAAGGGCCTCCTCATAGTCATCGTAACACCATCTATGCCAACCACGTGCAAGGTGAGTCAGAACACCTATTGAAATGGGGTGACGCGCGTCCGGGCATCGGCCACGCTCACGCGTCCACCCCTCCAATACATGTCGTATGCGGAAGTCATTCACACAGTTGGGAAAGCCCCGTGCCTTGGCCATAAATGCCAATGCTGAAAGCCTAGTGGCGATAGTGCGTGGGGCTAATCCTTGATGGTGGAGGTAGACCATATACTGCAAAATCTGGTCGACTGGTATCGGCCACACTTCGGGCAATTGCCTTTGCCCGCAAAAAGTTCTAAATTGGAGGAATGCATGTAGATACGCCTTACGCGTGCGAGGTGCCAAAGACATGCCGATCGCCCGGTTCACCTCTCCTCGCCAAATGTCCAGATCTTGGCCGGGAGTGGAGAGGGAAGTTCCTCTGCTTCTGGAGCCAAGGCACGAAACTGGGAGATCTGCAGGCGGGATAAAGCATCAGCAATGTCATTGTTAATGCCTGGCACATGTCTGGCCCTGAATAGCACATTAAGGCGTAGGAACCTCAAAACAAATTGGCGAACTAATGCCATGACTCTGGGGGATTTGGATGTCTGGGCGTTGACAATGTGCACCACTGCAGCATTGTCACACCAAAAGTGAACCACCGAATTGGCCCACCTATCCCCCCATAGCATTAGTGCCCCCAAGATGGGAAAAAACTCTCGGAAAGTAAGAATGCGTAAACGATCCATGCCTTGCCATGCCTGAGGCCATTGACCATAGGCCCACTGTCCCTCAAAATAAATCCCATAACCCAGAGAGCTGGAGGCATCCGACTGTACTTGGAACTGAGGGCTGACCATAAGCTCAGATCTCCAAAAAGAGACGCCATTAAAGTCCTGTAGGAATGTGAGCCAAACCGAAAGGTCTGCCCATAAACCTCTGGTCAGCCGCACCCTGTGGTGACATTTCAAAAGGCCTGCCATGGCGTCACAAAGACACCTGGCAAAGGCTCTGCCTGGTGTTACTACCCTACAGGCAAAGCTGAGGTGGCCGTGCAGCAACTGCAACTCTCGGAGAGACACCTTACGCTTGGCAAGCATTGCCAAAATCACAGCCGAGATCCTGGTCACCTTTTCCATGGGCAACCTGGATGTCTGGGCAACGGTGTCGATTTCAATACCTAAAAAGGTGAGAGTGGTGGCTGGGCCCTCAGTCTTTTCAGGTGCTAGGGGGACGCCAAGTTCCCGCATAAGCACCTGAAATGAGGCGAGGAGACAGGCACACATGCTCGTGCCATGTCCACCCCCGAACAAAAAGTCGTCGAGGTTGTGGGCTACAGACCGGGACCCTGACCTACAAACAAAAGCCCAGTGGAGGAAGGTGCTAAATCGTTCGAAAGCCGAACATGAAATAGAACAGCCGAAAGGCATGGCTTTGTCCACATAAAAATTGCCCCGAAAACAAAAACCTAACAGCTCAAAGTCATCTGGGTGCACTGGCAACAATCGGAATGATGATTTGATGTCACATTTTGCCAGTAGCGCCCCAGGACTGCAAGAGCGTACCATCTGTAAGGCCTGGTCAAAGGACATATACCTGACAGAGCAAAGGTCATCAGGTATAGCGTCATTGACCGAAGAGCCCGCTGGGTAAGAAAGGTGGTGAATTAGGCGAAATTCACCCGGGGACTTCTTAGGGACTAAACCTAGAGGGGATACCTTCAAGTTAGGATATGGGGGGTCAACAAACGGCCCCGCCACCCTCTGTGCCTTAATTTCCTTGGCTATCTGCTCCGCAGCAATGTCCTCATTACCCCGGAGAGAGAGGAAGTTCGGGGCATCCTGAGGACCACAAAAACCTTTAAAGGGTATGCGGAAGCCAAAATGAAACCCCTCAAGTATGTATCTCGCATCATCCTGTCTTGGATAAGCACGCAGCCATCGTTCCAACGCTAGTATATTAATTGGGGAGGTTTTTTTTGGATGGGTAGCCCCCGTCAGAGGGAGCTCTGACCACCCCCTGGACACTCCATCCTCTGCCCCGCGACCCGCCAGCCCGCGGGCACACGGAAGCGGCGTGGGGTCCGGAACAAGAAGGGCACTCGTGCCTGAACCGACACTGGCGTCTGCTGCACACAGCAGGCGGGCTGGAGCCCCCTGCCCCGCCGGCTGGTGGGGAGTCTGTGAAGGAGCAGACCACTGGACAGCATGACCACAGTGGTACCGGTCACCAGGCGCTGGCCACATGGGGGTCATCTACAGCAGCCACAACTGTTGGCAGGGCTCGTCCCACCTCATCTCAGGGTGAAGGGCCACCCTCATCCTAAACTCCTCATCATAGGCCAACCATGATGGGCCAGGGAAATCAACTACAGCCCGGTAAATATTGTCCAGGTACTGGACCATTGGAATGGCCAAATCAGGACGAGTCCTCAGGTATACCGCCATGTAAATAAGATAGGCCAGCAACAATTGGCCCAAGTGCGATGTGGCTTATGATGACAGGCCAACTCCTTGTCCCTATCGTCCTGTCCCTCCCTTTCCTCCTTAGTTAGCTCACGATTTAAAAGTGAGAAGATATCTACATATTCCCCCCGCCAAATCTTCTCCCCCGTAGCCTGGGATAAGTGGTCACCCAGGTGTAAAGAGTAACCAGTCGTCGGTAGTACTGCCGTCAGCACAGATTGAATTGGAGATGCGCACAGTGGAGCTTGCAGCACACCTGGGACATTAGGCATACCTGAAGGGGTGGTCACCCCTGACATAATCGGGGAGTAATTGGGTAACCAAGAATTAGCAGGACAGTATGGATTAAACTGTCCTCCCACAGTAACTTGACGTGGCAATGGCCACTGAACCCCCCCCAGCCGAATTGGGTAGTGTTACTGGTGTGTTAACTTGACCCATATACTCACTCGGTGCACCCCCTTGGGCCGCCCTCACTGGGGGTTCCGGCCCATGGTGGGCATCGGAGCTTACGATGGGAATCGAGCTCTGCGTGCTCCTGCGCCCCTGCCGAGCAGGACCAGGCCCCGGTGGGAAGGCCTGTTGCAATGGCCAGATGGGGAGCTGCCAGGCACCAGCTTGGGCTGGCCTGATGGCTTCAAGCAGCTCGACCCTATCAGCGGCCCGCTGGACAGCCGTGGCTGGCGCGTGGGCCGGAACCGGAGGGTTTTCAAGTGCGCCATCAACAGGTAGCGGAGCAATGCCCATCAATGCCTCCAGCACCGAAATGCATGCAAGGAGATCATCGACCATTTCAGACCCACCTGGACAAGGTGGGCTGGATGGGCCGGATGGCCCACCGAGCAATTGCTGGGGGATAAGGCCAAATGGTGATCCCTGGCTCGCATAGGGCCATGCCCTGTAATCTGGCCCATTATGGCTGGAAGAGTGGTGGGGCGGGGACCCGCACCATGCCCAAGTGGGCCGCCATGCCCCGAGGCGGGCAAAGGCGCAGCAGGGGTATGAACCCCGAAGGAGGAGGCCCGTGCCACCCCCACCCTAGTCCCCAGACTGGGCGGGTATGCAGGGGCCACATTGGTGGCAGTGGGCACCGAAGCCCTGCCACCTGATTGCGGGGGTGCCGCCCGAGCCCTCCGGCCCGGCGGCAGCCCCCGGGAGGTCGAGGGGGTAGGCAGAGCCCTCCCCCTAATGCGCGGCCTGGAGGCCGCAGCCTTGTGCTTGGGTGCCATTGCCACCCAAGCGATCACCTTTTCGGGGGAGAAAGATTCCTCCGAAAAGCTTTTTTAAATCGGAAAGAGAGAAGCAGCGGAGCAAACTTCTCTGCTCCGTCGCTTCTAAAATGGCAGCGCAGCTGCCTCGTGGCCACCCCTTTTAAAGAGGGGGTGGCCACGCCCCCTGACTACCCGGATGGCTGAGTCCGGGTGGGTGGGGGCCTGCAAAGAGCATGGCGGCCATTTTGGCGCCGCACTTGCATACTACTTAGTACAAAAAAAATTATGACTATTAATCTACACTTTCCAAAAATAGTGTCTTATAGGATTGTTATCTATTGTGAGCTACAGAGACATTTGTGCATACACAGTCATTTCATTACTAGTCATTTCAATGACCTTATCATTAGATACTTTAACAATTTTATACATTCTACTTCAGTTATTAGTACTGAAATGACAAAGCATTCAAGATACATAATTAAGTTCCTTTCAACATCACTCCTATGATGGCAAATCAAAGAAAAATGAGCTCTTTGCTTTTATGTAGTCTAAACATCACAATAATAGAAACATGAAGTACAAACGCAGTGACAATGTCAAATGGCACAATTTTGCATCGCCTCTAAGGAAGACTGGGACATACAGTATTATGCATCAATTTTAACACCACAAATCTTAATTCTCTAAGTTCCTCACATAACATATATTTCCTGCAATTGTAAAGTACAAAAGGAATAGTTAATGTGACAGACAGGCAGACATTTTAGAACGTTTAGCAGCTATTCCAGAATTGAAATAAATGAGGGAAGATGGATTTTTCAGAAATTATTTTAGAAGTTAATGCTAACCTTGCATATACACTGTGTGGCAACCTATTTGGAAAACTTTGATTTTCCTAGACTCAGTGCCAGAAACCCATATTTACATGTGAATTTAAGATTTGCATGTGATTGGCATTCAGACAATTGTTAAGCCTTTTCTTTGTACACATAGTCATACACTATCTATCTGATAATATCCCATCCAAATTAGTACAAGCACTACACTATCAGGAATAGACAGCCAAATGTTCTATAACTGTTATGAACGACACACTTCTTGACCACTGGCATTTTGGCTGGTGCTTATGGGAGTTTTAGTCCTTCACATCTTGAGGATACTAGATCACCTACCTATGCTATATGTTACAGATCAAGAGCCTGAAAGTCGAAAGTTGCAATTGTCAAAGTTATTCAAAACAATTATATTTTTGAACCATGAGGATGTAATTAAATTACTTGTCAAAATTAATATAATAAGAAGGAAGAGCCCAATTTATCAATCAATAATGTTTTCTTTTATAGTTATTCTTCTTCAGTTTCTAGGTCAGACATAAAACTGCCAAAATGACAGCACATTTTGGCAAGTTCATTCTGCAGTACATTTTGTCTGACCTAGTGTGAGAAAGACTAGCTGGCAACACATTGCAATTACCAGGATATGCCCGATGGTGGTTCAAAAATAACACAATCTTCATGGTGGCTCTTTCTGTGCGCCCCTCTTTTTAAGTTAGAATGTACTTTAAAAGTGTACTTTGAGCTTTTAAGAGGGTATCAGTAGCAGAGGTCAATATGGCGATTACCCTTATTTTTTGTTGTTCTTCATTAAACTGACATAATGAGCTAAGCAATACATGTTATATTATACCTAGAATTGTGCTGCATTGGTTAGGGTAATATTTTTAAAGAGATTAAAGTAGAAGGATTTTTTCACCATCCGTTTTAATGTCACAAAACACTACATTCATCATCAGGTTGTCACCACCCACAGATCTGCTTGCACATATTCTTACCAAATACATGGGCTCCACAGCGGGATTGTTGCAAGCAGTTTAAGGCAAAGTACAGCAGCATTATAAGGCAGCTTCCTCCATAAATGGGGAATTCAACCATCCACACTGCGCACATCAGCTTTGGCTTTGAGCATCTCTGCAGCAGAGTATGCTGCTCCAGTATGGAACACATCCACACACACTAAAGAAGTTGACATTGCTGTTAATGAAGCCATGTGGATAGTGACAGGATACCTTAAACCTGCACCAGTTGAGAAAATATACCCTCTTGTTGGTATTGCTCCACCTAAGATCAGGGGAGAAGTAGCAGCAGATGCTGAGAGAACTAAGCAGGAGAATGACCCTGGACACCTTCTGAACAGATATGAACCTCAAGTCCGCTGGCTCAGATCCAGAAAGAGCTTTATGTCAAGATTCTTGAGGGTACACAGGAGCAAAACCAAATTAGAAGATGGAAGAAGGAACTCACAGAAGGAGATTGTCCCCAATCTCGTTGTTCTGTGCAGGACAATGACAATAAAGATTTATCTATCTATCACTCAACAAGAAACATCATTAAAGATGGATATAGCTGAATATCTCAATCTTCCCTATGTCACCTGAAGGACCCTGAATAGGTTGAGGGTTGGAGTATTTAAATGCAAGATCAACATGCTTAATTGGGGACTGCTGGCAGACAACAACACACAGTGTGAATGTGGAGAGACTCAGAGTGCAGTCCATTTTCTGGTCTGCCAATTGCTGCCAGAGACATGCACTGATGAGGACTTGCATTGGGCAGTGACAAAGCAAAGAAAGTGTCTTCATTTGGTAGTACAGGGTTTGATCAGGATATGAAAGAAGAAGATAAGGGATGTGTTGTGTCCAAGCATTATTTATTAGAATTGTGTTTTGCTCTGTGTTTAAATGCAAGCCACACCAAGCACCAAAGCCAGGAAGCACACCTTTCAGAAGGTGCCAAATTCAATGAGCTGTCTTAAACAATGCTGATTCATCACTTGTTGCCTTTCCGGAGGCCCACCAAAATGTATCCATCTGTGTAACTGCCATTCTCACTGTATATAAGCAAGCCACCTTGTACATGGTTCTCAGTCCGATTTCCTGAGCTGATAATAAATCACTTGTGTTTAACCTGATCCTGCTGGTCAGAATACTTCTTAGCACTGGACTCTACATTGGCGATGAAGGTGGAATGGCTGCCACCATTTCTACTCCGATCGGGCCATTCGATTTCTCCAAGCCGGAATCATGGCTAATGTACAAGATCCAGTTCGAGAACTACTTCATCTCCCAGAAAATTTCAGATGCAGGGTTGCAGAAGGCTACGTTCCTGGCCCACTGCGGGTTGACTATGCTTGAACTTCTCATGAATCTACTACTGCCAAGGCTGCTGAAAGATACCCCTCTAAAAGACATTTTGGTCATTCTCCAGGACCATTTCAGGCCAAAGACTTCAATCTTTCCAGCAAGAGTGGCCTTCTACAGGCGAGACCAGAGGGTTGGAGAATCGGTCACAGACTACTTTGCTGCTCTTTGCCATACCACAGTTTCCTGCCAGTTGGAAAACCTTGATGTGTCCCGTTGTGACCGACTTCTTGTAGGCCTCAGAGATGTGGCCACGCAGCATTGCCTAATGAAAAGGGGATGACATCCATAAGGTCCATCGTAGACACTACACTTCCTCCAAGGGTACTGTCACGCTGTGCCAGGGTTGCGGGAGCAGACACCTCCGCACCAATTGCCCATTCAAGTCTGCAGAGTGCCACAAGTGTGGCAAGAAGGGGCAAATTGCCAGAGTGTTCCACCAGTGCTCCGAGGGCCCTCCTAGGGACAAAGGTCATTGCAGGATGGAACACCCAATTTCCAAGGTCTTCGCTGGTCAAGGCATTGTTTCAAGTGTCCATGTGGTCTCCAAGAGGTTCTTCCTCAACGTCCGCCTGCAAGGTTGTCCATTTCATATGGAAATTGACTCAGGAACAACGTACTCAATCATCACGCAGAAAGAGTTTCTCCAACTTCCTCCAGCTGACTGTCCCAAGCTGCAGGCTCTTCAGGTCAAGTTGAATGATGTACAAGGTTGTCACATCCCTGTACTTGGCATTGGCACATTTGATGTGCACTTCAAAGCTATTTCAGCTAAGTTACCGCTTGTCGTGGTCAAGGCGGTTAAGAACAATCTTTTGGGTACACAGTGGTTTGGGCCCCTGGGTATTGCTTTTTTAGGCATAAACATGGTGGAAGCTGACCCCATTCAGTCTACATGTGACCGTTATCCAGATGTATTTCTTCTGGGACTGGGTACTTGAACTAGACCCAACTGTGCAAACTATCAGGATGAAGCCCTGCCAGGTGCCTTTTGTGCTCAAGGACCATATCGAGGCCGAACTTGATAAACTCGGAGTGCAAGCCATTTTGGAGTCGGTGGACTCAGCACCCTGGGAAACCTCCATTGTCACTGCCATCAAGTCCAATGGGGATATCCACATCTGTGCGGATTACAAATGTACTATCAATAAAGCGATCTGCCCAAACTCTTATCTGGTACCAGTGATCAGCCACCTGCTGGCATCTCTTCATGGGGGATAATGTTTTGCCAAACTGGGCTTGGTGCAGGCATATCTGCAATTGCCTGTCACTCCTGACTCTGTCTTGTGTCAGACTATTATTACATATAAGGGTGCATTTAAGGTTAAGCGCCTTCAATTTGGTGTCAATGCAGCACCAGGTATATATCAAGGGTTGGTGGAGAAATTATTTAAAAGTCTTCTGGGCATTTTATCATATTTTGATGACGTATTGATTGCTCGAAAGAATAGGGAGGACCTTGCTGTCAGGTTGGGTAAAGTGTTAAAACGTTTTCGAGATGCTGGGTTAAAAAGGAAAAATGTTGTTTCTTTGCTACTGAGGTTGAGTTCTTGGGTTTCAAGCTTACCCCAGAAGGCATTAAGCCCTCTGATGCCAAAGTGAAAGCTGTTTGAGACATACCACGTCCGACTTCAAAGAGTGAACTGCAAGCCTTTTTAGGACGTATGAATTTCTACCACTCATTACTACTTCGTAAGGCCACTGTGGCCACTCCATTGCACCAGTTACTTAAAAAACAAACTGTGTGGCAATGGGGTCCTACACAGGGCAAGGCTTTCCAGGAAGCTAAGAAACTTCTCACATTGGATGCTGTCCTCACGCACTTTGATCCCAGTAAACCTGCCATTCTAGTTTGTGATGATTCCCCAGTAGGAGTAGGGGAAGTGCTCTGCCACAACCTGGGGGAGGGGAGAGAGGTGGCAATCACCTATTACTCAAGGTCTTTGACTGTTATGGAAAGGAATTATGGTCAGATAGACAGAGAGGCTCTGGCAGATCTTTTGCATTTTTGGGTTACCCGACATTGTTGTGTCCAATAATGCATCGACCTTCATGTCGGCTGAATTTCAGGATTTCCTTTGCTGTAATGGCATCTGGCATAGTACTTACTGCCATCCCTTTTCACCCCGCTACAAATGGACAAGTTGAGAGACAAGTCCACACAGTCAAAGAGGCACTCAAGCATATTGGGGGGGGGGGGGACTTAGAGCTACAGCTTTGCCAATTCCTGTTAACCTACAGGATTACCCCCTGGCCTCGGGTTTTTCACCCACAGACCTCTTAATGAAGAGGAAGTTGTCTACGGTTCTTGACCATCTAGACCCACATCGCATGGAAGACAGAGGCTTCAACATCGATGTCAATAATACTAAAGGGTTTCAAGTTGGGCAATCTGTACATTGCCACAACTACGCACCAGGGTCCCCATGGTTGGAGGTGAGGTTATAGAACAGACAGGACCAGTGTCCTACAAGGTCCTCATGGACAACGGCACCATTTGGCATATACACACTGACCAAATGCAGCCCCGAGTGCCTGGTCAGAATGCCACTACAGAATGTGAGTCACAGGAGGAGACAAGTGTTTATGTGCAACCTGATTTTGAATTGGATGTGTTTAGTGAGCCTTTACCTAATGAGTCCTTGCCTTCTACTACTGTGTCACCCTCACCGGGAGCTATACCAGAGCTGCCTGCCACAGAAACAGTGACAGAGGCTGCTTACAACTCGCTGCTGTCCATGGCGGAACTGGCCAGAGTTCCTGCAAAGCCTGTGCCAGGACCCACACACAAGAACACAAGACCAGCCTTGCTGGAACAGGCCACAGCCCATCCAGTCCAGCATTCTGTCTTACACAGTGGCTCACCAACTCCATAATATCCTTGCTTTTTACTCCTACCTCTAGATCATTTATGAAGAGGTTGAAAAGCAGGGGTCCCAGTACTGAACCTTGGGGGACCCCACTCTTTACTTCCCTCCATTTGGAGAAGTGTCCATTTAGTGCTAACCTCTGTTTCCTGTCCCTTAGCCAGTTGCTGATCCAGGACAAGACCTGTCCCTTTATTCCATGACTGGTAAGTTTATTCAAGAGCCTTTGGTGTGGGACCTTATCAAAAGCCTTCTGAAAGTCCAGATAAACAATGTCAACTGGATCCCCCTTATCCAGATGCTTGTTGACACTCTCAAAAAATCCCAACAGATTAGTGAGGCATGATTTGCCCTTGTAAAAGCCATGTTGGCTCTCCTTTAGCAGCGCCTTCTCTTCTATGTGCCTATTAATTCTATCTTTTAGGATGGTTTCCATCACTTTACCTGGGACACATGTGAAACTGACAGGTCGGTAATTTCCTGGATCACCCCTGGATCCTTTTTTGAAAATTGGTGTTACATTCGCTACCTTCCAGTCATCAGGCACAAAGCCTGATTTGAGGGAAAGATTATATATTTTGGCTAGGAGATCAGCAATTTCATCTTTAAGTTCCCTGAGAACTTATGGATGGATGCCATCTGGTCCTGGTGATTTGTTAGTGTTTAGTTTAACAAGACATGCAAGGACCTCCTCCCTGGTTATTTCTATCTGGCTTAATTCTTCGGTTTCCCTCCCTACGAAGATAGGCTCTGTTTTGGGCATGTGGTCTCTGTCTTCTTCAGTGAATACTGAAGCAAAGAATTCATTGAGTCTCTCTGCAATCTCTGTTTCCTCTTTAATAACCCCTTGCCTTCCATTGTCATCTAATGGTCCAATGGCCTTCCTAGTTGGGTTCTTACTTCTAATGTACTTAAAGAAGTCTTTGTTATTTCTCTGAGTATTTTTAGCTATATGCTCCTCAAAGTCTTGCTTTCCTTTCCTGATTGTTGCCTTGCATTTGTTCTGCCAGAATTTATGTTTCTGCCTGCTGTCCTCATTCGGACAAGCCTTCCATCTTCTAAATGAGCTTTTCTTGCTTTTGATCACTTCCCGAACAGCTCCTATAAGCCACATCAGAGTCCTCTTGGACCTGGCAGTGCCCTTTTTCCTTTTGGGTATGCATTCCAATTGGGCCTCTGTTATTGTTTTTGTTTTTGTAAACAGCCTCCATGCCTCTTGGAGTGTTTGGACTCTCTCAATTTTCCCTTTCAGCTTCTTTTTTACTAGTTTCCTCATCTTTGGGAAATTTCCTTTTTGAAAATTTAAGGTCTCTGTGTTAGATTTTAATAGTGACTTCCGCTTTATGATTAAGTTAAACATAATTGAGTTGTGGTCACTGTTCCCTATTGGATCAGTCACATTAACACCTTGCACCAGATCCTGAGTATTACTCAGGATCAAGTCAAGGATTCTTGTACCTCTAGTTGGGTCTTCAACCATCTGTCCCAGGGAACAATCATTTAGCATATCTAGGAACTTTATCTCTTTATCATGTGCTGAACAACAGTTCACCCAGTCTATGTGAGGGTAATTGAAGTCCCCCATTATAACCAGGCTTCCCTTCTTGGATGCCTCCTTTACAACATTCTCCAACTGCCAGTCTCCCTCAAGAGTTTGGGTCGGAGGCCGATAGTATATGCCTACTGTTACACCATCCTTGTGGCCTGGTACTCTTACCCACAGAGCTTCTAATGGTGACTCCAAATCACCTAGATATTCCAATTCATACGATTTTATCACTTCTTTGACATACAAGGCTACACCGCCTCCTGTTTGCCCCTTCCTATCCTTCCTGTACAGTTTGTAGCCTGGGATAACTGTATCCCATTGGTTATCATCTGTCCACCAGGTTTCAGTGATACCAATAATATCAATATTCTTATCTATTGCTAAGTATTCCAGCTCCCCTATTTTGTTCCGGTGGCTTCTGGCATTTGTATACAAGCATTTATATATGCTTTCCTGATACAGTCTTTTGACTGCATCACACTTGCATTGTTAGACTGCCTCTTGCATCCTTCTGCTAGAGTGCTGGTAACTAGCTCCTTGCTCTGCTCAGTAATTTTTGCATCCTCCTCACTACTCAAGTACACACTTTCCCGAACCAGATGCTGCCCAGCTCTTGTCGGCTTTCCCCCAGTTATCAGTTTAAAAGCTGCTCTGCAGCCTTTTTGATGTTGAGTGCCAGCAATCTAGTCCCATCATGGTTCAAATGAAACCATCCCTCCTGAACAGATTTGGCTTGTCCCAAAATGTTCTCCAGTTGCTGACAAATCTGAAGCCCTCCTCTCATCCACGCATTGAGGCTTCTGAGCTCTGCCTGCCTGGTAGGTCCTGCGCGCGGGACAGGCAGCACTTCTGAAAATGCTACCTTGGAAGTCCGGGACTTCAATCTTCTTCCTAACAACCTGAATTTGGCTTCCAGGACAGACTGCTTGGCCTGCCCAACATCATTGGTACCAATGTGTACCATGACAACTGGCTTGTTCCCAGTTCTCTCTAACAATCTATCTAGATTTCTTGTGATGTCTGCAACTTTTGCACCTGGCAGGCAAGTCACCATACGGTTATCATGTGCATCACAAAGCCTCATCAACCATATTAAGGGAGAGAACCTCAGTTTTTTCCTGTTGTTTATCTTCCTGGATCTCATCAAGTGTGATGAAGGAGAGATCATCAGGTGGAACTAGTTGTTCCTCTGTGTGTTCCTCATCAGGTGTGATGAGGGAAAGAGCCTCAAATTTATTCTGTAATTTCAGACTCTCAGAGTGATCCCCTACTCTTCTCCTCCTTTGAGTCACATTCCTCCAAACATCTCCCTCCTGAGTTAGTGAAGGGCCTTCTCCCTCAGAACTGTGCCCTGTCTCTTCTTTGTTCAGCATAGTCTGCTCCGCTCTGTCCAAGAACAGCTCAAGCTCCTTAATTTGTTAGATATGCGGGCCTCTAACTGCTGGACCTTCTCTTCTAGTAGTGCAACCAGCTTGCACTTGCTGCAAGTGTAGTTCTCCATATGCTTTGGCAAGAACACAAACATGGCATAAGTATTGCAGGTAACTACAGCTGTTCCCTCAGAATCCATTTTAACAAGTGCAGTATTCTGGGCCTCAAAAAATCTACACGTTTACTACCTTTCTACCTAGTAAGACTATATTCTTCCTTTGTTCCTAGTCTGAAATCTCGCGCACTGTTAGGCATGCGGGCCTCTAAAGCAGCTCTAATTCAACTGCAAAATTTACCAGTGCTCACTTCCTTTGTTTGGCTCTCCTCAGCAGCAGCTCTGCTTAAGACCACATGTAGAATCGAAAGACCCAGAACTCCCAGGTGCCCCAAATGAACCTGCGGTACACCAAAACGCTGGGCAGACTTTGTTCCTCACTAAGGGGTGTGTGTGTGTGTTGTGTCCAAACATTATTTATTAGAATTGTGTTTTGCTCTGTGTTTAAACTCAAACCATGCCAAGCGGCAAAGCCAGGAAGTGCACCTTTCAGAAGGAGCCAAATTCAAAGAGCTGTCTTAAATAATGCTGATACGTCACTTCAAACTTTTCCGCCTTTTCGGAGGCACACCGAAATGTATCCATTTGTGTAACTGCCATTCTCCCTGTATATAAGCAAGCCACCTTGTACATGGTTCTCAGTCTGATTTCCTGAGCTGATAATAAATCACTTGTGTTTGACCCGATCCTGCTGGTCAGAGTACTTCTTAGCACTGGACTCAACAGGACGGCAGTAGTGGGATGTTCTAACACGAAACTAATGTGGGTGCTATAACCCTGAATGAACCCTATCTGGACATGCTCTTACAGAATACATGAAGCCTGGGAAGAGGCCCAAGGCATTTTTTACATTAGAGCTTTGGGTTTCATAGTTTTTATTAACCTGACATTTAGAAATGAGACTGATTCATATCTTTGTAAGATTGTAAGCAGTACGTTAGAGTTACTTTGTTAATGTAGCAAGATATTTCCCTTACTTTGTTTCTCAACTGGGACAGCTTGTGAATCAAGACAGAAGGCACCTCAGCCCTAGAATTTCACATGAGGATATTCTCCCACCTCAGTCACATGTCACACTTGCTCCTTATCCTTCTATAAATAAAATGACCAAGATATACTTTTTTCTTATCAACATACACCAAGAATTCTTGGACCATTGTGAGTAAGGCCTCTCCCTATTTCTCAGGGGCTGGAGCCACTTGATTAGCCATCATAGAAAAATAAAATGAGGGAAGAGATGATGAAATTTAGATGGCTTTAAATTTTAGGAGTAATGTCTTCAGGGCACTGTCTGTAAATAACTGTGACCTTTTTATATTATACTCCAATAGTCTAAAGCAGGGTTCCCAACCTTTTAAAGCTGGGGGCTGGGTCACACTCTCTGTCAGCTTCAAGGGCCAGACAGCAATTTTGCCCTGCCTGCATGATGGGGGTGGACATTTTGTCCAAACAGCTTCAAAGGGATGGCCATTTTGTTTTTCGAATGGCCTTGGAGGGGTGGGGGCCACATGGAATTGCACTGCAGGCCAGGCCTGGCCCATAGGCCTTAGGTTAGGAACCCCTGGTCAAAATAATGCTCAGTAATTCTGGTAGGAAGACACATTTTCATAAGGGAATACATTGCAATGTTCAACATTCACAAAGCGAGTTTTCCAGGAATGACTAACAATTCAGTATTACCACAGATGCAGAGATGTGCTCATGCAGTGGTACCCTAAATAACAGTGTCTGGGTATATAGAAGAGGTGGCTATTATATGAATATGGGATTTTGTGACAGAAGCTGTCAAGCTTTATTTTTTCATTTGCTATTAGTCCAGGTGTTAAAACACAGCAACAAAGCACAAAGAGTGTGTGCAGACAGCTGATCAACAATGAAGCGGAAAAGACAGTGACATTATATGGCATTGCCTTTCTTACTGATGAAACGATCCAGCTACAGAACAACTAATACAAAATGAATGAGTAAGACCAGATGAGAAAGTACTAGCTTCACAATATCAATCTTTTCCAGTAGCAAGAAGACACATAATGTAGATTTTTCCATGTACCAGTAAAATTATTCACATTCCAAGGAAACATTTAATGCTTTTGTATTCCTCTATTGAGGGAAACCCATAGTGGAGCAAATCCTAGTACGTTTTTGCTTCATTTGAGTCTGTGCTTGTTGAGATATAAAATATAAGACATTTTTCTTATGATATTTGAAACAACCATCTATTCCTAAATAAAACAGTTTTTCTAAAAACACTTATTGCATTCAGAAGACCTTCTTGGAATACAAGACCCAAAATCCTTCTTGAGAAATAGAAAGGTAATCAGAGAATTTGCCTATTAACTCATGTGCAGTTCCAAAAAATAAAAAAAATACAAAATCTCCATCCCATATGTATCAGCAAGTAGACTTTTTGTGCACACAAAAGCTACAATGCAAGAGCAAAAACCTGAAAGAATACAACTTCATGAAAAGTATTTCTAATTTCATTCCATACTGGACAAGCTGCACTTGCCTTTTTCACCATCCTTTTTTTGTGTGCCCCTAAAAGTAGACCATTAATGATAAGGTTATGTGAAATTTGAAATGCTTAGCTTTGTGGATCTACTCCAGCGGTACATGCACTACTGATGGACTACAGAAGCAGTCTCAGTTGAACAATTACTAATAATCAATAACAATGTAATGTAATTATATATATTATAATACACAATATACACAGTAATACAATATTCAAAATTTAATCTACCAAAACTGCATATAATAATATAGCATAACATAAAATAACACAATACAATCCTATAACAGCCTCTCCACCATGGCCACAGGCAAATTGCAAGAGCGGTGGCGGTGAGGTCCAGCCAACTGCCACTATTATGGCCCTTCCAAGCCTGGAGGGGGGCGGGGCCCAGGAGTGCCAGCAGGTGGGGTGATCCTGACGCCCATGGCTGGAAGGCCTCTTTACCCCAGCCAAGGCCAAAGTCCATGGGCGGCAGCGGCGGAGAGTCCAGCCACCCGCCACAATAACGGCCTTTTCAAGATCGGCCCATGGTGGGGCCCAAGAGTGCCGGTAGGTGGTAAACTGTTCAACTACCAGTGTGATTATTATTTTTTATTTGTTGGTATTAAGAAAAGCTGAGCACAAAAGAATAGATGCCTCTGAGATGTGGTGTTGGAGGAGAATTTTGAGGGTACCCTGGACAGCGAGGAGAACAAACAGGTTGATCTTAGAAGAAATCAGCCCTGAATGCTCCTTCGAAGGTCAAATAGTGAAGATGAAGCTAAAGTACTTTGGTCATCAAATGAGAAGAGAGGATTCACTTTAGAAAGCCTTGATGCTGGGAAAGGCTGAGTGCAAGAGAAGAAGGGGGTAGCCAAAAATGAGATAGCTAGATAGAATTGCAAATGCAATGGGCACAGAGTTGGGCAGGTTGAGAGGGATGGTGGAGGACAGAGGTGCCTGGAGGACAATGGCCCATGGAGTCACAAAGGGTCGGAGTCAACTGTGCGACTGAACAACGACAATTCCCAACAGTACTAGTGCAATTTTAAAGTGCTTTTTTTTTTTGAAAAATGCTGTATTTAATAAATAAAATGCTTGTAAGAAGTGTGCTTGTAAGAAGTGAGGTGCCTTGGTGGGACCAAGGTTCCTTGAGAGAGTGAACGCTGTGATATAAGATATGAGAGGTTGAAACCTACTGTTGTGTATGTAACAGTATTACTTTAAGAATGTATGAATGTAACCTGACAATGATTACAATGTAACCCAGCTGTTTAAGGAACGCGAGTAAGCTGCCCATAGAGGGCAGCTGCGAGCGTTCAGCTCACATGGTTCACATTCCCCAAATCACCGGCAGCTGCGGGAACCTTTCCCGTGCTAGGATCACCTGGAGAAGATGGGCGTGACTCAGAATGACGTCACACCGGTAGCAGCCAATGAGCTACCGTGCAACGATATTCAAATGTATTACTGTAGTATAAAATGAGCTGTACCTCCGCCATTACCACATGTTCATCCTGACCATCATGAAATAAACCTGTGTTTTAGCCCCCCACTGCGGCTCCTTCTTGGTCTTCCGTGCAAGACACCAAACCTACTGACACTGCTGAAGAATAATAGAAGTAATATTCTATGAAATAGTCATGGAAAGTGAGACAGAAAAGTAAAGGAAGACTCAAATTCTTCTTCAACTCTGCCTCCAAATTTTAATGTCTCCCAAGCAACTTCATAAGAAATACTTGTCCAGTCAGAAATCTTCCTAAAGGGGAGCAGACAGAGTCAGAAAGCAGAAAAATCATCTGTATTTAATGCTGACCTCAATCTGCATGTCAGACTGGAGGAAATTATCTTGTCCCAAATTTTCCCCAACAAGACATCAAAGTCGATTATCTGACTGCCACTACTCATCATGCTGCAGCTGCTAACAAGCTCTGTTCATCAGAACCAGCTCACCACAACTCTGCTTTAGTCAATTGGGAGGCAAACCATGCTGAGAGGCAGGTTGGATTAGCAATAATAAGTAGGTGGATTGAGCAGCCAGCAAAGAGTTAGACATGACTGGTGGTGCAAATCTATCTTCATGAGCTCTTTTGTTTGCTTTGTGGGATGAGAGCTGTCTAGGGTTTATCCTTCTAAACAGTGGGGGATAAGATTCATTGATGTTTCTGACCTCAACATTCCCCCTTTGGTTTCTTTTTGACCTCCTAATTTTATGCCCAAAGGATGTAGTCCAGCTAAACATATCTAGAATAAAACATGGAGGCAAGAGAGAGAGGGGGGGGGGGAATTCTGAAGCAAAGCGTGATGAGATCTTTGGTCTTTTAGTTTCTTTGAATACCTTTATAATTTTCCAGGTTTTTTTTTAGTGAGCCACTGTGCTGATTCAAAATGTGAGGGTCATTAAAATATTCCCCCCTCACATTTACTCTCTCTCCCACCCATCCACACTCACGTACTTCCGACTAGTTAATTACATAGGGAGAAAAGGAGGTGAAAATCACTTTAAAACCAGGTATGAGAGGAAAGCTGACGAAAACATAAATTAAAGGAAGAACTTAATTTAAAAAGTGTCAAAAAGGATAGATAGTCTTAGTTCAATAATAAAGGCTGGTTCAGAAGCCTTCTATCTTTAAGTAAAGCCCTCAGACACTCGATTACCTGTATACAACCAATCTTTGATTTCCAATCTAGGCCTATTTGCTTTTTGTGTGATTAGCATACAAATGCCCCAAAGACAGAAGATGGGAGTACATGAGTAACAATTAGGGTATGTCTCAGCCTTTCATACAAATAGGTTGTCAGCTTGGAAGGAAAGCTCAGTAAAGCTATTAGGGAGATGTAAATGTTGTTGTTTTGAAATCAAAGCCAGAGATCAGTATATCTGAACACTGCTGGGTTATTTTATTTGTTGCCCAATTGCAGAAGAAGAAAGGGAATGATGCACAAATCAATCAAAATAACTCAATGATTCCCCCAGTACATGAATAACATATTATTTTCACTCTGGCCCTTGATGTTCCCAGTTTGAGGGAAATATGGACTGGACCCAGCTGTATTTTCTGACTCTCCATGCAAAGTTTTGAATATCATTTATGGGATGTAAAATGATAAATCAGTACAGTACTGGCACAAGTTATTTCTTTAAAAATACAGTTCTACCAATCGTTCATTATCTTAGGAGCCTAACAGTCAACTACAGTAATAGGGTACACTCAGAATTAATTGGGCAACACTCCTAAACTTGGCATTTTACATATATATTGGGCTTCAACTATCACCAATCTTAATGCTAGCAAAGAGAACTGCTCTGGAAGTAACAGTAAGTTTCAACCTCTGAGTCAATATTGCAGGTATTCTCCCTTCCATCTTGTCCTCCTGAAGAAATAAGTAGATTTCCATTGGGCTGCATTTGAATGAAATTGTTGTAGCAGCAGTCATAGCAAGATCCATTTCTTTTCTGGGCATGGGAATTTGGTTTTCTTTCCCCATCACATCTACAACAAATCATCGAGAATTTCTCTACCTAGAAATGTGGTAGCTTTAGCCAACAAATCAAAAATCTTAAAGAAGTTTCAGGAGACATTCCTGTTCTTTGCTATCTGCAGAGACAGCCATTAGAGCATGGAGAAGGATATTGGAGGCCAGCCTTCAAGTTCCATGGCAAATGCAAAGTATTAGGGCAGGGTTTCTCAACCTTGGGTCCCCAGATGTTCTTAGACTTAAATTCCCAGAAGCCCCTGATCAGTAAGTATGCTAACTTGGGTTTAAGGTAATTGAAGTCTAAGAACTGTATTAGGGGATGATAGTTTTTTGTGAAGCACCCTGTACAGAGGCTAAAGAACAGGGAAACAACCATCACCTAATGCTTCACTGGTGAAGGACTTGGACATCTACAGAGATTCTTTCACAAGACTGATCATTTTAGTTAATATAGGTACAGATATCTTTAAATTATATTTAATGTGTTAAAATGCATTTACCACAGTAAATTTATTGAATAATTAATATGTACTTTTACTTGACCCCCTATAAATGTCACCATTTAAGTTCATTCTCACTATTGAGAATTCTTTAACTAAAACCCTAATTCTTTAACTAAAGCCCAATGTGAAGCTAATTTCTTCAGAAAGACAGAGAATGGGAGGAGGGAACACCTGCATTCCCATCTGAGAGGCTGAGCACCAATTTGCTATTAGCATCTTTCGGTATTTCTTTTTAAACCATCCTTGGAGTTGATGGAAATTGTAAGATTCTTCTCAAAGAGGAGCAGACAGCGTCTGAAAGCAGCAAAATCATGTGTATGCAATGATGAGCTCAATCGCATTTTACAAGGCAAAGAGTGGATATCTTATCTTGTCCCAAATATTATCCCATGAGATATCACAGCCGATTATCTGACTGCCACAGCTCATCAAATTGCAGCTGCTGCCAAGCCCTGTTTTTAAGAACTGGCTCTTTGTTGTTTAAAAAATTGTTAAGACACACTGTGGCACCTAGAGAGATGACCTGTCTTCTGACTTAGTACAGGCCTTTATTAGCTTTTTAATGCAGGATGCTAAGGATGCAGAATGAAAACTGTGTAGCCAAATGTTTACAGACCCACTTGTTTAGCACATTCTGAAGCAGGCATGTTGTGTTTACAAGCATATGAGCATGCAAATATGCATGCCTCTGATGTGCTATCAAGTTGTTTCTTTCTTATGACAAACCTAAGAATTAATGACACCCAAACAGTCTTGTCATCAGTAGTTCATTTTGTGGCTTGTACATCAATGATTGTGACTTCCTTTATTGAGTCAATCCATCTCATGCCAGGTTTTCCTTTTTGCCTGCTGATTTAAATTTTTCCTACAATAATTGTCTTTTCTAGCGAGCCTAGCTGTCTCATGATATTCCCAAGGTATGATAGCCTCAAGTTTGTTATTAGCTAATAGTAAGATTTAAGACTTGTTTTTACTTAGAACTCACTTATCTATAATACAACATTCTACAGCTGAAAGTAGAAACTCTCTTGTCTACATCTTTATTCTTATGCCATGACCTTTGCATGGCATAAACAGATTGCATGCTCCATAATTTTTCTTACGTTGGTATTTTTTGTGGGAGCACTGTTTGGTGTGGTGCTGTTTGGATGATTAACACTGTGCTGCATGATGGGACATATTGGCATCCATTTTGTCCTTGCTTCCATCCAGTAATTGTTCACAGTAGCTTGTACAAAATGGATGATCGGCCGCATGGCTGCAGATTAACACTGTGCTGCATGATAGGACATGTTAACTTTTAAACCTGCACTTCATAAAGTTTTTAAAAGTTAAAAACTTGTTGTATGGTTTGTCCCCAAAATCAGGGTTGTTTGACATGTTTTTGTAATGTATTGAGCCTTTAGACAATGATTTCTTAAAATTCTGTCAGTTTCATGTCTGTTTCCTTGACTTTGCCCTGAAGTCTGTGCTGTTACAGTACGATGTATCTCTATGGGAACGACGTTGTATGAGGCATCGCGGCAAGGATTTGGACGTTGTATGAGGCATCACAGCTAGGATTTTGCATGCCTCATACAAAGTCCAAATCCATATAAAGTCAAAACTTGTGGAACCAAGTTTGGATGTTGTATGAGGTATCACTGTACAGCTAAAGTGTTGTGTGTGGGTGTCCCATATGGCAACCTGTCAGAAACTGAGATACTGAGTATCTTTCTGGAACTTCAGAATTCCAGAATTTCAGTACAGTGGTACCTCGGATAAAGTTCGATTTGGATAAAGTTGCGGTTTTCATGCACACGTGATGCATCTCATAAAGTCCAAAACCGCTAAAAATGGATGTTTTTGCTGTAGGAACCTCGGATAAAGTACATTTGTGTGATGTTATCCAATGCATTGCCCATTTAATTTAGATAAAGTCCAAACGTGGAATGGATTTTGGACTTTATCCAAGGTTCTACTGTACTTGAATATCTTCTCAGGAGTGAAAGCTCTAAAGTGGACCATCCACTAATGCAAAGTGGTTAATTAAGATTATTTATTTATTTATTTATTTGGGGGAGGGTCCTTCTAGATAGGAAATGTTATAAAAGCTCTTCTCCTTTGGCTGATATTTTGCCTTTTTAAAAAAAAAGGTCTTCGTGTTTCTCAGACTCAGGAAAGCTGAAGAGAAGATTTGCATATTTGGTTACATTTTACTTTTGGAATCCCATCACCTCCCTCTCCCTCTGCTCCCTGGGAAACAGAAATTGGTAACTGTTCTTAGCAAACACTGCAAAACAATGCTAGATAGCCATTTAAATTTCATGCAGTGAGTGTGATGATCACTTATATAGTTGTCAATTAAACTCATGACTAGTTAGCTTAGAGGTAATTGAACAGAGGGTATTTTGCTGACTCCCCTCTCCCAGAGTGTTCTAGGCCCTGAATTAAAACGAAGACAGAGTGATGTATATAAAGTTCTTCCAGTTGAACAAAAACGATGGGAACATATCTTCTGGAAGGTCATTCTTTCTATCTAGTTGTGAGTAGGCCTTAATCACTATTAAAGATAGCTTTTGTTCAGCCCTATTCCAAACCCTCTGAAATTCAAATCAAAGGAGCTGCTTTGAATTATTAATAGAATTTAGTGAGACTGCTGGTAAATTCACAAAGAAAACTTAAATCAGTGGCTTTAAAGACAGTTTCACAATATTGACAAAACACTGTATTTCAGTAATATGTGCTATCATGCATCTAGGTAAGTTGTATATGAAAAGTTATTTCTAGCATGCAGCTTGCTTTGTAAAATGATATTTAAAAGCATGATTACTTGGAATACTATTTGCAATCGATTAAATAGTTTGGCATGGACCAATTATACCCTTAGGTGGCCAGTTCAGATTATTTTTCTTCCTCTTTCACAAACAGCCTATCAATAGGTATTTCTACTCCATTGTAATTATTTTTGATATGTGTCTGTTTACAACACTTTCAGTATTTTCTTCTTTGTTTTGGTGCATTAGCTTACACTTTGGCGACTTGCCTTTCACACATCCATTGGTTCTCTGTCTCTGGTGGAGAGGTTATATTATATTATACTAGCATATTTTGCCCGGCGGTGCCGGGCTTTTTAAAATTGTGTTAGATAGTAAAGGGTTCCGTTTTTTTTCTTGAACCAATGATGCTGGGCTGTTTTAAATGGTGTTGTAAGGTTTTGTGATTTTGTGGCTTCAAGGCGCTGCGTCCGCCTGCGGCGGACTTGTGCTCCCAGTGTTTTTTTTTTGTTAGTTTGTTTGTTGTTGTTTTTTTGCGTGCTGGCTTCCTCAGTGCCGGGCTCTTTAAATTGGTTTTTGAACGTTTTTGTTTTATGTTTATGCAAATTTTATTTTAATTTAATTAATTAAATTAAATTTAATTTAATTTTGGTTTTAAAAATGTTTATTTTTACGCATTTTTATTTTTTGTTTTAGTTTTTTGGAGTGAAAAGTGATTTCTGTTTTTTTGGTAATTTTTGAGATTAGTGTGTTTATTTTTGAATGTTTTTATAACTTATTTGATTAATTTTGGAATTAATCTTATTAGTTTTAATATTTTTGAATGTTTTTTTTTGTTTTGACCTCTGGGTGGGGGTGGTGAGCTTTTCTGTCTCTCTACAATTGTTGCCTCTCTACAATTGTTCTCTTCTGTCCTCTGGGTGTCGCTTCCGGTAAGTTTTCTCTTCCTTCATTTGAGTTCCGGTCCTCATAGATGGAAGACGTCTTTTGGTAAGTTCTCTGGGGGGTTTTTTGGGTGGGGGGTGGGGTTTTTTTGGGAGGGGTGTCTGTGTGTTTTTTCTTGTTTCTTTTTGATTGTTTTTGTGATTGTTTTTTGGATTTTTGTGTGATTTTGAATGTTTTTGGTTTTTGTTTATTTTTTCATTGGGGGGGTGGCTTTCTTTCCTGCGGGCCATGCTGGCTGGCCCGTGGGAAGGAAGGGCAATGGCGGGGAGGCTTTCTTTCCCACGGGCCATGCTGGCTGGCCTGTGGGAAGGAAGGGCAATGGCGGGGAGGCTTTCTTTCCCACGGGCCATGCTGGCTGGCCCGTGGGAAAAAAGGGAAGTTGCGGGGGGGAGGTTCCTTGTATTTTTTGCATGCCGGCTGGCCCTTCAAACGGAAGGGCAGCGGCGGCGGGGGGGTTTATTTTTTTCCCCACAGGCCATGCTGGGTGGCCCATAGGGAAGAATGGCAGCGGCGGCGGGCGTTTTTTTAAACGCTAATGGCGTGCAGGACGCTGGGGCTTGTAGTTTTGGCTGCCCGTTTTTGCTTCCTGCAGCGGTTTTTCCCTTGCGGCTTTTTTTGATTGGCCGCGGTGTGTTTCTGAACGTTCCTTTTGCCAGGAACATTGGAAATTGAAGTTCCCTTTTTTTGTTTGCGACTGGGGGGCTCCTGCCCCCGGGTCAAAATTTTCAACCCGACAGTTACCTGCGAACCGGGTTCGGGCGAGTGAACGGAGGCCCATTATGGGCTAGTCGGGCCTGGTGCAACATCCTTTGTCACATTCCAATGGTTAACGCACCATTTTATAGGTATATATTATATTATATTATATTATATTATATTATATTATATTATATTATATTATATTATATTATATTATATTATATTATATTATAATAAAGCATAACTCCACACATATTTTGTGTGGGGTAACTTGAAAGATACCTCTATAGTTCTGGTGTTTTGTTGTTCAGTTGCACAGTTGATTCTGGACCATTGCCTGCCAGGCACCTCTGTCCTCCACCATCCTTCTCAACCCACCCAGCTCTGTGCCCATTGCATCTACAATAGCATCTAGCCATCTCATTTTCTGCCACCCCCTTCTTCTTTGGCTCTCCACCTTTCCAAGCATCAAGTCTTTTTCAAGTGAATCCTCTCTTCTCATTTGATGTCCAAAGTACTTTAGCTTCATCTTCACTATTTGACTTTCCAAGGAGCAGTCAGGGTTGATTTCTTCTAAGATTGACCTGTTTGTTCTCCTTGCTGTCCTGGGTACTCTCAAAACTCCTCCAACACCACATTTCAAAGGCATCTATTCTCTTCTGCGCTCAGCTTTCCTAATGGTCCAGCTCTCACAACAATCCATTACCACTGTGAAAACCATTGCTTTGACTATGCAAATTTTTGTTTGCAAGGTGATGTCTCTACTTTTAACTATGTTCCCCAGGTTTCTCATAGCTTGTCTCCCAAGAATCAGTCACGTATTTATTTCATGGCTGCAATCTTCATCTGCAGTGATCTTTGCTCCTAAGAAAGTAAAATCTGTCACTGCTTCTACTTCTTCCCCATCTATTTTCCAGGGACTGATAGGGCCTGTTGCCATTATCTTGGTTTTTTTTATGTTGGTTCTCAAACCAGCTTTTGCACTCTTTTTTCAACCCAGTCAGGAACTTCTTTAGGTCTTCCTCACTTTCTGCCATTAGGGTAGTATCGTCTACAATATCTCAAATTATTGATGTTTCTCCAAGGAATTTTGATTCCAACTTGTGATTCATCCATCCCTGGTGATGCGGCCCCAATAAAATATGGAGGAAAAATATGATGTAGCTCAAGTGCTATCACAAACTGGACTGATGCCTTCTCTTCTGTTGTGGTTAGATAAGTTTTGTATTACAGACCATTAACATTCCACTTTTTAAAAAAGTCACAACTATGTAATTATTTCAATTACTTTAAGAATGCTAGCGCGGCGCCAAAATGGCCGCCGTGCTCTTTGTGGGGGGCCCCCACCGGACGAAGGCATCCGGGTAGTTAGGGGGCATAGCAAGCACCCTTATAAAAGGGGTGGCCACGAGGCAGCCGAGCTGCCATTTTGCGAGCGACGGAGCGGAGAAGTTTTTCCCTCTTACCTCCGTCGCTCTTGCTCTTCACCGGGAAGCCTCTTTGGCGCAGCTTTTCTTTCCTTAGGCTTCCCAGCAGATACCAGCTATGCCCTCCAAGAAGAAGGCAGCTGTGAACGTGGCTCGCTCTGCGCGGAGGCGCCAGCCGGGTCGGAGGACCGCGACGGCGCCTCCCCAGCAGCCTCCTCTGCCAGAGCCCACCGGGACCGGTGGGATGGGGTCGGTGGCCCCTTGGCCTGAGGTGGGGCGTCCGCAGGTTGGCCCGGCGGGGGCCGCGGCCTCCGGCCCGCAAGCAATGGCCAATGCCCCTGGCATGGTCCATGCTTCGGGGCCTTCCCTTCTGGATTCGCAGTTCCCTGCGGGGGGTTCCAGCCATGGTGGGTGGTTGGGTTCCCTCCCCTGGCAGGGCATGCCCCTGGCCCCTCAGGGGCCGGGCAGGGGCTCATGGCCGTATGCGGCCTCTGGGGTCCAGGGACCTGGACCGGCCTCTGTAACTTGCAGGCCGGCTGGCCCTTTGGCCCCTTTGGGTACTGGGGGTATGTCAACGTCGAGGCCCTTCTGGCCCGCGTAGCGGCCCTTGAGGCATCGCTCGCGAGGGTCAACCACCCAGGGGCGCCTTTTGGGTTGCAGGTTGATCCTTTACCTGTCGGGCAGCGGCAGGCGGCGGGACGGGTTGAGCTGCCTGAGGCGTGTGGGCCGGCGGCGGCCGCTGCCTCGCAGCTCCCCACTCAACAGGCGCAGCAGACTGGTGCTGATCAGGCCCCAGCGACGAGCTCAGTTGCGATCGTGAGCTCCGACGCCCCCAGTGGGCCAGAACCCCCGGTGGGGGCGGCCCGCGGGGGTGCAGCATGTGAGTATGCGGTTCAATCCAGCGCACCCACACACCTGACTACATTGGGGGGAGCATTTCAGTGGCCGTGGCCTCGCACGGGTGGTGCGACGGTTCAGCCGCCGCCGGCCCACCCGGCGACTTCACCCCTGACCCAGGGCCCGGTTTGGGGTGGTGCCTCCTACTCTGCCGGGAACGTGTTAGGGGTCCCAGGGTTGGTGCAAGCTCCTTTTACTTTACCCGCAGTGCCCACCGTGCCGGTGTCGGCGTTGCCGACAGCGGGGTATTCCTTGCCCCTAGGGGACCATCTGGCCCAGTCTACCAAGGAGAAGATCTGGCGGGGGGAGTATGTGGACATCTTCTCCCTTCTTAACAGAGAGCCCACCAAGGAGGAGAGGGAGGGGCAGGATGAGAAGGATAAGGAACAGGCACATTGTCGTAAGCCGCCGCGCACGTGGGCTAACTGGTTGCTGGCGTACCTCATATACATGGCGGTTTACCTCAGGGCCAGGCTGGATCTGGCCATCCCGATGGTTCAGTATTTGGACAACATCTACCGGGCGATGGTTGATTTCCCGGGCCCATCGTGGCTGGCTTACGACGAGGAATTCCGTATGCGGATTCCCCTGCACCCAGAGATGAGGTGGGATGAGCCCTGCCAGAAGCTGTGGCTTCTGTACATGACTCCCACGCGCCCGGCGCCTGGGGAGAGATACCATTGTGGACATGCTGTCCAACGAGCGGCCCCAGTGCAGACATCCCGCCAGGTGGCGGGGCAAGGGGTTCCAGCCCGCCTGCTGTGCTGGACCTTCTCGTCCAATGGTTCCTGCAACAGGAAGAATTGCAAGTACAGGCATGAGTGTCCCTCTTGTTCTGGCCCCCATGCTGCCTCCGCCTGTCCCAGGCCTGGGGGACTGCGAGGTAGGGGTAGGGGTGGTCAAGGGGCCGGTAGGACTGCCGCTGAGGGAGCAGGTCCACTGAAAGGCCCCCTCACCAATTAATGTGGACATGCTGGAGCGTTGGCTCGCATTGTACCCTAGGAGGGCAGACGCAGTTTACCTGCTTCAAGGCTTTCAAAGGGGGTTTCGTATTCCTTTCACGGGAGATAGGTCCCCCCAAGATGCACCCAATCTTTTGTCATTCAGGGGAAGGGAGGAGGTGGCTGCTGCCAGCATTACTAAGGAGGTTGATGTGGGCAGGGTCGCTGGCCCTTTCCCTGCACCCCCGTTTCCCAACCTTAAGGTTTCCCCATTGGGCTTAGTGCCCAAGAAGTCGCCGGGCGAGTTCCACCTGATTCATCACTTGTCCTACCCAGCAGGCCGATCGGTCAATGATGCTATCCCTGATGACCTTTGCTCGGTCAGGTATACATCCTTCGACCAGGCGCTGCGCATGGTGCGCTCATGTGGCCCGGGTGCACTGTTAGCTAAGTGCGACATTAAGTCGGCATTTCGTCTCCTGCCGGTGCACCCGGGTGACTTTGAGTTGCTGGGTTTCAAATTTCGGGGTGAATATTATTTTGATAAGGCCATACCTTTTGGCTGTTCCATCTCATGCTCGGCCTTCGAGCGTTTCAGTACCTTCCTACAGTGGGCTTTTGTCCGCAGGTCAGGGTCTCGGTCTGTAGCCCATTACCTGGATGATTTTTTGTTCGGGGGTGAATGGGGCTGGGACATGTGCACACGTCTCCTCAACACATTTCAGACGCTAATGGAGGAACTCGGTGTCCCTTTAGCGCCCGAAAAGACCGAAGGCCCATCTACTAAGCTAGTATTCCTGGGGGTGCAGATTGACACGGTAGCGCAGGCATCTAGGTTACCAGGTGAAAAGGTGTCCAGGATAGTGGCCCTCATATCGGACTTGCTGGCTAAACGCAAGGCATCCCTTCGGGAATTGCAGGTGCTTCATGGTCACCTTAATTTCGCTTGCAGGGTGGTCGCACCTGGCAGGGCATTTGCTCGGCGCTTGTGCGATGCCATGACAGGCTTATCTAGGCCCCACCATAGGGTGAGACTGACCCGGGGTATCAGGGCAGACATGCTCATATGGCTCCAGTTCCTGAGGGAGTTCAATGGGGTCTCATTTTGGAGGTCTGACCTCCTGGCTTCATCTCGTTTCCAGATACAGTCTGATGCCTCTGGATCCCTGGGTTATGGGATGTACTTCAATGGGAAGTGGGCCTATGGTGGGTGGCCTCCAGCCTGGTCGGGCACGGGTCGCCTCAGAGATCTCACGTATCTGGAATTTTTTCCCATCCTGGGGGCTTTGATGCTATGGGGTGAGGAGTGGGCCAACTCTGTGGTGCATTTCTGGTGTGACAATGCGGCTGTTGTCCACATTGTCAACTCACAGACTTCTAAATCACCCAGGGTCATGGACTTGGTGCGCCAGTTTGTATTGCGCGGCCTGCGCCTCAATGTACTGTTCAGTGCCAGGCATGTCCCGGGGGTTAATAACGATATTGCTGACGCTTTGTCCCGCCTGCAGATCTCCCGGTTCCGCGCCTTGGCCCCCGATGCGGAGGAATTTCCCTCGCCACTCCCGGAGGAGATTTGGACCCTTGGCAAGGAGAGGTGAACCAGGCGATCGGCATGTCGCTGGCGCCACGCACGCGTAAGGCGTATCACCATGCATTCATTTCCTTTCAGGCACTTTGTGCCCAATTTCGACTGCCAGACACATGGCCAATCCCGGTGGCCCACATCCTCCGATTCATGGTTTACCTGCATGCCCAGGGCCTAGCACCCCGCACCATACCATCCAGACTGTCAGCGCTGGCTTTTATGGCCAAAGTAGGCGGTCATGCGGACAGTACCGCTGATTTCCGTGTGAGACACGTTTTGGAGGGGTGGGTGCGGGAGCGTGGGAGTCGCCCGGATGACCGCCACCCAATTTCCCCAGGGGTACTTACCCAACTGGCACGGGGCTGGCATGACCTATGTTTTGATAGGTATGAGGCAGCCCTGTTTCACGCGGCTACAACGGTGGCCTTTTTTGGAGCGCTCCGCATAAGCGAGCTTGTGATGCTGTCTAAGGCGGATGCAAGTCGTAGGGCACTGGAACTCGAAGATGTCTATGTTTGCAATGATTGGGCTCAGTTGAGGATACGCTCCTCTAAAACGGATCAGCATGGCGTAGGCAGTGGAGTAAGGCTGCTACGATGTTCCTCAGCAGACATCTGTCTGGTTGGTGCCCTACAGGAGTTCCTTGCACTGCGTGGCACGCACCATGGCCCATTTTTCTGTCACCAAGATGGGTCTCCCCTTACTAAATTTCAATTTTGGAAGGTGACCGGTAAGGCACTAGCCAGTGTTGGCCTCCCTGGGGCCCGTTACGGCACCCATTCATTCAGGATAGGGGCGGCTTCTACTGCGGCTGCTTATGGGTACTCCGGGGCTGAAATACGCAGCATGGGGAGGTGGGGCTCACAGAGTTTTCAATTTTATGTTCGCCCTCTTCCACCGTGAGTACCAGTTGAGTCACCGCACCTTTTCTCCTCCCCTTGTTTTTTCCCTTGACAGACCCTGGTGTCGTATTACACCGGTGACAGTATGGCTGGTGGGCCATAGCTACGTGCACAGGGCAGCGCGTTACGCTGAGGCGACAGAGTGGGGACCCCGACTGGGACTGGGTGCATACGCAAGTCTCACATGGTATGGTAAGCCCGGTATGTTGTGGCGGAAACTGTTGCCATTCCTCTTCTCGGGGAGGAATGCTGACCCGCCTGACATTCTGATTATACACCTTGGGGGCAACGATTTGGGACAGGTCACCGGCCTATCGCTGAAGCATGCGATTTGCGGTGACCTCGCCTACCTACATTACGTATGGCCCGCCACAACCCTTGTTTGGTCCGATATGGTCCCGCGGCACGCTTATAGGGGAGGCTTCGACCTCCAGGCCCTGGACCGCGCTAGGCGCATGGTGAACAGGGCTGTGGCCCGGTTCCTTGGGGCAAGGTTGGGGGTGGGTCAGTTGTCACCCCGCCATTAGTCTGCAAAATTATGGGCTTTATGCAGGGGATGGGGTCCATCTGTCGTGAGGAGGTATGGACCTCCTGTTGGGTGATTGGCGAGCAGGCCTGTTGACCGAGCTGACGGTCTGGGGGGGGGCGTCGAGCCTTTATTGAAGCCTCTCCGGGTGGCGGGTAGCACTGGTAAGGTAAACATTTATGACCCACAGGTATCTGGCAGGTTCGCAATTGACTGGACAACACTAGACAGGCATAAGTTGGTTAAACGTTGTCCGGTCAACAACGAACCAGGCGACGGGGTGATGGCTACAGCTAGACAGCATGCATCACCCTGTGATTTTACGGATACGCGTCAGAGGGTGGGGTCATTAGTTAGATATTGACTACGGTCAACAATTTGTTTGTTGTCAACAAACAAATTGATACAAATAGATACATTGTAACAATTGCCGTTGGCAATTTTGGGTGGTACCTTACCAGTGTTACTTCGGCCTGCTTGCCTTAAGAATTATGATTGGTCAATTACCAATAGAAATTTATAATTCGGACTAGGGCATGAATCAATAAATGTGGCCCAATGCCGTTATCCACTTTCATCAGTGTCTGAGTCCTTTATTGGGGGGTGCGCCTGCAAACAGGAATGCAAATACTTTCCTCTCAAAAATTTCAAATAAAAAGATGAATATTTACTTTTTTGGCACTATAACTGGAACTAATTGCTTTTAAAGTAATATTACTGGCTCTGTAAAGGCTTAATAAAATCAAAAGTACTGTAGCATCAAGCTGTACAATAAAGATGTAAAAACATGTCCATACTTTCTTGTATGCATACATACACAAACATCATGTGCATAATGGTGACACTGTGCTGATTTTTATGCAGTAGTTCTTGCTAAAAGTCTAATGACAGCTTCTCAAAATGCTGAGGTTTGGATTTCAGAGAAGCTCAGGAAGAATGTTGTACAGAATTTTTTCCAGTGCTCCAAATAGAGGGGGATATGACTTAACATATTTATATTTAATGTCCTGGTAAGCAATAAATATTTAAACTGAAATAACTTATATTAGGTGGTTAGATTAGAACTGGGGAAGCCTTTGTTCAAATATTTGAGGCTCCCCCTCCACACAAAAATGTCAATATGGTTTAAATATTAATTTAAAACTAATTCAAAGTTTTATGTCACAGGTAAGCAACTTCTAGAATAAGGAGACTTTTTAAAAGAACTGAAAATGTGCTCTACTGTCCAATTAAAAGTGTAGGAGGTGTGTGGAGTGTTTGAGTGGAGTCCAGGGGTTATTGTATGTTGCTTTTTGTCCTTTGGGGGCTATTCTTTACCCACCTTTGATTCATGTAGAAATTATTTTTATTAAAATATTTACTTTTACTGTTGCGATGAGCCACGGATCAGGACCATCTGGTGTGGAGATGGTCCCTGGAGGTCGGAGTGACTGGCCCACAAGGAAGGACACGTGAGGTGAATAGTGCGGTGAAGTCCAGTCCTGATCGAAATTGGGTGGCCCATTTATTACCCTGCCTCACAGGTTTCATGCCTAAGGAGCATGAACCCACGTCACAGAAGGCTGATAGAAACGCGGCGTTTCTGGTGGGTAGAGATAACACCTGTCTCCGGCCATTGTCCAGTGATTGATGGACAAGCCCACAGTTATCTAAGATCTGGGTTGGTGAAACCCCATTGTTCTCGCCCTATCTCAAAGGCCATGTAAACTGCCTCCGGGTCTAACTTCCTTTACTGCTGACTCAGCCTGCCTCACTCAACCTTATCAAGACCAGAAGGGGAAGAGCGAGTTCGACCTTAGAATCAGCAACTTTTTACTCTTTGTCCTATTTCCTCCACAATTCCTCAGCCAGGCTCTTTATGATTCATGCTAATTAATCTAAGCCCGCACCTCAATTTCTCTTCCATCAGCACCCGTGTTGGGTCTCAAGCCGTGTGCATTAGCGAGCAAACGCATTGGGAAGAGTGATGGCCAATCTTGGCACCCGGGCATACTGCACCTTTACAGTTTTATGTCACGAATTAATAACATGTTGTGGTCTGTGTGATGGAGTGGATAAAATATCAGATGAAGACTCAGGAAACTAGGGTTTAAATCTCTGATTGACCTTGGAAACTTATTGAGAGGTAGCATTGAAAGATGGCACATAACATTAAATGAGCATCCCTAAAATCATTTGTATAAATTAAAGTGGAAGAAACATTGAAAAAAACATAAGCTATTTTGGCTCACAAGTGAATGGTGCATGTTCTGTTGATTGTCCCCTCTTGTATGTCTGAAAGAATGTAACTTTCTTCCACTGAGGTCTTCGGCACATGTACAGTTTCAGTGTTTTAATGCTAACATTCATACATCACTACTAAATTCAAACATGTTGGATTGGGAAAGTAAGAGGGAATGACAAAATGTTGTTGTGGTTGGTGGTGGTGGTGGTGGTGGTGGTGATGATGATGTTGTTCATGTTTTTTGGTTGTGGTTATATGCCATTAAGTCATCTCTGTTATAAGGGGGCCCTGTGAATAAGATGTTCAAAAAGTCCTATCCTCCATAGACCTCAATAGTTCTTACAAAATCAATCCAGTGGCTTCCTTTAAGGTCCCAATCCATCTGAAATTTGATTTCCCTCTTATCTTGCTTTCCCAGCATTATTGTCTTCTCCAGAGAGTCCTATTTTCTTATCATACGAAACAGCCTCAGTTTAATCACTTTTGCCACAGAGATAGTTCAGTCTTGATTTTCTCTAGGATCGACTTGTTCCTTTCTAGCAGTCTAGTTCTATTCACAAAGCTTTCCTCTAGCACTAAATTTCAGAATATTGTGTCACCTTGTTGTTGTTCAGTCGCACAGTCAATTCCAACCCTTCATGACCCCATGGACCACCACACACCAGGCACCCCTATCCTCCATCCTCCTCCTCAACCCACTCAGCTTTGTGCCCATTGTGTTAACAATGGCATCTAGCCATCTCATTCTCTGATGCCTTAGAGAGTCCCCTTAAAGAATCACAGATTTGTTTCCAAATAAGCTTTCATGGATCAAAATCAATTTGTTTAGGCAGAATAAATTTTATGATTTTCCCCCTTTAAAAATCATTTTCCACTGAACAAAACAAATATTGGATTTTGCTTCACTTTTGTAAAAGACATTAACAGAGAAATTTCAAGCCTATGTCACTGACTTCGGGGACAGTCATAACTAAATGAAAGTTCCATCCCCAGGTAGAAATTCTGGCAGGAGTCACAATTCTGGCTCCAAGTAGTACCCTAGACAGCTCCAAGTAGTACCCTAGACGCAGACTCTACATCAGACAACCTTGTACTAGCCATATGCTTAGCATGTAACTATGTGTAGGTAGTGTTAGATAGTATCATTTCTTCTCCCACAAATGTATTTTTGAGAAATACTGTATGTGCTTTGGGAAACCAGCTAGCCAATTAAGCCTATGTTTCTCTCTAATCAATCACAAAATTACAGAGATGAGGAAAACTTCAAATTTGGGGCCCTAGATATTCCTGGATTAAAATCCCAGAAACTTTGGCCATATGTTGGCAGGCCTTCTGGAGGTTGTGACCCAAGTATATCTGAGGTTCCAGGTTTGGAAACTTTTGTGTTAGAAAAAGTAGGTATATTTTACCACTCGAGGGAGCACTGTTTCATAACATAATCCTGCACATTTTGTCTAGCTTGTCTCTGGAACTTTAAATTGGGCTATCTCTTAGCCACAGTGGCTAGTTATGCCTGTACTTGAGGAAGTCTTGGTTAGTGAATGGACCCTTGTCTATTTTCACAATTCTAGGTTAAAAGTTACATGTAAATACATTTTAATTATAGTTCAATGTTCTTTTTAAGGCTTAGAAAGAAAGACTTTCTTGGAGACAGCAATTGAGAGTGAAGAAGCAATAGGGCATGGTCTTACTTTCCATCTTCTTTTCAAAAGCATCTGCAGTTTTTTCTTTGTTTTATTTTCAACTAACTTTTCCATGTCATTGTTGTTTTCACTAACAGAATAACATTCTCTGTTAAAAAGATGCAATAGCTCTCCTACCAGTTGTTTACAATGGACTTTAATGCCATGCCAAACTAGCTGTGACATATGATGATGTGCTATGGTAGCGGTAGTCTAAATAAATCCTCCAACTTTTAAGGTAGGAAGGGAATTATTTACCATGGATACAATTTGCTTTTGCTGCACTTTGGATTCCATGGTGGAAAAAAGCATATACTTTGCACCTTCAGCCTGTGACAGATTGCAGTGTATTTGGTTTGGTAGCAAGGCAATATGATTTATTTAAGTTCAAGACCCATTGCAGTTTCTAAACTTATAAAGAATTTTTTAAAAAAATCTTAATTTTCTTAAAATCAAGATGAAGATAGAAATCTATAATTCCATGAAAGCCAATAGATCCAATGCATCTCAGTAAAAGCACAGCCTATGCATGTATAGAGATCACTCCATCTATAAAAATTGAAGTGGGGTAATATCTGAATTCAGGGAGCCATACTGGCACTTCCACATCAACCAGGGCCAACTCCACTGGTACATCCATTGTGTTTGGTGGCCAAAATTGTTGCTTCAACTTTAAAAGTGGCAACCTGAACCTTCTGTTTATAAGATGCTCCCAAAAGGCTTCAGTACAAGACAGTCTGAGGCCATCTACACACATCAAACAGTAATGTTTGAAGTGAGAGTGCTATCTATTAAATTCCTTTAATTTCTCACAACAGTACTTCCCCCAGTTTTGGTGTGGGAGGCAAGTTTGTGTTATGGGATAAGAGGATGCAGGACATTTGAGACTATGAATATACAGTTAATATGGGACTTAGAGTACAATTGTCATCCACATTCTGCCCCTTTGGGACCAAAAGAGTGTACTATGAGAAGAACTCCTTATACTGTACCAAAGTGGAAAAATTCAGAGGTAAGTTTCACATGATTAAATCTCCCTTCCTTTAAAAATATTCTCTTCCCATTTAGAATTCTAGATATCAAAATGAAGATTTTCCTCTCAAAGTGTACAATTGACATTTATATGTACTCTGCCTAATCTTTTTGAGAGGTGTGGCTTTTATTTGAACAACTTTCTGGCTTTCAGTAGTTTCTCCTTGGAAACGTCAGGATGGCTGGACTTTGGACTTTTATTAGCTCAATTGCTGCTGACTCTGGGAGATTTACCTGATCTTCTACTGCCTACACTTATCATGAGATAAATATGTCTCTGCTGTTCTGCAACAACAGTGGTTTGTAGGTTTTAAGTTCTCCTGTTATGTATATTGTTTTGAGCTATCCATGCATCTGCATCTCCATATTTTGTTCCTATAATGTACATTGCTGCAGACTGTCAATCTATTTGACCATTCATTTACACAGAATAGCTTTGAGTTTTTTGTGTGATATATATGCAAACTTTGTAATCCATAGGTATGGACTTATTAGTCTTTATTGCCAGTTTGTTTTTAACTCAGTGGTGTCTTCCCTAGACTCAAATTAGCTTCTCATTTACCTTCTAAATACCTTTCTCCCCACTCGCATAGCCCCTTTCTGGCATCAGCTTTAACTTCTTTGAATAATTTTTGATCTCATTGGCTTTTTCTTATCATTTGGCAGATGGAACATGCAATACTTTCATATTTTTACTTTCTTGAATAGTCTCCTGCATCCCCTGTTTGTTTTCTCTTCCTTTTAGGCCTTGGTACACAACCCTTGCATTTTAAAAAGAAACTGCACTTTTTGTTGTGCCACTGTTACATTAGTCTGTAGATTAATTGTAGAAATTGGAAAAAAACTTCATTTTAACGTTTGGAACTATATGTAACTTAGGGAAGGGAAAGTCGAATCTGTTTTTTTTTTAGCATAGATTCTTGGCTTTTGAAGTAAGTTTTGTGCTGTGTTGATTCCTCAACTATTGTTAAGTTTAACTAGCTGCTAATTAATTATATGAAGAAGTGATGAAGGAATGTGAAGGACAGACAGTCACCTGTATTGAAGTTTGCCATTTTCTTTCAAATCTTTTCTTCTTCTGAAAACTAATTTTTTAAAAAATTGGATCACAGCCCAGTATCTTGGGTAAAATGTTATCTTTCAAAATTCTGAGCCTCCATTTTTTAAATTCCACACATGTTTGTGGACTATTGTCATGTAAAATATTTCAGTCCCTGTCTAGGCAAGCAATAATCAATGTTATTTTTTTAAAAAAGCTACAGATATAACATACAAAAGCAAATGGAGAATATTATTTAAAGAATGAATTCATAGCAAAATATGGAATTTTCTAATTACATTTTTGCTATGAATTCATACTTTAAATAATATTCTTCATTTGATTTTGTAAGCTTTTAAAACAACAACACATGATCGTTGCTTTCCTCATCTTTCACTTTCTCTGCAAAGCATATCAGGTTATCTAGGCAGAATAATAACAAAACACATTTTCCATAGAGGCTTGCAGGCGGGAGACAGATGTGCCTGATTTCATCATGTACTCTAGGAAGGATAGATGGCTGTTGTATTCACAGAAGATTCATCTGAAGTATCATGAAGTAAAATGTACGGAAAATATAATATTCACAATTAAGATTTTTAATGAATTGCCTTGTTAATCCATACAGTGTATGCATGTTGCAAAATTTTCAGACTTAATTAGTATACTTGGTGATTATGTTTACTTCCTGATGTACACACTGATTAAGCATTGTCCATACACTGAAGCTTGAAGCTGAATCAGTTTATAAAGTAGCACCTTGTTTTGCAACTGGAGAGTCAAAATGCAAATAGATCAACTTATGTAAAATTAAATTAGCTCTAATAGAACCCATTTGGCTTGAGCAGCTGGTGTCACTTTATAAACAGAGTTCTCTTGTTATGAGAAATAAAGGGCTTGTGTTGACAGATGCTTATATACTTTTAAATGACACATGCAGAAAAGGGGGGGGGAGCTCCCTCAAGTAATGTTTAAGAATGAGCCTTGCATAAACGAAGAACAGGAAATAGGTAGCACAGTTAGCTAATATTTTCCATCCTTTCCTATTGTAGATATATGATCACCCAACGATACAATGACATGACTGAGAGAGGCATATTTTTAAAAGGATGATGCATAGATTATTACAGTTTAGCACATTCATTCTTACTTTTTGTAGCTGATATTCTTGCTCAAGAGAGATTTGCCCGTATATAGACTGTACTGTTTATTGAGATGCATACCTGCTAAATATTTTGCATTTTGAAAACCATAAATTTTTACCCCTTTCAACTTCCCAAACATTTTACATATTGATGATAACCAATATCCAGAACAGATATGGCAGCTGAAGAAGAAGAAGATTTTACCATAGGAAGAATTGTAATTGTTCATTAAAGCTTTAGTTAATGAGATGGTTGTATTGTTAGCAGTCTATTGGAGGAGAATAACCTTTTTTTCTGAAATTCAAGCTTGTGTGTTCATACAAGACATGTATGAACACCCAAGACTGAAAGGAGGTCCAATAAGAGTGTCCTCACAGTGCCACTAGAGATGGTTGGTTTTCAATGTGTGTGATTTCTAAGTGCTTCCTTAAACCATCAGATCTCGTAACTAAATATCAAAGGATTATTTTATACAAGATCTGATGGTTTGAGGAAGCACTTAGAAATTGCACACATTGAAAACCAACCATTTCTTTCATTCTTATCTGTCTCACCCCTACTTCATACAGCTCTGTAGATGATGCATGGGCTGTAACTCTTACCCTCAAACAGAATTTGGGGTTGCTTTATATTTGGAATGCAGAAAACAGTTTCTTCTTGACTATCACTATGCAACATTCTGGTGCTGATCAGGCATATAAAAATATTCTGCTCAAACATTTTAACCACACTATACAATATGGTAAGGTGGAGGTTCACAAGACCCTGTTTTTATGCAGTGAAAGAACACATGAGGGGTATCACAGAGTCCCAGTCCTTGTCACTGATATGCACCACTACTGTGCCTTCCCATTGTATTGGCATAAATGCATCATCACCATTTATATCAGCATCAGAGGATGGCACTAGCTTATTCATCCCTGCCATACCCATCATGCTTGTTTTTGAATGTGTGTGGCCTCTCAGTAGGTTAAAAAAATGCAAGAAACAAAATAAAACCCTGGTTGTTTTATGTGCTACTTTTACTGATATGAATGGCTGATATAGTTACTAGGTAGTGTAACAATGTGCTTGAGAAATGAGTCTACAAAGACAATGTTATAAATAAATTTATAAGCCTAAACCCAATGGAACGTTAATGAAGGAAACGAGTGAGGTGGCAGAATTCTTTTGCCATGTTTTCTGTGTTGCACTAGTTCCTAAGAGGACTACCAGTTTACTCTGCAGACATTTGCACAACCAGTTGCATAATTAGAAATTATGTTGGATGCTCTCTCCTCTCTTGGAACTGTCTGGAGCTAGGTGTCTTCAAGCCAATGGCATCTGTGCTAGTACAATAAAACCACAGTCAGAAATTCATTTGATTTTCAATTTTAATCTGCAAGGTTTTCTTTCTGACACATTTGTGAAAAGACAGATATGGTAGGCATGGCTTCTTATTAAAAGGGATAAATGTAGAAATATTTATATGAAAATATTTATCTCTTCCATTCTATAGGAAATCTTCATGCAGTTGAACACACACACACACACACACACACACACACACACACACACACACACACACACACACACACACACACGGGGGGGGAGAGAGAGAGACTAATAGTTTTGAATCAGAATACAGTTTACATTTCTGATGCTTTCTCTGTGGACTCTCCATTTTAAGCCCAGAGAAAGGAAAAATAGCCAGCACTCATTCCAGACTGAAATGAAAATAGCCAAAATCATTCTACCATAAAGCGAAAGGACAACACAGAGCAAGCAAACTAAATCCAAATGTGTTTAAATTGATGCTGTTGTTTGCATGGGCTTTTCAAATGGTCTTTATGGAAATGGGGAACAAATAATGAAAATAAGGGCATGATTCCAAGGGAAGGCAAAGCTTTAACACTCCCCCCTCCAACTTTTAATATATTCCTGTAAGCCATCCTGTTGTGTTGCACAAAGTGGAGAGAGAGATGGCTCTCTCTCTAAGCTTGTGTAGTCTGGTCATTCATGGGGGACAATGAAGAAAAATGGGCAATTTGTCTGCTCTTTGTCTAAAGCGGCTTTGTAATGTACATTGAATCACACCCACTGGCAGAATGGTAAGGTGCTGAAACCAGCCTGCCCAGTCAGAGTCTCGCAAGCGGGTGTGAAAAGAGCAAAATGCAACCATTTGGATTTTGAAGTATTGGACTGATAACTGCTGTGAATCTGGTCTTGGCAGTAGGTTTGTATTTTACTACCCATCAAATGCCTAGTTGACATGTAATAGGAAGATTATTGCAAAGACATGAAAACCAAATTCCCTATCCCATTTTCTCCAAAGAATATCCGCCCACTAAAAATGAAGCCAGTTAGATATTGCAGTTTAAAAGAGGCAGAGAATTAGTTATGGACAGCATCAACAGAAGATTGGGAGACAACAGCTACAAGGAATGGTCACAAGGAATCTTGGACATGGCCTGAAGAGGTTCAGGTTAAAAACATCCAGTTCAGTGAACAAGACATAATTAACCTATTTAGTTGTTGTTTTTATTTTAAAAAAAAACAATTATAGGACAGTATGGCTGATTCTTTGTGAACTGATGAAGTCAAGGAGCTGCCCTGTGAAGCCCAGTCTTCAGGATAAGATTTTAAGCTATCAAATGAACTAACCAGGCAAGTAATTAGATCTTGAAGCCAGAGATATCCCTTACGAATATTACAGAACAGCTCCTGTAACTACAAAATGTGTCTACTTTCAATAGCAAACTGTGGGGTCTGTGCATGGATGTATTGTGCAAAGAAACTTGACTCAAGGCATGACAGTTTGAATAAATTACGGATGAAGACAGATAGAGTTGACATGATTCTCAGAGATCTAAAACAATTTTAATCAAACGATTATAAGATTTCTGCAAGGTAGACTCACAATTTTGGTATCCATTTTGCCATTCCATTGGGTTAACATCTGTGTCACCTCCACAGCTCAAGCCTTGTTCAGGGCCTAGCAAACACATTTCAGAACTACTAACATAGATAGCTTCTGTGTCCCATTCTTGTTTATATCAATCATTTGAAGCTAATTTTCCAACATTGTCATCCTTTTTATGAAGATAACTCTTGTTTCTTTCCAATGGACAACTGCTTTAAATTGGACTGGGCATTAATGTTTGGAGTGATTGAAACAATTTATTCCTTCTCCTTCAGTAGTATCAGAAAGAGTCCAATGGGACTTCTGGAGTGTAAATATCTGCTTACAGCATTTTGTTGTTGCCCAGGGGATACCTGAATATGTTCACATTTGTCATGTTGTTCAGAGAGGCTCTTTTAATGTGTTCCAGTATTAACAATGTAACAATTTAAAAAAACCTACAAACAAAATATATTTTCTGTTGAATTTTAGCCCCTTTGTGTTTTCTCTGAGCAGAAATTTAAAAGCTTCAGTTATATATATTTGGCTTTTTAAAAAAGTATAGTTTTAATCTCTTCTCCCAATAAAAGCTACTAATTCCCAGGAGCCTTTATGGCCAATAATTCCACTGGAGTGATTTTTATCTGTCTTCTGCCACCAAGTGAAGACAATTACTTCTGTTTATTAATTAATAATCACCTCTCTCTGTTGCCACTTTCAACTTATTAATGTATTTTAATGACCACCTACTATTTTAATATTGTTTCCTAACTATTTTGTCAGCCACTTTGATAAATGTTTGGAGACAGAACACGGGGTAGGGATCTTTGGCATAATGTATGAACAAATGAACACTTCCCAAAATTTGGTTATTATAAATTTTATCAGTGAAATCAAATTTCAATTAATTGAAAGCTTCTTCTTTCCATGGTTCAGGTTCTGAGAAACATTTTTTTACACTGTGTTGCTTTGGGAAGCCTTTGGAGGGTGGAGATTTTATTACAGTAGTAAAAATAAATCACCATTGTATTGTCACCAGAGGTGCTGATCCCAACAGAGGCTATCCTTCAATGATCCAGCAGATCTTAAAGTCTCTCTCCCTCTTTCCCAAGACTCCCAAAAATTTCCCCAGGGCAAAAGAGAGACCAAGGGAGCCTTGGATCCTAAAAAGGCGGTTAAATTAAATTAAATTAAATTAAATTGGTGCCAGCTGATGACATCATCAGTTTCCACTAGCATAAATTTACACAAAATTTTGCCCACAGTGCTTAATCCCTCCAGATGGTAACAAGCACATCTTCTGGCTCACAACTGGCTTGTACTGAGTCAGCCATTGATGCTTTCCACTCTGATATTCAAGGAGGATTTACATGCAGCATGAGTCAAGTAGCAATATTACACACAGGACAAGAGGCAGAAGTTTTTACATGCCCCATCTGTAGGTTATCCATTTTGAACTCTGAAAGTGTAAGCAAATAAATGCAGGTTCACCAAGAGGACCACTAATACACTAGACATACAGCTGTTACAATACTTGATATTTAACAAGGTTCTGGTGATTGCCATCGCTACTATTATCTTGTTCACCCCAAGGAAAACATTGTTTCTTGCCATCCTGAAGTAATGCAGGGATATATGTTCATGTGAGAGATTAAGAACTTCTAAACAACTCTGTTCATCATCTTCCTTCAGTATCTAATAAAACATCAGTTGATCTTAGAGGATGTGGAGGAAAAGCTCTTTTAAAATGCCTTAATAATTCTCATTTTAGATTTTACAGCTTCTTATAAAAGAAATGTTTGGAGGTTCACATCCTTGCATTTTCTTAGAAGAATGCAATAAATGCAGGTTCACCAAAATGACCACTAATACACTAGGCTCAACAGCTGTTACTTTTAATCAAATCAATGGTTTTATTGTAAGTAGGACTTGACCTAATAAAGAGTTATTATAGCTCTATGAGCCAAGAATCTGTACAATCTAAATACCCATGAAAACAATTTAAGTTACCTGTATGCGTGATCTGTAGATTAACTTCTGACTCTTTGCTTTAGGTGTCTTGGTGATATTTAATGTCTACATGTATTCAACATCACTTAAGATTTAGAAAGAGGAATTACACACAGTACTCAAAAAGCAGAGTAAATTAATGGCAATCTGACGCTCCTTACCAGATTTGACTTTTTGCAAATATACTGAGCTAGTTGTCTGTTGTATTCTTGAAGGCCAAGAATTTGTCATTTGAAAATTTTTCTGTAACTTAAACTTCTTTGCAGAGCTACCGTATACTTACTTTACATTATGTTAAGCTTCAAGTCCTAACTTCAGCATATGTCAGGCTTACTTAAATGACTCTTGTTAAGATTTCAACTATGTTTAGTCTACTTCCTATATCTATTTATTTAAAATCATTTTATATTCTCTCTCTTTTTGCAAACGAAGCAGCCATGACAAGGAAGAAAGAAAATATTGAAAAATGCAAATTAATTAAACAAACACTTGTATTGAAATTTGTAAAGTTGCATTACCAAAGGAACTGACCCAGAAATCAAAACAAAAGGACAGGAAAATGAAAACAAACATGTTCACTAGGGGAAAAGCAAGGAAAAAGTTGTTCTTGTTGAAAACAGTAGAACTTATTTCTGAGTAAACATAAACTGCGTTGCACTCTGAGAGTCATTTAATCAAAACTAACCATCATTTCTGCGTTTGCATCTTGCACCTATTATGGCCTATAACCACATAATTACTATCACATGCTGTATTTCTTTCAAACCCCTTTCTTCATGTATGATTGCTTTTAACTGTTATCTAATAGTTGCCCTAACACACGCTGCTCCTTTATAAAGTTTTGGCATTTATTTTTTACTTTACCATGACAATCTAGTTTAGGGTTGCTTCATGGTAAATCACCTATTCTCTTTAAGGAGTGACATGGATTAGGTGCCTTTTGTGTATGCCACACAACATGTAGCAGGAAGTTATTTGTTACCCTGGAATTTATTTAACATATGTTTGTATGATGTAGAATTGGTAAAAATATTACTTATATCTCAATGAGGGAGCCCAGGGAGAATGCATTTTTGTTGTTTGTTGTTCAGTCGCACAGTCGACTCCGACCCTTTGCGACCCCATGGACCATTTTCCTCCAGGCGCCTCTGTCCTCCACCATCCCTCTCAGCCCTCCCAGCTCTGTGCCCATTGTGTCTACAATACCATCTAGCCATCTCATCCTTGGCCTCCCCCTTCTTCTTTTGCCCTCCACCTTTCCCAACATCAATGCCTTCTCAAGTGAATCCTCACTTCTCATTTGATGTCCAAAGTATTTTAGCTTCATCTTTACTATTTGACCTTCCAATGAGCAGTCAGGGTTAATTTCTTCTAAGATTGACCTATTTGTTCTCCTCGCTGTCCAGGGGACTCTCAAAACCCTCCTCCAACACCACATTTCAAAGGCATCTATTCTTCTGCGTTCAGCCTTCCTAATTGTCCAGCTCTCACATCCATACATTACTACTGGGAAAACCATTGCTTTGACTATTCTAATTTTTGTTTGCAATGTGATGTCTCTGCTTTTCACTATGTTCCCCAGGTTTCTCCTCGCTTGTCTCCCTAGAATCAGTCGCCTTTTTATTTCATGGCTACAATCCCCATCTGCAGTGATCTTTGATCCTAAGAAAGTAAAATCTGTCACTGCTTCTACTTCTTCCCCGTCTATTTTCCAGGAACTGATGGGGCATGTTGCCATTATCTTGGTTTTCTTGATATTGAGTCTCAAGCCAGCTTTTGCACTCTCCTCCTTCAGCCCAATCAAGAGATTCTTTAGGTCTTCCTCACTTTCTGCCATTAGGGTGGTATCGTCTGCATATCTCAGATTATTAATGTTTCTCCCAGCGATTTTAATCCCATATTGTGATTCCTCCATCCCTGCACTGCGCATTATGTGCTCTGTGTATAGGTTGAATAAGCATGGTGACAAAATGCAGCCTTGTCTTACTCCTTTTCCTATTCCAAACCACTCTGTTATTCCATGTTCTGTCCTAACTGTTGCTTCTTGGTTCATGTACAGATTTCTCAGGAGGCATATGAGGTGCTCTGGTATTCCCATCTCTTTAATTACTTGCCACATCTTGTTGTGGTCCACACAGTCAAATGCCTTAGTGTAGTCAATAAAACAAAAGTATACTTGTTTCTGGTATTCCTTTGTTTTCTCCATGATCCAGCGTATGTTGGCGATGTGGTCTCTAGTCCCCCTGCCTCTTCTGAAACCAGCCTGCACCTCTGGTAATTCTCTCTCCACATGCTGCTGAAGTCTATCCTGTATTATCTTGAGCATTACATCACTGTAAAAGGAGGTACAAGCTACTTATTTCACTGATGACTGATTCTGCTGTAACATGACAAAATCCTTTTCCAATTACACTCATGGTAGCCCATGGCAGGGATGGGTAGAAGACAAATCCTACAGAGGTTGTTAGAGTGCTGTGGCAGCCATAGCTAGTGGTGTGGAAAGCTTTGATCTGTAGCCTAAGATCTGTAGGACTGCATTTTGCTCACACTTTTTCTGTGGTATAAAGAACTTTGAGCATTCCAAAGTAATTCACAAAACTCACATTATTATTAATAGCAATAGCAAATAAACATATATACAGACCCATAGTTCTTAGAGAATGCTCTGGCTGCTTCACAAGGTAATTAGCATTTTGCCATCACCACCCCCAACATGCTGGGTACTGATTTTAGCAAGCTCAGAAGGATGGAAGGCTGAGCATTGCCAATAATTGGAATGGTGGTGAATGAGAAACATCTGTCCTGCTAATGTTGAAAGGCCATTTGCTTTTAATTATCAGAAAAGGCTAAAAACCAGTGGTTATGACTAAGGTTTGCAAGCAAAATGTCTCAAGCAGATTTGAAAAGACCCTGTTCGAGACCATAAGGGGTCATTGCCAATCAATATAAGTAAATCATCTTGTCCTTCCTATATTCCTCTAAAATGAACAAATGTCATCTTTTAACATGATTTTCTGCATAAGCCACAAGTTAGTTGGCTAGATAGCTAAATGATTTGGGCACCTGACTGTGGAACCAGAACTTGAGAGTTTGATCCCTCATTGTGTATCTTGCAAGTATACCCAGAAATTCCTGGAAAGGTTAGACATAAGTCTGAATTGATTTGATGGCACATTATTATATGAGATATAACATCTCCCAGTCTATCTAATGATAGAATTTTCCTTGACCAAGGCTGAACTAGATTTCACTGTATGAAGCAAAAGACTTCCAGCATTGTGTACAGAAATGGCGGGTGACAAATTGGGTTTGGCTGATTGTATGTATGGACAACATGGAGCTTACAGTGATGGCTGAGGAGCTTTGCAGGCGCACCACCCAAAGAAAGACTCAGGCACCGGAATATGGATAAAGGCATTGGGCCACTTTTATTGAATAATGCCCTAGTCCGAATTATAACTTTCAATTGGTGTATTCATCCAATTGTAATTCTTAAGGCAAGCAGGCCGCAGTAACACTGGTAAGGTTCCTCCCAAAATTGCCAATGGCAATTGGCTACAATGTATCCATTTGTATCCATTTGTTTGTTCACACAAAGAAATTGTTGACCGGAGTCAATAAACTATCTACTGACCCCACCCTCTGACGTGTATCCGTCAAATCACGGGGTGATGCATGCTGAAAAGCTCCTGCCATCACCCCTTGCCTGGTTCGTCGTTGACCGGTCAAAGCTATTACACCTGTACCTGTCTAAGTGTTGGCCAGTCAATTGCGAACCTGCCGGATACCTATGGGTCATAAATCTTTACCTTAGCAGTGCTACCCGCCACACGGGGAGGCTTCAATGAAGGCTCACCGCCCGCCCCCCAGACCGTCAGCTCGGTCAACAGGCCTGCTTGCAAATCTTCCAAAAAGAAGTTCATACCTCTAGCCGACAGGTGGACCCCATCCCCTGCATAAAGATCATAATTTTGTAGACTAATGGTGGGGTGTCGGATGACCATCCCCAAACCCTTGTCTGCCAAGAACCGGGCAACAGCCCTGTTCACCGAGCGGCGAGCGCGGTCAAGGGCATGGAGGTCAATACCTCCCCTGTAAGAATGACGCGGTATGATGTCCGACCATAGCAGCCTTGTGGACGGCCACACATAATGCAAATAAGCTAGGTCACTGCAAATCGTGAAATTTAAAGAAAGGCCAATGACCTGGGTGAGGTCATTGCCCCCGAGGTGCAGTACAAGGACATCAGGCGGTTCAGCATCCCTGATGGAAAACAGGAATGGCAACAGTTCCCGCCATCTCATTCCGCGCTTACCGTACCAACGTATGCATGCGGTCGCACGCAGTCCAAGCTGGGGTCCCCACTCTGTCGCCTCAGCATACTGCTCTGCCCAGTGCACGTAACTGTGGCCCACCAGCCATACTGCCACCGGTGTGCAGGGACACACAGGGTCTGTAAAAGAAGAAAAGAGAACAATGACTTAACTGGTACTCATACCTGAAGAGGGCGAACATATAATGCAAAACGCATAGATCCCCATCTTCCCATATGGCGTACATCAGCCTCAGAGTACCCAAATCCAGCTGCAGTGGATGCAGCACCTATCCTAAACGAATGGGTGCCGTAACGAGCCCCGGGGAGGCCAACACTGGATAGTGCCATACCGGTCACCTTCCAAAATTGAAATTTAGTAAGGGGAGACCCATCCTGGTGGCAGAAAAACGGGCCAGGGTGCATGCCACGCACTGCCAAGAACTCCTGTAGGGCACCAACCGGACAGATGTCTGCAACGGAACATCGTAGCAGTCTAACTCCACTGCCTATGCCGTGCTGATCACCTTTTGAGGACCGTATCCTCAACTGAGCCCACTCATTAGAGACATAGACATCGTCGAGTTCCAGTGCCCTACGAGTCGCATCCGCCTTAGATAGTAGTACCAACTCACTGATGCGGAGCACTCCAAAGAAGGCCACCGTGGTAGCCGCGTGAAAAAGAGCCGCCTCATACTTATCAAAACACAGATCATGCCAGCCTCGTGCAAGGTGGGTCAGTACCTCTGGTGAAATTGGGTGGCGAGTGTCCGGGCGGCGGCCACGTTCCCGTGTCCACCCCTCCAAAACATGTCGTATGCGGAAATCATTCACGCAGTCAGCAAAACCCCTCACCTTGGCCATAAATGCCAGTGCCGACAGCCTGGATGCTATAGTGCGAGGAGCCAAACCCTGACTGTGTAAATAAACCATAAATTGTAAAACTTGTTCGACTGGAATGGGTCACACTTCGGGCAACTGAAGTTGCACACAAAAGGTTCTAAATTGAACAAAAGCATGGTGATACGCATTACGCGTGCAAGGTGCCAATGACATGCCGATCGCCCGGTTCACCTCTCCTTGCCAAATGTCCAAATCTCGGCCGGGAGTGGCGAGGGGAATTCCTCTGCTTCCGGAGCCAAGGCATGGAACCGGGGGATCTGCAGGCGGGAAAAAGCATCAGCAATATCATTATTAATACCTGGTACATGTCTGGCCTTAAAAAGCACATTGAGGCATAGGCTCCTTAACACAAACTGACGGACCAACGCCATCACCCTAGGTGACTTAGACGTCTGAGCGTTGACAATGTGCACTACCACCGCATTGTCACACCAAAAATGGACCACTGAGTCGGCCCACTCCTCGCCCCATAGCATCAAAGCTCCCAGGATTGGAAAGAACTCAAGGAATGTAAGATCATGGAGGCGATCCGTGCCCCGCCATGCTGGAAGCCATTGGCCATAAGCCCACCTCCCCTCAAAGTAAATCCCATATCCCAGGGAGCCGGAGGCATCCAACTGTATTTGGAATCTAGGGGAAACTAAAAGGTCGGATCTCCAAAAGGAGACCCCATTAAATTCCCGCAGGAATTTAAGCCAAACCAAAAGGTCAGCCCGCATGCCCCTGGTCAGTCAGACCCTGTGATGGCGCTTTGACAGGCCAGACATGGCATCACATAGGCGCCGCGCAAATGCTCTGCCGGACGTAACCACCCTGCAGGCAAAGTTAAGATGGCCATGAAGTACCTGAAGCTCACGAAGTGACACTTTACGTTTGGCCAGCAAGGCCAAAATCATCGCGGAGATCCGGGTGACCTTGTCAATGGGTAACCGGGATGCCTGTGCGACCGTGTCAATTTCATTAATACCCAGAAATGTGAGTGTAGTGGATGGGCCCTCGGTCTTTTCGGGCGCTAAAGGGACACCCAGTTCCCGCATTAGCATCTGAAATGTAGTGAGGAGACGCGTGCACGTGTCTGAGCCCCATTCACCCCCGAACAAAAAGTCATCAAGGTAATGGGCTACAGACCGAAACCCGGACCTGCGAACAAAGGCCCACTGGAGGAAGGTGCTAAAACGTTCGAATGCTGAACATGAAATAGAGCAGCCAAAAGGCATGGCCTTATCTACATAAAACTTCCCTTGGAATCTAAAACCCAATAACTCAAAGTCCCCCGGGTGCACTGGCAGTAATTGGAATGCCGATTTAATGTCACATTTTGCCAGGAGGGCACCAGGACCACAAGAGCGCACCATCCGTAGGGCTTGGTCAAACGACGTATACCTGACCGAACAAAGGTCATCAGGAATAGCATCATTGACAGAGTAACCCGCCGGGTATGATAGATGGTGGATTAAACAAAATTCCCCCGGGGCCTTTTTAGGTACTAACCCCAGAGGGGAAACCTTCAGGTTGGGGAAGGGTGGTACGGAAAAGGGGCCCTCCACCCTCTTGGCCTCTACCTCTTTGGCAATACTCAAGGCACCCACCTCCTCCTTACCCTTCAGAGAAAGTAAATTGGGGGCACCTTGGGGTCCCCGCACTCCTTTGAATGGGATACGGAAGCCCCACTGGAAACCCTCCAGGAGGTACCTCGCGTCCTCCCTCCTTGGATAAGTTGAGAGCCATCGCTCCAACATATACACATTAACTGGGGAGGGGGCCTTTTGACTGGCTAGCTCCATCAGCAGAAGCTCTGCCCGCTCCCTGTCCACCTCTACCTCTGCCCCGTGACCCACCAGCCCGTGGGCACGCGGCGGCGGTGTGGGGGCCAGCGCAAGAGGGACACTCATGTTTATATCGGCACTGCCGCTTATTGCACACGCCAGCAGCCGAGAAGCTCCAACACAGCAAGCGGGCTGGAACCCCCTGCCCCGCCGGCTGGCGGGAAGCCTGTATTGGAGCAGCTCGCTGCACGGCATGGCCACAATGGTACCTATCCCCAGGTGCCGGATGCGTGGGGGTCATGTACAAGAGCCACAATTTTTGACAGGGCTCATCCCATCTCATCTCCGGGTGTAGGGGCACCCTCATTCTAAATTCCTCATCGTAAGCCAACCACGATGGGCCAGGGAAATCCACCATCGCCCTGTAAATATTGTCCAAATATTGGACCATAGGAATGGCAAGATCAGGCCGGGCCCTAAGGTATACCGCCATATAAATAAGATATGCCGGCAACCAGTTGGCCCAGGTGCGCGGTGGCTTACGACGACGGGACAGCTCTTTGTCTCTGTCGTCCTGTCCCTCTCTCTCCTCCTTAGTAGGCTCACGGTTCAATAGGGAGAATATATCCACGTACTCCCCCCCGCCAAATCTTTTCCCTCGTGACCTGGGACAAATGATCACCAAGGGGCAAGGAATAACCAGCCGTCGGCAAAGCCGTCACCGGCACATTAGGTATATGGGGCATATGCAGCAGGACCTGGACAGCCCCTGCGATGCCCGGCACTGCCCCGGGGGCGGAAACCCCCGCCCTCAATGAGGTGCCATTTTGAAACCAAGGGGCACTGGGATAGACTGGTAACTGATGCCCACTCGCCTCAACTTGACGAGGCCAGGGCCACTGAACCCCACCAGTAGAAGTGGGCTGTGATGTAGGTGCACTAATTTGAACCTGATATTCACTAGGTGCACCCCCGTGAGCCGCCCCCACTGGTGGTTCCGGCCCACGGTGGGCGTCGGAGCTCGCGACCGGAATCGAGCTCTGAGGCCACACCTGACTGCTCCCCGTCTGCAGCTCTGGATGAACAGGGAGGTGCGAGACACCGGCAGGCGCAGGCCAGAGCGTCTCAAGCAGCTCAACCCGGCTGGCCGCCTGGTACAGTGTGGCAGCCGTCGAGGTAGCCGGTGGATGCGAAGGGCCCCCGGCAGAGAGAGAAGTGCCCCCTATCATAGGAGGCTGTGCAATCCCCAAGGATGCCTCCAGCACTGCTAAACGTGCTAGTAAAGCATCCACTGCCACAGATCCCCCAGCATAAGGTGGGCCGGGTTGGCCGGAAGGCCCAATAGGCATTTGGAAAGGAACACCGAAGTGAGAGCCTGGGCCAGAATAGGGCCATGCCCAAAACTCCGGCCCATGAGGGGCCGGAGGAGGAACGGGTTGCGTACCCGCACCAGGCCCTCCCACGCTGTCCTGGCCCATGGCCGGCAACTGCGGGCCGAGGGCCGAAGCCCCTGAGGGGCCGGCCTGAGGCTGGCTAGCCAAGGCCGGCTGCCAAGTGCCAGCCTGAATCACCCCACCGGTATCGGTGGGCAAGGCTGGGATAGTGCCCTGCCGCGGGGGCGCAGCCCTGGTCCTCCGACTTGATGGCTGCCCCCCGTCCTGCGCAGGGCCTGAAAAAGTCCTCCCCTTTGGCCGTGGTTTCATCGCCGGGGCCTTCCGTTTGGGAGGCATATCTTCAAAGAAAGAGCAGGATCCCTTTCCAGGGATCGAAAACCTAGCACCAAAAGCACAGAGCAGCCAGCAAGCTAAAGGCTCTGTGCTAATCCTCCCTTCCCAGCCGGGAAGGATCAAGGGCTAAACAGCCGAAGACTACGGACAAACAGCGACGGAGAAAACTTCTCCTCTCCGTCGCTATTTCTAAAGCGGCAGCTCGTCTGCCTGTGGCCACCCCTTTTATAGAGTGGTGGCCACGCCCCCTAACTCACCCGGATGTCTGAGTCCGGGTGGGGGCCCCCCACAAAGAGCACGGTGGCCATTTTGGCACCGCGCTTTCATTGTACTTTGCTTTCCTTTTTGTTCTCATTTTTAAAAAAAAAAAATCAATTTTTAAAACCTAATTTTTATAGTTTGTGGTTTTAGGGTCCCAACAGCAGAACATCTGGGAAGGAAGTCTAGTGAAAGATAAAACTCTACAGTGACAAAGATGGTGCCTAAACCAGAAAAAAAACATATGCTTAAATAAACCAAAGGAGTAAGATCTGTCACCCACAAAGGTGAATCCTTCCCTCTTCTTTCCCCATCAAATAAATCAGGGTGGGAAAATACAATGTTTCAATGACTGGTTTCTTCTAGTTTCAGTTTGTAATTACATGCCCTGCACTCTGGGATGATCAAGAACATATCCTGCCCATCCACTTTATGACTATCTTTCAATTATTTGAAAACTCCTGTCATTTCCCCCCTCATTCTCCTTTTCTCAAGACTAAACATTCCCAGTGCTTTCAGTTTTTCCTCATAAGGTCCCCTGATCATCTTTGTTGTCCTTCTCTGAACTTGTTCCACTTTAATGGCATCCTTCTTAAAATGCAATGTCAAGTAGTGGTCAAAGTAGTCTAGATGTGGAATATTATTTCCGAATAGAGGGAGGCCAATATATCCTGGGTTTTGTATACTAATATTAATGCAGCATTGGGGTTTTCCCCCAGCCACACCACAATGATGGCTTATAACCATCTTGTGATCTACAATAATTCCAAGATCCTTCTTGCTCATAGTATTGCTGAACCAAGTGTTTCCCATCTTGTAATTGTGCATTTGTTTTTTTTTTCTCCCTAGGTGTAGAACTTTGCAATGATCCTTGTTGAATTTCATTCTTTTGTTTTTTGGCCCAATGTTCAAGCCTATCAAGAACTTGTTTAAATTTTGTTCCTGTCTTCCAAGGTATTAGCTATTCCACCCAATTTTGTGTCATCCACACACTTGATAAGTATTCCCAGCACATCCAAATCATTAATGGAAATGTTGAAGAGCACTGGGCCTAGGACTGAGCCTTGTACCATGCTGGTTACCCCATTCCCAGTTTGAGAAGGAGCCATTGATACGTGCTCTCTGAATATGATTATGTAACCAAATGAATATCCACCTGACGCTTGTGCTATCCAGGCCACACCTAGTCAGTTTGCTAATCAGACTATTGTGGGGCACATGTCGAAGGCTTTTCTGAAGCCAAGATATATTATATCTACAGCAACTAACAAGGAACTTACCCGATCAAAAATGAGATAAGTTTATTCTGGCAGGATTTGTACTTGACAAATTTATGTTGACTTCTAGTTCTTACTGCATTGTTTTCAAGGTGCTTGCAGGATGACTGCTTTATAATCTGCTCCAGAATTTTCCTCAGGACTGATGTCAGGCTGACAGGTCTGCAGTTCCCCATGTCTTCCTTTTTGCCATATTTGAAGAAAAGGGCAATATTAGCCCTCCTTCAGTCATCTGGCATTTCGCCATTCTCCATGATGGTTCTGAGATCTCTTCAGCCATTTCCTTGCAGCTCATCAGCTCATCTTTACTCCTCCATTCACACTATTTTAGATGATGTTGAACAACACTGCCTCCAAGAAAGAGGCCTACTTCTCATGTCTATCCAAGATTATGGGGAAGGGTTGAGGACTTCTTGGGAACAGAGTACTGATCAGCAACAAACCCACCTAATGCAATCTTTGCTAACCTACACTTTGCCAGCTTGGCCACAAGAATATAATTAGGAAACTTGTTGAAAGATTTGCTGAGATCAAGATATGCTGTATCCACAGCATCAATCTGATTGGCCAAACTTGTGAGTGCATTTGAAAAAAGAGGTAAAATTAATCTTAATGATCACTATGTTTTTGTCAGATTGCTCAGAGACCAGCTGTTTATTCTCTGTTCAAGAACCTTTCCTGGTATTGCCTGGTATTGACTGTGATTGTTTCCTGGATCCTCTTTTGTACTCCTTTTTTCCCAGATGGGGAACAACATTGACTGGTTTTCTTTCTTCACGTACCCCTTATGTTATCTATCTAGCATTGCAGTGATGAAGGCAACACAACAATGTTCAGTGAAGACAAACTCTCAGGCATTGTCCCTGGCCTATATAATTGTCCCTCTGCTTTACACGTTTTGTCTTGCATCAACAATGTGGAAGTATGATAGATCTGACATTTCTGTCTTCTTTTATATATGGGAAAGAGGAGAGGACTCCATATTCTACCTCCTGCAGCAGAATGTATTGTGTTGCTTGGTGAAGAAAGGATTGATATTAAATTCACTACTGAGGGCCAGATTATGATAAATGCATGGTTGCATTTGTGTATCTATTTTAAATAGGAAAACAGCTGTGAGAAGGGGAGGTGAGGAAGGCAGAGAGATTCTGATACTGGCTCACATTGTAGCAGGATGAAAGAGATTAATCCTTCTCATTTCTACTTTCTTGAGGAACTTTTCTCTTCATGCACCTGATATTTTTGCTTGCTTTAAAGGGGGGAAGGGATGCTGCTATGTATAGAAATGGCAGCTTTTCTTCAAGTGCATCTGGTGACAACATAGGGTCACAATGCTGGATTTTTTTAAAAAAAGAAATTAATTGGGAAGGGATTAAATTTCTATTCCTTACACATATACCCCATAATGCCACTGTATTCTTTCTAATGAAAATCAAAGATATGTACATGCAATCATTCATATTGCACCATATCTATTTGATGCCCACATACTTACCAGGGAGTCTTGTTAGGTAGGAGGAACGAGTCTGAACAACAACAACAAAAGGCCACAGGAACAATTTGATGATCTATGACAAGCGATTTGGTGACCTATGCACCTTTTCTTCTGTTTGACTGTGATCCACTTCTGTATTTGGGGCCTCTGTAATGTTAGTCCTACTTTCCTACATGGAAATTATGTGGTTAAAACTTGGGACCTCATATGTACAAAACATTGCTCTTCTCTTGGGGCTCCAGCTCCATTTCAACCTAATTCTTCCATTTATTTGGACTTGGGAGATAGGAGATGGGATACTTTACTTCACTTTTTGGAAGTTATGGAATCCCCAATACCTCTATGAATATTGCTTTTCAGATTTTTATTTTTATTTTTTATTTTATTTTCTAATTTGTATTGCCGCCCAACTCTGAAGCCTGGGCAGCTCACAGAAAATAAAACCAATGGCAGTTTTAAAAGCAATTAAAACCCATTAAAAAACTACTGACAATTTTTTAAAAAGATTAAAAGTTTAAAAGAGAGATTGTTCTACTAAATTAGCCAGCAGGCCAGGGTTACCATGTTGCTGGTGCCCGACGCCTGCCCTGCCAGCCATGTTTTTAACCATTTCCTGAAGGGCAGCAACTCTGTCTGATGACATAGCTCAATTGGCAGGAGGTTCCACTGGGCTGGAGCAGATTTAATTTTAATTTAATTTTCCCATTTATATGCCACCCAATCAGGAAGCCCGACTCAGGGTAGCTCACACAATAATCATACAATATTTTTATATAACAATACAAATATGCAATTTTTCAATACACATTACTCAATAATTATACAGTATTCAATCCAAAAAATATACAGTATTTAATACAAACAATATACCACATTGCAATACTGCAGCAGCCTCTCTGCACCAGCTGCAAGTAAGTCCGGGAGCAGCGGCTGTGAAGTTGTACCGCCTGCCACCCTAGCAGCCTTTTGAGCCATGGCCAGGGGCGGGGTCCCAGGGCGCCAGTGGTGGGGTGGTCCTGGCGCCCGTTGTCACAGTGGCCTCTCTGCCCCAGACACAGGAGAATCCGGGGGCGGGGGTGGCGAAGTCCTACCACCCACCGCCATGACAAGAAAACTGAGAGACAGTGAGCGGCTATAGTTTTCCAGAATCTCATTCATGTCTGGTTTCTGTAAAAGCAGCCTGGAAGAGGAAATAGCTGGTCATTTTACAAGCAAACATTCTCACTTCTTTCTGAGGCAAACCATAAAGTGAGTAGAGCAGGAAATCACATTTTCAATCTATTTCAGTTCTGATGACTATGCCAGGAAATGTTCCTCCTTTTGCAGTTTTGAGTGTCTCTTCCCAAGATCACCTGCTCAGGGCTATGAATGAGAACAAGTATCCCAAAGGCACCATTTTATCATCCTCTACCATTGCACATATTAAGTGCCTCTTCAGTTAGTACCATTCATGTAAACTTCAGCAACGTGATGTCTATTCACAACATCTCCATTTCCCTGAAGTGGGTTAATCTGTAACCACCCATTAGGTAAAGGTAAAGGTTTCCCTTGCTCGAAAGCCAGTCATATCTGACTCTAGGGTTCAGTGCTCATCTCTGTTTCAAAGCCAGCACTGTCTGCTTTTGCAGATGTTTCCATGGTCATGTGGCAGGCATGACTAGACACAGGAGCACATGGAACGCTGTTACCTTCCCACCGAAGTGGTCCCTATTTATCTTCTTGCAATTTCTTGCTTTCGAACTGCTTGGTTGGCAGGAGCTGGGACAAAGACGGGAGCTCATTCCATCCTGCAGTACTCGGGAATCAAACTGCTGACCTTCCACCTCCCAGTCAGCGTCTTAGCCACTTCATTATAGACTTCAATTTTTGGGCTTCCTACTAATGCAGCATCCCCCAATTCTGGTAGAGAAATTACTATCTGGTCATGGTACTATAAAAGCTATGAAGTATGTGGTCAGGTGCAAGAGGACACAGTGGTGTTGCAGCCCTTTATACAAATCTCCATGACATCAAAGAAGGGAGTGTTTATGCACTGGGAGATAGACTTGCAGCCCTGGGCAGAGAATAGTTTCTCTTCCTTAGATACTGAGAAGGCCCTCTTTCTGGTGCTAGAGAGACATGCCCCAAGAGCTGATGGAACAATGAGAGAGCCTCTCCGGTCTGCTCTGGTGGGACAGACAGATGTTCTTGGGGTGACGCAGTGTCTTAAGTATCCTGGCCCACTACCATGTAGGGCTTTAAAGGTCATTACCAGCACCTTGAATTACACCCAGAGGCACAGAAAAGGTTTTTTCCCTTGTCATGTAGCCCTTCGGATCCAGTCCTTCATCTTTTTGCCTTACTGGACTTCATTTTTTTTCTAGAGATCTCCCATATAATACATTTTGCCTTGTAGTGGTCACTTCTATATCCTGCCATTGCAGGGCTGTAACTCCTCCACTTTTTTGCTATTTAATCATGATAGGACTGAACTCTCTAAGACTTCCTACAGTAGCTACTTACTTTTCTAAGTAGTCTTTAGAATTGCAAAAACAATAAAGTACCTGCCCTCATTAAACTGCACTGCTGATAAGTGACTGTGTGGGAGGAATATTCTTCCAGCTCAACTTGAATTTAGGTAGCCTATGGATAATATAATAATTTTGTGTCAGAAAGTATTCTGGGTTGAAAGGATTTTTGCTGGAGAAACTCCACTCAGAGGATGCCCAGACAAAGCTCCTTTTATGTCCCCAAGATCTTTTCCTACCAAAGTGATCCCTATTTATCCACTTGCAATGTCTTGCCTTCAAACTGCTAGGTTGGCAGGAGCTGGGATAGAGATGGGTAATCAAACTGTCATGCAGTACCCGGGTCTCGAACTGCCCTTTGAACTTCACTTCCCACTAACAAGGCAAGTTTCTTAACCACTGAGGCACCACAGCCCCTAGCCTATGGATTATCTAAGCTTATTTTTGAACCCATTAAGTTATGTATCTGAGTATTGTAACTAACATGGCAGGCTTCCTTTCTTTTCTGGACCTGGCAATTTGCCCAACATAATGCTTGCCAACTGTCTGAGATGGAAACTCCATTCATAGACAGCAAATCTGAGTAAGTCTTTTTAGCAAATGAGGAGAGGGCGACTTTAAATACCTGTGGATTTACCTATCAGCAGTGGTGCTTTTCTCTCTCTTTTGAAACCAACAAGCAGTAGCAATGACAGAATTCCTTGAGAGCTGCATAATGGAAGCTTTCATGTTTCCCTCACAACATCCACTTTGAATGATAATGGCATGGCAGAGCAGCATTAAAGAAGCATAATAGGGCAGAAGAGAAAGTGGCTGGCAAAGGTGCACTATAAACTCCCTCGGTTGCATATTTGTCCTAGAACTGAGGTGGTGAACCTTGACACTCCAGGTGTTCTTGAACTTCAATTCCCAGAAGCCCTGACCAGCAGGTGTACGGACTTGGGTTTTCTGGGAATTGGAATCAAAGAACAGCTGGAGTGCCAAGGTTCACCATCACAGCTCTAGAGGAATGATATAGGTGGGATCCAATAATGTAATTCCATTGACAGAACTGCTTCCATCCACAGAACCAGGAAGGAAGATTTATTTCCCATCCCCCTCAAAACCTGCTCTGGAAGACCAGGAAACCATCCACCAGCTCTTGGGGCAGTGTGGAAATCTGAGGGAATGGGAAGAAAGTTATTTTGTGCTAGTGCAACATTCAATGTAGGCCAACTTCACTCTCAAGAAGATTTGGCAGGGAGGCCAACAGCAAGCAACTGCTAAGAGTTCCATCACCAGTGCTGCTTGTAAAAGAAGAAATGAATGGAAACAGCATTATAAAGGGTAAAGCCATACTGAAATGTTGATGAAAAAATCCACTGAAACTCTCGGGTAGTGATGGGGTGCGGGCATTATGCCCGTGCCTCTCCACTGCTCTGGGAGCTGCATTGGTTACCAATTTGCCTCCAAGTGCAATTCAAGGTGCTGGTGATGATGTTTAAAGCCCTCCATGGTAGTGGGCCAGGATACCTAAGAGACCGCATCTCCCCAAGAATGTCTGTCCATCCAACCAGAGTGGACCGGAGGGGCTCTCTAACTGTACCATTGGCTAGAGATGCTCATCTCTCTAGCACAAGGAGGAGGTCCTTCTCCGTGTCTGCTCCAACCCCATGGAACCTCCTGCCGATAGAGTTACGGCTCCAGATGGAGTTGCTGCCCTTTAGGAAAGATCTTAAAACCTGGCTGGCAAGGCAGGTGTGGGGCACCAATGGTGAGGTGACCCTTGCCTGCTGGCTGGTATAAACTGTTCCCTCTTCTGTGGTTTGGGGTGGGTGGGTTTTTTTAATGGATTGATTTTAGATGGTTTTATTGAGGAAGTTTATATGTCACGCTGTGAGCTGCCCGGAGTCGTTTTAGTGAGGGGATGGTGATAAAAATTTAATAAATAAATAAATAAGAGACAGAAGCAATCCTGCTACAGCTAAAAGAATGATGGAGGAATCTTTGCAGCTGACACTAGGTGATATTTCCCCAT